>OY998177.1:24335925-25050925 GCA_963921935.1 Galeruca laticollis | reverse complement strand
CCCAATTGTTATACATTTAATACAAATTTCAAGAGCAGGATGATATTCATCTTCTTTAACAAATGGCACAAAATCTCTATTAACTGTACAATTATGTAAATTATTCTCCGAAGGGATAACTAAATCTAATGTTCTTCCATGATTGTTCTTTATGTTATTATATATTATCGGATATTTTCATATTATTATGTAAAAATTCAAAAGCTGATTCATACACGTTAATTAAACTTCCAGAAGGTATATATACCCCACAAAAAACGTACCTGCAACATTTTGCTTTAACTTCAACTATAACTGACTCAAAAAGTGTATGTTTTTTAATAACTTTTAATATTTTATATTGTTTTTTAATTGCTAGAAAAACACCTCCGCCGGTTTTTTTATTTGCAATTTCTATATGTGTATTGCATCTTACCAAATGGTACCGTTCTAAATCTATTACCTCTCCATCATTCACTCCATCCTGTAACCATGTTTTCACTGCTATTATTATATCAAAATCAACAAACAAAGAGTTCATAAGAAATTCAGAACATTTAGTGTTCAATCTTCTAGAGTTTTGGAAATAAAGTTTCGACATGTTGAGTCTTATGTGAACTCGCACTCTACCCTAAAATAATTTAATTTAAAAATCAGAATTACTGCCGTAAAGCGAAATTTTAATCAAGATATTTTATATCAGAAACTAAGTAACAATCCATTACGAAATACTTCAATAACAAATATTTTTAATTAACAAGTCAGTTAGTTATGTTAGATAACAAGTTGAAATAGTAATTTTTCATTATGTAAGTTCTTTAGCCAGGTGCAAAGAAACATACTTTTTTTCTAAATGAAGAAGTGCACCCTACTTGAAAGAAATCCAATTCCAATCATTACTTCCAAATGTTAAAAATAAATTATAAATGAAAAAATAAACATATTAATACTATCTGAAATAAGAAATATATGAAAGCTATTTTCAAAAACTTTAATTTACAATTTATAATAAGCCAGTGTATCCCCATAGGGCTAATAATATCTAAGTTTTAACATTTGTAATATCATATCTTCTTCTTTTTGCTATTAACATATATTAAGTCAATCACTAGGTAGATCACTTCTTGGTCTACCAAAAATAGGTTTTAAATATCAGGTAGGCATCAACTGAATTGTAACTTCTGTCATTCTGACGATGATATTTATTATAGAAACAATTGTCAAATTTCTTAGAATTTTTAATTTTTTGGTCAATATATTTTAGAATTATTTAGAAACAGTAAGTTTCATTTAAAAACAGTAATATGAGTAGATTCCTCGAAGTAAGGGTCGAGACAGTTAATTTCATTAAAAATGTAGTAGATTTAGATTTGTAGGTCCCGTTTTACTGGCTCTGGTCAGTTGAAAATTAATAGAGTTCACCTGTGAGACACCCTTAACACAATCCAATCATAAAATTGGTCACTTGTATACACTCGGAAGACTATATCGTGCTATCAAAACGAAATTTCTCCAAAAATTACCAAAAATGTGGACCATTAGTTACTATAGCAACCTTTGTACTGGCTTTGTTAAACTGTAAATCAAAAGGATTTATCTATGAGAAGCTCTGAACAATATCCAATCATAAAATTGGTCACTTTTATATACTCCGGAGGCTCTATTGTGCTAACAAACCGAAAGCTTTCCAAAAATGTAGTATATCTGGATTCATAGTACCCGTTGTACTGGTTCTGATGTGCTGAAAATCAACAAAGTTCATCTATGAGATGCCTTGAACAATATTCAATAAAAAAATATAGTATATCAGGATGTATAGGACCATTTGTACTGGCTCTGGTTACTTGAAAATCGACAATGTCGCCGACAACATACACGAAGGATTTTTTTGGTGTTTTTCTCGTCGAAAAACGAAAAAATAACAAAAAAAAACCAAAATTACACCTTTTTTGGAGCCAAACCAACACTTTTCTCGCATTTTAGATAGTGTTGGACGGAAAAGTAAAAATATAAATACAGCCTTGGAATTTTTAATGATGCCGTACCTGATTTATATTTTGATGATAATTTTATGAAGTTTCCAGGTAATTGTAATTCCAAAACAATATACAAGATGATTCCGAAGTTGAAAGGTCTGAAATAACTAGAATACATTATTAAAACACACTGTATCTTGATTATAAAGTTAAATATAAACTTTTTGTACTCATCTTAAGTTGAAGTTAGACACTTTGGCCATAATTGTTATTATCATTGCTTATCCCTTCTGTATCAATTAATTTAGTTAAAATTATTTCTTCATACTCTGTTTTTGGAAATATTTTTGGGTTTTTCTGCAGTTAGATGTGGAAATGTTTTGAGATCCCTTAAAATGCGCCACTGGTAGTGTAGACTCTATAGTTTCGCGCTTGACTGCTCTAAACACCCAATATCAAAAACTTAGTCGACTTGATACAAACACATTCACAACGCATAGGCAATTGTAGTATAATGGGCCTCAACAAAACTCTATTGTGATCGCAAAGGGCTTCTAAATGAAAGGGTGTCTGCATCGTTGGCCGGCATTCTCAAAGGTGCCAGATCTCAAGAGATTCTTCAATACTTTTAATTTTGCTACTTCCAACTCATAAAGATTTTTATATTCGGAACTTGATGAAATAATAATGTTCGGTTCGTTTTTACTATTCTGATTCACTGATTCGGAATGTTTGATCAATATAGTGTTAGGGTAGAACGGCTGAAATGTTGTGGTACGGATAAATTGAACTCATTAAAGATTTAGTCAAGTGATAACTTTTAATATTGCTTAACAGATTGGTACTTGATATATAATATAACTATGTAACGATTTTTAAATCGGTAAAATGAACGGGTGGGGTGATTATATTGTTAACCATTCATGTAAGAATCATATTCGTTCTGTAATAACTTAGCTTTTGATTAATATTTTGTTAGTTTGAGGTAAGTGCAGACACAAAATGTTACGCTTTTGAGACAAAAGAGAATTTGTAAGGCTGATTATTTTTGGTCTATGCTGATAAACAATGTTTTCTTCTCCCCTGTCTGTTACCATTCTCTCAGCATACCAATTTTGTTTCTTGTTTGCTACTTTGAAGAAATCGCAGGACAAACAATGACACTTTTTTTATAAGGAAACACCAAATATTCTTTGAGGAATTTGTCATTGTTGATTGTTATCTGAATATTTCTGTCTCGTTCATTGGAGAAGTTAGCATGAGCAGAATTGTTTTCATTCACTTTGATATGCCGTCCTTTAGTGTAGGTGTGTTAATCTGGTCTATGGATTTTTGCAATTTTTTATTATGTTTTTTCCATGGCAGTATCATCAATAATTGATACTATATTGAGCTCAAGTCTAGGCTGGTTTACAGTAAGTGATCACTGGCCCTAGTACATTACGAGGTATTCCTAACTGAATTTCTGTTATTTGAGAGTATGCTTTTTTCTGTTTTATTCTAAAATATCGGTCCGATTATAAGATTTTAGTAGTTCTGAATATTGGCGAGTTAGTAACCTTAACTTGTAGTTTAGGTCCTTATGCCTAACAACGTCTAGGAATGTTGTATAGCACACTTTATTTTTCTCTAAGGACTTTTTGATTACGTTACTGTTTCTATGAACTAGGTTTATGGTGGAGTGCTTTCTCTTAAAGAAAATTGATGGGAAGGAATGACATTCTTTTGGTGTATTATATGGTTTAATTTCTTTAAGATCAAATTTTCGTATAGTTTCGAGATTGGCTGGTGAGAGGAGGTCGTGATGAGGTCAAATACAGGAGCTTTTTTAGGATTTATGTTAGTCTTAATTTCTATAGAAACTTCCTCTGGCGAAGTAGGTCTCACTCTCCTTCTGGTTCATTCTAGTCTTGTCACAATTAGCAAAATCAATTCTATAAGGATTGTATAAACAACTATAAGACATATTTTATAGGAAAACGAAGATATATTTTTACATACTGTGAGAGTTATGCTTGCTTTATACTTCTACTAAGATAGCAAGCAACCTCATCTAAGCTCGTTAATCTCGCAATTTTCGCTCTTGAGACTTATGCTGACCATGGCTGTTGAGTTAGTACTCGTTGTTTTTTAATTGTCATAGTCACGAAGGAATCGATATTCCTACAAATAGGATATCTTTATTACATTGATACATTTTCTACAATTCCCGATCTTCAATTTCAAAGAGTGCAACTATGTTATTTATCGATTACCTCGTACTATATTTTGTTACGTTTGCAGTATAATTATTTTTTTTCTATTGAATTACCCGACAGAAAGAGTCCCGTCCTATTTTTGAACGCCAAACATGATGTATAAAATTCGATTAGATTCCCGGATATTTTCTTTTAACTCCTGTCATGATAACGTAAGAGTCCCAATTGCGAAGTCTGCAGGAGGCACGATAGAAAATGAAAAGTAATCTAATTTAAATGTTTAGTGTTTGATTCTGATTCTGAAAGTACAAAGGATTTACGAATTGATTTTAGGAACAGTTTAACATTTGTGAGAAAATTAACAGATGTACAAAATACAAACATGATTATGGAATTTTTGTCCATGCTAGTCAATTATTTGTTCAGTTTTCAATGATATGAAACACAATAGATCAAAATTGGATGAAATTTAGGCAATAATTCATAGCAATTGTTTTTAATTTGCACTCCATTTGAGGAAAATCAATAGTTCTGCTACACCTTTTACGATTAATGCTATAAAAATACAATCAATAACTTATAAAATGTTTTAAAGGTCAGTTGAACGAACTTTTCAAGATGGATTATAATAACTTCTCCATTACATGGTTTATTTCGGAAAAACCTCGAGTTACATCATAAAAAAGAGTTATGCTATAGTTTTTGGAAATTATATTAATAGAAGCTACCTTGAATACTGACACTTCCTTGTCAAAATATACAGAAGCCGATGTCTTATACAGTAAATTGATTTATGTAGAATCATTATAAAAAGTATCCAAAACAGGTCGCAGCTTAAGAATTAAGTTGACAGGTAAAATCAAATTAAACCTCTATAAGAAACAAAAGAGACTTTTAAAATTAAGGTGCCTAATTTGAGACGGCCTCGTTCCCAAATTTGGGATAGGTTCCAAATTTAGTACATCACTCAAAAAGTCCTTTTTCATTGCATAAAGGGCAGGTCAATATAGAACTTGTCAAATCTGCACAATCATCATTTGCCCGTCCAAAAAATTTGACACATTTACCCCATTTTTCAACAAGTTTGCCCTTCTGAAAGCAGCCCTGAAAAAAATATAATATCCAGCAGTAAATCCCTGGAATAATAGAATAAACCCTCCCCAAACCAGTCAAACCGATTTCCCGAGTCTTCCCTCAAAACTACCCCTACAAAAACCCCCACAAAATACTCCTCTTCCCACGCAACTAAAAGCGCAGTCAAACACAACATCCAATGATATTACAAAATTCGCTGAAATCAACAGTATGTTCCAAGAACTTCATAGTCTAGTCAACCTGGATGAACTCTCCCGAGCCGTTGCAGACCTAATCCAGGAGATGAGAAAGGCCACAACAACTTTGTTGCCGGCAAAGATAACTATGACATCTAGGCAGGTAGGTGGTAAAACAGGCTCTCAAAAATGATACAATCTCAAAATCATTTTATGTAATATTTAAGTAGTTTTTAATAAACTTTATCTAATTCGTCGTTACCTCAACATCGAAAACCCAGATATTTTCTTTTTAATAGAGACACTCCTAAGACCAAATAAAGTCGTCAATTTCCAAAACCCAGAATATTGTCTCTTCAGACAAGACCGCCCCACCGATTCCCCTGGTGGGGGTATCGCTCTATTAATAAAAAAAGGCACAAATTTCAAGCTCTTGCAACAAAACAATTCTTCTATTGAGCATATCGCTATACTGTTTGACAATAAAATCAAAATCGTAGGTGCTTATAACACTCCTACTAACAAAATTAGAGATGTAGATTTTCACAACATTATGAATTCGCACAATAAAGTTTTAATGGTAGGGGATTTTAACTTACGACACCCTCAATGGGATAAATTCGTACACCATCCAAACGGAAATGGAAGTACTCTCCTGAAGTTCTGTGACAATTCTGATAGCAATATTTTCCACACCGATGACCCCACCCACTTTCCCTCCTCAAACAACGCCCCCAGCACTATAGATATCGCAGTAGGAAAGATAGGAAAGAACAAACAATATCTCGAAAATGGAAACATTAAAAGACCTTAATTCCGATCATGACCCCGTCCTTATCCACCTTAAACTCCCACACACCATACAACACCCTAAAATACAAATATATGATAACACCACCATTAGTTGGTTAAATTTCATAAAATACATAAATAATAACATTAATATCACAAACAAAATAAAAAAAACAGAACACCTCACCAAAACAATCAAAAACCTTCAGGACACAATGATTGCAGCCAGAAAACATACAACCACCTTAAAACCTAAACCGTCCCCTCAAAATATCCTTCCCGACTACATCATTACCCTTATTCAAGACAAAAAAAGGATAAGAAGCTGAAGCTAAGTGCGGGTTTAGCTTTAACTGTAAATATTGTAAATTTGTATAGATTAGTGTATAATTTTCAGACTTTCCAACCGGCTATTAACTATATTCATCCTGTTTCCTACATAAATGTTTAATGACTAGCTCCGAGTTTTCTTATTTAGCAGCGTGTCTATTTATATTTACGTCAGTATTTACTCTTAACTAGCAACATGTTTCCTGATATATAGCAGAGTTTTTTTTTATCCGACCTCTGGATTTTTCACTCTTATTTTGTCTCCTGTAAATAATCTCTTTTCTTACATATATACTAAGGTAAAGAATCTATTGTAACATTTGACTTGTATTTATTTTCATGTATATTTATGTATTGGTTATCCCTCTGCCTCTGGTACGGATAACAAGGTCCTGCAGGTGGTCCTTCGTTTTCTCTCGATGCTACTAAGAACCATTATGTGATGAGCATTTTTTCATTGTTTGGCTTCTGAAACCTGCGACCTGATATTTTATTTTCTCTTCTGCACACACACTCATTATTAATTTTTCACGAAAAACACTGTCTGCTTCCGGGTGTTTGGTACCATATTATATTAGCACTGAAAGTGTTAAAACCAGAGTAGAAATTTTTGTAGAAAACTACTTTGAAAAATAATTGCATATCTGTAGTCTATAGTTGCATTTATTTTTGTATATACGTTCGATTGATTAAATATATTATATATAGCGTATTTTGTTATTAAGTAGAGTAGTTATTATCAATAAAGTATATTTTTTAAAAGTTACTTTTAGAGCACTAACCATCAATTGGCGCAGTCAGTAGCATAGTGGAAGATTCCTTAGTGATCCCCTTCGTTTTTGAAGGTGTATCCACTTCAAAAACCTTTAAGAAACGTTGAAGTTCGTGCAAAAGAGTCAGAAGAAAAGTAAGTGAAGTCTATCCATAATTAATGGAAGAAAAAAAATAATCAAAATAGGTTAAGAAGAAAATCCTTTGAAAAACCAAGTGAAGTTCATCCAAAAGCATTAGAAGTGAAGAAACAAGAAGAAAACGAAACTAGTAACCGGAATGCACCTAAGCTTCATCGTTAGCCTGTAAGAAACCATAATTTTTACTTTTTTTTACCTATATGTCAGATACACCCCAAGAAAACACTCCTCAGGTCTCTCAAGCAATACTACGTTCACCAATCCTGAATTTAAACGTACCTACACTTATAATTACCCCACCTCCAATCAATATCATGCTTGAATTTAATCCAAAACACCTAGACATACATCCTATCCCCATACGATGGAAATCCCAACTAGCTCTACAACTTCATTAATATCGCTACGCTACCCTTAAGCCATTTCTGGGAGAATTATACAACCAAAGTTTTCAAAATAACGTACTATTTCAAGGAATCCTAAGTAAACTGACATGAAGAGCCAAGGAAGCCAACTCAGTCTAAGGATTATAGGATGGGAACATACTGAAGAAACTTTGATCAAAACAGATACTTGGGAAGAACTGAAATAATTTTTGTTGCCTACCGCAAGCTATACTAACATATTGTCAGATTTGAATGAGCTCAATGTCACTTATAACAATCAGGAAATTACCCTTCAAAGACTAAATACTTGGGTGTTACCCTGGACTGTCACTAACGGTGGGATGAGCAAGCATATAGATAATTTAATAATACCTTATGGATGTTGCTTTTTAAATTTCTCAAAAATACAATATTCAACTTAGAACGATTTACTACGCACTTGTTCAACAATACTCCATTATTTGTTGGGTGGCTACCACAAAGAACCATTTAAATGAACGAGAAATTTTTCAAAAGAGATCATTTAAAATCATATTCAATAATAAAAACTAGATATCCAACGGATTTACTGTATGATGAAACCAAAGTTATGGATGTCAGACAGATATTTTACGAAAAAAGAAATATCAAACAAGAGGTATATATTCACTTTGTAAGCTCCGTCAAGCTGCCCCCCCCCGGTTAGATTTTTGTTACCAAAATGCTAGCGCACATAAAGGGTACCTAGCACAACAATTTTTATAGCTAGCACACCAACAGCTCACAATAAAAATGCTTTGGAATTCGGGTAGGGCCAGGTTAACGCTAGCCCACTCCGGTTGGAATTTTTTCGACAAAATGCTAGCACAAAGAAAAGACACCTAGCAAAAGCCAGCACAAAACTTTTAATAGCTAGTACATCAACAATGCTTTTGAATTCAGGGGGTAGGGGGCGTCTGCAAAATAATGCTAAGGTTACACTAATGAATGAAAATGTTGGATGTATTTGTCCCTAAATATCAATTTCCTATAAAAAATGGCCACTAAACAGATGTTGCCAGATTGTGCGTGATATCTATATTTTCCCATCTAGCAGGGTATTTGATTAATTAATAATTAACTATTATTTACTTAATAATTATCTATTTATTTTCAATTAATGCTAAAAACGAAAGAATACAAAAAACCTTCACTTTTAAAAATAATTTTGTTAAAATAATAGTAATTTTAATAAAACAAAATAATTAAATTCAACCATTCAAATTACGTCACACTATAAAAAAGGCAACGACAAACGTTTGCGTTCAGACATATTGGATAAATAAATGTCCAAAAAAGCGAAGCCGTGTTGGATATGTACTTTGGACAAAGTTGTGCAATCTGGGAAGGGGCGGCTGAGATCCCTAAAAATGTTCCCATATATTGAGAATACATGTTTTAGACTGATCGTGGTTCACTGTAGTCTTTATTTAAAAGAAACACTCAAACTTTATATATAAATTTGCCAGAATATTTATTGCCGAAGTTGATGGTTAATTAACCATTGTAATGATAACATAAATTTTGCATTTCACTATCAGATTTTTTTAAATTCCCAAGTTAACTTAGAACGTGCAGCTTTTAATTCTTAGAGCCGGTTAATCAGAGCTTCGAATATTTCTGTGGCATGTCATGAGACACCAACACTACTATGTATTTTTCAAAGTTTTTAGTATGTAACTGGCAATGTATGTTTGTTCGGTTGCAATCTTGCAACTCAGTTTTGAAGCAGATATCTTCAACCGATTGATTTCAAATTCTGTATATACGTCTAGTTTGCATGCCAATCCATAATTAGGAATGTGACGTCATTCTAAATTCAACATGGCGGATCACCAAAGTTGGCGGACTAAAGAAAGTGGACTAATTTTTTTGCTTTCTTACAATATGGGTATTAAATGGAAGGCAGCAAAATTGATGACATAGGTATTCTTAGTTTTCTAAAAACTAGGTATATTCCATCTGAAGTTCTCATCGGACTTTTTAAAAGGGTCGTTAAACCAAGTCTATCCTTAAAATTTGAATCATTTCTATAATGCCGTTTTTATGGGTCTTACGAGTAAATAAAATTCTTGTAGGTACATCCAAACTGGCCGAATCAGATGTTTGGGTTAAGAAAGGGTTTCCCCGAAGGGCTGATGGTTGTAATATTATGTGTTCTTTCTAATAATATTACAAGTAACATGGACTATATAAGTAAAACTAATGATCTTACTATTTTCATGAGTGTAATTCGATAGAATATTTCTCGATTAGACGACATAAAACTGTATTCATGCGAAATTTATGTTATTTAAACCACATTACATGGTATTTAATAACCCTTTTTGGTTCATTTTCAATCACTTACTTTTGGATTATACTTGAAGAATCGTTTTCAAACCGTGGCATTTTCATGATATTTTAAATTAAAATTATGATAATAACAACAATTGTTACTTAGACGTTACTTAGATACGGACTTAAAAGGGAAATTATCGGCACTGCCGGAGAGTTATCTCCGAAAAGATCCTGCTTCATTTGGAATTTTTACCATATGAGTGGAATATTCCGAAAATTTTTCGTAACTACAGTAAGAAATAATTAATCCAGCCGTTTTACATATATATACAACCTATTCATTCATCCATTTATTTATTCATTGAGTAAGTATAGCGTTATTTCACTGACCTCCATCCCACTCCCCAGAATTAAAAGTGTAGTTGCTGTGCTAGCTATAAAAAATGGTGTGCTAGATTGTGATAGGTGTCCTTCGTTTGTGGTAGCATTTTGGCGAAAAAATTCCGACCGGAGGTAGGCTAGCGTTAACCTGGTCCCACCCGAATTCCAAAGCATTTTTATTGTAAGCTGTTGGTCTGCTAGCTATAAAAAATGGTGTGCTAGGTTGTGCTCGGTGTCCTTTATCTCTGCTAGCATTTTGGCGACAAAATTCCAACCGGGGGGCAGCGTTAACCTGGCCCCACCCGAATTCAAAAGCATTTTTATTGTGAGCAGTTGGTGTGCTAGCTATAAAAATTGTTGTGCTAGGTTGTGGTAGGTGCCCTTTATGTGTGCTAGCACTTTGGTAGAAGAAATATAGCCGGGGGGGGGCAGCTGGACGGGCACTTTGTAGGTGAATCAGTATCACAAATATATTTGTATTTAAGTTGAAAACTATTTAATCACCTACCAGAAATGTACAAGATTTATTTGTATTTAATAAACTCGACTTAATTAAATCAAATATTAATGAAAAATGTATTATAAAGGGTGACAGAAATACAGTGAGAGCGTTTACTGAATAATGTGTGAAAAGCTCTTGGAAAATGTGATAAAACTATAAATTCTTTATCATATTATTAAAAAAAAGCATTCTAGAAGTACGTAATTCAATGGTTTTGTTGTTATATATATATTTGTTATCCTACTATTATTCATAAATTAAGTAAAATATTGTTTTGTATATGTTTCAAAAATCCATTTAATTTAGGATATTCTATATTTGAATCCCGTTTAGTAAAGGTAGGTAATTCAGCAGCCTATACGCAACCGTTAGGTCACAAATAGGCTATAAAGTTACTTACATATTACATTAATCTTACATAAATAAATTGTACAAAAAGAACTGTATATATATATATATATATATATATATATATATATATATATATATATATATATGTATGTATAACACAAGTTGAATAAAGATTATTATTATTAGTTATCTATGAAATTGGATTAGAGCGACTTGATTAATCGTTTGACTGTTTTCTAAAATTTCTGTATTTCTGACCTATTAACTAGAAAACTGCCTTTACCGGTACTAGAAGTACAGCATCTTGTTTCATATCTGTTGGATATTTTTTTCTCATCTTGAACCAATGATGTATATGATTATGTTGTTTAGAAAATTCCATCAAACACTTTCCGTTTCGAGTTTTTTTATTTCTGCTGTAATATCCTAGCCATAATTGAATCTGGAAGTAAGGTGTGTGGAAATGACATTTGACTGCTCCTTATGTGCGTTCCCAATTTAAATCTAAAATTGGGAAACCAAAATTTCCATTCTTTCATAAACCACATCCAATAAAAGCTATTTGTATTTTAAATTGTTAAAAACAAGAGGCAATATATCATTTGATAAAGTCGTTTTTAAATATTTCTGTTAACATAACGTTAAAATTTTGACTATATTTTCAGTAAAACCCTTGTTACGACATTAAAGGCCTTGAGACATATGTACGTGGGTGAAACTTATGGTTTATTAACCATGAATAAAACAAACATATTTCCTTTTCCTTAACCCTTTCTATTATTAGCTTTATATTGAAATTATATTGACCTTAAAGGGGTTCCTAATAAATAATTAGGGGTTATATGAATGAAGCGACAGCTCAAATAATCGAACTAATTATTCTGTTGTTGTTCCACATACGAGTAATTGTTTGTCATTCAGCGTACCTCGGATGTACGAGCATGTTAGCAAGGTGTCCACAATCTCTAGAGAAACAGAGAATGCCGAATATACAAGTACAAAGCTCCTCCTCAATTAGGGGAAAACGCGAGAAGCGCTTCTTTGTCGGAGATTAGTCCAAGATTAATCCATGAAGGTACAAATGAAAAAATCATAACAGGTACTAGTGAGAAAAATTATTACTGTTTTAAATGAAACTTACTCTTTCTAAATAATTCCACAATATATTGAAAAACTGTTAAAAATTCTAAGAAATTTGACAATTGTTTCGATATTAAATATCTTCGTCAGAGTGACAGAAGTTACATTTCATTTGATGCCTACCTGATGTTTAATAATAAATTTTGGCTAGACCAAGAAGTGACCTTGTGAGTGTAATATTATATTTCTTCTTTTTTCTATAACCATATTTAAGTCAATCACAAGGTAGGTCACTTCTTCGTCTAGCCAAAAATAATTAGTAAACATCAGGTAGGCATCAAATGAAATGTAACTTCTGTCATTCTGACGATTATATTTAATATCGAAACAATTGTCAAATTTCTTAGAATTTTCAACATTTTTTCAACATATTGTGGAAGTATCTAGAAACAGTAATATGAGTAGATTCCACGAAGTAAGGGTCGAGACAGCTAATTTCAGAAAAATTATTGACTACTTGATTGAAACACGTTGTGTACTTAGTCCTGATATTGAATATTTCCTTCGAAGTGCATTGGAGGGTTTTTCAGTAGGACTTTTAGTCAGCACGTGTATTTCTATTTGTATCCATTGAGGATTTTCTTTGCTCCAATATCTACAGTTCTGTGTGTAAACCATTTAAATGAAACGTCGCCTCATCAGAAAAAAACTATTTTGTTTATGAACTGCAAATCTGCGTTCATATTATCCAACATCAATTCACAGAATTTTTGCCTTCTATCAGGATCATCAAGTTCTCAAGTTGTCTTATGCGGATTTTCCTCAATCTCTAGAATTACATTCAACTTTTTTTCATCAGTAAATTGAACATTTCTACCTGGTCTTTCAATATTTTTTACATGTCCAGTTTCACGAAACTTTTTTTCCATTTTGCTAACTGTAGACTGCGAAACGTGTTGACCAGGGTATTTATTATTAAAAATTTCACAATTTCTTTGAGTCTCGGACAAATAAGTCATAATTAAATTTAATACGCGCACAAATATTATACTGCCGTCTATTAGTAACTTTAAATACCTAAATGACAGCAGCCTACTAGATTCATTTCAATTGTTTATTTGGCTTTTTGTCTAATTTTTTAGTATCTTCAAAGATTTTTTCCTGGTGTTTAGCAGAACAGATTCGAAAAAACATGATTAATTCTAAAGAATATTTTAATAGACTAGACGATATTGCTGATTTATAAGTTAGGATAACGGAAGAAATTAACAAAATAACCCCTGAGATCATACAAAATGTACGAGAATTCCAAAATCGCATCAGTTATTGTCAACAAGTGAATTGTGGTCAATTTGAACATTTAATTTAATTGTAAAATACATTGAAAAATACATTCTAAATTTTATACGACATTATCTTCATTTAGAATCTTAAAAATCAATTTTCTCAGTTATGATTGCACCAAATTTGAAAAAAACCTTAATATTGCTAAACAGAGGCCTGAAATCCCTTTCCAAAAAGGTGCCACACGACCCCCTTTCTTATTTAAAATTTTTGAGGGGGTGCTTATAATTCAGAGGGGGTGCTGAAGGGGGATAATATTTTCATACTGTAAGTTGTCAATTATGGAAAAAAGATCGACCTGTTTCGGGTTTTTTTCACATAGTATATAATAACGCTAAAATTGAATTTATTCCATATATATGGACGACCGCATTCTATATTTATAGTCTTATAGATTTCGGAAGTGTGAACCCATGTAACTAATGCAATTATAGTTATGGTGTTCACTGTATTTGAAAAGTTGTACACGAACCATTTATTCGTTTCCTGTAATTAGTTTGTAATTTGAAACATCTGTGTAGATTGGGGCCCTCAGCTCTTCTGCACCCTGAGTTAGTAGCCTTCAGCTCTACTCAGGTATTATAGGACTTGTTTGTCATTTATTCAAATAGTAATAGTAATAGTTCCGCTTGTAACTGGTGAATTAGATTGCGATTTAAGTTTTTATGCAGATCTCGGCCTTCAGTTTAACTGCATACTGAATCTACATCCTTCAGCTGAGTTCAAGTGTTAATAGTGTCATTCTTTTTTTTTTGTTGTAAACTTTGTAATAATCACATTTTGAAAAAAAATATATGATTTAAAAAGATTATTAAACTTCAATCAGGGGTTATTTGCTGACTTTTATTTTATAATGACACACTTTCCTATCAGTTTAACCTTTCGGTGTGTGTAATTTTTACTGTTAACCCACTGAGGAGTTGTGGGCTAACTTAAGAAGTCTTGGGTGCTTGCTAAAACTTCTGTGGCGCCTCTTTTAGTAAACTGTTAAATTTTGAAGAATCCACCCCGTCTTCGACTCGAAGCTAGTCGACTGGCGAGCACGGGGTGTACTACGGGAGACAACCCGCACATCTATAACGGGCACTAAAGGTTAGCGTTTTCTCGTTATAAACGGAACCAAGAAGCAACCCTGGACATCAGATTTGACAAAGAAAATATTGTCTATTGCAAATCATATATGATCCATCACACACTAAGTGAAGGATTCCTGAATTATTATAAATCTTGACTTTCCTCTTTAATGTCAAAAATGGAGAACGAAACTTCACGATTTATGGATGGGACTCATAAAATTTAATCAAACGCCTCCAGTAAAACACTTGATATGTTTAAAATCGAAACTTCTTCACTGTTCAATACTATTGTGAAAGTGATAGATAGTATAATTAATTGAAATCCAGATTAAATGGAATTAATATTATTCCCTGAGATTAGTACAGATTCAGAGAGGGACAATAGCACAATCGCATAAACCATCTAAGTGTTGACCTGAATATTAATTGTTCTAACATTAATAACCCCTCTGTCGTATCACCTTAACTTTCTACATCCAGGATCCGCTCTCCAATATTTTTTCACACTCATTGTTTTCACAGCAATGTACCAGGTGGTCAAATAAGAAAGCAAAATGCTGTATCTTGCCGTAAAAAAAATATTACTAAAGTGGCCAAAAAAAGACCGTGGGAAATATTTTCATATTTCCAAGAGGGCCGCCAGGGGTCGTAACCGCCATATTAAACTTTTCAAATCATTTTTCACTAAAATCTGCCTAGTGAGTGTATAAAAAAATATATGTTCTTGAAATCTAAGCTTTATTCGAGTAATATGTGTTTAACACTTTTTGAAGAATCTGGGGGGTGATTCAATGTTTTTTTAAATAAATAACTGTAACTCCTAAACGACTGAACGGATTTTAACAAACATGGTCTCGTTGGAAAAGGAGAAAAGACTGGTACAATATCAGCCATCAAACACAAAATCGATACTGGTAATGCTACGCCAATTAGGCAATCAGCTCGAAGACTTCCACGAGCGAAGAGTGAGGAAGCTGAAAGAATAATTCGAGAGATGGCAGAAGAAAAAGTAATAGAACCATCTACTAGTGACGATACGCTAGATACTTTGGCCGGCAGCAAATTTTTTTCCACCTTGGTTCTGAAGTCTGGTTATTGGCATGTGGAAATGGACCCAGAAAACAAAGAGGAGACTACTTTTACAACCGGATCTGGATTATGGCAATTCAACGTCATGCCATTCGGGCTCTATAATGCGGCTGCGACATTTGAAAGACTCATGGAAAATGTCTTGAGAGGGTTATCTTGGAAGACATGCCTGGTCTATTTGGACGACATTGTAGTACTGGGGAAGACATTTGACGAACACCTGAAGAATTTGGAAGACGTATTCAAACGACTCCAAGCTGCCCAGCTCATGGTAAACCCGAAGAACAGTCAGCTGTTCCAAAACCGAGTCTAGGTCACATAGTGAGCAATGAAGGAGTGGCGGTGGGTCCAGAGCAAATTGCTTCCATCTAGCAATGGCCGCAACCAACCGACAAACATCAAATTAGGAGTTTCCTTGGAGTTTGCACATATTATAGATGATTTATCAGGAAGTTTGGAGATATTTACAAGACTCTAGCTCGACTTACAGAAGAAGCAAGATCCTTCCAATGGGACGAAGACTGTCAAACGGCTTTTAAAACCTTGAAGAGGCATTTAACCACGGCGCCGATATTAGGACACCCATTACCTGAGCGAGACTTTATTCTTGATACTGGCGCAAGCAACGTAGGAATTGGAGCAGTGCTATCACAGATTCAAGGAGGGCAAGAAAGAGTGCTGGGATATTCCAGTCCTCTCGAAACCAGAACGAAACTACTGCGTCACAAGAAGAGAACTTTTGGCGATAGCGGGATCCGTGGAACAGTTCAAGAATCCCGAGGGTCAGATCGCTAGATGGATTGAACGACTTCTAGAGTACGATTTCAACATCGAACATCGACCCGCCTCTTTGTCCAGACGGCCTTGCCCAACAGACTGTTCCCACTGCAACAAGGCGCAATCTAGGGAAGCTGCAATTTCAAGAACTACTGTAGTCAACGAGGAATGGTCACCTACCAGGATTAGAGAAGATCAGGAGAATGATCCTCACCTGAAGATGATCCGGCAATGGAAGTAAGAAAATCGGCGACCTACATGGCAAGAAGTGTCAAGATTTTCACCGACACTCAAGGCGTATTGGGCTTAGTGGGACTCCCTTGTCCTGGAAGAAGGGCTGTTAAAAAGAGTCCTTGAAAACGATAATGGTTCCGAGATGAGGAGACAGCCAGTTATCTCTAGAACAAGAGTAACTGAAGTACTAAAGAAGTTACAGGACAGTCCATAGGGAGGTCGTCTGGGAGTGAAGAAAACCCTCCAGCGAATCCGTGATAGGTTTTATTGGATGAACAGCTCCGATGATGTGGTGGACTGGTATAAGAAATGTACGACTTGTGCTTCGAGTAATGGAACAGATCGCAAGAGAAAGGCACCTATGAAACTGTATAATGTTGGAAGTCCTTTCAAAAGGTATGCTTTAGACATCGCTGGACCATTTCCGACGACAGAAAATGGTGATAAATACATCCTGGTTATAATGGATTATTTCACAAAGTGGGTGGAAGTTTACGCGATCCCGAATCAAGAGGCTACAACTGTCGCAGGTGTATTGGTGAAAGAATTTATCAGCCGATATCGAGTGCTATTGGAAGTCCACAGTGACCAGGGAAGAAATTTCGAAATCCATCTATTCCAGGAGATTTCCGAGAAGCTGGAAATGAAGATGACCAGGACAACAGCATTACATCCACAGTCAGATGACATGGTCGAGAGAATGAACAGGACTATTGGAAAATACCTCTACAAAGTAGTTTCCAGCCATCAGAGAAATTGGGAGCAGTATCTTTCCCTATTCGCATTGGCTTATCGATCTGCCGTCAAGGAGTCCACTGGTGAAACATCTGTTTGGACGTGAAATGAGGCTTCCATGTGACCTGGAATTTGGCCGTCCGCCTGGAGAAGATATAGCAGGAAAAGACTTCGTGATGAAATTGAGAAGAAGGCTGGACGATATTCATTAATTAGTTCGAACAAATCTTCAAGTTGCCAGCGACAGAATGAAAAGTTTGTACGACACGCAGGCCACCATCAAGTTATTTAAAACATAAATAAACTACAATATAATCTCTCTTCATTTCAACGAATGTAAATGGTCCTTCGAAAAAACATTATAATCCTCTCTTCACAACAGAAACTGTGAATATCGCTACTGTTGCGTTTTATTCTTATTCATGAGGCGATTTCTCCATAAATATTTGAAATTGATACAAATCAATGCTGGAGCTTAATCTACGTGATTTTGTTGATGCAGAAAATTTATGGGAAGCGTTTCTTGCAATGCCGGACGAGTTCGTATTTTATTCAGTGATGCTGTTCACTTTCGTATTTCGAAATGTGGCCCTGAATCATCAATGTATTGTTAATAACTGACGCCATCTGCTTGATATCATATTTGAAGCATACATTTTACATGTTGTTCTTGATATTGCTCACAGAGTAAAATGTATATCTTCCTTTTATTGGATGTAAAATAAGCAAGCTGCTTTGCTCCGTCTTATATTATTGAATCTGCTTGTATCACAGAACTCAAACCAGTTTTTGATAATAATAATGTTATTTTTAGTTTTGTCGAATAATTTCCAAACACGCAAATGAATTCAGTTGATTGATTTGGAATTTCCCTGGTATATATTATTGATAAGTAATCTGTAATATTCCATATGAACAAGACGAAAAGGTATTTGCCACAAATCCCTTGAAAAGGCATTCCGGTTACGCCACTATTAACAGTAGATTAGAGAAAGGGTTGATTGATAGATGGTGCTTGGCCAGCTGGCAGATGACTGGGCGACGGAAGTGCGCGTGCACTTGACACTTCCGGTCTACCCTTCTTATTTCTGATGAAGCAGCGCCGTTAGAGCTCCGTTAGGGCCCCATCAGCGGGTCCATCAAGTTCCCTCCTTCTTCCCTCCAACGTCGAAGCAAGGGCGGGTGGCGAGGGTGAATTCGCCCCTCCTAATTGTGTTTATGCCTGTAAAGTGCTTTCCGTCCTCAAATGTAAATTTTAACCTTGTTAAGCTACGGCCTAGCGAGTTTAAATTATCAATGGTTAATTAATCTTCAATTTATTCACTTTGTGTAATGAATTTAACACTCAATTTAGTGGTTATTAATCAAAGTTTTAATGAAGGTTGTTATAAACACTAATCAACTGGTATAGAGAGATACAAAGACGGTAAATTCCTTATACATCTGCTCCTTCTCACCTAATCTACACTTAATAGAATTACTGCGAAGTTTGTTTTTACACAAACCCACTGCCATTAATAATAATCACCAATATCACTCAAATTTTAGTTCCAAAAATAGAAGTTATATTATATCAAGCGGCGTTATTATTAGTTTGTCTTAGCTATAAGGATTTAGGTACACATGTCAACATACAGAAATCTATACGCATCATTAAGAACAGTATCTGCATGATTGGCTAATAGTGATATGGACTAATTTTTAGAATATCCTTTGTTCTATGTATAGATAGATAAAAATAAAGAAATTATTATTTTATGAAGAAATAAAAAATACGTAAACAAAAATTGTTCTCAAAATTCCCGCTAAAACGCTTTAACCCATTAACGCCTACGGGTTCCATATGGGGACACAAAACCTACCATTGTTTATGTGCGTGTCTTAACTGTCTAATTCAATTTTCACGAAGCCGGTTCGGAAGTAATCGTTCTAAATAGTCATCGAATGTGCGTGACAGCGTTCAGTAGCTTGTCATTGTCGCGAGTGAGAAGTTATACTGTTGGTTACTGGAGAGATTTTTTTCAGCAAAGAAAATATGGACATCCCATGTCGGTAAGTTGAATTATGTCAATCTGAATTATTTTATTGTATTTCTGATCGATGGATTCTATATAAGGACATTATTTGTGCAATATTATAAAGTTATTCTCTTGATATACGATTTTAGTTTTTCATAATTTAGTCGTAAACGTCACCGTCCCCATATGGGACCGGTAGGCGTACTACGGACTATTGTTATTGACTTACATTTTCATACAGGAATGTTAGTTTCAGCGGAATAACTCTTCAAGAAGCATTAGATATCGCTTACGAATCTGATAACGAAGTGACTGACATATACATACAGCCACCGGATTGTCAGGATCTGACAGACGAGGATTCAGGGGATGAAGATGAAGGTGGATTAGTTGAAAATTTGAGTGGTCGTCAACTGTTAGCTCCGGCTGAAGTTGTATTTTCAAATGGTAGGAGAATACAGGACACTTCTGAAGATTTAGACAATGCGCAATTACCCACAGTGGTACCAAATGACGCCACAAAAGATTTAGGACTGACTATAGTCGCTAAATCAGAAAAAAGTGAATTCATTGAGGCCGATCTCGTTCATCCCGATTATCAATTTCCAACGCCGAATTACTCGTCATATCAAAATTTGAGTCCAGTTCAATTATTTGAGTTGTTTTTTACAAAAGAATTACTTCAAGAAATTATACAGGAGACAAGAAGTTATTCACTCCTCAAGAATCTACCGGATTCAAAGTTGTCTATAGAAGAGATGAAAGTTTTCATTGGTATACTAATTGTAAGTGGCTACAATGTATTGCCAACAAAACGAAGCTATTGGGAAAACTCACAGGATATGAAAAACGTTTTGGTTGCAGAATCTATGAGACGCGACCGATTTTTACAAATTTGTCGATGTTTGCATTTTGCTAGTAATGAAAATATTGACTACAATGACAAAATGTATAAATTACGCCCCATAGTAAATCACTTGAAAAAAAAGTTTTTAGAACATTTTATACCCGAACAAAACCTTTCGTATGACGAGTCCATGATAAAATACTACGGGAGGCATGGGTGTAAACAGTTTATTCGCGGAAAACCTATTAGGTTCGGGTATAAAGTTTGGTGTTTGAACACCAATAGTGGATACCTGATAAATTTCGAAATTTATCAAGGAAAAATTATTATAAAAAGACAAGGTTATGACGCAATATTCGGAAAACCTGCTGCTCCACTTATACACATGATTGAAGATTTAGGAGACAAAAAGGATTTCCGCTATAATTTCTTCATAGATAACCTATTTACTGGCGCTAACCTACTTTGTACCTTGAAAGCTAATGGATATGGAGCAACCGGCACAATTAGAGACGATAGAATTCCAAAAAATGTCCCTGTACCACCAAAAAAGATCATGGCCAAAGAAACTCGAGGCACTTACATTTCTACTCTTGAGAAGAACGACGGCATTCTTTACGTGAGATGGATGGACAATAATGTTGTTACAGTAGCCAGCACGTGCTATGGAGTTGCTCCAGTGAAATCTGTAGATAGATTTTTCAGAAAAGATAGAAGAATGATACCTATACCACGCCCAGATATAATTTCAAAATACAATAAGAACATGGGAGGTACCGATTTGATGGATTCAAATGTATCTTGGTACGGTAAAGTATAATGATCATAAAAATATAATAACAAATACTGTTTCAGTTATAGAATTGGTGTACGATCAAAAAAGTGGTACTGGTCGATATTTACATACCTTATTGACGTATCTATACAAAATGCTTGGATTCTCTACCGCAATAGTGGCCGAAATATCAGTCAGTTGGAATTTAGGAGAAATATTGCCCAGGTAATGTTGTCAATAATTCAGTAATGTTCATTACTTCTTTTACATTGTCTTACAGATTGTTATGATTTTTAGACATATTTAACAAATTATAAGACGATAGCTAAAGGACCAGGTCGAATGCCTAAAGCTGCTGGAAGTAGTAGCCGTGTTGGGGATGATGTTAGATTTGATGGCCTGAACCATTATGTAGCCCAGGTGCCAGAGGGAAAAGGGAGAAGATGTGCAGGGTTCAACTGTACAAGCAAAGGCCGTACAATGTGTTTTAAGTGCGATGTTGGTTTGTGTATAGAATGTTTCATGAAATTTCACACCAAAAATTAGAATGCAATATTTTGTTTATTGTTTTTGTTATACAGTGAAACGCCTACGGGGCCCATATGGTGACAGACTGTTTTTTGTATATTCCAAAATAAACATTTATTTTTTTCTTAACGGTGGTTAATGTCATAGACTTCATCAAAATTTTGAAAAAATAATAATAAATTCAAAAAAATTTTTTTTTCGGCGTTAATGGGTTAAATTGTCACGTAATTATATCTACATATCTAAACGATACAGAAATATCTCGCTTTCTGTCAGAGTTAGCTGATCTTGACAATATATTTTTATTACCTACCCCTTCATGCAGAAAAACCTATAAAAAAAGAAATTTTCCAAGTAATTAAAGTTGTAGTACCATTGGGCAACCATTTTAAAGCTCGAACATATTTTCCATGTGTGCATGTATGATTAGGTATCCTTGAGTTTAGATAGATAGGTTTTTGTAAATTTACGATAATTCTGTTCGAAGATTTTGGTCTAGGGCTATTTTTGTGTGGTGACTGGATATCAGCAGACAATTTTTGTTAAATCTCTTTTATTATAAAAATGCGCAGGTTCACAATTTAGAAATAATTGGTATTTTTAGAAATTAGTAAAGAGTAATAATTACTTTTTAAATCTAGTACATTCAAATTATTATTACTTAAAACGCCAATAGTTTTGCGAGACTTCATGTACAGATTATAAACAAATACTATAGTTTACTTTTAATAATTCCTGTTTTTTTCGTTTTAGAATATTTAAAATCGTTGAAACTATCGAAAAATATTTAAATACTTTAAGTATTGCTCCTGCTGCATGGGTAGAAAAGGGACAATTGGTGTGGCTAAAAAATGATGTTGATAAATTGGTTTTAAACGCCAATTCTTCTCCTGGGGTTGGATGTTTTACAATGCAATGTAAATTGAAACGAAATTAACTAATTTATTACTAGGTGGACGAGAAAGAATTATCAAGAATGTTGTATTCCTTCATCTTTTTTCCGAAACGCACTTTTGTTTTTGATTTTCTTCCCTTAATCCCGACATTTTCATAGAGTTTCTACGCGGTTTGTTTTCCTAAAACTGCCAAGCAAAATCTAATATATTTATTACTTAATTTTTAAAAGCGATATAACAACTTTCACTGTAATAAATTTATAATTATTTTATACTGTGTCTGTGACTACACTTTTCAATGGCAATAAAATTGCGGCAACTGCTATAATAAAATTATTTATATGCTGCTAAAATTGTTTATAACAATAGTTTCATGATGTACGTATTTATACCTGAATTATAAATTAACAAACTCTCTTTGAAAGACAATTAAATTTTATAAACAAAAAATGTTTTATAAAACTCACATAACATGTATAACATTGTTTTATGAATATTATATAATTTTGTTGCCAAAATGTTTTCGAGAAAAATGTATAAAACAATTTTGTTACGAACAGCTAAACTTGCTCTTATGGATATATATATATATATATATATATATATATATATATATATATATATATATATATATATATATTTAGAATTATATCTTCTTGGGTTCAAAGGTTGTGGAATGAAACAAATATATTAGTTAAAATATATTTTCGAATAAAGACTTATCAAACTTCTTGACGTTTCGCTCTAGTAAACTGAAAATCAACAGAGTGCATCTGTAAGACGCCTTAAGCAATATTGGATTGAAAAATTGGTCACTTGTATACACTCCGGAGGCCATATCGTGCTAACAAACCGAAATTTCTCCAAAAATGGCCAAAACTGTGGTTTCTCAAGTACCATAGCACCCGTTGTACTGGCTCTAGTAAACTGAAAATGAACAGAGTTCATCTGTAAGACGTCCTGAACAATATTTAATCAAAAAATTGGTCACTTGTATACACTCTGGGGCTGTATCGTGCTTACAAACCGAAATTTCTCCATAAATGTGGTACTTCAAGTATCATAGCACGCGTTGTAGTAGCTCTGGTGAGCTGAAAGTCAATACAGTTCATCTGTAAGATGTCCTGAACAATACTCGATCATAAAATTGGTGAGATGTTGCACTCCAGAGGCTGTATCGTGCTAACAAGATGTGTTACAAAAAGTGGCCGACGACATACACACAGGATGTTTTTATGAAAACCATTTTTGTCGTTATTTTCTCCCTAAAAAACGATGAAATAACTTATAAAATCCAAAATTTCCAACTTTTTCCTGGGTAAACCAATACTTTCCTCGCATAATAGATAGGGCTGGACGGATAAGTAATAATCAATGTGTCAGGCAACACGATATAAAGAACAAATAAGAATTCAACAAATACACATAAATGTAAATAAGTAGCGACAAAGGAGATTAGCAACAAGGACAACAATGGAAATGGAAAAAGGAAGGAAAGTAGCACAAAAAAAATATAAACAAAAGACAAATAACACTTATAAAATAACTTTTTGCCTTGTTTGTGGTGAGAACTATGATGAAGATTGGATTAGATGCAAACATATGAAGGATGGGTACATGTAGCTTATGCTAATACCACTGACACCAATAATTATTACTGAGATAAATGTCGACATACGTCTCAATATTGAAAGTTTTTATTTTTTGTGTATAATAATTGAGTATCTTTTGAAACTCTCATGTGTTCAATAATAACGAGGAAATCAATTCATAATATATTATTTTATATTTATTAAATGCTAATTTAAACGATATTTAACGAGACGAGATAACTGGTCACGAGGAGATCGAGAATAAAACGAGTCTTACTTTATTTTTAATTTTACGAGCTTGTCTCGCCCTATCTCGTCCCGTGGGAAGCCTTAAAAATAAAAAGGTCAGACATGTATAATTGGAATCTACGTGGAATAAATGAACGCTAATATGTTAATTGGATCCACGTAAAAATAATTAAGATCGATTGTAGATATTAAAATCATCTTTGGATCTATTAGCGCCTCGTTCCCGTCTGTACTGATAAGTTTATGACCTTGATTAAGTGGTGCGTTTAAGGTTAGCGTGACTCCACCAACGCCGTTATTAAACACGACATTCAGAATTATTTTATCAGCAGCTGAGACGCACGAGGACCCTTATTTCCTGATATTTATTAGTAATCACGCTCAGCACTAGCCTTTTCTTACCCCGTGCCAGTCTTCGTGATCCTATTAATTATGCGAACTACCCTTGCATGCCGTTCTAACGGTTTTGGTCCCCCCATTCTGTGTTGGTTTACAGCCGAATCGCTGGCCCTGTATAATGTTAGATAAATTAATTTTATTGCCGACTAAACAGTAGAAGATTGTTGTCGGTGGAGCACGCGATGCGACATGTATTTATACACGCCATTCTTGCGATGTTGTCAAATACCCATAATTTGCAACAGTTATAAGATATAAATGGAAAAGTATTTCAATTTGCAACGAGTGTTGAACGCAAATGTCTATTGATTCGAACAGTGAGTATACAAGTAGCAGTTTTGACAGGAATTGATAGCTTCCAAATGAAGACATACAACTAAAAGCAAAAAAAATAAGCATCTTTGTATTGGTCAGTAAAAATAAAAAAATTATAATAAAAGCAAATAACAGCTTAGTCATCATCATTTTTTTCAGAAGTTTTGGGTCTCTGAATATCCTCATGATTATTTTTTTCACAGTTATTGGTCGGCCGTAGTCTGGGATATCTGAAGAAGCCGACAAATCTGTCAAAATTTCTAATCCTGCCAAACGAAAGAAAATATCGTGGATATGCAATAGAGACATATGCTTTTAGTAGCAAAATGCAAGCTCGGCGTTGCTTCTTTTTTACGGCATACAACTGTTTGCGTAGATACCAATAAGAATAAGGCTAATTTATTTGTCAATTATCAGATCTGCACCAGTTTAACTATTAAATTTGAACGATGAAATGAAACAATATAATTTGTTTAAACTTCACTAATTTGAACCAATGTTCAATTTAAACTGGTTGACGCATTTCACTAACACAGTAGCTTTCTCAAAACGAATGAAGGTATAATATAAAAATGTTTTAATATATACAGTGCATAAATACAGAATTCTATTTACTAATCTTCTAGGTAAACAGGTTTAATGAAAGAGAGGGATTGATATCTATTTGATCGTTAAAAAGGTTACCCGAATATTTATTTTTGTTAATCTCAAGGGCCTCTAATAAATTTAAACTAAAAGATTTACCGACTACATGTAGAATTTCAAAATTTGGGTCGAAAATGGGTTGGTTTCTAGTAAAGGATTTGAATAGTTAGAATCTAATTTTCTGTTGTCATAGCTACGTTTGTGCTCCGAAATTCTAGTTTTAAAATTTCTTTAAGTTTTACCAATATAAATTGTATCACTGTTGTCATTACCATATTTTAATTTATAAACTCCTGATTTGTTTAATTTCGAAGATTTAGATTTATTATTTTTAATGAGTTTGGATAAATTGTAATCAGTTTTAAAGGAAATATTCATCTCTAAAGTTTCTAAAAATGATTTAATTTTTAAGGATGGTGTTCCAAAGTGTGTTAAGCTTTTAAATTGTTTATTATTATTTTTATCAGAAGGGAATACTTGTTCTAAAGTCTGTTTTTTTACATTTTTTATTCACGATATTGTCAATTAAATTTGGATCGTAATCTTTGTTATAATTAATAATATTTAATGGGACTGTTAAGAGTTCGTGTATCATACTATTGAAAGCTGCTAGTTTATGACTGAATGGGTGGACCGAACTATTATGAATTGTAATATCTGTATGTGATGGTTTATGAAATATAGAAAAATCATGTTTATTATTTATATTATAAATTGTAAGGTCTAAAAAGTTTATAGACTTATTTTGCTCAAGCTCTACGGTAAATTTAATATTATTGTGAATTGAGTTCATGTAAGTAATGAAGCTCTCTAATTGTCTATTTGTCTAAAATGTTGTCCACATATCGGTGCCAGTACATACATTTTTTACTAAGGGGGTGTTCATGAATTATTTTTTCTATATTATCCACGAAAATTTCTGCTAGTAGAGGGCTGAGGGGGTTGCCCATAATCAAACCATCTTTACTGCTATAAACCTCTCCATTGAAATGAAAATAATTTTGATTCAAACACACTTTTAATAAAGTAATGATATCAGAGTGAATTATAGGATTAACATTATTGTATGCGAGCAAGTTATCAACAAAAGATATAGTTTCTTTAGGAAGTATACTAGGGAATAGATTTGTTACATCGAACGATATGAATTTAGAATTATGGGGTAGTATTGTATCTTGAATGTAATTGATTATTTCCGTTGAGTTTTTAACTGAAAATCGAGGTTTGAATGAATAATATTTAGAAATGACATATATGAGAATCCTTGAAATTTAGAATGAAGGTGCTGTGAAATAAGGAACAACTGGTCTGATTGGGTACCCCTCTTTATGGAGTTTAATTAATGAATAAAGTTCAGGGTGTTGCGGATTGGGTAAAAATAATTAATATTTCTCTTTATCGTTAATTATTGATTTTGCGTTATCTACTGCTAATTTTATTCCTTTATATTTATTAGTTGGGTCTTTTTTAAGGGTTTCAAAATTGCTTGCCAGAATAAAATTGTTGGTTTTTGATATATTAAATTTGATTTTCTGTGCCTCGTAGAAACACGCAAAAGATAATTTACTGTTTTAACCCAAAGTTTGGGGAATCTACTCATATTACTATTATAAATGTGACCATATTCCTTTGTAGGTAATTGATCTATTTCAGTTTCCTCGGTGATAGTACAACTCAAAAATATTGGTTATCTAGTACCGTAAATGAAATTTACTGTCTCGACCCTTACCTTGTGGAATCTACTCATATTACTGTTTTAAATTAAACTAACTGTTCACGGATAACTCGATAATGATGATAATTATGATAATGTTATTTATTATCGAAACAGTTGTCAAATTTCTTAGAAATTTTAATATTTTATCAATGTATTGTGGCATTATCTAGAAACAGTGAGTTTCATTTAAAACAGTAATCGAACCGTAAATCTGATTCTGATCAAGTCTATGATTTAAAACGAGGAACTGAAGGACGAATTTTTGAATGATGCAGAATGCACACATGGTGGCCTTAATAAGAAGGAAAGAATTGCTATTATCATCAAAATTATAATATCTACACTATTTTTATTGGATATATAGAGATACTGCCAAGTTCCATACCAGTACCCTCTCCTCTCATTTCCAGTTCTGTCATATCTCGGAATTCTCGCCGCCACATCTCTGTGGCTTAAAATATTTTAATTATTTTTCTTTCAAAGGCCAGAATATTTTATTTGTTGTTCTAGTTCTTCTAGCATCATATCTTGTTGTTCTCCTACAATACATATGTACTCTATTACACTCAGTTTTACTTCTAGACCCCATTTTCTTTTACTCTTCCACTAGTTTCTTCGTCATGTATTCCAAATTGACATATTCCTGTGCCAGAATAATTTGATTTTCAGCGAAACAAAGTTTTTACAATATCTCTTCCAGTTTGCTAGTGCTTTTCTTAGATATATTTTAATGAGCGTATGGGACAAGCACTTGTTTCAGTCCTCTGCTAATATTGGACTCTTGTGATATTTTTCGTTCTACTTTAAAGTAGTATTGTAGTTGAGTTTTGGACTGCCTTTAAAAGTTTAGCATTATCATTTGTTGTTACCAGTGCTTCCCATAATTTTGCCAATGGCAGACTGTGGAAATACTTTTTGAGTTCAACAAAGAGCAATTCTTGGTTTCCAGCTATTCTAATCAATTATCTATGTAACTGGACATAAAGGATATATAGTCGATCTTCCTGATGTAAATCTTGTTCATCGGCATCCCTATTGCAATACTGCTTGATTTCAATTAATGTACAAATAGCTGTGGGTGTACAACAACGTGTCCGCGAGGAAAGTTACAAAAGAGATGGGTAGACCAAACCAAAGACTTGATCCAGATGTCTTTGATGATAGTGACTTCATAGAGGCATCATCTGTACTGTCATACCCAGTTACTGCCGATTCTGTTTTAGTTATACCGAGATCTCCGGAGGCAACAACATCAGTTCCTAGTGGCTGGAATACTACCGCTGACTATATAGGGGATACTGATGTTTTGTACCCAAAAAGACTAAGCGATATAAAAAAATGAACAAATATACTTAAATTCACCATCTACATGTCGTGTTCCATTGGTTGACATGTCTCCCTTGCAACAATCGAAGTCTTCATCCAAATCAAGGAAGAAAAGTCAAAAAGAGAAAAGTAGAGATAAAATGGTTGACAAAAATTTTACCTCCAAGAAGAAAACGAAAGGGAAGCTGACAATGGAGAAAGCTGAACCCAGTGGCTGTGTGCTGTTTATATTGTAATGAAGTGTAAAGATATACTCAAGTGGATGGGATTGAGAACGATATGCGGAACGAATAATTGAATGAAAATGGTACTGACTATGAGGGTGAAATAGGTGGTTTTCTTTGCGATTTATGCAGAAATTAGATATACATGTCGAACTTGTCCACCATTGTCGGTTCGACAATTCAGCAATTGTCATTTTTTATTTTTTTTAAATATAAAGTTTGTTAAAAATATGTCTAATGTTTGCATTATAAACATCTATTAACAGGTTCAAAGCTCTTCAGAAAACATGCTTACAAAGAAGGAATTCTCTGATTATTTAATTTCGTATATTTAAACCTACAAAAGCTTAACTTGCCCGACCCTCCCCTACTATATTCTACATCCAGGTCACTATTGAATGTTATAAATAAGAAAAAGACGAATGTGAAGCCCTGAGAAAGTTCTAAGTAGATAGACAGCATGGGTTCGAGACCAGTCCTTATGTAAAACAACATGGGAAATCGCTAAGGTTCATTCTGAACTTATTTTTCTAATCCAAGATTGTTACAAGCGGCTGCGACGTCATGCCAGTAGATACATCTCAGAGTGATGCTTGCAATGATCTTAGATTAGTAGAAGAAGTGCAGATTGAACCTTAGCGGTTTCCCATGTTATTTTATATAAGGAATAATCCCGAATCGGTGATTCCTATCTACTCTTCTATGGATATTATTTTGTATTATGAGTGTAACTTTATGATGTTTATTTAGCATATAACTGACCAACGTACCTTCGACTCCGATATGGTTTTATTGCAAAAACGATAATTCAATTCGAAATTCAAAATTCAAACCTCGTGTGAATCACATATTCAGCCCCAGAGAACGTTTTCTCTTTAACAACTTCGTTTATCGGGCGAAATCTGAAAGTTTAAATTAAATTTCCGTTTTTGAATTGCACGCAACAAGGCAACCAATTGACGTTTTATATTCGAGAGTTTCGCCCCAGGCCGGCAAGTTTTGCTTTTGGTAAATAGCTTTTCTTATATATTTTTCAGCCAATATGAGACTATAAAGTAAATAAAATAAGAAAACACGAACTTATTCCATTTATTGATATTTTACGGACGAGATGGTGTATATTGAATCCATGTCTTCATAAGTGGAAAGGAGGGAATCTTTTAGGATCGAGGATGAATATGAAAAATGAATATAAATCAACTTGGTTTGTGCAGTCTGGGAACTCGGAGGGAAGCTAACATTCCGATCATGATTTTATCATTTTGGAACATACGAGGAAAGGTCGGTTTCACTGGGGTTACTTATTGTTGTTTTTATCCTTATGTGGTTCCAAATCAAGAATAAAAATTGTTTCTGTCTGAAGTAGACAGAATGAGTCCGGACAGACTTACAAACATATGCAAAAATAACATACTATACAGCAGAAGACCAACTGAGGGACCACCAAAATGATGGTTGGATAACCTACAGACAACTAGAGAAACCAAGAAAATGTAGATAAAACGTATAGTTTCTAGTCGCGCGTAGAAGGAGAAGATTCTATCTTAAGTTATAGTAGTATGATCTATAGAACTATTGCTACTAACTATTAGGCTTTTTTGAAAGCCCGAAATTCTAACTAATGTTTCTATATAGTACAGTTATTTCCTATATTTCTTGAATATGTACGTGGCTTAATGTAACTTGTTTCTACCATGTGCTGAAAAACTGTATTATATTCGACATAGATATTTAAGTTATATTTCTCGTTTTGTTTTGTTACTTATCTAATCCTTTGTTGAGTTTGTTTCCTTGAGTTAATTCAAATTACGTTTTTCTCCGTGACATTCTCCAATGATTTGACTCAATACTCTGTTTCAAATTCTCATGTGCATTGTGACTATTTATTAAACGATTTTCAGTTAACTATAAATAATCAACTAATAAGTTGGCTTCGTGTAACTCAACTACACAGGTCTACTGAAGAGACACCTTGGAGCAATTTATCAAAGCAGTGAACTAACAAGACGTCTCTAACGAAACAATCGGATTACATTATCGATCTCGTGTCGGATTGACGCTTTTTAGTCGAGACTTAATTCCTGAGCTCGCTAATACGATTGCAACTGTCAAATAACCACGTAAACACGTCTTTTGGAACTTGATAACTAAAGCTTAATTAATTGAAGGTTATTATTCCCGTCGATGTTATCTAGGGACTGATCCAATATGTATTGGGGTTTGAAATGTGAACAAACATTAAACGGTGAATATTATAATGGTGAAACCAGCGTTGAAGTCTGAAAATATATGAAGAGATGTTTTCGATATACCTGTTTAAATCAGAAATCAAGAAAATGGAAAAGCCAGGACCGTCATTAACCTATTTTGGGCCATAGACACATTAGGATGATAGGGCCCCTGTGATCTTGATAAATATAATTTTGAGGATTTGGGTGATGAATATTGGTTATAGTTTATCGATCCGACAAGAATTACAGCGCCTCTATTAATCGTGGTGCTCTGGGCACGTGCTCGGAGTTTTTAGTGGAGAAGGGGGCCCTCAATAAAACTAAACTTTGGAAAACATCGAAGCAGAAAACTTATAGAACAAGAGGTACCAAATTAGTACGCAGAAATCATTTTGTTGCGAAGACATCGAGGAACAGAAGGATTAATGTCAAATTTGTAATAACAACAGCTGTGAAAAATTTTTGCCAGGATTTTGAAAAAAAATGAGTAGAAACTCTATAGGTCATCTTCATAATGTGAGATTTTCTTCACAACTACATCGCTGAAAAAAACAACGAAAGGTTAGAAAAAAGCCGATACAGAAAACTGATCAGTATGATAGTACTTGGCTGCTTCTTCATAATTTCGTACAATAGAGTACCTGTACAATGTCACTATTGGTCTACTAATACTTCACTTGGCAACACAACAATCATACAAACCATTTCTGGAAATATATTTTAACTTCTTTCTCTGAAACTATATATATATATAAATATATATATATATATATATATATATATATATATATATATATATATATATATATAACAATATAACGGTGGGAAACCCCAAAAGAACCAAGGAGTAAGCAATGAAAGTTCTTAGTTAGCTTCTTAAGTAAATGCCTTTATTCCAAGTTCAAGCTTTCGTTTGTGATTACAAACTTCATCAGGATTAAACTAAAAAATATATGGAGAACACTCCATTACAAATACGTATGAGCTAATTATTATTACACTCACCAGAATCAGCATTAAAGCTCTAAAAATCTAGCGAACACATGGCTAAAAGAGGTGTATGGAGACATAACCTCACATTTGGAAGTAATAAAAATGTGAGGTTATGTCTCCATACACCTCTTTTAGCCATTGATCACTAGTGTTGTGGAAAATTGAAAAAAAATGATTATGAACTGACTATCATTGTTTTTTACATTATATTATATCATACTTTAGGGCGAACACTGGATATTTCCATTCAGCTAGCCCATAGGAAATGAGAAGTTGTATAACACTGTGGTAGATATCTTAATCGAAGACGCGCATAAAATATACTTATACATTTTATAGTCATCGAAAAAATAGCATGGTGAGTTTATTTATTATTTCCAAGCAAGTACATTTTCTTCGAATCTCGTTAACAGATACTTTCTCTCCCTAGAATTATTCGGTGATTATATGATTTTGATAACTTCAAGCTCCCCATCATGGTTACGAATCAAATGCCGCGAAAAGTAGATTTAATTTTTTTCACAATACATGCAATTATCTCGTTTCAGCTTTTCTTCTGAACTTGTTGCATTAACTTCTCCCAGTGAGTTGAATACAGGAAATTCCTTGGTTTTTTCATTTCTCTGCAGTTTTTTCTGTTTATTTTCATCTATTACAGTAACACTCTCATTTGAATCCTTCGAGAGTTCTGCACAATTAAATACATATTCTTGAGATTTTTAGAATAAAGGGGGTCAAATTACAAAGTAAGTACATGTCTGACAAGTAGTGGTCTAAACCTTCCCCTCTTCCCAATCTTTTAGGCAACCGCACAAATGATAGTAATTTTATGTATTCTTAAATTATCCATTCAAATCCAAAAAGAAATAGGGTACAATTCAATTTACTGTGTGGACCTTTACTTCGTGGAATCTACTCATGTTATGTTTTTAAATGAAACGAACTGTTTCTAATTGATACCACAATATAATGAAAAAATGCGAAAATTGTAAGATAATTTTTGACAATTGTTTCAATCTATGAAATATTATCGTCAGAATGACAGAAGTTACCTTTGATGCGATGTTTATATGATATATTTTTTTGGCTAGGTCACTATTTGGTTGCAATAACTCGTCATGACCCATTATAGTAGTGTACATATGAGTATACTTTTCTGCTGGTATTTTCATTTGGTCGGCATCATACATAAAATTTTCACATATTTCTGCCGTTTGCAGATGAGTTTGTTGTTCAGTGAAATTTAGAATTAGAAAAATATATATAAGATATGTTATTCAAATATTCAATCATAAACGTTAATAGGAAACATAATAATAAAATGTAGAAAACTGTAATTAGTAGGTAATGTCAAAACCAAACGAAATATAACAGTTGACGACAAGTATACCAACATAAAATGCAATGAGATATAAGAATAAAAATGAATGATTACCGATCTAATTTATGTATATAGATGTAGTAATTAAGAACAAAATAAGAAATGAACTGTATCCATATGTATTATGTAAATATTTAGGTTGTAGGAAGTGAAAAATTTGTATATTTGCATTGACCAATCAGAAGATTTCAAATAATTAACTAACAAGAAAAACAATGATAAATACTATGTTAGTGAATAATTCAATGACGATAAGGTTATAGTGCATTAAAAACAACATTTAGTAGCAAGTTTAAGTCAGAAAAAGAATAAAATATTAATAAACAAAGTGACAGTTGAACAATAATCAAAGATTTTTCTAGAACATTGCGAGCTTCCGGTTATAAACAAAAAAGAGGTTTTGGCAGATAACAAAAACCGCGGTAGACAGTCAAATGTTGGTAACCAAGGAAGAAGGAAGTAAATTGAATGTATGCAGTTTCTTGTAAAATTTTAAAATAACAAGTGTTATATATATATATATATATATATATATATATATATATAACAAGATGTACGAATAGTGCGTGACATATGAACAATAAGCAACGAATGGATTAGTGGGTATTGCACGCAAATAGAAGAAGGGGCTACTGAAAAGAGTGGTAACCGCAGACATGCATGTTTCTAGCTCATTAGCCGTCATCGGTACGGTACAACCAAGAAAAGATGTGAAACATGAGAGCAAAGGTGTTGAATGAAACATGAGAAAATATAACAGAGTTCAGCAGGATAGTCAAACACAACATTTGTGTCAGTAATATTAGAAGATCTCGAATATTCGAGACAACAACCAACATAGACACGGAGGTGCATATAACACTCCCGTCTGAAACTTCCGACCCAGATTAATGAAATAATAACAAGATGTACGAATAGTGCGTGACATATGAACAATAAGCAACGAATGGATTAGTGGGTATTGCACGCAAATAGAAGAAGGGGCTACTGAAAAGAGTGGTAACCGCAGACATGCATGTTTCTAGCTCATTAGCCGTCATCGGTACGGTACAACCAAGAAAAGATGTGAAACATGAGAGCAAAGGTGTTGAATGAAACATGAGAAAATATAACAGAATTCAGCAGGATAGTCAAACACAACACCTTTGCTCTCATGTTTCACATCTTTTCTTGGTTGTACCGTACCGATGACGACTAATGAGCTAGAAACATGCATGTCTGCGGTTACCACTCTTTTCAGTAGCCCCTTCTTCTATTTGCGTGCAATACCCACTAATCCATTCGTTGCTTATTGTTCATATGTCACGCACTATTCGTACATCTTGTTATTATTTCATTAATCTGGGTCGGAAGTTTCAGACGGGAGTGTTATATGCACCTCCGTGTCTATGTTGGTTGTTGTCTCGAATATTCGAGATCTTCTAATATTACTGACACAAATGTTGTGTTTGACTATCCTGCTGAATTCTGTTATATTTTCTCATGTTTCATTCAACACCTTTGCTCTCATGTTTCACATCTTTTCTTGGTTGTACCGTACCGATGACGGCTAATGAGCTAGAAACATGCATGTCTGCGGTTACCACTCTTTTCAGTAGCCCCTTCTTCTATTTGCGTGCAATACCCACTAATCCATTCGTTGCTTATTATATATATATATATATATATATATATATATATAAAATATAAGAAGTTACAAAAGTAGTTAAAAGTTAAAATGAGTGCAGAGACAAAATTTGTGTGAAATAAAGTCAACCCACGTAGTAGAATTATCACCCGATAATACTAAGAAGTGAGATTGCCCCCTGGAGCGGGAAAGTGTCATGGATTGACACTATTGAAAGCGTCGGCTTGGTGAAAAGAAAAGGTCTGTGGTGTGTTTAATTAATATATTTGGTACCAAATTATGAATAGGGAAATTTAAATAAAAAGACCTGATAATACAATTTTGAATGATAATAATAAACAAGGAAATGTAAAAAACTCACCTACCAAATTTGTAGATACATGTATTATTTATTTTATGTTGCATGCTTCTCTAATCACATATATATATATATATATATATATATAATATTGGAAATGTTTATATTCTTGGGTTCATAGGTTGTTTTAAAATAATTAAAATACGATTGTATTTCACATTTTTCTATTGAAAATGGATAAAAATTTTAACGTTTCGCCTCCTCCTTGGAAGCATTTTCAAAACAATATCATTATAAGAATAAGGTACGATTAAAATATTTGTAAATAGATAAAAACATAACATTAGTAGGTTTTTTTAAAAAACATTAATAAAAACACAGAATTAAAATTGACGTACTCACCTTAGAATTTCAATGTAACGATACTATACGAGGGAAGTTGAAATGAGTTAATTAATCAGCTTATAGTAAATTTGACTCAAGTTTTTTATATCTTGTCTATCATTCACAGAAAACTCATCTTGTTTTATGTGTATCATTTCTTGAATTGATAATTTCTGATAATTTGTGTCTTGAGCTAAGATTTTTGTTTTTTTATAATCAAATTCATGATTCTCAGTGCTTTCATGTTTGTGTAAAGCAGTTGATGCATTTTTTGTATATTTGTGACCATTCATCCTGCCCTCCAAGTACTGTGTAGTCATTCCTATATAATGCTTCGGACAATTCATGCATGGTATGGAGTATATAATATTAGATTTTTTATTATCTTTGGTTTTGTTTTTTAGTTTAGTAAAAAGTGGCGATAATGTGTTGTGGGATTTATGGCATACATTGATGTTATATTTTGATAAGATGTATTTAAGCTTTTCAGATAATTGATTTGTATAAGGTAGAGCTATATATGTATCATTTTCTTGGTTTGGTTTTATTTGTGTACTTGGTTTTATGTTGTTATTGTATAATTTATATGTACGTTGTTGAATGATTCTGTTAATTTGATTTTCTGGATATTGATTATTTTTTAGAACATTTTTAAGTTTTTTCAATACCTTAGGGCGATACTCAGGTGAAGTTAATTTGATAGCTCTATCTGTTAATCCTATAATGACACTGTTTTTTTGTGATTTGGGATGGCATGAGTTATAATTTAGATATCGTCCAGACCATGTTTCTTTTGTATATAGTTTAGTTTTTATTTTGTTTTTGGTTTTTATAAGTGTCATGTCTAGAAAATTTATTTTGTTATTGTTTTCGATTTCTAAAGTGAATTGGATACTTGGGTTGAAACTATTGAAAGCACTCAGGAATGCATCGCACTTGTTACTCGGAATTACAGCTAAACAATCGTCAACGTATCTTTTAAAAAATGTTACATCAAAATCTATATTATTTAATACTTTTTCTTCTATATATTCCATGACAATTTGCGCTAGACTTGAAGAAATTGGAGATCCCATTGTACATCCGTTTAGTTGTTGGAAAAATATATATATATATATGAAACTTTCCACGAAATAACAAGGCAAAACTAATTTCAGTTTTATCACGGGCACAAAGTTTATAATACGTTAACATATTTTTTTAAGATTGAAATAAAGTAGATTAAAAATTTCAAATTTCTTCTCCATTTCACGAATCGATTGAAACTAAAGTAGTGTCTAAATATTTCAATAATACTATTTAGAATAACAAGAAAAAAAGTTACAATATTTGAACAGTTTTAAAAACAGATGTTCATCTTTCAGAGAAATATAACGTTTCCAAACGATTACGTAAATTTATGCAAATGAGTCTGCATAGTCGTCACAAACAAATGAATAGTTTTTAAATATATATGATGGTTGTGTGATGTGGAAATTTCGATATATATATATATATATATATATATATATATATAAAATAACTTTTTACACACGTAAAAAGGTTTTTTAAAAATTATTTATTTAACAAAAGTTACAAGTTTCAAGATTCGAAGTAAATTCTAGACTGACAATATAACTAAACAATTGAAAAAGGTAAAAATTACAATGTAAGCTAAAATAAGGTTCAACAATTTATAAAACAACATGTTATCACACAATATGCTGATTAAGTAATTTATTTAATATGTACTAAGTAATTTAAGGTATATAACACCTCCCCCATTAGATCGACGCACCCCCTGGAAGTTGAATTTTCTTTTCTTGTAATTCCATTGGAGTTTCTTCTGATTTTCTTCTTTTCTGAATTTAATTATCAATACTCCACTAGAATATAGAAATATAGTCCATATGCTAGGAATATGGAGATTTAATTGTTCTTCCTGAATTGGTGTCAATCCTTGCGAAGATATTTCTTTTAATTTTAATTTTTTCAAATTTATTTCCAAAGGCTGGATTTTAATTTTATTAAGATGTGTCTGAAGTTTATTCAGTACCAGTGGTTGACCATAAGTTCTATCTTGAAATATTAATTCTTGATTTTTAAAAGTTATTTTACATGGCGAATTTTTGATTAGGAGAATTCCTTTTAAAATTTTGATTTCTGTGTCTTCTGAACATTTAATTATCAATTTTTCTTCTTCTGGAAATACTACTAGGTATTGGTTTATTTCTGGTATAGTTTCCAAATGATTTTCAATAATTTTGATTTTAGTGTATTCGCAGTTAGTAGAGTTTTCCATTAATAGTATTTGTTCTTCACATAACTGTTTATTATTATCTTGAAGGTGTGAAGCACATTGAAAATTTTCACTTCTTGTACAAATATCGTTTAGAGGTTTTATCTGTGTATCAGATCTTAGCAAATACTTTGAATTTGGTATTATTATTACGAATTCTGATTCTAACTTAGTAGGTATGGGTAATAAATAAAATAATTCAAACTCTATATTAAAATCTATGGGAATTGATAAAAAATATTCTATTCTATTTTTACTTACTCTACATGTTACATCTAAAATTGATTCAAAGTTTAAAATATTCTCGTATTTCAATTCCAACGGTAATTGTAATTTATAATACGAAGATATTTTTTGCAACTCTGTAAATAATTCCTTGGGTTTAATTATACTAGGGTGCAATGACTTTAGTTTGCAGAATGTCCAGGAATTCTCTACAGTTTCTATTACATCTAATATAACATTATAAATAATTAAAACTTCATTCAACATATCTTTGAGATAAATAAGATTCTCATATTGCACTTGAAGGTCAAGCATATATTTTATGTCTAATAATTTCGATTTGAGCAATATTTCATTATTTTGAATATCTTGAATAGTTTTATTGAAGTTATTTATTATTTGTTCGCTAACGCTGTACTGCATTTGAATTTGACTTTGAAGATTAGCTTGATTTTGTTTCAAATGCTCTAAGATTATATTTATTTTTTCTTCGTCTTGAGAATCAAGGTTGCCGGTTACGGCTTTTATTATAGATCCAAGTCCATTTATTAAGCCTCTTTTGTTTCTATTTGTTATTGAATGAATATTTAAATTTCCAAATTTTTCTTCTATATTACTCTTAACATTAAAAATAAGATTAACTATATTTTCCGTTTGTTGTACGAAATATGTACTATTTGATATCTCAACTGTGATATTTTCAAAGTGTTTATTTAAAGAATTATATTCTTCCAGTAACGGACTTAAGTTATAGAAATGTACAAATGTATGACTTGATTTTTGTAGTTTTGCCGGTCCAAGATTTATTGGTAAAATTCCTAGGTTATTAGTGATGTCTTTTATTTCTATTCTTGCTTGTCCGAATGAGAAGAATCTGTAATAAAAGTATAAGGTTTCTTCTTAGGTCGTTTTATATTTGAAATATGAATATCTTCAGTGGTATTAAAATGACGTGTTACAATTTTCGCAGTTTTATGTTTTCTGTTTACGGATTTTATTTTTTCAGGTTGATATTTATTTTTTGTCTTACTTTTAATCTGCTTATTTTTGACAAATACTTTTGTAGGTAGAGGGTCTGGAAGATCTTCTCTACTTTCATTAGCTTTTGAAATAACTTTATCTTTAGTTTCTTGTAATGATTTATTTATTTTAGAATAAAGTAATTTCATTTTTTCTTTGTGATTATGGATATAATTATTTACTAATTGTCGATCAATGTCTAAATCAAAAGAAGAGTTATTCTCTAAATGACCTGTGATAATTTCGTATGGTTTTAGTTTCGTTACACAGTGAATACTATTATTATATGCCAAAAGAGCATAATTTACTTTTATTTCAATAGGTTCTTTCTTAAATTCGTTCTGATTATTTAAAAGTCTAATATGTTCAATAATTGTTGAATGAAATCGTTCGGCAATGCCGTTTGCTTCAGGATGTTGTGAACTGATAAAATGAATTTGAATTTTATGAGTTTCTAATAAATCTTTTACTAAACTATTTTTTAATTCTGTTCCGTTATCGGATATTATTTGTTCCGGTATACAATGATGGGTGAAATATCTAATTAAATTATTAACTATATCTATACCTTGGGCTGAGTTCAATTGATACAACTGCCGGTATTTTGAAAATGAGTCTATTATAGTTAGAAATTTCGTATTTTCTAAAGTAATAGTGTCTAAATGTATTATTTGAAATGGTTTAATAGCTGTTGTGGTAATATTAAAATATGGTTTCACGGGTTTGCGATCATATTTTGTTATTTGACATATTTCGCATTCGTTAATGTACGTTTGAATAGAAGATCTTTGATTAGGCTAATAGTATCGAGATTTTATATTATTTTCGGTTTCATCTAATCTTCTATGATTCCGTTTACTTTCATGATAGTTTTGTATTACTTCTTTGATTTCATTTAGAGGGATATCAATTAATTTTTTATTACATTTGATAAATGAAATCTGTGAATTTTTGAAATATGTTTGTATAACAGTGCTGAATTTTTCGTATAAGGGATCTTCAAAATAAATATGATATTTTGCTTTCGGTGCTTCATATTCTTTCACAAAATTTATTACGTTTTGTTCAAAGTTATTTTTAGAAAATTGTACTAGAATTCTTTGCTTAGTTTCATATAATTTAATTATAGTTGGTATAGCGGATTCAAAATTAACTTCAGAGATTATAATTTGATTTTTTCCCACATTTACTGCAGATTCCGAAATAGGTATTCCTGCAATAGGATTTTCTATTTTAGTGTGAATAGTATTATTATCGTCATCAATTTCGTCATTAAAATCTTCAGCTTGTACGATAAGTGATTCGGTTTCTACATTTTTATTTTCAATATTATTCGAAGGTGAGTCATTAAATCTTTCCATATAAACTAATAATTTTTTGGGAGGATTATCCGAAGAATTTACTTCATTCATATTTAGCTGGATTCGTGATAAACAGTCACTATTAGTGTTCAATGCACCTTTCTTGTACACTATATCATAGTCGTATTCCTCGAGTTTCAACCGCCATCTAACTAATTTAGAATTGGGTTCTTTCAAAGAAAATAACCATTGAAGTGGTTTATGATCTGTTACTATAGTGAATTTTCTTCCGAACAGATATGGGCGGAAATATTTTACAGCCCAAACAATTGCAAGGAGTTCCATTTCAATTGTTGAATAATTTACTTCAGAATCATTAAGTGTTCTGCTAGCATATGCCACAGGTAAATCAGTTCCGATTTTTCCTTGGCTAAGAACAGCGCCTAGAGCAAAGTTGCTTGCGTCTGTTGTGAGATTAAATGGACGAGAAAAGTCCGGATATTGTAAAATAGGATCATTTAATAACATATTTTTACAAGTATCAAAACAATTAATATAATCAGGATCTTTTATGTTAATTACTGCATTTTTCTTAAGACGATTAGTTAAAGGTTTAGTCAGTTTTGAAAAATCTTTAATGAATTTTCTATAATATCCAAGAAGTCCGAGAAAAGCTTTAATTTCTTTACTAGTTTTTGGTATGGGAAATTTTTGAATAGCACTTATTTTATCGGGATTTGGTTTTACACCTTCAGGGGTAACAATATGTCCTAAATAAGCCACTTCTTTCCTCAAAAATTCGGATTGGTCAATTTGTATTTTAAAATTCGATTCGCGTAACCTTTTAAATACTTCCTTTAAATTATTTATGTGTTCTTGCAAGCTTGTACTAAATATAATGATATCGTCAAGATAAACTAAACATTTTTCGTTTTGGATACCTCTTAAAATGTTGTCCATCACTCTTTGGAAAGTTGCTGGAGCTCCCTTTAGTCCGAATGGCATTCTCAAAAATTCCCAGTGGCCGTTTTCAGTAGTAAAAGCCGTTTTGGGTATATCTTCTTCAGCCATCTCAATTTGGTGAAATCCGGAGGCAAGATCCAATGTAGTGAAATATTGGCAACGTCCTAATTTATCCAATAGATCAGTTATGTTTGGTAATGGATATCTATCTCCAATAGTTATTCCGTTAAGCTTGCGATAGTCTACGACGACTCTGAATTTTTGTTTACCTGTAGAGTCCAATTTTTTTGGAACAACCCAGATACTACTAGAGTACGGTGAGGATGAGGCTCTTATGATATTTTGATCTAGCATACTCTGTATTTGATTTTGGACTTCTTTTTTATATACTTCTGGATATCTGTACGATTTAGTATAAATAGGTACATCATTTGTAGTTTTTATTTGATGCTTGATTTTACTCGTAAAAGTTAGTTGATTACCATCAACATGAAAAATGTCAGAATATTCTTTAATTAATTTAAGAATAGCGTTGCGTTCTTCAGAATTCATATGTTCTGTTCGAACTTTATTAATATCAAATTTGAATTTTTCTGCATAAATAGCATTAAAATTAGGGCTCAAGGTGTGTTCGTATTCGTCGAACTGTTCAACCTCTAAAGGAGCACTTAAATCTACTTTAATATAAGACTCAGACGGACTTAAAATAGTGCATACGGCTTGACTATTTTCCGCTTTTGTAAGACATTCGGGAATTTCTAATTTTCCGATTTTTGTATAAGGTATAATTATATCGCCATTATTAATATTATCAATATTCAATTTAATTATTTGTTCAGTTCGCGGAGGCACTACTATACAATTCGTGTTCTCGCTTCTGATTTGAAAATAATTTATTTTCATTTCACTATAAGGCGTAATTAAAACGTTATTTACTAAATCAATAGTTGCATTCAGTTTTTTCAGATTATCTAAACCTAATAAGCAATCAAAATGATTGTGAAATTTAAATATACAATATTCTAAGTTCATTCTATTTTTCATTTTAAATATCTTTGAAGATGGAATTACTGTACAATAATTTTGTTGACTTGAGCCTAAAGCAGAAGTTACTTTGAAAGATTTTTTCATAGTTGCTTTTGAAAAATATTTCTTTGCAATGTCAGGTGTTACAAAAGATTTTGTACTACCTGTGTCAATCATTACTTTTAAATTTTGTTCAGGAAATATTATGTACGGTAATTCACTTTCATAATTCGTAAAATTAAACATTTCTACGTTTCTGTCTCTTCCGAGGCAATTTCGTCTAAAAAATAATCTTCAACATCAGTGGGACGTTCGGTATCGTCCATGTTATGCAATTCTTCCGAAATATAATTTTTTCTATTACCTACGAAGTGCGATTGATTTTGTCCATTATTTTTATTCTGTACATTGGGTTTATTGTACGTATTAGAAGTAGATATACTCATTGGAGTAGGTTTTTGAAATTGATGATTTCTACTAGGTTTGAAAACATTAGTATTTCTATTCTGGAAATTTGTATCTCTACTTGTACTAGGTAGATTATTTTCATTATTAAAATTTCTGTTGAATTGTGGTTGATAGTTATGTTGTAATTTTGGTCTGTTTACCGTTTGATTATTATTAGGATAATTATTTTTGTTATGTGAGGTAACATTAAATTGTGACTTAGGCTTATTAAATGAATTTTTTGGATTTGCATTGTTATTATTATTACTTAAATAAACTTGAAAATCATTCGTTAGAACATTTAAAGCTGAGTTTAGATCGCTAGGATTCTTAGTACGCATTAGTGTACCGAGAGGTTCCTTTAATCCGCGCAATAATACTCTTAGTGCTAAATTCCTAAAATAGTTACCTAAAATGGCTTGTTCACTTGCATTTGAGCGAGTCATTAATAATGATGTTTGTAGATTTAAAAGATGCTGTATCCTATTGTAAAAGTCAAAAGGTGATTCATTTCCTTGCTTTAATTCCGATATTTCAATACTTAACGTGTAAATGTCTCGTTTATCAGCGTATGTGTTCAATAAAGCATCTTACAAATTCTGCCAATTTGAAATACTACAAGCTGAAATATTTATTGCGGCTTGGCCTTTAATTTTAGATAAAATACTAGACATCAAATATTCGTTTTGAAAGTCTGTTAAATCTACTGTGTTGTAAAATTTATTTACTAATTTTTCAGAAATTTCTATGAATCTGGGTAATAAAGCATTTTCACCATGGAATTCTGGAATCATGTCCAGATATTCCTTTTTCAATTGCGGTACTACATGATCTGCAGGCATTTTGAAATTTTTATTTATTGTAAATCTAGGTTTTGATAATTCAATATTTATTTTACGGTTACTATAAGTTTGTGAGCCAGAATCTAAATCAGAATCAGAATTGTCAGAGCTTTCTGAATTAAATAAACAATTATTTCCTCTATACGACATAAAGTACTTACATGAAAATTAGAACTGCTTTCGCCATCTAGTTGAACTGTAGTTGGAATTACCAATATTCACTTGAAACTCTCTTCGTACGAGTCAACTGTCTTCGAGTTAAGCTACTTAATTCACTTAACCAAGAGTCCCAATTATTCACTTAAGGTATGTTAATAAATCGTTGATACGAACCGATCGTTATATTCACTAACGCCCGTTTAACATATCCTACTGACTGCGCTAAATAACTTTTTACACACGGAAAAAGTTACAAGTTTGAAGATTCGAAGTAAACTCTAGACTGACAATATAACTAAACAATTCAAAAAGGTAAAAATTACAATGTAAGCAAAAATAAGGTTCAACAATTTATAAAACAACATGTTATTACACAATATGCTGATTAAGTAATTTATTTAATATGTACTAAGTAATTTAAGGTATATAACATATATATATATATATATATATATATATATATATATATATATATATATATATATATATATATAGATAAAATCCATATTTTTTACGTTTATGGTGTAAGAATAGTTCATATTTTAATAGTAACATTGCAGGGGTCTAAAGGGTAGTGACGCGACTCTAACAGCCTCTCCTATCAATTCCTACTCGCACCTCTACGTCGGCAGACCCTGGTAACTATCTCTGGAGATCCAAGATCGGGTAACCAACCCCCGGTGGCGGAGCAACAGCAGATAGGCAAACGCGAGAAGGGAGAACTACTTTCGTTCTGGGAACTAACAACCCCGGAATGAAACCACGAGCGGAGCCTTGATGACGACCTGGCAACAACAAGAAAATGATGATCGTCTCGGCGTCTTGGCCCGCGGGAAGTGCTCTATTGGAGCTGATGTGAGCTTGCTCTGCCGAAGTGTGGCTAGGACGCTGGGGCAGGAACCAGCCCCTTCGGGCCCTGATCAGGAAGTGTGGCATGGATGCAGAAGTCGGATTTTTGCATTGCTCCGGGCGAGTGCTGGTTCGTCCGTGTATTCCGGAACCGGTTAAGCGGTGGCTGGGCCCCGGGGAACTGGGGTAGGATTGCGGATTGCATCCGAGGGTATACCCGCTCCCAGCTATATCGACCCGCCCCCTGCCACACGAAGCGCTGGAAAACAAAGGGATGGATAAAGACAAGACAAAAACAAAAAACGGTGTATCCGCTACCTCAAGTGCGGATAATTTGCCAGAAACTCAACTTCCTGGTAAACAGAGACAGAAAAGTCCACAGACAAGCGAGGTGACGGTGGTGAACTTGCCCCGGTTCCTCCTTGTAAAAATGTCAGGAGAGGGTTCTCCTGTAAATTTTGATAAAGTTAGCCCATTCCTGATAGCAAAAACTTTATATAGTCTAATTGGTGAGACACAATATATAAGAAAAGTTAAAGATGGCATCCTAGTACAAACTAAAGGAAATGCTCAATCCAGACGGCTCTTAGATGTAACCAAATTTGGCGATTTTAATATTGAAGTTCTACCTCATCCCAGCCTCAACCAATCAAAAGGAGTTGTTTACTGTAGAGACTTTCTCAACACTACCATCGAAGAAATTAAAGAAGAACTAAAACCAATAGGCGTGATAGATGTAAGAAGATTAAAGACAAAGAAAAACAATACCCTGATAGAAACCCCCCTACACGTCTTGACATTCAATGAGCCAAAACTTCCAAGTGAAATAAAAGCAGCTTACTATAAATTACCCGTTAGACCGTACATTCCTCCCCCAATAAGATGTTTTCAATGCCAGAACCTTGGCCACGCGGCCAACAATTGCAAAAACGCTGCTGTGTGTGTATGTGGAAAAGCTCCACATGGGGATAACCCTTGCATAGACCCAAAAAAATGTGTCAACTGTGGTGGTCCCCACTCAGCAGTTTATAAAGGATGTCCAAGATATAAGGAAGAATCTGCCATACAAAAAGTTAAAGTTACTGACAAAGTATCATATGCTGAAGCAAAAAGAATTGTTCAAATTCGAACACCAAAACCAAACCAATCCTATGCTGCTGCGTCAATAATGAATCAACAAAAAACGACAACCCCCTCCACCTGTGCCACAATCACTCCAGTATCAAACACTATCGACCTAACCGCCGTACTACCGCAAATCATTCAATCAATTCAAGAAACAATCACTAAAATAATCAATAAACAGACATTCAAAACACCAGAAAGACCCCCTGAATATTCTCACAGAGACAGATCAGATTCAGTCTCTACAAATATATCTAATATATCAGAACAAAGAAAACGAGATCGAAGCCAAGTAGAAACGACCTCTGAAGAAGATGATCAAATCCACTCGGCGAAACAAGAAAGGTTGGCCCAAGGGTGTTCCTCGTAAAAAGACCAGTGATTAAAACAACTATAAAATTGCCAAATATAATCCACTCTGTATCTGCATTGATTTATTCTCATTTTTTACTTATTCTATTTATACTATTTTTAATCTATATTATAATATATCCACATTCATATTCGAAAATCAAACTTGCAATATACTACATATAAAATTCATACGTATATATATAAAAATATATTAAATGTATAAACTGGATAAACTAATTCAATGGAACTGTAGAGGATGCATAAATAACTATTGCTACATAAAGCAGTTATTGCAAGAACATGATCCTATGTGTCTTTCCCTTCAAGAGACGCACCTCAAACCCAATCAACCATACTCTCTTAAAGGGTATTCAGCAGTTAGACATGAAGTTACTTATGAAAATAGAGCACATGGAGGAGTTGCAATTTTTGCAAGAAAAGATGTTGTATTCTCGGAGATAAACATTATTACCGAACTACAAGCTGTTGCAATAAAAATTATCAGTCCTGTGAATATAACATTATGTAATATATACTTTCCAGACACGACTTACACAGTCGAACAAATAGACCGTATTATTGAGCAGCTTTCCTCTCCATATATAATAATGGGAGATTTCAATGCCCACAATGTACTTTGGGGCTCAATAAAAACAGATACCAAAGGTCGTATTCTGGGAAAATGGTTAGAAAGAGATGATTTAGCTATTATTAACACAGGATCCAAAACACATTTCAACACAAAATCAAACAACTTTTCTGCAATAGATTTAACGATAGCATCCAGCGATTTATTGTCAAAACTTACTTGGAGTGTTGATGATGATCTACACAATAGCGACCATTTCCCGATGTGCATCCAGCTAGGAAAACAGAGAATCATACATCCAGTACCCATCAAATGGAATAGAGCCAAAGCTAACTGGGAAACATTTAGAAATTCATTAAGACCACCGGCACAGCCGAGTGTACAGGAAATTACAAATTGCATTATTAGAGCAGCAAACAGTAGTATCCCAAAATCAGGAGGTAAACCGATTCAAAAAGTTGTACCTTGGTGGAATGAAGAAACCAAAAATATCATTAATCTTAAAAAAGCGGCTCTAAACAATTTCAAAAAGTACCCAACCACTGAAAATTTAATAGCATTTAAAAAGACTAGGGCGATGGCTAGAAAAATAATACTTAAAAACAAAAGAGATACTTGGAATCAATACACAACAACAATTACACCAGATACCGAAATAAATACAGTATGGAAAAAAGTTAAAGCAGTGTCAGGCAATACCACTCACAATGCAATTACCTCCTTACAAATGGAAAGTGGAATTATAACTGAAGATCCGGTGGAAATAGCGAACATAATGGCCTCTCACTTTGAAAGAATCAGCAGCAACGAAAATTATGATGAAAACTTCCTACAAACAAAAAACAGCTCGGAAGCAAGTATAGATTTCTCAACAGACAATGATTTATACTACAATCTACCATTTACCATGGAAGAATTAAGTGGAGCTCTTCACCAATCAAAAATCGGTGCTCCAGGTATAGATACAATTTCAAATGATATGCTCCAAAACTTGACACCAGAAACCAAAGAAATGCTTTTAAAGCTCTACAACAAACTTTGGAATGAAAATACCTACCCGGATTCCTGGAAAGAAGCTGTAATCGTTCCCATACCTAAACCTAATAAAAGTAGGTTATCGCCATCAGGATATCGCCCCATAAGTCTCACCTGCTGCTTAGGAAAACTAGTCGAGAGGATGGTAAACAACAGACTTCAAGATTATCTAGAAAAAAATAATTTACTAGTTTCCTACCAAGCGGGATATAGAAAGAAAAGATCAACGATAGATCACTTAGTTTTACTGGAACACTTCATTCAAGAAGCTTTTCGAAAAAGAGAACACCTAATAGCTGTTTTCTTTGATATTAAAGGCGCTTTCGACATGACGTGGCGGCATGGAATCCTGGATAAATTGTCAAAATTTGGACTAATAGGAAAACTACCATTATTCATAAAATCGTTTCTCGATAATAGACGTTTCAAAGTTAGAGTTGCAAATGAATTTTCAACAAGTAGGACACTGCAAAACGGCGTACCGCAAGGATCAACACTTAGTTGTACTCTGTTTGCAATCGCTATAAACGAAATTTGTAGAGGCGTCGATCAAAAAATCAATAAATGTCTCTATGTCGATGACGTTGCAATTTTTTTCAGCGGTAAAAAAGTGGGAGACATTACACGTACACTGCAACCAGCAATCAATAAGATTATTGAAAATGGAGAAAAAATTGGTTTTAAATTCTCTGAAGAGAAAACAAAATGCGTACATTTCTGTAGACTCAGAAAACCCCATTACGATCCACTCTTATATTTAAAGGACAACATCATAACCTGCGTCGATACTATTAAATTCCTGGGTTTAGTATTTGATAAAAAATTAAACTGGCATGAACACTTAGAACTTATCAACACGAAATGTAGAAAATCCCTTAATATACTCAAAGTCTTGGCACATACAAAATGGGGAGCTGATCCAAAAAGCCTTCTTATAATATACAAAGCTTTAATATTGTCCAAGATAGATTATGGCAGCATTGTTTATTCCTCTGCGAGGAAGAGTCATTTGAACAGATTAAATAAAATTCAAAATTTAGGAATACGTTACTGTCTGGGAGCATTTCCGACGACCCCTGTTCAAAGTCTTTATTGTGAATCCGGTCTAATGCCACTAGAGCAACGAAGATTAATCCTTCAAACATCATACTTCACAAGAGTTAAATTGAATACTAAAAATCCTAATAACCAATTTTTATTCCCAAATATTAATGAATACGACAATAGAGGCATCATCACTCGCCCCCTTGCAATAAGGTATCTTGAGTACTTGAGAAGTATAGACGTTGAATTCCCTAAGATTATTGTTGATGATCAAAGTGACGAACAATCAGCCAATAATGAAGCAGTCAGAAAAACTGATTTTATGAATAATCTAAAAAGAAAAATTATTAACGAATGGCAAGCTATATGGGACGAAACAAATACTTTACTCCGTAGACTAGAACCGGAGGTGAAGAAGAAGTATGAATCCACAGGGTTGAGTAGGTTAGAAACCATTAAAGCATTTAGACTTCGTACAGGACACACAAGTCTCACCCATCAACATCTTCTGAAAGGCGACCCAGCACCAATTTGTGATCAGTGTAATGTGATTATGTCAGTAATTCATGTTATCAATGAATGTCACACATTCAATCCGCAAAGACATCAATATGACATAAAACACCAACTCGAAGAGAACCTGAATCACGAAAATATAAAGAACACCTTAGAATATATGAAGTGCATCAAACTATTCGACAAAATCTGAAAATATAAATGTAGTAACATATATAAAATGTAGTAACAAGAGCTAATGATCAAGAGCTAATGACCCCAGTAGTCGATGCTCCTTATGGGTGGGTTTTTAGTGAGGTACAAATCCCACACTGTTTGGCAACCTACAACTTTTACGCCAAGCGCCTTTTGAAGGTTTTCCCACCCAAAAAAAAAAAAATAGTAACATTGCATCTCATATTCAAATCAAATTCTCAATAATATAATTACCCACAATAAATAAATTCATACATAAATATCATAAACCAATTTGGACAAACATAATGCTCCTATAAAATAACTTATAAAATAATAAATAATAAACATAAACAGCTGGCTCACAAACATGGGGCAACTATTAAATTAAACATAAACAATATATATATATATATATATATATATATATATATATATATATATATATATATGTATATATATATATATATATATATGTATATATATATGTATATATATATATATATATATATATATATATATATATATAAGGTTAATGTATATGGCATCTGAGTTAACAATTTAAATTTCTCATTAAAATTGCATAAAAACCAACACCGAATAAAATTTTAATTTGAATGTAAATGTGCAGTAAAAATGTAATTGTTAATAAAAGCAAATGAACGTTTCATCAATATACCAGGCAAAATCGAGTAACAAACATGTTTTCATTGTCCTTTCCAATGAAATATTTTCAATTATTCCTCTTTATCAGAAATGGGCACTGAACTGTAAATGTCCAATTAAATTTCGTTTCAAATGTGGAAAATACATGACAAACTACGTTTTTATACTTCCTACATCAATAAAAATAATCATTCGACCAATGAAACAAAACTGATGCGAGCATTATGTTTTAATTAAAACATGGTTGGGATAATAACTACATAATCTCTACAAAACAAACTTTATTTATACCCACTACAGGGCGAATTGCAAATAAAAATGTTGACATTAAAATAATTTTTTACCATTAATATGCCTTGTGAAAGCATTTAAGCAATTTTTTTTATTCAATTTTAACATTAAACTGAGTCTGTCCAATCAAGTATCTTAGAATTATTTCGTGATTTTTTTTCAAATTAAGCACGTGGTCAAGGAAAAAGATTATATCTCCAGATATCTTATCTCCAAGATTAAGCCAATTTCCGTTAGTTTACAAAGAATTGTATAAGGCTGCAGATTTGTTCTGAAGTAATAGACAGAACAAAACAAGTAGTTACTGGATTGAAACATTGCTCTATTTGACTATATAGATATCAGAATTGTTGAGGATAAACCCGTCCATATTTGACAAGTATATAAGTATATATATATATATATATATATATATATATATATATATATATATATATATATATATACATATAAATATATCTCTGTAATACCCACAATCAGTTCTTTCACCTCTTTTGTATATGTTGCTGCCCATTCCTCTGGTACTTTTTCAGTTATCCATACTGTATCTATAATTTGGTGTAATATTTCAAGTTCTTTATCACCCATGCACTTTTACATTTCTGCTTCGATGTTGTTAACTCATGGTGCCTTTCCGCTCTTTAATGTTTTGACCGCTTGTTTTACCTCGTGATTCCGTCGTCTATGTCGTTATTTCGGTTTACTATTTGTGTATCTCTCTCATTTGTTGTTCCCAGTACTGCTTGAAACTGTTCTTTCCAACTGTTAGTGTCTTCTAGTTTTGTGACGATTTTCCCTTCTCTGTTTTCAATCTTTTGTGTCGATACTAATTTTCCTTTGCCTCTCATATTGTGTAGAACTTAGTAAAATAGTTTTTGGTTATTTTTGTCATTGTGTTCCATCTTTTTTCCGAAATTCTCCCATTCTTTGGCTTTCGCTTCTATAACTTTTTTTATTTTGATTTTTTATTTCTCTGTATTTTTCATATTTTTCACTCGTTTTCTCTCGTAAGTAGTCTTTCCATGCAAGTTTTTTGTTCTTCATAATTATTTTTATTTCTTCACTCCACCAGCTGCTTCTCTTCTTCGAGTCCCTGGCTTTACGTAGATTTTCAATTTCGTCGGTTCGCTTTTCAGAAATGTGTTGCTTTATAGTTGCTGCTACCAAGTAGTGATCTGTTCCTAATTCTGCACTTCGGTATACTCTTACGTCTTTTACCATTTTTCTGTTTATTGTTTCAGTTATAATATAATCTATGATTCATTTCTCATCTCATCCTGGTTCTTCTCTTGTGTATTTGTGTCAGTATTTATGCTGGAAGAATGAGTTTTGTATTACCAGTCCATTTTGTATACAGTCTATAAGTTGGGATCCATTCCTATTTCTTGTTGATTCGCCGAAGCTTCCCATCACTCCTTCTGCTTCTTTTGTGATGTTTCCTATTCTAGCATTTAAATCCCCCATAATAATAAGATAATGTTTAGCGTTGTTCAATATCTCTTGAAGTTTTTCCCAGATAATGCCTTTTTCTGCTACTAAACATTTTTATTGGGTCCATATGCAATTGTTATTTCAATTATTTCTTTTTCTGTCATCTGTAGTTCACTTTTCATAATTCTTCCATCAATTCGTTGCCATTGTATGAGTTTTTCAACACATTTGGAACTTAATATACACCCCACTCCTGCCCCTGCTCTTATGTCCTGTTCTACTCCGCTGTATAATATTCCACAGTCCTCTATTTTCATTTCTCCTCTTCCCTTTCCTTCGTTTCTCTTATGGCGAGGGTTTCTAGCTTTGCCTTTTTGAATTCTTGTATCAATTCCAGTTCTTTTGCTGCAATACTTCTAACATTCCATGTGCATATCTTGTATGTTTGTATTTTCTTACATTCTTCAGATTTTGTGTGTTGAGTTGTTTTTACCTTGTCCGTTGCCTTTTTCCTCTTTTCCTATATTTCCTTCATCTGCCTTTTTTAGTTTTTTGTAGCTTTATTTATTATCTTCAATTTCTGTTGAAAAGATTAATTTCCTGGAGATCTCTGACCAAATTTCCTTTTATTATCGGTTTTGTTTTCCAAGTTATCGTTTATATGGATATCTTCTAGTTTTTCTAGCTTATATGCTTTGTCGTTTATTCATAGTTTGTTGTATTTTAGGATGGCTTTTGTTCCATTTTCCTTGGCCTCCTTTAATTTTGGCATTAACAGTTTCCTTTGTTCTAGTACCTCTTTTGAGTAACCTTGATTTATCCATATATTTTGTACCTCTAAGGTTTTTTATTGATTTTAGGATCTCTACTTTCTTAGTCCCCTTCAAAAGTTTTATCTGTATTGGTCTTATGTTTCCGGATTTATATCTCCCACTCTTCTGGCCTCGTCAATTTCAACTCTAGTTAGCTCGACCCCCATGTTTTTTATAATCTCAGTAATTTTTTGTTCAGTATCTTATATTATTTTTCTAATATGGGAGAAAAGTATTGGTTTCCCCAAAAAAAGTTGGTAATTTTAGATTTTTTTTTGAGTTATTTTCACGGTTTCCTTCAACAACAACACGAAAAAATGGTTTTTAGAAAAAATCCTCTGTGTATGTCGTCGTTATTGTCGTCGGCCACTTTTACTTGCATGTCTTGTTAGCACGATACAGCCTCCGGAGTGCGATAAGTCACAAATTTTATGATGGTATATTGTTGAGGACATTTCACAGATGAACCCTATTGATTTGCAGCTCACCAGAGCCAGTACAACGGGTGCTATGGTACTTGAAGTACGACATTTTCTCATTTTTGGAGAATTTTCAGTTTCTTAGCACGATACAGCCTCATGTGATCAATTTTATGATTGGATATTGTTCAGGGCGTCTCAAAGATGAACCCTATTGATATTGAGCGCACTAAAGCCAGTACTATGGGTGCTGTGGTACTTGAAGTACCAAATTTTTGTAATTTTTGGAGAATCTTCAGTTTGTTAGCACGATACAGCCTCCAGAGAGTATACGATTGATCAATTTTATGATTGAGTATTGTCCAAGGTGTCTCACAGATGTACCATATTGATTTTGAGTTGAATAGAGCGAGTACCGCGGGTCCTATAAATCCAGATATACTAAAGTTATGGTTATTTTTGGAGAACTTTCGTTTTGTTAGCACGATACATCCCCCGAAGTGTATACAAGTAACAATTTCATGATAGAATATTGTTCAGAGCCACAGATACGGAAAAGTTAGTTTTAATCTATAAAACCGTTTATTTTTCCATTGTTGTTATCTGCCACTCCCTGTATTACCAGGTTTTTCTTTTTTACCTCCCTCTTCAACATTTCGATTTGTGTGTCTTGGTGCGTATTTTTTTGTTTCAGAGTGATATTTTCGGAAAACATTTTTTGTTCTATCCTCTCCATCTCAGCAGATTGTGTGAGTATTAAATTCACTACCCAGATCGACTCTTCGGAGGTGAGTGAATTTCTTTCACTACGTTTTGCTTTTACTCTATTGCATTATCTTTTTGTTTTTATTTCCACTATTTTGTGCACAAGTTGGCAACGTCGCAAAATATTTGTTGGCAACCGTCGTCTTATCTGTTGTATTTATATGGGAATAATTCGATACCTAATTTTTTTGTTTTACTTACAGTTTTTTGTCATTCACAGTTCAAAAATTGACACAGTTTCTCCGCAGAGGCAAACCCACTATGAGTTTTCCCCACCGATCGACTTTTTATAAATTATTTTTCACTGCAGGTCTCGTAAATTTGAGGTTTTTGCAGGTGAAAAGTTCACTACAATATATCTCTTCCACTCACCGTTGCCAAGTTCCAATCAAAATTTCATAAAATACGAGGTGTGTCTATATGAAATTTATACTTCGGTTTTCTACTAACACCTATATTTAAAGCCAAATATTAATAATTTCGACATACAAGTCTTCGAAGAGGACAATGACTAATACCGTGCAGAATTTTGAATTATATCCCCTTCAAAGAACGTGAGACCGTTTTGTCTATACAGACATCTGTGGTGATTCGCAAATGAAAGGAGAAGGGCATAGTACGCTAACCGGTTTCGACCTCCTTGGGTCTCTTCAAAAGCCCCGTAATGCCTTATAGTTTGGAGTCCCTAATCCAAACTGCAGTTTTCGACTTCCGACAACCATTATTTGGTTCTCGTGGTCACACACTTACAAGGACTAGTCAGCTGTCTCCATCTTTATTTCCAATTGCGAACCACCACCTCAAATAATTATTCGACCGTGTCGTATGAAATAATATATGTGAAAATTTCATAAACTACGAGATGTATCTCTAAATTTCGGTTTTCTACGTGTAAATTAAAATATTAATAATTTCGACCGTTCTTCGAAGAGGACAACAACTACTTTCCTGGCTAATACCACGCAGAATATTGAATTACATCCCCTTCGAAGAACGTGACGTCGATCGACCCTTTTGTCGATACTGACATCTGTGGTGATTCGCAACTGAAAGGAAAAGGGCATAGTACGCTGATTGGTTTCAACCTTTTATTAAGGTTGATACAAAAATAATTACTCATGCCATATTTTCGTCACTGTGTTTCAAGAAAATTGAAAAATATGTGTTCCACTTCAACTAGTGTATTTTTCACATATTGATTGATTTAACGTCAGTTCGACAAGCTGCTAAGGTGCCGATAAATAATTGGAGCTTTTACCTTATGTTTTAGCTGCTGCACCGTTATTGTCATTATACGCACTTTTAACAAACCAGCATATTCTCTCTCGATGAGAATAATAACATTCCATTTTTACTTCCGAATACCCAATGTATTGTTATAGCGCAACAAAAAAGTTTCATGACTATTTAAGATGACTGACCAAGTTTGAGCATGATGTCGGTGCGCCCGTATGTCATCAATTTTTGGTCGCGACACATCTATCTTAAGGAGTTGAGATATAATTCTCAAATTTTGAATTTGAGAGTTTAAGGATATAATGCAGACTCCTGTTACTTTTGGTTGAATTCCGTCAACATGAAGTGGTAGTTTACTTCAAGCGTTAAACAGTTTTTCTAAATTATGGGCACCCAAATTATAAAATAATGGAAAATAGTTCAAATAAAATTAAATTTTGAACAACTTCTGTTTGAAACATTTTTCCAAAAAATGTATAGTTTGAGAAAATTGTTTCTCTTAATTATGGTCGAGCAATGTCTAATAATGGATCGATTCCCTCCGGCTTGGGACAAAGGGGAAACTGGACGTCATTTTGCAATATGCCATCTATCGGCGAAATAATTAGGTCAAAAATTCGTGAAATATACAGAAATTATTCGTACACTAAAATAATGAAATTCATAATTATCCTGCGTTATTTATTATCACTTTAGAATTCATTGAATATTTTTATAATTAATAATTACTGATATTTAATTTTTTGTTAACATCACATTTAGACTTTCATCACTTTGACGAGGGCCATGCGCAGTAGTTGATGTATGAATTACATCTAGTTGCGTGCACTCGAAGTGATTCTAGTAACATAACCAATTAAATTAATTTTGTAATCTGACATTTAACACGTGTTGTTGAAAATATTACTATGAAATAAAAATTTCATTGTTTTATTAATTAGATTAGTATAAATGGTGTGTCAATATAGTGCTATTCAACGCGTCAATCGATTACAATCATTCCCTGTCATTTGAAAAACAACATGTTCAACAATACATTTTCGATATCAATCGATCACTATGATTATAATCGGTCTAAAATTATGATGCTATTGAAAACAATCATAAATCGGAAGCATGTGATTGGTCGAAAAATTTAAATAAGCTACCGTTTGTCTATGGGTTATGTAATGTGAGTGATTTTGCAATTGTATATTACATTTTTAGTTAACAGAACAGCTTGTATAAAATTAAACGTGATTAAACTAAATGAACTTGTGAAAAGTGTAAAATACACGTGAAATGAACTAAAATAATGATGAGGTTATGTCACTATTGATTTATTTGATTTGTAAAATGACATGACAAATGACAATTTTTTTTGGTCGTTCAACAAACATCAATCCGTTTTCGATTTCGATTATAATCAAAATCGGAATCAAGATCGAAGCGTTGAATAGCACTAATTAATTACGTTAATGTAAATACAAGATAGAAAATAATAGCTACCAATCATATAAAGTGGTAATATTTATTCAACTGTTTCAAAACAAATCAATAGTTTTTAGTTAGTGTATGACATGACTGTCAAAAATTTCACGTGTCGTGTGTGACGAAATATTGTGCTAGCCACAACGCATTTTTAAAATGAATAACCTTCTAAACTTATACTAATAGCGACAGTAGTTAAATAACTATATAAAACATGGGGACCGAGAAAGATGACGCTTATGCCATCTGCCGTGAAAAAACAAAAACAATGTGATGTAAACACTGTGGTAAACCCTATTAGTTTTGTATAATCAGAGTTTTTAAATGTTCATTTTTTAAAACTTATAATAAATGTTTGTGATGTTTTCATCAAAAGTTTCTTTCTGTATTCATGGCTGTTCACATATGCCGTATAAAAGTACTACGTAGTTGAAATTTCATAGTTTCCCCGAAAGTTCATTGAACACTGCGTGAATAACCTTAAAACGTCAAAAATGGATAAATGCAGTAAAAACCCATATGTAAGTAAAATGTTCCAATTAAAATTTTCTATTACCTATTATTTTGTGTATAATCAGTATCATACTACAATTGGCAGCTATTAGAAAAGTTCTAAATTTTTTTAGATGAATAAAAGATTATTATCGAGAGAATAAAATGTTGTTTTGGGTACGATTTCATTGATTATATAAAATAAAAAGCTTGTTATGTGTTTGCTCACTTTAATATTATATAATACGTTTAAATAATTGAATACTATTAAGAGAAAGAAAGTAAACATGTGTACAAAACGAATCACTTCAAGTTTTTTAATTACATTTCAGAAAACATCGGAGGGATTGGGAAACAAATAAAAATACTAGAATTTGCAGTGCTCATTTTGTCAATAATCAAAAATCAGATAATCCCCTACATCCATCTTACATACCAACATTTTTTCAAAGAAAATAAAAAGATCTATTCATTTTTAGCATTTTGTAGGTTGTTTATTACAATGTTTACATCACAATGTTTTTCTTATTTAACACAAGAGCGCTCTACTTTCGACAGAAGTGCTGCCTCTATAGTTCGGCCTCGATCCCAATACTTAAACTAATAATATGACAGAAGGTGGCAGATGTAATCATGAATCTTAACGCTGTAAAACACCGAATAAGTAGTCTCAAAATTAGAGGAAAATGGTCATGCTCAAACGGAAGATAAGGAAGAGAGTCTGAAAAATGAATTTTATGAGCAAATGGAACAAACAATAGATCTATTACCAAAATAGGACATGATGATACTTCTAGGACCTAAAATTGGAAAAGAAACAATCTTAGAAACATTTATAAGGAACCACAGCTGTCACAAAACAAGCAAACGATAATGGTCAACGGCTGACCAACATGGCAGCCAAAATCACCTAATAGTAATGTCAACAATGTTCTCATACAACATCCACAAAGGAACATGGGTGTCTAACGATGGAAAACAAGAAATCAGATCTCACAAGACATCCGAGAAATATACTAGATGTAAGGAGCCAAAGGGGAGTATATGCAGCATCAGACCAGTTCTTGGTGAAGGTAAAACTGCGTTCAATGATAAAAGAGAACACCAAGGAGTGAGATCAAACTGAAACGGAATTATGGAATATCGTGGTGATGAATAAGAAAGAAACTTACAAACAAAAATATCAAGCATACATAAATGCACAATTAGATCCGAACACTATACGCGGAGAAATGGGAGTATAAGAGTGCTTGCCAAATAAAATCACAAGAAGGAATGGGAAAGAAGAAAACTTATGAGAAAAAATAAGAGAGAAGCCTTTAATATAATCGTAATTATCGTAAAAGGAGAAGCAAGCAAAAACAATAACCTATAGTTCATAAAGATATCAAAAACACGAAGAACGGCTATATGCCAGGCTACCAGCATAAAGAAGGAAAACACTGATCTCATAACAGAAATACTGCAAATCTGGGAACAGTATTTCAACAAATTATTGAATAAAAATTGTAAAGAAAATAGAACAAAGGAATCACACCAGAGAGCATATGAACAGGTCGAAGTATCATCACTTACAGATATCAAAAAATCAATTGTTCAACTAAAGAGTAACAAAGCTCCGGAGACAGCGGAATTCATAAAATATGATAGAAAGTGGCTACATGATGCGATACATACATTGCGGGAGAAGATTTGGAGATCGGAAACAATCTTGAATGGAACGAAAAAATAATTATACCTAATCATAAAAAAGGAGACAGAGCAGTGTGCGAAAACTACAGGGAAATAACTAGAGTGCTATCAAATATACTGAGATGCAGATTAACTCCATACACTGTAGAGAACCTAGGGGGACTAACAGTGCGGCTTCAGGCCGAAAAGATCAACAGTAGACCAGATTTTTACAATCAGACTACTTGAAATGAGATGGGAATTTAATAAAGACGTTTCCAGTTGTTTATAGATTTCCGTCAAGCTTTCGAAACCATTGTAAGAGAGAGTGTGTGGTTCTCGATGGAAAGTTAAGGTGTACCAAGCAAGACTATTAATTGAACCAAAATATGTGTTGAGAAGCTAAGATTAAAATCAGGAAACGCACTACAGAAGCGTTCTCCATTGGGTACTAGTGGTGTAAAATATGACGATAGTCTATCGCTAGTACTCTTGAACATAATGTTAGATATATATACAAAAGGAGCCAACATAAAACTGGTAGTATTCTTAGATCAGAGTCCGGAAATGATAAGATATTCGGAAAGGACTGGCGTCAATTTTGAGACAAGATGTTACCGAAGGCGCACAAAAATAGCTCCTATAATAATAATTAAAATACAAGAATATTTGTATGTTTCTTAATTTATTTGCTATTTGACAATTGGAATAATATATGACAAGTACAATCAAAAGAGTTGAATTAGCCCTTTCGTCAACTTTTCTTATAACTAGATGATATTTTTCAATTAAAACATTCCAAATATTGTTGAGTATCTTTCAATAAATATACTTCTACTTATCAATGTGTGTATCATCTTCGTGTTTAATGGCAATCAATTTGATGCCTCGATTACTTTCATAAACTATAATATATTCCTTACCTGTACTCGTACTTCGGGTAAATTAACTTTCATAGCTAATTCTTCTCTACTGTAAACATCTGGATAATGGCTTTTTTCGAACGCCCTTTCCAACTCGTGTAGTTGATATGTAGTAAACGTGGTTCGGTTTCTTCGGTGTTTTTTCTTGCAATTGTCGCTTTCTGAGTGCCCGGATGTATTTGTTGCTCCCTCATCTTCTGAACCGCTTCCCGTTGTTGCCGATCCCATCTTTCCGTAGCGGAGATCGGTGACACCGTCATTGGAGTTGCAGCTCCCTTCGCCTGAAAATGGAGTTCAAGTTGAAAAAATATTCAGACATACGATAATGGCTGAAAATTGAAAAATTTCGTTGGGAATTCTATCCGAGAATACCGATCAGAAGAAAATAGATTTAACTTGATATGAGAAAATGTTAAATATTATCAGAACTAGATTTACAAGTGGCGATGTTATATCTCAAAGCACATAAAAAAATTTCTCAGAAAAATCTATCTGCTGACATTTTTTTTATTGTTACAACATTAACAGTTATACCGCAAACACTCTCGATCTTTGACGTTTATTATCTCAGCACCTATTAGGCCAAATTAAACGCTTTTTTTAAAAGAAGCGTCTTTCCAAGAACTTTTTTTAGGTACTTTGAGTATTTTTCTTCGGTATCCAAATTCGCTTCAAGAATTAATTATTTATAAGACGAAATTTTTCAACTTATCAAAATTGCGTAAAAAAATGATAAAAACTTAAAAATTGTTCATTATAACTATTGTGTATTATAGTTCAGAGGTCTAAGTAGTTGTAAGAAAATAGGCGCCTATTACAACTCCAAAAATGTAAGCCTAGCATGAACGCAAAAATGACGTTAATTTTTTCGCGGAAATTAATTAACAATTAATTCATGTAAAAACTATAAGGCCAATTTAATCGGCCTTTGGCATATTATCTTATACTATAATAATGTTCTTAAATCCCAATTTATAGCGTGATTGGATGATTTCTCATCTGCGAAACAAATGCTTTAAAATAACCTCGTTTTTTGGCTACTTTTTTTGCATTTATCGCCATTTCTCAACGAAAAAATTGAATATATCGATTTGAAACAAATTATATTTTGTAGAGAATTTCATAAAGAACAAATTCGTTATTATACTTTTTTCCTCTATCTTGCATATTTAAAGAGTTATATTAAGAAATATCGGAAAAAATGAGCAATTTTTGCAGTTTATGATTTTTCCTGCAAATAGCACAACTTTTTCAGCTGGCGGACCTTCATATTTTCGTTTTTTAGATGATTTCCAAGCAACTCCAACCAATATCTAATCTACGTCACGACACAGCTATGTCAAACTGTTGTGCTCCTGGCCTAAAAAGCAACTACAAAAATATCTATTCAATATAGTTTCGAAAACAATAAAGAAGTTTATAGAAAAAACGCTGTCTCGTTCAGGGCATAGAAGGATGTAATTAATTATGAACTGGTACTAACGCTTTGAAATACAGAGGTCTTCAAATGCCACAATTAATCAGTGAAAAAACACATTTTTTACAAAATTTGACTTTATTCATGAATTTCGATAGCTCCAAAAAATCTGTTAATAACGTTTGAATAATAATAAAAAGTATTTAGCAACAAATAACATGAATTTTGTTCTGCAACATCTAGTCGAGTGATGATTTTCCTCGAAGAAAAATATTAGATAGAACACTTCGCATTGGATACACCAACAAATATAATTAGTGAAATTGACTGTCTCGACCCTTACTTCGTGGAATATGCTCATATTAGTGTTTTTAAATGATAATTGTAAAGATCAGCAGATATAGTTTTCCTGGTTTTCTATATCATTGCACAGTTATACTGATCTTAATTGGAAAAATGATATCCAGGATATCACCATAGGGCTAATAATATCTAAGCTTCAATATTTGTAATATCACATATTCTTCTTTTTTCTATAAACATATATTAAGCCAATCACAAGTTAGGTTACTTCTTGGTCTAGCCAAAAATAACTACTAAACATCAGGTAGGCATAAAATGAAATGTAACTTCTGCCATTCTGACGATGATATTGATTTATCGAAACAATTGTCAATTTTTTAGAATTTTCAATAACTTTTATTATATTGTGGAATTAACTAGAGACCGTGAGTTTCATTTAAAAACACAAATATAATTAGGTAAATATGTTGCTCAAGTTGTTGGTATACCATTAATAGCAACGATATCCAGGAATCGGGATGTTGATTAACTTTTTTATACTCCGTTTTTAAAAGGCATGGAGTAATAAATCACTCATTTTGGCCGGAACCATAGGCGTACCACATTTAGTCATTTAAAAAAAGTTAAGGCTTCTAAAATTATCTCATTTCCGAAAATAACCGTTTTGTAATATTATTTAAAATGAAATTTCAAATTATCAATAATATAATAAACTGTGGATTATATCACTGACACCAATTTTCCAGAAAATTTATTATTATGTATAAAAGGGCGTAGACGAGTCCCTCCACTAAGCTCCAGGTAGTTATAATCCTACAGACAATAAATAATAAAATAAATGTTAATAACAATTTTATACAAATACATATATACATATATATATATATATATATATATATATATATATATATATATATATATATATATATATATATATATATATGCCCAAGTACCACTTTGGGGACATTTTGTTCCTGTATCTGTCAGTTTGAGGACAAAACGGCTGTTCGGGGACAGTCCCCAAACATTTATTATACAGCTAACTACGAGTTTGAGGACATATTATTTGAGGACATTGTCCGCTTTGTTTGAGGACATTGCCGGGTAGTTTGAGGACATTGCTGGGTAGTTTGAGGACATTGTACCATTTGTTTGAGGACGGGTAAACTGTCCTCAAACTTATTTTGTGATAAATAACATTCACGTACTAGGATGGAGAATGGATGGTGGATGATACGAGGACTGTCCAATGAATTTTAATTTTTGTATACTTATACGTGGACTGTCCAATAAATGTTGATACTTTTATGACTATACAAGGACTGTCCAATAAATTTTGATTATTTTATGATGATACGAGGACTGTCCAATACATTTTGATTGTTTTATACTTATACGAGGACTGTACAACAAATTTCAATTCTTTTATACTTATACGAAGACTGCCCAATAAATGTTGATACTTTTATGACTATACGAAGAAAGTCCAATAAGTCTTGATTATTTTATGATGATACGAGGACTAATCAATAAATGTTGATTCTTTTATACTTGCGAGGACTGCCCAATAAATTTTAATACTTTTATGATTATTTTATGCTGATACGAGGACTGTCCAATAAGTTTTAATACCTATATACTTGTACGAGGACTGACCAATACCTTTTGATTATTTTATGATGATACGAGGACTGTCAATAAATTTTAATTCTTTTATACTTATACGAGGACTGCCCAATAAATTTTGATACTTTTATGACTATACGAGGACTGTCCAATAAGTTTTGATTATTTTATGCTGATACGAGGACTGCTCAATGAATTTTAATACTGATATGATTAAACGAGGACTGCCCAATACATTTTGATTCTTTTATACTAATACGAGGAGTGTTCAATAAATTTCGATTATTTTATACTTATACGAGGACTGCCCAGTAACTGTTGATACTTTATGATTATACGTGGACAGTCCAATTCGTTTTGATTATTTTATGCTGATACGAGGACTGTCCAGTAAATTTTGATTTTTTATACTTATACAAGGACTGCCCAATAGGTTTTGATTATTTTATTCTGATACCAGGACTGTCCAATAAATTTTGATACTTCTATGTTTATACGAGGACTGTCCAATAAGTTTTGATTATTTTATGCTGATACGAGGACAGTGAAAGTGAAACTTCTAATGCGACTTCCAACAAGGTTGCGTTAAACGTTTAACGCTACCATGGAAGGGGTATGAAAGCACTGTTGCGTTGAAAGTTCCACGCTCCTGGAGAGGGGGAATAGAAAGAGGCAAAGCGAGGGTGAATGCGTGGCACTCGAACACTTGCGCGTTGTATACCTGTTACAGGCCAGCTAGTTATCATAAACCCATTGTAAATGTTATAGATTTGGATATTTCTCCACTCGAAAATGATTATCAAAAGAGGCGATCAATTGTGAACTGTAAGCAATGTTAATAAAATTTGTCATAAAGAAACAATATTATTTCACTAAAAATCAATTTCTACCCCTTACTATATTTTTATGTATAGGTAATACACATTAATGCCCCGCTGAGAAAGTATATATGATATTATATCTATATAAATGGACATCGCGCGAAATTTGATGATCAAAGCATAAGGAGCTAAAAAAAGAGCTAAAAAGAAATTGTGAACGTCAAAGTGTAAAACTCTATGCAATAGCTTTACCGCGGCAGTCTCCGAGTGCCACACATCTCTTTTGAATAAAATAGAATTTCATATAATCCCTGTTTTTAAACTAGGAGGAGTGGTTTGAATTTCAGTTGTCAATTCTGTAGATTCCTGATTGGTCAGATCACATATGGTTTTATTCAGCACTTTTGACTTTTGAGATATTATGACCGAATAATAGTGTATATTAGAAACAAACTTTCATTCAAGCACACAGAGGCTGATTATTTGTTTGAAAAATAGAGAAATTACTAAAAAAGTGTTCAAAGAACTTGATTGTGACACTGTACACAATGTTATAATCAAGTCTCTTTTATACGCGAATAATAAAGAAATATTTGATGGTTTCTTCTGATTGCTCCTACCATATCTAATATTCATATATTGCTAGTAGGGGTTTGCAAAAGCGTGCCGACATACATAGACCTGTTGCCTTCATTTAGACCTGAAGTGCTATGCTCATGCCCGAGAATGGAGTTTATAAACAGGCTGTCAGTTAATGTTAGTACTTCAAATTCATTTATTTTAATATTTATATTGATTTATTAGTTAAAAATTTATATTAAGTTTGAAAATATAATTATAATTTTTAAATATATATAATTTAAAGAAGTAAATGAAAAAAAATGTGCGGGGTTCGAGCTCACGACTCAGATTATAGAGTTTTACAGCTAAGCTATGAATCGTAGTAATTTTTTTTACTATAACTGCAATATAAGTTTGGAAGGCATAACACATGCGCACAACTGTTTGAGACAAAGAAGTGTGATAGAAGAATGCAGTTGATGGTTGTTGTCTCTGTCAATCGGCAACACTTCCACTTACAGGTACTAGCCATAAAGAAGTTTATACCTATGACATCTACGCATTAAAGTAAATCTGAATGATCCCTGATCCGTACACAGATTTATCCAAGAATAATTTGTTCAAATATGCGCTGTTGTAGCTGGTTGGAGAGTTTTAGAGTACCAAAATTTATTCAAAAATTCTACATTTATAACATCATAACGGACGAATTCATTCTCTACATAATAGGAGAATTATATATAATGGTGATGCTGCCAACTTAACAACAAAAAATTACTCTAATTGAAGATACCAGGTAAGGCACATCAAGGGGCTATATTTTTGTATTTTTTTTGGATTCTATAGTATATCCCAATGTTCTTTACATAATATTGTACACGAGAAGTCCCCTGGTCTTTTTAATTTGGGTCATTTTATATTATACAGTAGAAAAAATTGTCGATGTCAATCACTGTTATTACATAGACGTCACAAATCAATTCAGAATTCCTACGGATATGTTTATTCTAGTCATTGAACTATATACTACGTATTGGAAAGGTCCCGTGTGCTTTAACGAAATAAACAGCTGTGTGCCAGGGGCAATTGAGAGAGAATGAACGACGTTTAGTATTTGCTTCTTTGTCCGTCTCGAAACCTTGAACGTTTATCATTACCTTTTTATTTATAATGTGTTCTTTTACCTCTGATAATGGACTATTTCACTTGTAGTGTGTTCCTGTTTAGAGATTAAATATAGCTGTTTTGTGATAGTAAAATTATTAAAACTATTATTTTATTTTTGGACTAGTTAATTGTGATATAAAATTACAATGGTTCTAAACTGTGTGGCCTATGGATGAGGAATTTTTTTATATTTCAGGCTGTATGGTTCGAAATTTGATAAATTCGGTCAACCTGTACTCACTGCGATGAAAGTTTACTTTATAAAAATAAAAGACTCAATGATGACTGATGACCGATGTTATGTTTTCTCAGATGAGAATTTTGAGAAATTTACTAATTCTGTAACTCGGGGTGATCTTATATATTTATCCAATGTTGTATTTAAAATAATAAGTTTCGCGGAAAAACAATTTAGATACTTAGTAGACCAAGGATATTTGTTGAAAAATAGAAATGTATATGTAAAAAGGCTATTGATAAATACTGCAATTAACCATTTTGCATGTAATATTCATATTTTTAAACCCCAACATTCCATAATACAAGAGTTTCAGTCCGAAAAGCGTCATGAATTTCAAATAGTTAGAAAAAGTATTCAACTTTTTTTAAAACGCAGAATGGTTCATCATTCGAAGTTAGTAAACCTAAAGATACATGGTAAAGACGCCTCAATTAGACTCAAATTGTCCAAAATAATTTTGCAGAAAACTGTTGATTGTTTTCTTTCTTTATGTATTACAAAATAATGTAGGTATATGTTGTGTATTAAGTTTGTATTATTATGCTTCGAAATAAATAAGACTGAATAATCGTTGTAAGTTTTATTTTCTAATTTTATTCTTCAGTAATTCATACATTTTTATTCCTACTTTGGCTTATATGTTGGTCCAAATCTTCCAGCCTTTCTTCTACATATTCAAATAAACATTAATTTTAATTACTTTACCAAAAAAATTTTACTAGATCGCGGTCTGATAAATGTATTTGGCCTAATGAGTGTGAGAGAGACAGCGATACTAAACTACTGCGGGTTGCATACTTCAGTTATTTGCCTAAGACACTTCCCTTTGCGCGTCCTTTCCAGTTAGTATATAGAGTCCAATGATTCTAGTAGACACCGTTTCACGTAAGATGAAGCCATCTGAAGTTGCAATCGTATGCGCGAACTTGTTGTCAAAACCAGTACCATATTGTAAAATTGACATTCGATTCGATTCAAAAATATTCGACCGTAAACGATGGTGTGATACACAAAATCTAATGTCAATAATAATATGGAGGTCTGCAAGAAACATCGTTGTAACGCGAGTGTCGACGTAGTTGAACAAGACCGATTTTTTGTAATGGTGCAAAATAAGGTTTCTGATTTCCACACAGCGCGATCCATTTTTGACATTTACTACATCTTCTAGGTTTAGGAAACGGAATGAACTTTATGGATTTTCTCATTCTTTCTTCCATCATACGCTATGTATTATTTTTACAATTATGATATGCACAACTCTTCATTGTTTATCTCAGGCGTGTTTAGGATATCTAATATGTCTTCTCGTAGATGTTAGCAATAACAAAAGCAGATCAGAGATTGGTACAATAATTATTTGTAAAACAAGTTTCACAATTTTATAATTCGCATTTATTCAATTTTTTAAATAAAATAGAATTACATATAATCCCAGTTTTTAAACTAATAGGAGTGGTTTGAATTTAAGTTGGCAATTCTATAGATTTCTGATTGTTCATATCACTTTTGACATATTATAACCGAATAATTGTAAGGAAACTTTCTTTTAAGCAAACAGAGGATGATTATTTGGCTAAAAAAGAGCTTCATCATATATGCTAGGGATCTAATTTATATTATATCATGAACATAATCATTTCTATAATACATCTTCACATAGATATTTGGTAATTTATCCCAAAAATCGAACGTTATGTATACATATATAACTATATATGGGAATATAAAAATGAACAATTGACAAATCATTGATAAATAAACGTTAGCGTACTATATTTATTGATTTTTTTGTTATATTATTTATTCAAATTTACCTTTTAGACCATTCAATATAATAATTTTCTAGCTAGAACAATGCTAGACCATTCCATAATTTGTTTCAAGGTCAAAGTCAAATAAAAATATACATTATATTACAATAACCAACTGTAGGATACTAAAAATTACCAAAAAAGTATTCAAAGAGACTTTATTGTGACACAATAAACAATGTTATAATGAATTATAAAAATACTTTCAAACAATGAGCACTAAGAAAGCTAGACAATAAAAATGCAACGGATATGCTCACTATTACATCTGTGTAATGACATTAATTGGTATTGACAATTTTTACAACTATATAGTATAATATACCAAAAATTAAAAAGATCAGATACTTTTCGTGCAAAATATATTATATATAAGAACCGTTTTACACGTACGAGAATTATCGTGAAATTTACTCTGAAAATAATATTGATAATTTTGATATGAATTTTATAGTATATCAAAGTATAAGTGGATAAAGAGGTCTTTCAAATACGCGCGATTTTTCGAGCACGACGGCGCAGCCGAGTGCTCGAAATAGAGCAAGTGTTTGAAAGACCAGTTATCCACGAATACTTTACGCTATTTTTTTTTATTGGTGCACTTTGGAATCATAAAATATTATTATTATATTATCACTACAAAAAAATGGAAGTCCATCCTCGATGCCCAGCCAAGTTTCCTGAACGTCAAATAGTATTTATTCTTAGTTGATCAATAATCAAAAAGTTTCTTTATTTATATTTAAAGGGAAATAATGTATATAAGAATATATAAATACATTTTGTAGAAAAAACCAAATAAGACATTGGTTCCCAATGATAATATACAATTTAAAAACTAATAAAAAAAGTTGTCATTGATACTTACGTTGCTCAAGTTGTTGTTGTTACCACGGGGACTTTGAAAAACGCGCGTGTTTGAAAGTTCGATTTAAACACGCTGACGCGTGCTTTAAAAAGGTAATATGAGGCATCAATAAAAAAAAATATTTCATCGCTTGTCTGCTTGACACATAATATTTTTACAAGAAAAAATTTCATAATAATTTGTCATACGCCTGCGCAGAGAGATTGTTTTCGGAAGAAGTTGTCAGGATTCACATTATTTAAGTAATCAGCTGTTTTTGAACCATTTATTTTAGCTTAGTTTGGGTATTTTGTAAAAAATTTCAAGCTTTCATACTATATAATTTGGCAATTTAATTGGTATTTACAGCCATGCCTGCAAGACAAAAAGAGTTGCTGTTAGGTGCTATAGCAGTTAGCCGCTATTTACTACTTTTATTAATTAAACGCAAAAAAACAAAGATTCAATGGTCAAAAATTGGCTTCAAAGAAGAGAATGTAGATGTACCTTTGCTCTACTAAATAAAGAATTAACGGTTGAATATCCTGATGCTTATAACGACACATGAGACCAATATTATTTTGATTTTATTTATGGCTTCTGCGTCGATTCTCGCGCACTTTCAAAATTATTGCCATTAAAATATAGAACACGTTCTATATTTTTACTTTGAAAATTTTGGCAATAATTCCATGGCGTGTAAAACAGCAAAAATTATTCTTACGAAAATTTTCAGAGTAAATTTCGCAATAATTCTCGTAAGTGTAAAACGGTTTTAAAGGAATATACAGTAACATCCAAAAAAATTTCAAAAATGTAGTTTCTTTATGAGCCCTACATTTTATCTGACATTAGTTATTTTTTGCTGTTAAGTTGGCAGCATCAGTCTTATATAGAACTCTTTTATCATGAATGCAAATAGGAAAACCTGAAACCGGTCAATTCGTAAATATGAAACTACGTATCACATAATAGCCTTGTTTGAGTTAATTGAATATTCAATTTGCAATTAAAAATATTACAAATATATCAAGATATACAGAAAAAGGTGTTACTATTGAAAATGCTACATCGTTTTCATTTAGAAGATAAGATGGAGAATATTTATTACCGATATCTACAATTTGTGAAGTTGAAACGTCTAAACGAATATTTCATCTAATTTGTGTTTTAGTGCGTTGTCGCAGTATAAGGAGGGTATTTGCCTATTGTGAAGTTATTGTTCACTGAATGCATCTTTATCTCTGTTCTAGACCTACGTATATTCAATATACCAACGATTGTTTATATAGAATGCTTGGTGAAGGTAGACATAAAACACTCAATAGATTACTCAAAATGGACAATTAATAAGTTCACACCAAGTTCTTTATATATACTTTATTTATATACAGTGTGTCCATGTCCAGGGTTGGGGTATCCTATAGGTGAAATTTATATAAATTTCAGTTTTAGCGAAAAATGTCACTCTTTTGTTCTACCCCATAAAATGAAGTGAAATTCAACATTATCAAAGAATTATAATCACTATTAAAAATAACAATACAGAGAAATAATTTAAGAAAAACTAACAATAAACAAAGCACATCTATTCAACATATGTTCTCCTCCAACTTCAGAACATCTCTCAATTATCCTTCTAAATTCTTCATAAGCGTTTCATAGTATTTCTGGAGTAATTTCATTTACGGTATCACATTGTGACTATGATGGTACCTATAATATCAAAAAAGTTGCCAATTTTTAAAATTTTCATCATTTTTTATTATATTGTGGAATTATTGAGAAACAGTGTTTCATTTAAAAAAAATAGATTCCTCATAGACCCCACCCGTCTGAATGTGTCCGTATCGTCCACCCGTGGAACGGAATGTTAAACATGTGATTGACGATCTTAGTGACTCTTCATCTACATCTCTTTTAAACTCAAAAAATCTTTTTAAAAACTCATTTATGAAGAATAATTTGATATTTTATAAAAACCAATTATATGTTTGTATCTACAACTTTTAAAAATTTAGGAAAATCTTGTATTCCATTAACGGAATCAGTAGCTCTAATTAGCCAGTTTGAGTAAAATTATAAGAAAGTCGGTGGCCAAATTGGACCGTCGTTCTAAATAAATTCAATTCTGTGGCTCAAAATAATACAGGCTCTCAAATTTTGAAAAATATGTCGAACATTTTTATGGGCGAAAACGACGTAAATATACCAAATTTAGAATTAAACATCATTTGTAAATATAAATATGCTCCCATTACATCAGTTGATGTTGAACGAAGTTTTTCAATTTTTAAACACATGTTTTCTGTCAAGAGACAAAGTTTCCTCCTAGAAAACCATGGAAAACACATAATTATTAATAGTTTTTACAATATTTGTAAGTCGTGACTTATGTCTGTTTAAATATTGTTATTTTCTTTTATTGCTACTATAATAATTTTATTAGTACCTATATATTATATTATTATTATTAATAAAATCTGATACTTGATATAAATTTTCGTCGTATACCTAATTATTAAATCCCGCCTCCACTCCCTACCATAGTAAAATAATGAAATAATAGTATTATTCAACATTATAATATACATCATTTCTTCCATTTTTTTCTAAATTCCTTGCGTTTTTTTTCTAAAATCCTTGCATTTTTTCTCAATTTGTGATGCATTTAAATGCGCATATTTTTGGCCTTTTCGGTTGCTTTTTTTCCGAGCTTTATAACGTAAGTGTACGTTGATTGATTTTGTATTTATTAAATAACTGTTTCTTTATGTTGTTCAGTATCCAAAATACTAACGACTTCCTCGTTAGAAATCGCCGTTCATGAACGACAGCCGGAAACGTGACATTGGGTATCAAAAGTTGTCTATTTTTGTGACATTAGTTATTTCGGTGGAAATCGTGAAATTGATCGAAGGTATGGTAGTTATTTAATATTAAAAAAATATACTTATTTTGATATATTCTTAGGGGGCAAAATAATCGAATTATGCGTTATTAAGGGATAATCTTAATCCTTTTTTCCTCCCAGAAAGTGGTCAACAAAAAAGAAACAGAATAACATTTAAAAATTTCATGTTCAGACTTCAAATCGCTTGTAAACGAAACCTTTGCTGAACGAAATATTATTGAATAGACGCCTAATTGTGTAAATACTATACTATTGATAAATAATAATATCCACTGTTCGAGGCCATTTTCAATGCATCAATAACTATCTTTGTCCCCTTCAAAGTAATCCCCCTCAGATATAAAACACTTATGCCAGCGTTTTTTCCAATCCTCGAAACACTTCTGAAACGCGCTTTTTGATGTCACCAACAGCTCCTGTTTCGATTTTTCTTTTATCTCCTCAATCGTAGCAAAACGCTTTCCTTCTATCGGTGTCTACTGTTTTGGAGAGAGGAAAAAGTCAGCGGGGGCCAAGTCCGTTGAATACGGTGGTCGAGGCATGATAATGGTTTCCTTTTTGGCCAAAAACTCACCCACAAGCATAGATGTGTGAGCTGGTGCGTTATCATGGTGCAAAATCGATGATTGCTTTTTCCCCAATTCTGTGCGTTTCTGACGAACTGCTTCGCGCAAACAGCGCATAACTTCAAGGTAGTATTCCTTATTGACCGTACGACCTTGTGGCAAGAATGCATGATGCACCCACGCCATTGCAGTCTAAGAAAACAGTTAGCAAAACCTTCACATTTTACCAAACTTGACTTTCAAATGTCCTTGCGCATTTAATTTCATTTTTTACACAAAACTTAATATAGTTTCTTTGATCCATTTTTTCGAATAGTAAAAAATCGAAGAGCACACCAAAACACGACTAACCTTTTTATCTGTCAAAAACAAACTGACAATCCAAAATGGCAGATATTGCCAACATATATAACAGACATGTGTACCAACATAACAATAAAAAAATACGAAAATCGAACATACGAAATTTGAAAATAACGGTTATTTTTTTATCAGACCTCGTATGTATGCTTAGACTACCAAATGAAACCCTGATAAATTTTTAACTTTACAAGTAATAAATTCTAAATATTAAATACACAGCTGTGTGTACCCAAAATACTGAAAAAGTATTATAACAAAGGAATGCAATAAAACCGTTTGTTTGTCAAAGCTGACCTGTGACCTTGTATGGATGCCAGTGAATTTTGGACTATACCTATTTATAATAATATTATGATTTGATTCTCAATAGATGTTTGAGTGGGTATAACCCCATTGCGCCCTGCTCATTCTACCTGCTCTAATCCGGGTCTCAAAAGGGTCGGGAATTTATGATAACCCAGTATTCCATAGTTGAGGAAACTCACATATTATGCATGTGCTCTTCTGTACTCAAAAGAATCAGTTTATTAGAAATACATATTTTTCATTTAACTAGGTAGGTATTGTATCGCACTCTGGATGTACCAAAAAATAAAAGAGTACAAACCATTGTGATGGAATAATGAAATATTCCAGAAATTGTTATTTACTAGGAAGCTTATCATATTCATTGTTGACTTCTACTTATTTCCTTAATGTTTCAGACTATGTTTGTGAAAAACGTTTATTTGTGTTAATCAGAAACATCAACATATAACTTTATTGGAATTCACTGTTTCAACCCTTACTTTGCGGAATCTATTATTTTTTTGAAATGAAACACTGTTTCTAAATAATTCCACAATATAATAAAAAATGATGAAAATTCTAAAAATTGACAACTATAGGTACTATCATAGTCACAGTGTGATACCGTAAATGAAATTACTCCAGAAATACTATGAAACGCTTATAAAGAATTTAGAAGGAGAATTGAGAGATGCTCTGAAGTTCGAGGAGGACATATGTTGAATAGATGTTCTTTATTTAATGTTAGTTTTTCTTAAATTATTTCTCTGTATTGTTATTTTCAATAGTCATTAAAATTCTTTGCAAATGTCGAATTTCACTTCATTTTATAGGGTAGAACAAGAGAGTGACATTTTTCGCTAAAACTGTAATTTGTATAAATTTCACCTATAGAATACCCCATCCCTGGACATGGACACACTGTATATAAATAAAGTATATGTAAAGAACTTGGTGTGAACTTATTAATTGTCAATTTTGAGTAAGCTATTGAGTGTTTTATGTCTACCTTCACCAAACATTCTATATAAACAATCCTTGGTATATTGAATATACGTAGGTCTAGAACAGAGATAAAGATGCATTCAGTTAACAGTAATTTCACAATAGGCAAATACTCTCCTAATACTGCGACAACGCACTAAAACACAAATTAGATGAAATATTCGTTTAGACGTTTCAACTTCACAAATTGTAGATATCGGTAAAAGATATTCTCCATCTTATCTTCTAAATAAAACGATGTAGCAGTTTCAATAGTAACACCTTTTTCTGTATATCTTGATATATCTGTAATAATTTTAATTGCAAAATGAATATTCAATTAATTAAAACTTTATATTGACATCTTGTTTACAAAACAAAATAATATCCTGACCTGATTGACAATTCTCCATTCAAGACAGTGACAAGGCTAATTCAAAATATAATCAGTGTTGTGGCGAATTTCTAATTCGCATGTTTGATTGGTTAGCGGCTGGACGTATTTTAAACGACAACCAATAAAAGGTTTGTACGTAAAGATGGCTTGTGCTTTCATGGATGTACCGTTTTTTCTGTCGCTTCAAACATATGAGTTAGAAAGAAACCCAAAAGTTATGACAAAGTGAAACAAGGCTATTATGTGAACCGTAGTTTCATATTTACGAATTGACCGGTTTCAGGTTTTCCCATTTGCATTCATAATAAAAGAGTTCTATATAAGACTGATGCTGCCAACTTAACAGCAAAAAATAACTAATGTCAGATAAAATGTAGGGCACATAAAGAAACTACATTTTTGAAATTTTTTTGGATGTTACTGTATATTCCTTTAGAACCGTTCTACACTTACGAGAAGTATTGCGAAATTTACTCTGAAAATTTTCGTAAGAATAATTTAGAAAATGCGCGAGAATCGACGCAGAAGCCATAAATACGAGGCATGTTTTTTAAGTAAGTACCGTTTTGCGATTTTGCTGCCGCAGCGCTACGGTCGGCGTTCCGCGCATGCGCGCTGGTTACCTACATCTTTTGTCTATGCACTGACGCCATTACAGTCTGATTCTTAATTGTATACGTTGTTTACTGAGTGTTTAAGATGCCTCCGACAATCGTGAGTCCCGCCGATTGGGAAGTACGGGCTGTTATACGACTTCTTAGTGCTAAAGGCGTCAAACCGATCGATATTCATCGTGAGATCTGTGAAGTTTACGGACAAAACCTACGCCACACCAGAATAGAAACAACAATCCATGGAATGGCGACATTCATCATCACCCAAAAAAGTGAAGTTTAAGCAAACAATTTCTGCCCGGAAAATCATGTGCACAGTTTTTTGTGACAAAAAAGGAGTATTGCTAGTGGAGTTTCGCCTCGTAATGAGACAATCAATGCAGCGTCTTATTGTGAGACATTGAACAATCTGCGTCGTGCAATCCAGAACAAAAGACGTGGCAAGTTGAGGAGTAAGGGTATCGTTTTGCTGCATGACAGTGCCCGTCCACATGTGGCTAATCGGACCAAAGAACTTATCAAATCTTTTCAATGGGAAGCTCTAGATCATCCTCCATACAGCCCTGATCTGGCGCCCAGCGACTACCGTTTGTTCCTGCACTTGAAGAAACACCTGGGCGGTCAGCGTCTTCAAGACGATAACGAAGTCAAAACATTTGTGATACAGTGGTTAACGAATCAGGCGGCAGAATTTTATGAGGAGGGTATTCAAAAACTGGTGCCACGTTATGACAAGTGCCAATTATGTAGAAAAGTAGATTAAGGTACAGGCTTTCATGTAAAAATAAAATTATTGCGATATCTTTGCACCTCTTTTTTTAATTCCAAAACGGTACTTACTTAAAAAACATGCCTCGTAAAATCAAAATAATAATGGCCTCATGTGTCGTTATAAGCATCAGGATATTCAACCGTTAATTCTTTATTTAGTAGAGCGAAGGTACATCTACATTCTCTTCTTTGAAGCCAATTTTCGACCATTGAATCTTTGTTTTTTTGCGTTTAATTCATAAAAGTAGTAAATAACGGCTAACTGCTATAGCACCTAACAGCAACTCTTTTGTCTCGAGGGCATGGCTGTAAATACCAATTGAATTGCCAAATTATATAATATGAAAACTTGAAATTCTTTACAAAATACCCAAACTAAGCTAAAATAAATGGTTCAAAAACAGCTGATTACTTAAAGAATGCGAATCGTGACAACTTCTTCCGAAAACAATCTCTCTGCGCCGCCCCGTATGACATAAATTATTATAAAAATTTTTCTTGTAAAAATATTATGTGTCAAGCAGACAAGCGATGAAATATTTTTAAAATTCATATCAAAATTATCAATATTATTTTCAGAGTAAATTTCACAATAATTCTCGTACGTGTAAAACGGTTCTTTTATATACTATATTTTGCACGAAAAGTATGCTGATCTTTTTAATTTTTGGTATATTATATAGTTGTAAAAATTGTCAATACCAGTTAATGTCATTACATAGATGTAATAGTGAGAATATCCGTTGCATTTTTATTGTCTAGCTTTCTTAGTGCTCATTGTTTGAAAGTATTTTTATAATTCATTATAACATTGTTTATTGTGTCACAATGAAGTCTCTTTGAATACTTTTTTAGTAATTTTTAGTATCCTACAATTGGTTATTGTAATATAATGTATATTTTTATTTGACTTTGACTTTGAAAGAAATTATGAAATCGTCTAGCATTGTTCTAGCTAGCAAATTATTATAATGAATGGTATAAAAGGTAAATTTGAATGAATAATATAACAAAAAAATTAATAAATATAGTACGCTACCGTTTATTTATCAATGATTTGTCAATTGTTCATTTTTATATTGTATACGATCCCATATATAGTTATATAGGTATACATAACGTTCGAGTTTTGGGATAAATTACCAAATATCTATGTGAAGATGTATTATAGAAATAATTATGTTCATCATATAATATAAATTAGATACCAAGCATATATGAAGAAGCTCTTTTTTAACCAAATAATCATCCTCTGTTTGCTTAAATGAAAGTTTATTTACAATTATTCGGTTATATGTCAAAAGTGCTGAATAAAACAATCTGTGATCTGACCAATCAGAAATCTACAGAATTGCCAACTTAAATTCAAACCACTCCTCCTAATTTCAAAACTAGGATTATATGTAATTCTATTCCATATAAAAAATTGAACAAATACGAATTATAAAAAATATTCTGTAAAACTTGTGTCACAATAGAAATAGATCCCAAGCATATATGAAGAAGCTCTTTTTTAATCAAATAAATATCCTCTGTTTGCTTAAATGAAAGTTTCTTTACAATTATTCGATTATAATATGTCAAAAGTGATCTGACCAATCAGAAATCTATAGAATTGCCAACTTAAATTCAAACCACTCCTCTAAGTTTAAAAACTGGGATTATATGTAATTCTATTTTATTTAAAAAATTGAATAAATGCGAATTATAAAAAATATTGTGTGAAACTTGTTCCACATATAACTATTGTACAAATTTATGATCTGCTTTTGTTATTGCAAACATATACGAGAAGACATATTAGATATCCTAAACACGCCTGAGATAAACGATGAAGAGTTGTGCATATCAGAATTGTAAAAATAATACATAGCGTATGATGAAAGAAAGAATGAGAAAAGCCATAAAGTTAATTCCGTTTCCTAAACCTGGAAGATTTAGTAAATGTCAAAAATGGATCGAGCTGTGTGGAAATCAGAAATTTAATTTTGGCACCATTACAAAAAACCGGTCTTGTTCAGCTACGTCGACACTCGCGTTACAACGATTTTTCATGCAGACCTCCATATTATAATTGACATTAGATGTTGTGTATCAAACCATCGTTTCCGGTCGAATATTTTTGATTTTTGCCTATTTTAAGACGTTTAGCTTGTTTATCAGCGAGTATTATGTGTTACAATACATTTTCTATATTCTAATTTTGAGTTAAGCTACAAAATGTGAAATCGTTGCGCTACTTGAAATCGAATGTCAATTTTACAATATGGTGCTGGTTTTGACAACAAGTATGTAATAACAGTAATTGACATCGACCATTTTTTCAACTGTATAATATAAAATAACCTGAATTAAAAAGACCAGGTTTCCTCTCGTGTACAATATTATGTATAAAGGACATTGGGATATACTATAGAATCCAAAAAAGTTATAAAAATATAGCTCCTTTATGTGCCTCACCTGTTATCTTCAAATAGAGTTATTTTTTGTTGTTAAGCTGGCAGCATCACCAATATATATAACTCTTCTATTACGTAGAGAATGAATTTATCCGTTATGATGTTATAAAAACGTAGAATTTTTGAATACATTTTTGTACTCTTAAACTCTCCAACCAGCTACAACAGCGCATATTTGAACAAATTATCATTGGATAAATCTGTGTACAAGTCAGGGATCATTCAGATTTACTTTAATGCGTAGATGTCACAGGTATATACTACTTTATTGCTAGTACCTGTAAGTGGAAGTGTTGCCGATTAACAGAGACAACAACCATCAACTGCATTCTTCTATCACACTTCTTGGTTCTCAAACAGTTGTGCGCATGTGTTTTGCCTTCGAAACTTATATTGCAGTTATAGTAAGAAAATTTACTACGACTCATAGCTTAGCGGCAAAACTCTGAGTCGTGAGCTCGAACTCCGCACATTTTTTTTCATTTACATCTCTAAATTATATATAATTAAAAATTATAATTATATTCTCAAACTCAATATAAATTTTTGACTAATAAATCAATATAAATATTAAAATAAATGAATTTGATGTACCAACATAAACTGACAGCCTGTTTATAAACTCCATTCTCGGGCATGATCAGGTCTTAACGACGGCAACAGGTCTATGTATGTCGGCACGCTTTTCGAAACCCCTACTAGCAATTTATAAATATTAGATATGGTAGAAGCAATCAGAAGAAACCATCAAATATTTCTTTATCATTCGCGTATAAAAGAGACTTCATTATAACATTGTTTACAGTGTCACAATCAAGCTCTTCGAACACTCTTTTAGCAATTTCTCTATTTCTTAAACAAATAATCAGCCTCTGTTAGCTTGAATGAAAGTTTGTTTCTAATTTACACAATTATTCGGTCATAATATCTCAAAAGTCAAAAGTGCTGAATAAAACCATCTGTCATCTGACCAATCAGGAATCTACAGATCTGACAACTTAAATTCAAACCATTCCTCCTAGTTTCAAAACAGGGATTATATGTTATTCTTTTTTATTCGAAAAAGACGTGTGGCACTCGGAGACTGCCGCGGTAAAGCTATTGCATAGAGTTTTACACTTTGACGTTCACAATTTCTTCTTAGCTCTTTTTTTAGATCTTTATGCTCTTCTTCTGTATAAAAATAAAATATCTAGGTATAAATAATAGGTATAAATAATTAGGTATTAATAGTGTAATTACACACCAAAACAATTATTCATTCAAAAAATTTGAACAAAAATAACTATATCAAGAGTTTGATCATCGAATTTCGCGCGATGTACATTTATATAGATATAATATTATATACTTCCTCTGCGCGGCATTAATGTGTATTACCTATACATAAAAATATAGGAAGGAGTAGAAATTGATTTTTAGTGAAATAATATTGTTTCTTTATGACAAATTTTATTAACATTGCTTACAACTCACAATTGATCGCATCTTTTAATTATCAATTTGGAGTGGAGAAATATCCAAATCTATAACATTTACAATGGGATTATGATAACTAGCTGGTCTGTAACAGGTATACTACGCGCAAGTGTTCGAGTGCCACGCATTCACTCTCGCTCTGCCTCTTTCTATTCCCCCTTTCCAGGAGCATCGAACGTTTAACGCAACAGTGCTTTCTTATCCCTTCCATGGTAGAGTTAAACGTTTAACGCAACCTTGTTGGAAGTCACATTAGAAGTATAACCTTCACAGTCCTTGTATCAGCATAAAATAATCAAAACTCATTGTACAGTCCTCGTATAATCACAAAAGTTTCAAAATTTATTGGACAGTCCTGGTATAAGCATAAAATAATCAAAACTTATTGGGCAGTTCATGTATAAGTATAAAAAATCAAAATTTACTGGACAGTCCTAGTATCAGCATAAAATAATCAAAACGTATTGGACTGTCCTCGTATAATCATAAAGTATCAACAGTTATTGGGCAGTCCTCGTATAAGTATGAAATAATCGAAATTTATTGGACACTCCTCGTATAAGTATAAAAGAATCAAAATGTATTGGACAGTCCTCGTTTATTCATATCAGTATTAAAATTTATTGAGCAGTCCTCGTATAATCATAAAGTATCAACATTTATTGGGCAGTTCTCGTATAAGTATGAAATAATCGAAATTTATTGGACACTCCTCGTATAAGTATAAGAGAATCAAAATGTATTGGACAGACCTCGTATAGTCATAAAAGTATCAACATTTATTGGGCAGTACTCGTATAAGTATAAAACAATCAAAACGTATTCGACAATCCTCGTATAAGCATAAAATAATCAAAACTAATTGGACAGTCCTCGTATAGTCATAAAAGTATCAAAATTTATTGGGCAGTTCTCGTACAAGTATAAATGAATTAAAATTTATTGACAGACCTCGTATCATCAAAAAATAATCAAAAATCATTGGACAGTCCTCGTAATAGTATATAGGTATTAAAACTTATTGGACAGTCCTCGTATCAGCATAAAATAATAATAAAAGTATTAAAATTTATTGGGCAGTCCTCGTATAAGTATAAAAGAATCAAAATTTATTGGACAGTCCTCGTATCATCCTAAAATAATCAAGACTTATTGGACATTCTTCGTATAGTCATAAAAGTATCAACATTTATTGGGCAGTCCTCGTATAAGTATAAAAGAATTAAAATTTATTGGACAGTCCTCGTATAAGTATAACACAATCAAACTGTATTGGACAGTCCTCGTATCATCATAAAATAATCAAAATGTATTGGACAGTCCTTGTATAGTCATTAAAGTATCAACATTTATTGGGCAGTCTTCGTATAAGTATAAAAAAATTAAAATTTATTGGACAGTCCTCGCATAAGCATATGGGTATTAAAATTTACTGGACAGTCCTCGTATCAGCATAAAATAATCAAAACTTCTTGGACAGTCCTCGTATAGTCATAAACCGGTCGGAGTGGGGTGTGTCAGGTTGTTTTCGTTACGGAATTTCTGGATTCGGTCTCCACGCTTAAGGCCCACGATAGAAGCTAATGCAATAGCTTAATAGTCTTCTAATTGTAAATCACCCTTGGAATTTATTTCCAATGTAAGTACAGTATAGGATTAGGTTTTGCTTTTGCTTCTTAGCTTGCACGCCTATACTAGAATTACCACCAGAGCTGTTATTAGTGTCACTCGTTTTTTGATTTATGATAAAACAATAATTTTTATTAGTTGAATTCACAAACTACTGGCCTGACGTCTCATTTATTTACTAGGTAATACATCCAATTTTTCTTATTCCACAAGCACATTAATCTGCTTCGATTTATTTCCTGCCAACGCTGTAACCGTTTGTTTGAGGACATGAAATATATACCGTATATACAGATATATACCGTATAAGTATTCAGTGATTCAGTTTGGGGACATGCATTATATACCGTATATACCAATATATACCGTATAAATATTCGGTGTTTCAGTTTGAGGACAGTATAATTAGTTTTCTAATACACGTAACTATTTCTTTGAGGACAGTATAAAGTATATCGTATATACATAGATGTCCCCGTATAAACACTTGGGCATATATAGATATATATATATATATATATATATATATATATATATATATATATATATATATATATATATATATCCAAACCAACCCCATTTGCCGATTATTTCACCCAATTAGCAGGTAATTGAAGAAACTTGACAAACAGGTAGCTCAAAAATGGTTTTATTATTGTGAAATATAGTCTTTTCAGTTCTAAGAAAATGCCCCCATAATACAGTGTACTTACTAGAACTTTTAGAACTTTTCAACGGATCTAGGAATTTTCTTCGAAAGCAATTCTTCGCAAACAATTCTTCGAAAACAATTCTTCGAAAACAATTCTTCGAAAATCAATTCTTCGAAAATGCGATTCTTCGAATACCATATTCTTCGAATAAACAATTCTTCGACAGCTTTATTATTTGGATTTACTAAAATCTGGGATAAGTTTTCATTAGACAATAATCAATATTTCTCGCATGATATATAAACGTATGATGCGGAACATACTAATAATAAATGAGAATTATAAGGTCATTTTCTTTTTTGAGAATACCTAGGAACTGGAAATAAAACACTACTTTTTTTATTTGTTATAATTATGTCAACATTTTATTAATAAATTACAGTAAAAGTTTACAGTACAGTAAAAGGTTACAGTAAAAATTACAGATAAATGACATAAATACTATCAAATACCAAGGTAAGAAAAATATTATAGATTAATATGATATGTTGTGAGCTAAACCTCTAATGTATTCTATTATATTATTTTTATCATACTGATTTACAAGAGTTTTCATTCGTTGATTACAATATTTGTACTTCTTTCTTGGTGTTTGTGGTTCAAATCCGCTTAAATATTGTTCTACACGAAGTTCATTTAGACTTTGCTCATTTTTTATACATTTTATAAATTTCCACAAGTTGGGGTGAACTGCTGATACTTGTGTTTCAAAACTTCGATGCCATCCTTCTACCGAATTATTTGTTCTCGGTACATCATCCAAAACTGTTTGATATAGATTCCACAATTCGTATGGATATTGTGGTGGTTTTCGCTGTTTTCGATTTGGTCGCCCAATCCACGTATCTTCAAAATAATTAATATCACTTTCGGCTTCTGACGGAAATATTTCACTATCATATAATTGTTCAAAAGCCATAACTATATCATCCACTGGGACAAAAGCAATAGCACACAACATTTTTAGTTTGAAAGCAAATTCACTGTCAGTCTCATAGCGTTTTTTTAATCCATTCCTTTGAATCATTCGAAAAATGCATTGACTGAAGTGGAAAAAACAGCCTCTTTTTCTACAACTTGGAAAAGCACTATTGCAGGCATTAATCAAAGCTTTTTCGAAGTCAGTGGTAATCGTTGCAGGCACTGAAGATGATTTCAAATTTTTAAGTTCTTGAAAAAATTGATCATAAATTCGTTCTGATTTTTTTGGTAAGAGTGCATAAACTAAAGGTACCGATAAATTGTGTTGCAGTCCGTGAACGGTTAGTAATTGTTGGAATAATAACGGCACGGTTTTAAATGTGCCATCAATATACCAATGCTTACTGTTAGACAATAATTGGAGATTTTGTTCTGTAGTAAAAATTAATATTCTCTCGTCCACTGGACCGGCATCATATAGCAAAAAATTTTCATTTTTGTAGGTTTTCGTATATTCCTCCAAAAATATTATTTCGCTTCTATTAGTAGGAAGAGCTGGTCCTTGTAGATTTTTTTGTCTGATATTGCGAATACTCCGTTTCATACTGCTAACACTTGGAAGCTTGGGAGCTGCCGTTATGGAACATGTAGTCGAAGCAATTGATATACTCGTAATTCTGTGCGGAGGATCATTATTTATTTTCGAGTTGATTCGAATTTTTTCGTACACTTTGGTCGCTTCCACCTCTGAGGCGTCATCAATATGATTATGTTCTTTTGTTATTTTACTGATTTTATCGTCGACAGTAATTATTCTCGCTGGACAGTTTGTTTTTCTTTTTTCAAAAAATGCGCACTTCCAATACACTTTTTCACCTTTTTCAATATCTTTAAAATAAAAATGTCCCTCGAACAACAATTTACGTTTTCCTTTTTCTGAACAAACAAATTCTGCATCCATATTTACTTGCACAGGGTTAAATTAAAACTAATTTTATTTTATGGAAAACAATCCCTTTTATGCCCACTCAGGTCAGTTGCAAACTTGGGATTAGAAAAATTATACCTGATTTATATCACAAACAAATTCTGCATCCATATTTACTTGCACAGGGTTAAATTAAAACTAATTTCCAAGGGATTATCGTCAGTTGCAAGCTTGAGATTAGATAAATTATACCTGATTTATATCTATGAACAAAGTCATTCCTTTTGGATACTTCGAAGAATTGTTATTCGAAGAATTATTAGTCGAAGAATTGTTTATTCGAAGAATTGCATTTTCGAAGAATTGATTTTCGAAGAATTGTTTTGAAGAATTGTTTTCGAAGAATTGCTTTCGAAGAATTTTCCGGATACCACTTTTCAACTATAAAAGTAGCGGAAAGGTTGAATATTTTCAATTTACAGTTCATCTGTTCTGGAGAGACTGCTGTGTTGATTGATTTCCCCATTATTACTGTTATTTGTTATTATTTTTTACCGTTATTGTTAACTGGTGTTTATTTTTGTTCATATATACAAGTTCTCTCCTCATCACACGACACAAACACCTAACTACACCTTCCAACTATATAGTGTTCCAACCAAATTCGACCGGATATGGAGGATTTATCACCATCTAAGCGACCTAAAGTTTAAAGTTGGCCCATTGTCGCTGAACGAAAAAAATCTGATATTAAATTGCCACTCCTCGTTGAAGAACGAAGAAATTAGAAGAAAAATCATGAATTTGACAGGAAGTGTTGATGAAACTGTGGAGATTACTGCAACAATGATGGGTGTTTCAAAAACAACAATTTATAATTTAATGAAGGAGAAAAAAAATGGAAACATCACAGCCCCAGAAAAGTCCCCAGGCCGACCCAAACTTGAAATGGATGACGACTTGAAGAATGGAATAAGGCGTAAGGTGCATGCTTTTTTCTTTAGAAAAGAGATCCCAACTCTCTCCAAAATTATGGCTTCGGTTCAAGAAGATTCAGATTTTCCGAAAATGTCTCGAAGTACATTATGGAAAATTTTGAAGGAACATGGATTTGAATATAAAAAAAATTATCGGAACGCAATGTTGATTGATAAAGACGACATTGTCATTTGGAGGAGGAGTTATTTGCGCAATAGTCGGAAAGCAAGACTAGATCAAAAACGAATTTATTATTCGGATGAGACTTGGTTAAATGAAGGTCATACTGTTTCAATGTTTTGGCAAGACACGAATGTCAAAAGTCGGAGGCAGACAGCTCTTGAAGGGTGGTCAACAGGCCTCAATCCACCAGCAGGAAAAGGATGTCGACTCATCATTACTCATATCGGAAGTGCCGAAGGTTTTGTTAAAGGTGGATTGTTGTGCTTTGAGTCGAAGCAAACCGGAGATTATCATGAAGATATGGATGCAGACGTTTTCGAAGAATATTTCTCACAAATGTTAGATCTAATTCCAACGGGCTCAGTCATTGTTATGGATAACACAAGTTATCACTCCAGGTTAGTGGAAAAATTACCTTCAACTGCATGGCGTAAACAAGATATCCACGATTAGCTAACCTCGAAAAATATTGAATGCCCAGATAACCCGCTGAAAAATGAGCTCTTGCAAATGGCCAAACACAAATATAGTAGATACGTTGTAAATCAAATGGCATCAGCGCGTGGTATAACGGTGCTGAGGCTTCCTCCTTATCACTGTCAACTCAATCCCATAGAATTAATATGGGCCCAAGTGAAAGGGGAAGTTTCAAGAAAGAATACGACATTCAAAATGAGTGACGTAAAAGTTTTATTCGAAGACGCGTTAGGTAACGTAACCAAAGAAAACTGGAAGAAATGTGTTGAACACGTGATACAAGAAGAACTAAATATATGGGAAATCGATCATATAAGTGAACACATGATTGAACCATTTATAATCATTGTTAATAATGGAAGCTCAACAGAATCGTCTGATTCTGATATATAGACTAGTTTTTGTGTTAGTTATTACTATTATTTGTTAGACTTTTTTTCGTAAATATTACATTAATTCGTACTTTATTCCTGCATTTTTCTTGTTTCCTCTCCTATTGTAAACGGTATATTAGTAGTAAAGTTAATAACTACTGCAAAAAAATTTGCTATTTTTTATATAATATTTTATGTTTATTGTTTATTCATAGGAACACAAAAAAATGTGTTTTTATTGAATCGATATTGTGAACTCTTTTGAATAGTTTTCGTAATTATAATTTCATAGTGCCTTCATATTCATATACCAAGTTTGTTTTGTCATGATTGCACGCCTCTGAGGATTAAATTGTTTATTTGTTCATTCAAATACAATAGAGCGACCCTTTCAATACAATAGGCGACCCAACCGAATACAGAGTTACGGGGTGTTTACCTGAAATTCGTAACAAATGAGAAATTTTTGTACAAAATTAGATAAACTTAGGAGATATTTTATTATACATCCTGTATCGGTTTTGCATACCTAATGAGCTTTTATTACTCCATGCCTTTTAAAAACGGACTATAATTGATTTTATCTCAAAGATAGGCCCTATATAAACAAGAAAATAATAATTTTATAAAAACTATGACAAATTTCAATAAAAAAATGTGTATATAAAAATAGGTTTCAATATTCCCGCTAAAACGCCTCATACCGTCTCGTGACGTCATCAAATTATTAACAAATTTCGATTTCTGTCAAAGTTAACTGATCTTGAGTGAGTTCTTACGAATAAATTAAATTCAAGCTGTAAAAATTATTAGGTCGTCTTACAAATGCTGTGCAGTGCTGATGGTCAAAAGTACGTCAATCCAAAAAAACTTTTCATAAACATTCCAAAAAGTGCACAAATAAGGAAAAATACTTGCTAGACGAGATCCAGCTTCATTGACAACACGAAGTACCAGTTATTTTTATGAAGATCACTTTAATGTAAGTAATAGAAATATAAAATCATTTTTGATATATTTGGTTAAGTGGCAAAATTAAAAAGTCAATTATTCACTAGTAGTTTGTTTGTTAACATAGCTAATGGGGTGTTAAACCCATATCCGGTTTTTGGTATTTTATTAAAATATATTAGTACTACTTTGCAAAAATTAAATTAACATTTTTTTGAACCGAATATTTTAGTTAGTCACTTTCTGATTATATGGTTCATGAACTGGTAGGGTAAAGTACGGATACTTGCCCACCTTTTTGAAAAAAATTAATAAATGGAAAATTTGTCTTATTTTCTGAAAGTAAATTATACTACGTTTTAGTGTATATATTTAGCTATTTTTCCACAAAAGTTAGTTTGTCTATACTGGATCACCGACAAGAGGGATAGTTATTTTACTTACCATTTTTTTGGCCATCTATCCTCCAGAGGTGGGGTAGTTGCCTCGCTAGAGAGGGATAGTCGCCCCAAATAGAAATAGGGCATTAAATAAATATTAATTTCAAAAACTTGTTTATATTAAAGCAATAAAAAGAAAAAACTCAAACTATTTCACTATCGTACCCACCTTATTGATAGGTATTAAGAAAAATTTACACCCCACCCCTATTATTTTCTTATATTTTTAATTTTTTCTGCACGGCCACATTTGTTGCAGAAATCGCCATAAAGAGTGCAATTTTCGTGCAACCATTTTTCACACGAAATACATCGAATCCAATCAGCAGTAGATTTAGTGGTACCATAGATTTCAAGGCACTCGCGACACTGTTCATTTAGTTCATCACTAGTATGGGACAGTTCGGATTCTTCTGATTCCGAAGAGGAGGAGTGAATGTCAATATTTTTCTTTTTCTTTTCTTTTTTCTTATAATTTTCTTTTCGATTAGTAACGTTTTGAAGGGTAGTTGGTTTAACTATTTCTTTTCCTTTTGATGTTTTACCTTTATTTGTCTTATTGATCTTTTTGTTTTCTTTTTCCTGACTTTTATGTAAAGCTTCATCAATTTTCTTTTTCTTTTCGTTAATCACAGTGGGAGAATTTAATAATTGTGCTACTTGTCTTTTTCTTTTACTTGGCACTTTAGCAACAATGGGAATTGGAGATAGCTGCAGAAGATGTTGAGTTGGACTAATATCTAATAAAACTGATTTACTTTTAGATGTAGAGGGGGAGCATTCAATAACAATTGGTATTTTTTCAGTTGCTTGCCTGGTAGAAGACGCTTTTTCTACAGTATTAGATCCAAACATCGGTTCACTTGTAGATGTGGAGGGTGGGGAATTCATGGGAACGAGTAAATTTTCCTTGATTGGCAAAGTGTCTGCGTTTTCTGTTGGTGTCGTTAAATTATTTTCAGACATATTAGTAGTAACAGCATTCTCCGTAGAATACTGGGAAGCATCTGCTACCGTGTAATAATGATCAGGTATAGCGTTGGGGTTGTACGGAAAAATTCCACATGCCTTGAAACCTGATAGAGCATTGACCGTAGAAGTTGCCCTGATCCAAGCAGCACCAATTAGTCTTCCAGCTTGATATCTCGTAATTTTTCTTTCCTTATTTGCAACAATCCACTGACGCAATTCTGTTGCATAAAATGTTTTAAAAGGTTTAAAAAAGGAACGATCTAACGGTTGTAAACCGTGTGTTGTATGACTGGGAAGTCCCAAAAGAATTATGTCATGTAGAGCTGCTGTTTCCAACATATTAATATCGTTGCAGTGGGAACCATGACCATCAAGTAGTAACACAACTTTACCTTGAGGTTTGCGAGGAATAAAATGTTCTACCAACCACTTCATGAATAGCTCCGAGTTTATGTAAGCAGATTTTTTACTCATATATACATTAGATCCAGGTGGTAAACCGTCCAAAAATTCCGGTTTTTTATTTACTCCTCTAAGGATTAACACAGGTGGTAGAAAAACTCCTTCTGCATTATTGCACGTAACAATCGAAATGGTTTCACCTTTTTCTCCAGAAGTTATGTGTTGGACCAATTTGCTTCCTTTGGTAGCGATTACTTTTCCGGGTTTGTTGTTCATTTGTACACCAGTCTCGTCCATATTAAAAATATGACCTGGCTTGTCAAAAAGATCGTGTTGACTTAAAGTTTCCTCATACAGTTTAAAAAAAGATTCAATTTCTTCCCTTGTAAATCCTAGTGCTGGAGCTCGAGACATTCCTTCTGCTTGTCTAACACTTAAAGTTTCATGTCTTTCTAAAAAGCTTTGTAGCCACTGTTTTCCAGCCATTTCTGAACCTACATTAAAATTATGTTTAATATTTAACTGTTGTGCTAACTGAAATGCCAATTTTCTAACATCAGTTCGGGTACATGGAAAGCCCGCTTTTTCCAATTTCTTAATATGTAAAACTAATTTTTTTTCTACATCGTAACCAAGAGCAGGAATTTTTCCGAGACCACGTTTAATGTAGTCCTTTTTTAACATACGTCGCCTTAATGTACGTGAAGGAACACCAAACTGTTTGGAGGCTGCATTGATGCTCATTGCTTTAGATTCTACTTCACTTACAGCTTGTTTTAGAGCTTCTTCTGACCAGGTTGCTCGAGGAGCAATGCCAACTTTTCGAGTATATCGACGAGGCATTATCTGTAAAAAATATTGTTAATCAATTATTGCTATTAATTATAAGTGAGTCTAAAGTCACACACAGTTCTTGATAATTGAGGCATCTATCCCCCAAAGGCAAGTATCCGTACCACTCAACAGGGCAACTATCCCATTGCGTCCGGATAGATGCCCCAGCCCTCTAACAAGTTTGTTTAATCAAAATGACTTTAATTACACCAAAAAATCAAAATATATACACGATTTAACCTATTTCGATCTTTAAACCATAATAAACTTTACTTACCTTGATTTTACAAACGATCCAAATTAACGGCACAAAACTATTCGGATATTTTAGAAATAGTTCGGTATTTAACGTTCTGTTGCAACGCCCACGTGCACTCCAGCCGCTTGCTACTTTGTGACTAAGGTATGGAACGTAAGACGCTTGGAACGCGGTATTTGAAAAACGTCGCAACTATTCTATTACAAGATGGCTGACAACGGGGCGTCTATCCGCCTAGGGCAAGTATCCGTACTTTACCCAAGTCAGCTAGAAAAAGGCCATTCGAATTTGAAGCTTGGAGAACTGTCAACGTCGTAGTTTGTATATTTTTTGTTTACAGCTATGGAGGATAGAACTTCTACCCTCCATATTCACAGCATCGAGAAATAATTTTTATTTATAGTTTTACACGAGTTGAACGTTTCAATATTATGAAAAAATAAAAGCATTGTGTTAATATTTTTTTAGTTAAGTTTAGTTAGCTTTTCTCCACAATTATTTGAGTTGGAATAATGTCAATATCATATAAATCTTGTTTTGTATCGTACTGCACGAACACAACAGTTAGATCGCCTCGTAAAAAGTTTGTAACAGTGCAAGTTTAATTACTTATTTGACATCAACAAAGCCAATGTCATTATCACCATAAGATTCTCTCATCGATCTAAAATATAATTAATTTCCAACAATTTAATATATAAGTATTTTTATTTGATTTAAAGATATTTTTCAAATGATATCCAATACACTAAGTATTAATTACATAAATTTAATGTGAGATATAAACTTAGGGTAAGTCCGGTAGAGATGCCGGTATGGGAGAGATGCCAATTGCTTATATCTCGAACTGTACGCCTACCATGCCGAATCCGCGATCTACGGCAATCATGTACCAACGCTTGTCACAGTTAGTCGTCGCTGTTGCGAAATCTTGAAGCATTTCGATTTAGCCTAATATTGTTTATTTTCGGAGCAAAAAGTAAGTAGACCTTATACACCTAATTATTGCCCTGGTGAAATTTTCAAATGTTTGTGGTGAAAGAGCTTGTAAAGAGGTTATATATACGTCTTTGTATTCGTGCACTATTTGCATCAATTTCAAGTGTGATACGACTGTCGGCATCTCTTCCGAAAAATCGGGATAGATGCCGATTTAAGTATGGGTGAGATGCCTTACGAATTTAAAACTATTTAATTGCAGAAATGCCAAGCAAATACGGAAGAAGGTGTTTCAATAGGAGTAGATGGAGCGAAGAAAGTTTGTAAGCGGCTATAAGAAGCGTGTCAGAAGGAATGGATGTAAATGAAGCTTCTAGGGTGTTTAGCATTCCACTAAGAACTTTAAAACGTAGTTACATCCGGCAATTCCAAAAAAGGACGAATGGGACCTGACAGTTCACTTGGTCAAGAAGCTGAAATAAAAATGGTTGTTCACATGAATAAAGTGCAAGCAAGAGGATTTACACCAACGAGAACTGAAGTTAGGCGCATGGCTTTTTACCTGGCCGAGTAGTTGAAAATACGCCATAACTTTGACAGACAAGCTGGACTTTTACGAAGACATCCTGAACTGGCCATGAGAAAAGCTGAAGCCTTATCCCGCAGTAGAAGCTTCGGAATGGCTAAAAATATAGTTACAAACTACTTTGAACTGCTGGCTTCTACAATGGAGGTACACCAGTTGTTCAACATACCCGATTGTGTTTACAACATGGACGAGACGGGGCTCCAGCTAAACAACCGTCCAGGCGAAGTCATTGCCAAAAAAGGCTCTAAAGTTGTGTCTACTTTGATGGCTGCGGAGCGAGGCGAAGCAATAACAGTTATAAGCTGTTGCAACTCGGAAGGCACTTTTTTGCCGCCTGCGTGCATTCCCAAAGATAAAAATAAGAAACCAGAATTCGAGGATGGTATGTCACCCGGATCTAATGTATATATGAATCAGAAGTCAGCCTACATCAACACAGAGATTTTTCTCGAATGAATCGTTTAATTTCGTCCCAAGAAATACTGCGGGAAAAGTGCTCCTAATTCTTGATGGCCACGGATCTCACTGCAGCTCAGTGGAAGCTCTGACATACGCTGATGAGAATGACATAATCCTGCTTTGCCTTCCCCCACATACTACCCACTATCTCCAACCTCTCGATAGATCATGTTTTAAGTCGTTGAAGGCAGCATTTTATCAAGCTTGCGATACTTGGGTTAAATCCAATGCTGATAGAAAAATCGGAAGGCTACAGTTCGGACGACTCCTAGGTGTTGCTTGAGGAAAGACTGCACGTATTGAAAATACATCATCAGGTTTTGAGGCGGCTGGAATTTACCCGTTTAATCCACAAAGTATCCCGGACTACGCCTATGAAGGTACCGATGTGGGAATCAAGAAACGTCTGCGAAAATGCTGTGCCAAGAGGAGGAACGAATTACCAAACCCCAACCTTCAACTTCACGTGCTGCCGATTTAGCTGATGAGCCTATAGTTCAAACCCAAACATCTACTCCTCCAAAAATTACGCCTGGAAAAGCCTTGGATTTTGTATCTCCTAATCCAGCTGCTGCTGTGCTAGACGCTAAAAGAAAAAGAGGGAAACTCGCAGAAATTTGAAATAATGCAGAAGCCATAGAAAGGCACAAAAGTAACACTGCAGGTAGAGGAGTCCAGTAACGATGATTCAAGCTTGTCTCTTCATGATAGTAGTTCAGATTTGGAAAATCATGATGACGCAACCTGTACTGGATGTGACGAAGAGTATATGAAGACAACTAAAGATGAAGATTGGATTCAATGCATTCATTGCCAGCAGTGGGTGCATGAGGGATGTACCAAGTATCAAAATACGTGCGAGATCTGTGTTAAAGTGCTTATTAAGAGGCGTATAGTGTAGTGGCATCTCTACCTTAACCTGACGGCGTCTCTCTCGGAGGGTTAGGTAGAGATGCCGATTCGCAGAGTTTTAAAAGATATTTCTTTTAATATTTCTTACTTGTTTATTGCGGAATAAAAGTTATGTTTCTGTTTTGATAAATAAATGTTGAATCTAACGACGTATTTTTTTATTATTATAATTTGTCCACACTTCTTGCAGTTCTTGTGTGTATAAGACTATCTTGTTTTCTTGATTTACTATTTGTGTATATGCAACGGTTTCCTGTAATTTCCTTAACTCCTTTGTAGATGTTAAATAAATCATGCTTTTGGTACATCTCCTCTATTTTCTTACTTCTCTCCATCAACCATGCTTCTTTGGCATTTCTAATTTTAGTCCTGACAAGTGCTTGATTTTCTATATATTTTTCTTTTTGCATGTTCTTGAGTTCCCGCCGTTGGTCCATTAAAACTAATATCTCTTGAGTCATCCATTTTTTATGCCGTTTCCTGATGTTTACAGTTGTTATATATTCTTGCGTGTCTAAAATGGCATTTTTAAGCTGACTCTAGGTGTGCTTTATTTTTCCTCAATTGTATATTCAGCCCCTATGATTTTTGGGGCTTTGCTCAGTTGTTTGTTGAGTTTATCAGAGATGATTTGCTTCTTTGCCTCATCTTTTAGGGCTGCCGTGTTGGGTTTTCGTATGACTTTCTTTTCAAGTTTTTTCAATCGAATTGCATTTGAGCTACTACGGGATTGTGATCTGACTCCACATCTGTACCATGGTAAGTTTTCACATTACGGATGCCATTTCTGTATCTTTTTGGTAGTAGGATATAGTCAATTTGGTTTCTAATTGGATGGTCTGGTGTGTCTTGGGGATAGTTTGAACCACGTCTTGGAGATAATTATTTTCTCCTCTTGGCAGAATTGAAATAATATATCGCCTCATTCGTTTCTTATTCCTAGTCCGTTCTCCCCGACAGTGTCATCGCATCTTCCCTTGCCTACTTTTGCATTAAAGTCTGCTAGGATGAGGGTGGTTTCATTCTTTCTGGTAGTTGTTTTATTTCCGCGTAGAAAGATGTATTCTCTGATTCTGGTTTATCAGCTGTTGGAGCTTATGCTTGAATGATATTTGAATTTTTCTGTGTTGCCTTGAGTTGTATCAGCATTGCCCTGTCAGAAAGTGGTACGAAATTAAGGACCGAGCAAACCGTTCTAGGATCCAGCATAATCCCGACGCCATTATAGTGTTTAGGATCATCGTTCCCAGAGTAGTAAAAAGTGTAATTGTTCACTTGAACTTTCCCGCTGTTGGGCCATCTTGTTTCACTTATTCCCCATGATATTTATTTCCAACCTGCACATTTCTTGATGTATGTTGCGCATTTTTCCCAGCAGGAACACGCTTTTCACATTTCATGTGCCTATTTTTATTGGCTTTCTACAATCAATTTGAGTTAATTTTTTGTTTGTCCTCGTGGAGATTGTTAGCACCCCTTGACCATTTAGTGTCTGCTACGGACTAGGGGCCATTGCTTTGTTCCTTACTGCCATAATTGTTTTTCTTGAGAAAAATATAGTGCGGTAGTTTCTCCTTGCTTTCTGCACCGTTGTACAAACGCCATTCTGTGGATTCCAGTCTGCCGTATGCTGTTTGGTTCATTGTCGTAAAATTTTCTCAAACTATCGTCCATGGTCAGTTTTGTGTAGCCAGCCGCCGCTACACAATTTTTCACCATATTTGGTTACCCTTACTTGGTTTGGCCTGCAGGTCGATGCAGTTACCGGGGTGTGGCATATATCGTGCTAACACACCGAAATTTCTCCAAAAATGACCTAAAACGTGCTTTATCTGGAATTATACGACCCGTTGTACTGGGTATGGTGAGCTGAAACTCAAAATACCGAAGGTTCATTTGTGAGCCGCCATGAACAATACCCAATCATAAAATTGGTGACTTTATGCTCTCCGGAGGGTGTATCGTGGTAACAAGTCATGTTACAAAAAGTGGGCGATGACATACCCACAGGATTTTTTCTAAAAACCCTTTGTAAGTGTTTTTTGTCGTTGAAAAATGAAAAAATAACTAAAAAAACAAAATTTCCAGCTTTTCTTGGGGTAAACCAATACTTTGAGCGGAAAAAAGGAAAATGGCAAAATTAACAACAGCTTTCAGCGAAGAACAATTCTGCTTTCTCGGAAGGACCACCTGTAAACATGTGCGTCGTAGATGTTGTTAACATACCCGTCTTAAGGTACGTTTCTATTCAAGAAGTCCCAGGCACATGTCCCGGGATATGTGCAGGAACAAATCCCCGCGTGGTGTTTTCACCTGCGAGATCTGCAACAGTTTCAAAGCAGATGGTTTTGGATACACGACTACGGTCAGTCAAGTGGTAATAATACAGTTAATGCGCAGAGTTTCCCGTGTTCTTTAGTTACTTGTTTGGGGCGAGTATGGACAACTTAGCTTCTTCTGCTTTTGTGATAATGGCAGGGGCATACCATAAACTGAGATGGTGGACAAAAGGCGTTCAGAAGGAGCCTATAATTCGTTGATGAGAGACTGCAAAGTGAGTACCTATGAGAATTTTGTTAGAATGGCAGCAAGTGATTTTGAATTTTTACTTAACCTCATAAGGCCGCAAATCGTGAAAAACAGGAAATATAGAGAACCAATTTCTCCTGGCGAAACGTTGGCGACAACCATGTGTACACAGGTACTATATCTACTCAAAATCTTTTTAAAATAAAAATAAGCTATTGTGGCATATACACACTTTATTCCTTATGAACTTGAAAGTTTCAAATAATTGATGTACTTCGTTCAGCTCTGTTTAAATAATGTTGGTGTTTGTTTGTGTTGTTCCCAGTTGATTTTATTGCATTTTGTTTTTCAATACTTTGAAAAAAAATAGTTTTTCACACTTTTTCTTCATGAAACCAGCAAGGTTTAGTAACATAGTGGTATTTTTTGAAAAAACTATAGTTCTGAAGGTAGTTACCATGAGGCTCTGAAATTACTGGAAAACCGATTATAGACATGGTAAAAACCATTTGCGAACACTTATTTCCATACAAAATAGGTGAATAATACATAAAAAAGCATTAAAAATAAAAATAAAATTGTTGACCTACTCCACTCTGCTGTACCTGTAATGATCACCAGAAACCCGGAATATTATATCTGTGCTGTTGGAAAGATCTTGAATAGGACTACCAAAAACATTTCGGATGTTATTTCTCTATATGTGGTTGAAAACCGTATAAATTGGAAAAACTTGAAAACACGAGAAAGTAAATCAAAGAGTGAACCATTTATTTTGTCTATACCTCCACAAGCCTACAAAGAAAATCTCAAATGCTACACACTATTAGAAAGGACTTCAATAGAGCTCTCTGAGGTCAAAAACCGTATAAATTGGATGAAACGAAAGAAAATCAAAGGGTGAACCACTTATTTTGGCTATAACTCCCCGAGGGTACAACAAGTATCTCAAATGTTATATATCGTTGGAAAGATCTTGAATAGTGTTACAAAAAACATTGAAGGTGTTTTTCCTCTATCTGATATCGAACATGAATAAATTGGAAAAAACGTCTTCTACTTCTTACTGCTTTCTTAATAGGCTCGCACCTGTTCCATCTTCAGGTCCCTCCTCACCATATATCCAGGTCATCACTGGATCTCTCTTCCTTGGCCTTCCAATACTCCTTCAGGCGTTTGGGGATCTGTCTCGTTCAATCTTTACCAATCTTCTTCCTCCCATTCTACTTATATGGCTATACCATTATTTTTTCCTTTTCAGTGTCCATTCATTTATGTTCTCTATATTACAGTTTTCTCTGAGGTCTGTGCTACGTTGGTCTGTCCCATAGTGCTTTTCCTGTGATATCACGGACTATTTTCATTTCACATGTTTCCATCAGTCTTTTTGTCCTTGTTGTATCAGGTCTTGTAGGTATCAGTGTAGGTCATAATTGGCCTTTGTTCCTGTTTGTAAATGTTTGTTTCGCCAGATAGATCCTGCTATTCTGTTGGCTTTGTTTATTGTTAGGCAACTTCCGCTTCTGTATCTCCATAACTGTGCATTAGTATTCCCAGGTATTTGATGCTTTTTTCTTGCTGCATTATCTTTCTGTCTACTTAAAATACTCATATTTCGGAATTTCAGATTAGTGGTATGGTGCGGTCATAATAATTTTTCGAGCTCTATTATCCTTCAAAGTTTCTTCGAAATCGTTATAGTCGTTACAAAGTTGCCACAAATATATATACCGACAAACTACCTAAAACGAGGTACCTGTATATCAGCTTTGAGTACAGCTAGGAGGCTGAAAATTTTACGGTAGCATCACCTCAGCGCCCCGAGTCAACTGACAGAAATCCATCATGATCGGTGAACGCGTTACTATTTTTTCGGTCGTTTGAAAATTGTCATTTTGTATGAAAAATAAACGGTGTTAAGGATTAAAACTAACTTTTCCGCATCTGTGACCCTGAACAATATTCTATCATAAAATTGTTACTTGTATACACTCCGGGGGATGTATCGTGCTAACAAACCGAAATTTCTCTAAAAATAACAAAAAATTAAGTATATCTGGATTTATAGAACCCGCTATACTCGCTCTATTCAACTGAAAACCAGTAGGGCACATCTGTGGGACACCTTGAACAAGACTCAATCATACAATTGATCAATCGTATACTCTCTGGAGGCTGTAACGTGCTAACACACTGAAAATTCTCCAAAAATGACAAAAATTTGGTACTCCAAGTACCATAGCACTCGTTGTACTGGCTTTAGTGAGTTGAATATCAATAGGGTTCATCCTTGAGACGCTCTAAATAATATACAATCATAAAATTGGTCACTTGTATATACTCCGGAGGCTGTATCGTGCTAACAAACTGAAACTTCTCCAAAAATGACAAAAATATCGTACTTAAAGTACTGTAGCACCTGTTGTATTGGATCTGGTGAGCTTAAAATCAATAGGGTTCATCAGTGAGATACCCTGAATAAGATTCAATCATAAAATTGGTGACTTGTTGAACTCCGGAGGCTGTATCATGCTAACAAACTGAAAATTCTCAAAAAATGACAAAATGTCGTACTTCAAGTACCATAGCACCCGTTGTACTGGCTCTAGTGAACTGAAAATCAATAGGGATCATCTGTGACATGTCCTTAACAATAGTCAATCATAAAATTGCTGACTTATTGCACTCTGGAGGCTGTATCGTGCTAACAAGACATGTAAGGAAAAGTGGCCGATGACGACGACGACATACACACAGGATTTTTTTCTAAAAACCGTTCATTCGTGTTATTGTTGATGGAAAACGTAAAAATTACTCAAAAAAAAATTTCAAAATTTCAATTTTTTTTGGGGTATACGTTTCTCGCATATAGAAAGGTTGGGCGCAAAAGTAATAAATTACTGTATTATATAGAGTGACTTTTCATAGTTTGATTCATATCCCGCAGACAGTTTGTAATGGACTTGTTCGGCGTAGTTATGTCTACAGCCTTATCTGAAGAACACCTGCAAAAGTGCAACTTCAACACTTCTATAAAAGTTATATATACTGTCTGTAAATAATTTGAATTACTCTTCAGTTACTCTTCAGTTAATTTTCATTTACCATTGTTAAACTCTGATGTATGTTTTGTACAGTTCGAAATAAACTAAAAATTATATTTTGTCTTTTTAAAAAAGAAATTTTCTAATAAGAAAATAAAAGTGGCGCAGTCAGTAGGATCCAGTACGAGTTGTGATTAAAAGAAACTGTCCAGTTCAAGTGAGACTTTTTCGTGAATTTTCATAACTTTTAATGTTTTAACGTTTTAAGTGCGGATCGAACCTTAGTTTTGAGAACATTCGTTACATCGTACCCAGCAGAGTTCCAGAGTGCCCGAAGAGTCAGAGGAAGAGGACAAGACACAGTTCCTTCAGAAAAACGTAAGTGCCAAATAATTCCTTTTCTTGCCTTTCACGCCATTTGTAGGTCTTGAAAGATATATTAAGTAAAAGTAAATAAAACTATTTATGAGTGATTCTGAAATCGATAATATTTTAATAACCTTGAAGAATATTAACTTAAGTGATACAAATAACAGAAAAAATATGCCGAATGCAATTAATTGGGACCTCTTAAAACAAAAAGTCAACAATATTAAACCTTTCAATGGTGATTGCGATTATTTAAATAAGTTTATTTTAAAATGTGAGAATTTAATAACTACTTATAGTGCTTATAATGATCCTGAACTAAAAGCACATATTTTTGAATGTGTACAAGAAAAATTAGAAGGACGAGCGGAAGTTATGGTAGGAAATAGAATTGAAATAAATAATTGGGATAAATTGAAACAAGCTTTAATCCAATGTTTTGCTGATAGACGCAATTTAGACTGCTTAGTACAAGAATTGACGCGAAGTAGACCTCTTAAAGGAGAACATTTAATAGATTTTGGAAGTAGGTTACAATTAATTAGAAGTAGAGTATTACAAAGGGTTAGTAATGATATAAATATGAATCAATTAGAAAAGGAATGTCAAATAAATCACTATAATAAAGTTGCTTTAAACACGTTCATAGCGGGATGTAGCGGTATATTAAAAAATAATATGCATTTGAAAAAACCAGAAAGTTTAGAAGACGCAATGGGTTATGTCACAGAATTCGAAAACTTTGAAAAAATGTACGGAAATCTCAACGACAGATTTCATCAGCCAAATAGAACAAATGTTAATATGCAAACATACAATCCTAGAAATAATATCCCCAACAATTCTCAAAATGCTCAGTCTTCAAACAACAATTCATTAAATCGAAATTTTAATAATGGGTCATATTCCAATAATAATTATCGCCCACCTCAATCTAATTTCAACAATAGGTCATATTCTAATAATTATCGTCCACCTCAATCCTTTCAACAAAATAACAATAATGGCACACAATTCCCCAGCCAACCAATTGATATTCAACCAATTCCACAAAACCGAAAATTCTTAACGAATCGTCAAGTATTTGGTCCACCTAAAAATGTCTTCAGAACAAACCAAATTCCAGAAAACCAATTGCCAAATCCAGTACCAATGTCTACAATGTCAAGAAACCCTTCATTGCAAACGAGAAATCGTTTCCAAAATAATTATTTTAGAAATAATACGAATCAAAGACCGAATTTTATATCCGAAGAGTTACACTCTAATCAATATAATGATCCCAATTCACAAAACGAATATTACGAAGCAATAGAACCCGATAATAATCACGAAGTAGAAAACGAAAATTTTTGTATACCAGGCCCATCCAACGAGAGCAAGTAACAGAAATTAACATTGTTTCCAATAACGCTTTGCCATATATAGAAATTAAAAATCCAAAATTAAAATTACTTATAGATACTGGCAGTACTAGATCTATAATAAAACCGTCAATAATTGAACAATTCTATCCAGAAACGATTTATCAAAGTGATATTACTTTATCAACCACTTTAGGAAGTAAAAATATAAGATACCAAGCACTAGTACCAGCATTTAATGAGCTTAAATGTAATAATTATTTTATAGATTTTATCCTATATGATTTTCACGATTTTTACGATGGAATCATCGGATTACAAGATTTAATTAATATGAATTTGAATATAGATCTTATTAATAAAAAATTAGTAAATCAATACGTAGAGATACCTTTTAAATATAGAAAATTTGACGACGTTCAATTTTCCTTTTCCGTAAACGCAAATGAAAGAACTATTAAGAGACTTCCAGTTACTATTGATAACGGTGAAATTTTGATAGATGGCCAAATTATAGATAATGTTGAAATCCCCCAAACACTATCAGTAGCAAAAAATGGATTTGCTCCTGTAGAAGTCCAAAATTACACTGATAAATGTATTTCTATTACTTTAACAAAACCAATAAAAGCCAACCTATTCAACCTAAGTCAATATGAAACGGTTGGGTTCGAGAGCTTCAATAACAATTTTGAAGAAAATAAAATAATTAATTCAAAAAACGACATTTCCAAATTAATTCGCACTAGTCATATGAATAGCGAAGAAAAACAAAAGATCATCAATCTGTGCAAAGAATTTTCTGATTTATTTCTCAAACCCGGAGATAGACTAACCTTTACATCTAAAATTAACCATATAATTCGAACTAAAGACGAAATACCAGTCCATTCAAAATCCTATCGATACCCTTATGTGCATAGAAACGAAGTAAGACGACAAGTCCAAGAAATGTTGGACAAAGGAATAATTAGATCATCATGTTCACCATGGAGTTCGCCAATCTGGATCGTAGATAAAAAATTAGACGCCTCTAACACACGAAAATGGAGACTAGTCGTTGATTATAGAAAATTAAATGAAAAAACTATTGACGATAGATACCCGTTACCGAATATCTCTGACATTTTAGATAAATTAGGCCGTGCACAATACTTTAGCACTTTAGATTTAGCGAGCGGCTTTCACCAGATTCAAATGAGTGAATGCTCTATAGAAAAAACTGCGTTTAACGTCGATGGCGGTCATTATGAGTTTCTCAGAATGCCGTTTGGACTAAAAAATGCCCCGTCTACCTTTCAAAGAGTAGTTAATGAAGTCCTAAAAGACTTACAAAATAAAATCTGTATGGTTTATATGGATGATATAATCATTTTCAGCACAAGTCTACAAGAACACATACAAAATTTAAAATTAGTCTTTATTAAACTACGCGAAGCACGATTTAAGATACAATTAGATAAATGCGAATTTCTTCGCAAAGAAGTAGAATATTTAGGTCACGTTGTAACACCTCAAGGTATAAAACCAAACCCGAATAAAATCAAAGCAATACAAAATTTTCCTATCCCTAAAACAATAAAAAATATCAAATCTTTCCTAGGTCTTCTCGGTTATTACCGAAAATTTATAAAAAACTTTGCAAAATTAACAAAACCACTAACGATGTGTTTGAAGAAAGATATGAAAGTTGAACATACGACCGAATTTCTTAAATGTGTTGACACTTGTGAAAATATTCTAATATCAGAACCAGTCTTAGCATACCCAGATTTAGAAAAACCATTTGAACTAACAACAGACGCATCAAACTATGCAATAGGTGCCGTCTTGTCTCAAAATAATCATCCGATTTGTTATGCCTCTAGAACCTTGAATTCTTCTGAAATTAACTTTTCTACAATTGAGAAAGAATTGCTAGCCATAGTATGGGCATGCAAATACTTCCGACCCTATCTTTTTGGTAAACGTTTTACAATATTTACTGACCACAAGCCATTACAATGGTTATTTTCCCTCAAAGAACCGAATTCCAGATTAGTACGCTGGCGATTAAGACTTGAAGAATTTAATTATGAGATAAAGTATGTAAAAGGAAAAAATAATCAAGTAGCAGATGCCCTTTCGCGAAATGTTCAAAATCTAAACGCATTCGAAACCGAATCCATAGCTGTAAATTATGATGAGAACGATTTAAATGATATTGACGAAGTTTTGCAAATTAATGATATTCTTCCGAATTTAGATGATATAGATCTAACAGACGAATTACAAATTTTTGACAAAAATCAACAAAACAAAAAAATAAATATCATTTCTGACATAACAATACCTAGAGAACAAACCAACCAAACTATAGATACAATTCATACAGCTTTAGAAAATCCAATACTAAATATTCCCATTTCAGAGAAACCTTTAAATATGTATAAAAATCAAATTTACCTCACGCTAGGAGAAACAATGAATTCTCAAATTACGCGAGAGAAAATTTTTGAAAATTTTAGATTATACGTAACGATACCAAAATTCAACACGGAACAAAATATAATCAAACTTATTAAAGAGTACATTGATCCCAAACAAAACTACGCTTTATATTTCCAAAACGAATCCTTAATGAAAATATTCGTAGTTACTGCACAAAATACATTCAAAAATTCAGCACTTAAATTTATTCATTGTCCGAAAGTCTTAAAAGACGTAGAAACCACTGAAGAGCAAAAAGTAAAAATTGAATACTGTCACATTTATAAATCAGGACACAGAGGAATCAATGAAATAAAAAAATCACTTAGTTCGCTATATTATTGGCCAAAAATGAACGACGATATCGAAAAATATATTATTAATTGCGAAACCTGTTTGAAAAATAAATACGATAGAAACCCACCAGTAATCAAATTTAATTTAACACCCACATCATCAAAACCTTTTGAACATATACATTTAGATGTATTTTATATAGCAAACAAATCATATCTAACAATTATAGACTCATTTTCACGTTACGGTCAAGCTTATCCATTAGATAGTATAATAGGAATATTGGTAGTCGATAAACTACTTGAATTCATTTCACACCACGGTTTACCCAATAGAATCACAACAGATCAAGGCACAGAATTTAAAAATTTCGACCTCCAAGATTTTTGTAAATTACATCATATTCATTTACATTTTACAACTGCAAAAAACAGTAATTCTAACTCTCCAGTTGAGAGATTTCATTCGACTCTAATTGAACATTATAGATGCCTACAAGAGGAAAACAAAAATATGAAACCCGATCAGTTAATTAAAAACGCAATATTTTGTTATAATAATTCCATCCATTCAGTCACAAAATACACCCCTTTTGAAATTATTAAAGGTCATATTAACAACCCCGATCCTTTCGATTTAGATGATCATTTAATAATATCGTCATATGTACAAGACCACAAAGAAAATAGCAAAAGATTATATGAGAAAGTCAAGCAAAATAATGAAAGTACAAAAGAGGAAATAATTCAAAAATTAAATGAAAAACGTGAAGATCCCCCAAGTTTCTCAACCCAAAAAACGTGTTATATTAAAACAAAACAAAGAAATAAAAAATTACCTAAATTCAAAAAAACAAAAGTTCTTGGTCAAAAGGGTGTTATCATTAAAACCAGTAAGGGTACATATCATAAAAATTTAACCAGAAAACCAAGATCAGTAACTAAAAAATTATTACAGGAATCAAACGATGAACCTCCTGATATTGACAACGACATGCATCCTGATACTTCAGACACACTGTGTTGAAGAAGATGTATCGACTACGAGAATTGAAAACCTAATCCTCCCTATCCAATTAGGAAATTCTCGAGTCATATATAATAAGCATACATTCTTACATTACATAGATTCAGAAATAATATTTAAACAAGTTAATAATTTAGTCAAACATTTTTATATTATTAAAGATAGCATTAGACTATTTAATAGCAGTAATCCTATATCATACCATAGCTTAGCGCAAAGTATTTTAATAAGAACAGAGTCTCTAATTAATTCCTTAAAAGAAAAATTAAATAATCTATATCCCCATGTTAGGAGTAAAAGAGGACTTGTAAATGTAGTCGGAAAAATCGACAAATGGCTTTTTGGCACGTTAGATTCCGATGACGAAGAACGATATAATAAAGCAATCGACACATTACAGAAAAACCAGAAAGATATCATTCAAGAAGTAAATTTACAAATTTCTCTAAATACAAAACTCATTGAACATTATAATAAATCCATTAGTATTCTAAATAATAATCAAGAAATATTAAAAAATAACTTAGAGAAGATACAAGCATCATTTTACGATAAAATAGAAACTCTCGAAAGTTACTTAAGCTTTCAAGGAGTTATTTCACAAATAAATTTAGATTGTCAAACTACAATTACCTTATTAGATAATTTAGAAAACGCCATAGTATTTTCCAAACTAAACTCTTTACATAATTCTATAATTTCCAGTTCCGACATATTCGAAATGATTAAATATTTACATAATATATACGATTCTAACCAAATTCCCCAATTTAAGAATCTACTGACTTATTACCAATTCTTAGGAACCCAAGTATCGATATCAGACTCTAAATTAAATTTTGCAATTCATGTACCTATTCTTAAAGACAAGACTTATGAATTTTATCATATTTTCCCCATTATCCAAAACCACAAAATGTATACTCCTTTATTCCCTTATTTGGCACACAAAAACGATGACAACCAATTCGAAAAAGAAGAATGTCCTTTCTTAGAAGAAACATACTACTGCAGACAAAATCTAATATCCCAAGACAACTGTACTATACAATTACTCCGAGGAGAAGCTCCGAAATGTTGCCACATCATGGAAGTAAACGTTCAACAAATAATCATAGAACAAGTTACAGAAAACGAAATTCTAATAATACCAGAAAAGCCTCATCAAATATTTTCCAAATGCCGAAGTAACCAATATATTCCAGTGACGACTCCAGTACTGATCAAAATTCCAGATTCATGCGAAATATGGACCAATAATCAAAAATATATTAACAAAATTCCGATAAGCAGAGGAAAACCATTTATTTTACCTAAAATTGAAACAGAATCATTGATCGCTTCCAGAAACTACCAGATACCGAATATAACAGAAATTGACTTTGAAGAACTTAAGGAAATCAGCCGAATTTCAAAACAATTAAAACCGATCACAGAAATCGAAAACAACCCGTATAAAGCAAACACAATAGGAACAATCATAGGAATTACAATCGTATGTGTTTTAATCTGCATTTTAGTTAAATATAGAAAGCAAATATTCAAAATCTTCAAGAAGTCAGAAGAAAATCCCATGGAAGAAAATGAAATTTCGAAAATCCACTCCGTGTTTCTCGAAACCTAAAGACGGGAGGAGTTATGTCTACAGCCTTATCTGAAGAACACCTGCAAAAGTGCAGCTTCAACACTTCTATAAAAGTTATATATACTGTCTGTAAATAATTCGAATTACTCTTCAGTTACTCTTCAGTTAATTTTCATTTACCATTGTTAAACTCTGATGTATGTTTTGTACAGTTCGAAATAAACTAAAAATTATATTTTGTCTTTTTAAAAAAGAAATTTTCTAATAAGAAAATAAAAGTGCGTGGTGGTTTTTATGGAGGTTACTTGCGTCCCTCGGCAACTACCGTTGCCTGTGATGATTCTTAGATCATAATTGTCTAAAAGAACTTTATCAACAATCCAGAAATTATTATAAATATTTGTACTGATTTGGGCTTCTAATATCCAACTTTTTATTTGTTTTGAAATATGGAAAACTGAAAAAAAAATTTCGAAAAACATTTTTAGTACGGTGTAACCAATATTAAATTCTGATCAATATATGCAGGATACATATTACTGAATAATTTAAACAACAAGTTGGGGTTTTCGTCGAAATTGGTGTTGTTTATGGAACGTGACAAGATGTCGCGATATAACAGTAATTAATGTTTCTGCATTGGTAAATAATCGGGGGAACGCTTATGATAGCGATAGTCAACCAGATAGTGCGGACACTGAATCATTAGGTTATGATATATAATGTTAGTGGCATGTTTGTATTGTGTTCTATTAGCTAGGAATATTATCAGCAGGATTACTGCTTTGGGACAGGTGTGAATACTATTCTATTCGGTTGAATCGAATTAAGCTTAACATTATTTGGTCATTATTCGATACCACAACATTAATATCCGATACTATTATTATTTCAATAGTTAATTTGAATAAAGAGACTGAAAGGAAATTTTTTGAAAGTTATATCGTTGTTTATTTATATATATATATATATATATATATATATATATATATATATATATATATATTATAACACAATAGAATTAGCAAAGTAAGTTTCTTATCAAAGAAAAAACATAAATTTCAGAATATTTTAAGTTATATCAAAATATGTCAAGTTATCGTGGAACAGTTTCATTCCTACCACAGAAGAGAAGAAAGTTTAGAGACAGGTGAATTAGAAAATGAAACTACCGGTCTAATTGGTATATTTTCTTTATGAATTTTTGGAAGTCCATAAAGAAGGGGGGTGATAGGAGCCATCTGTATCAATTGGTAGAATTTAGTGTTAAAGTTGTCTAATGTATCAGAGTAAGTTTTAAGCCTATTCCTAAAAAGCGTATGAAACTTCAAGGTAGGATCTGAACTTAAGGGAGAAAAAGAAGTGTCAGAATGAATGAAATACTCAACCTTATTGACATAGTCATATCTATCAAAAACGACAACGCAATTACCCTTATCTGCCCTAGTCACTACTAAATCGTCTGAAGAGATTTTCTGTTTTAAATCTCTAAGTGAAGAAAATGAAAACTGATGTTGATTGAAAATAGGGGAAAGGTTAGGTTTGGAATGTCTGTTAAAGGTCTTTTGAACCAGGGAAGAGATGTCAGCACGTATGGATGTTTTATTGGTCAAATCAGAATTGCCCAAAATTAATTCAGAGTCAATTGCTAAAGTTCTCAAATTACGTTTAACATTAGAAGTTGAGAAATTAAATTTTAAACCCATGTTAAGTAAGTCAAGTTGCTGTTTATTAAATACTGAATTACTGAGGTTAAGGACTCTAGGATGAAACTTGAAAGAAGAATATTTCTTATCACTTACATGCGAATTAGCAAATCTCGGTTTAAGGTTTTTATCTATCAACCAGTGGAGTTTATCTGACAACCTCAAATAATTATCTATACCTGCATCCTCAACCGCATCCCTCACATCTCTATCTAAAGTATCAAATTCTTGAAAGGTTAGAAATTTAGTCAACAAAAAATAAATGAATTTCAGCCGGGTATTAGTAAAATTGAGAAAATTGTAAAGTCTCTTAATCTCCTGAACAATCCATGTCCTCTTCGCCTTCTCAACGGTATATTGTGAAGTTCTGGAACGCACTCTAGTATGAATGGAAATCGACGGGGGGTAAACTCCATGAAACTTGCATCTCTGTAAGAACCAAATAAGTTGGAGAGTCTTTTTTCTTTCCCACATTGATCTTTCATAATGACGGATGAAAACAGCCAGACTGGCATTCTTTAAAAGGAGAATATCATCCATTTTTATCTATGTATTTTTTATCTATGTATTTTTTATCTATGAATTTGTACACTTTGAATGTTTTATAATTTTGTGTAACTAGTCAATTTTAATTATGTCTTATGGTTCTATAACTTGAACAGTACTATTTTATTAAATTGTACTGTTCTCTTTTTTCTTTTTCAGTTAATTCACTAATTTGTTTCTTATGTGTCAGGTAATGTTGGAGATGTTTGTTTTTGTATTTGTCCCCCTTTTTTAACAACCTGTTTTTGTAGCCTGAAGATGGCCGTTATGTAGGCCGAAACTAGTAGCTTTTATTGTCTAACTATTAAATAATTCTGTGACACTGACTTTGAGTTTTATTCACAGTATCACTGTCAGTCACATTTGTGTTATGGATGATATTCTCCATATATATATATATATATATATATATATATATATATATATATATATATATATATATAAAACTTATTTCATATCTACATTCGAAATTATGTTATCTTGCTCTTCTCAATTTAGGTTTTCTTGTTGTTCAGATTACTTATGGTTTGTTTGTATTATGGAAAATATGTGTAGCTTGACAAGCGGTTTATATCCGTGTTAAAAAATATCTTCCATCCTCACAACTTATATCGTTTGAAAATCGAAAATGTCCCATAGTGTAAACCATAGGAATATGAAAAATGAAGATGTCCGGTGTTTAGAGTAGAAACGTCTTAAGAAAAATTTTGGTAGTAAATATAGAACTAATGAAAGAGTCTTAAGGCAACTATAAAACGAGCTGTCATAATAAAAGCTCAAATAATATATAGGACGTATTAATCTATCATTTTAAGAAAACCCTTTATTCCAACCGTCCCCACTCCCCGTCGGTGTTACAGGTTTTCTGCGGTTTCCCTGTAGCATGGTGAATTTATTCACTAGCCAAACGGACCGACATAGGGAATAATACAGCCGCAGCTGTACCCGCTTATTTGCTTGATAGTTATTATTATTATTCAACGCCGTACCGTGCATAAATCCCAAACCCCCGCAAGCTCGTGTCCACAAATATATTCAAACCCACTGCCACCATCAAACACCCAATTCAATACAGTTTTTAAAAAAATGTCTCCTAAATACTTCCGTCACATATGTTCCAAAATTCTAATAAATTACAAATTCTTGTTAATTCCCCTCTTTATACAACGGAGACATCCCAAATTCATAAAAATAACATCATCTGTATACTTAAAAATTTCTGACACCTAGCCCAATATCGTATATATCCGCTGCATACAGTGGTTCGTAGTCTACCAAGAAAGGGCAAAATTTTCCAACTCAAGAAACTTTTTCTCACTCCATTCTATACACTTTATAAGCTTCGCTGCTTCCAAACAAACATTAATCCCCGTTGCCAAGCGAAATAACTTTTCGTCTGGACCACTTTCTAGCGAAAAGACCGCTCCAACACTCTCAACCCTAGACACCTTTTAAAAATTCTTCCTAGACACTTTTCTTCTTTGTTCTAGACACTTTTTTCCACTCTGCTGATTATCAGGCCACCCTACAAAAACACCAAACTCAATCTATAAACGCTGCACCACAATCCCCAAAACACACACAACCCAGCCTTGCAAAGCAAACGAATCCTACATCATTACAACCAAAACAAAAGAACAATTCCTTTCTATCAAAAAACAGTTTTCGAACTTCTTTCTCTCTTTCTCTCTCTCTCTCTCTCTCTCTCTCTCTCTCTCTCTCTCTCTCTCTCTCTCTCATTGGACATATTTATAGAATACAATCCCAGATAATCCCAGAACAGATTCTGTATAATAGAACATGAGGAAAGTAAAGACGAGTAAACCAAGGATCAGGTAGATCGCGGATAGAAAGAAACATTTTTGAAGAAGCTAAGAATCCGAAACTGAAAAGAAACGGCAAAGAACTGGGCCAAATTGGAGATCATTTCAAGCAAGTCTTCATTTGTACCGTATTGTACAGGTATGATACTGATACAAGCTATATTGTGTATTCTTGAGTTTGTAGAGATGGGCTTGGCGTCAGATGTTATGGAAGGGGACTAATACAAAAGTTTTCAGATCAAACGTTGATGAGGTTTACCTCTCTGTGGTCTTAAATGGTGCTGTGTTACTGACAGAACCCAAACAGGTGGCTTCTTATAAGATTGTTCACTTCGATGTGAGGTATGATTATTGTTAAGAGCCGTTTTTCACGGATTCGCTCACGACCTGTATGATGCTTACATGTAAGAAGAGACTCCGTTGGGAGGTTTCCCGGACTTATGATCGAGAACGACTTTTAGAACGTCCAAGTATCGGAAGCGTTAAACTGCAATAAACATTGTTGTCAACTGTTCTTTGGTTTTTTCACGATCTTTTTCGTAATCCATTCATAGCCTGGTGCTTTGTTAGAGTAGATTGTATATCAATTAATTCAAACTTCTAAATACGAGTCGACGATAGATCGATGTCTAATATTCTGGATTCTGGTATCTGTCCGTCCTCGGATGTTAATTATGATGGAAATAGCTGGAAGACATTCTCTAGATTAGGGGTATCAAAGTTTTAGACACTACAACCCCCTTTTTAGGCTGAGTATTTTGGCGACACCCCACCTTCTAAAAGAATAATTAAAAACTACACCAAGTTTTATCCATAAAAAACAGTGGTAACTAGTAAAATAAACATAAATTTATGTCACTTGGAAGATTATAGAATTTGTGTCGAGTATTGGCGCCACATCCCTTGACACTTCATCCCTCTCCTTATTAGTATCATATCAACTCGAAGATTAGTTTGTACAATTGACATATTACATTCCAGTTAAGGATATGAGTGGTTTTTGTGGGTGGACAATCCGTTCAATGAGCAAGCCATAACAAAAGCTGAGCTAAGTGTCCGTCTTCGAGATCAAATGATTTTGGATGAGTATTAAAAAGGAATACCCAGAACTGTCCAAAACAGCATTAGAAACGTTGATACCGTTTTTTACATCTTACAACTGTGAACAAGGATTCTCCATAGTGGTGAATTTGATAAGAAAATCAAGAAATCGTTTGACACTTGAAAATTACATTGTTTGGTTAATTCCAAACAAGCTCATGTTTCTCACTAATAGAATACAAAAAAAAAGTCTGTGTGTATTCTTTTTTGATAAAAAACTACAACAATAACCAATTTTTTTACTTTTCCTTCTTATCTCGCGACCCCCCTAGACACAACCGCGAACACCCTGGAAGTCGCGAACCACCGTTTGAGGGCTCATGTTCTAGATGATGCGCAAATGTATTTGCTGTTTCATTCACACAACGAAAAACGTATGTTATATTAATAAAAAATACATAAACACAATTATTTTTTACATCAATTTTGCTCCGATACTCAAAATCATTACCACATTGCTTTTAAATTATTACTCAATCTACAAGGACGTAATATTAATGCTTTGATATAAACGGCTTTCACATGGATTGAAGTCCTAGTACATTGATTATATGTCTAGTAAACATCAACTGATTAATAAATTTTGATTCAATTGGTAATTTAAAATCATTAACCAATCACCTAATATGTATTAATTAATAATCCTTGAGCAATATCATAATGGAAAAAGCATTGTTTCTATGCCTGCTATACATCAACTGATTAATAAAACAGTAAATTTCAATAAGTTTTTAATCAACTGATAATTCAAAAGCATTAACCAAGCACCTAATATGCATTAATTAATAATCTGTGAGCGTTATCCTAATGGTAAAAAGCATTAATAATATGCCTGAAATAAGGGATGGAAGATATTATCGATATATTGATACCAGAAAGGAACTAACTAAAGATCGACTGTGAAAAAAGAAAACCATTTTTTAATTTAGAATCCTAATATTTATTTATTTAAACTTAAAAATAACCATAAAATTATTGCTTTACTTATAATCTAAAAAGTTACATAATACATGACTCTTAGGAAATGAAGTGGTAGGCTTCATTTTATAAAAATAAATGAAGCCCAAATCATAGCACTTTCTGCAGGAAAATTGAGATTGAAAATATAAAAAAGTTTAAAACAAATATCGACAGTCCCAATTTAACCGATTCTGATCCCTTCGAAATATGTATATATTACTTTGATGCTTCTTATGTCTTCGCCGATTGCAAATACAAAATGTTGTATTGCAGACTTTTAAGCCTTTAGAAGACTTATCCATACCTCAATTTCTTGGGTGGTCCTTCCAATGTATAGAAATGATTGTTGCGAGTCTTGTGTCGTATATTTAGTTGTTTTCCTGATATGTGTTTTAAGACTGTTTTGTTTATGGCAACAAGATGTCCATGCAATGCCCACAACACTGGTTCATGGTATTCATCTGCAAATAAAATCAAGCATATCGTCTAATTAATTCTTTATTTATAGCATCAGCTACCAACTGTCATCTGGTTGGACGGATTTCAGTTTTGCAGATAACCGAAAATATAGAATAAAAATTGTGCTTATCACTTACTTTCATTCACGTCTCGGCTTAGTTTCTGTATTAAGCCCTTATTATTTTTATCCTTTACATTTCCATTAGATAGGAAGTCTAATATTTTTCCACAGCTCAGTTCAAAGCCAGTCGTCACCAAACCATCGGTATTTTCATAAGCATTAGAAAAATCCATGTATATCTGGAAATAGAATGAACAATGATCTCGAGAGAAAAATTATTTTGAAAAAAATTAACATGTGTTTCACCAATCTAAACCCAGAAAATTAATTATAAAAAGGCCATTTCTCTAAAATGGATGTGGTAAAGTCTAAAGATTCAATTTCCTCCAATCTGTGTTGGCTGTAGTTGTTCCAGTAGTAGTCAAATGCTTCCGAAATTAAGTTGTCAAATTTAAGAGATTATGACAATTTTTCCCTTGGCGTCTGCTTCTGGAACTAAAATATAATAAGCTTATTTATAGTTTACGATTTACAGTGGAATTTTGAGAAGTTAATTCAATGTTTAAATAAGTATAGATCGACAAAGATTTTGGATTATCTTACCCAATTTTATTAATTTTCGAGAGGACTTATTTCTTCTTTAGTTTCTGAATTATTTCTTGAACGTGAGAAAACCTGTTTAATTGTGACCGCCGAATTTCGCCATTTATTAGGTTCATAATTTTCCTCTTCTAGATATTCGGTAAAACTCCTGCAATACATGCAAAAAGCAAGTTTATTAGGCATATACTTTTATACACTTCAATTTTTTCAAAAAAAGAAAAGGTTAATAAATGAAAGTACTTTATGTAAAAATAAATAGCCGCTAAGGAAGTTAACAAATTTAATGTGCCTATAGCCACATATTGTAATGAAATTGAAACTTGAAAATTGTCAGTGAATACCATTGTACGTCCCTAAATAAAAATGAAATAATTTTTATTTACTTACCAATGATTCTATAGGAAATCTATTAATGATTTTCTCTTGTAACCTATAGCTAGTTTTCATAGTCATTGCTATTCCCTTGTCTTCATAATAGTGGGCAATTATAGCTATTAACCGGCTTCGTTGCTCTTCATTGAATGTTTCAAATTTATTATAATATTGTACAACCATAGCGGCTTGTAGCGACTCGTTTAAAATTTGTGACAGCATGACTTCGTTGCCTATGTCAACTGAATTAGTTGGAGAGCTCAAAGGATATGGAAAATATCTATTACTAGGACAGAGCCTGGAAGGAGTAGATCCTATACCACGCAAAAAAATTTCCATAGAAATTTCCATTAGCTGGCGCCATTCCACTAGGCTATTTTTAAAGAAAATAAGTGTCTCCATGTCAATAATTTTCCAATGTGGTATAACCTTAATAGACGTAACATATTTACAAATACTTTTTCACCTGAAACAATAAATATCTACATTTTTCTAATAATGTCCATTATTCTTAAAATTACAAAACCAATATAATTATATCAAACATCACAACTACTAGGAAGCTGTCGAAAACCTCAATAAAATACTTGAATAGATACTTACTGACTAAAATGTCCAGAAGATGCTCTTGCTTCAAGCTAAGGAGCAAATTTCGCAGCTGTTCCACTTCACTCTTAGATCGGCTAGGATCATCTAAGGTATCTGATGTGCTCGCTGCACAAAATTAATTGCCTGTTGTGTGAGTTACATCACTTCTACGTGGTTGTATGTTAGAGATATCTTGAATAATTAGTTGATTACAATCGGGTCTTTTATCGGATTTATACCCGTTCATTGATTGCAATATCATGTTGTCTGTCTGATCAAATGTTGATGGTGGTATATCATTGAGTCATTAGATGTTATGAACTGAGAGTCATTGCTTGACTGATGCATTTGATCCATCATATTGGAGGGCATACGCAGTACTAATGTAGGAGGATATCTCTCTTCATTCTCTCTCATAGACCACTCCATAGTATCAAAAAATTTAACTGTAGTAAATAAAATTAGAATATGAAACCCATGGTTTTTTGGTCATAGAGTACTTTTCTTTTTAAAACAATGTTTGGCAGCTCATTTTAATTTACATAATTTAAACGAAACCATTTTCAATACATAGAACAAATATAAAAAAATGGTGTTTGGAGCTCCGATTTGTTATAAGTTGCATTTCAAAAACGTTACAATGCAGTTTGCGGCAACTATAACAAGAAACGACGTACTCGTATATAAACAACTGAACAAAAAAGTATATCTGTATTATGTTCGCTGGGATATTAATTCCCGATACAATACAAGTAGATATTCCTGCCAGACATGCGAAATTCACATCAGACGGATCATCAATTGAGCGTGTAAGCACATTCATGAGATTCTAAAGCATCTTCACGAATACGGACTTTGACCTGAAGCTAAAAACTGAATACTATATGGCGTGGAGAGCATGACACTGAAGGTGACCACAATAAATAAATTATAGTCCTTCGAGATGTGGGTTTACCGCTGAGTGCTCAAAACCCCATGGACAGCTCGAGTAACAAACGAAAATATCCTACGAAAAATAAACAAAGAACGTGAACTATTGCTAATAATCAAAAAAAGAAAAACCGCATATCTAGGTCACATACAACTGATCATTGAAGAAACGATAGCGGGAAGAGAGAGATGGGAACGAGGAAGACGTCAGGCTGCGCAACATAAGACAGTGGATCGGCTCTCGGACAGTATAAGGCCTAACACATAATAATAACGAGCCATATTACAAATATAGGCCCCCTCCAGTTATCGAAAATCAGTATGTTAAGATCTACTGGGATAAAACTATCATGACGGACGTAACAGTACGACACAACAGGCCGGACATCACAGTCATTAATAAACAATCCAAGCAAGCTCTGCTTATTGACATATCGATCCCAAATAATTCTAACACAGAAAGCAAATACAATGAAAAACTAAGCAAATACGCCGAGCTAAGGACCGAAATAAAAGAATTGTGGAATCTTAAAGAAGTCAAGATCATTCCAGTTGTTTTATCCTGTATGGGGCTAATTCCCAAGAAACTAAGTACTTCCCTCAAAGACATTGATATTCCTGAGTCAACCTACCGATTAATGCAAAAATCTGTAATCCTGGATGCGACAAACATTGTTAGGTCATTTCTAGAATAGTGACACCCAACGAAAGTCTTGCTGTTGAGGCCGACTGTCGTTGAAACACGCCGGGTGTAAATCCGGTGACACAAAAAGGAAAATGATAATAATAATAATAATAATGCTTATTGACATATCGATTCCAAATAATTCTAACACAGAAAGCAAATACAATGAAAAACTAAGCAAATACGCCGAGCTAAGGACCGAAATAAAAGAATTGTGGAATCTTAAAGAAGTCAAGATCATTCCAGTTGTTTTATCCTGTATGGGGCTAATTCCCAAGAAACTAAGTACTTCCCTCAAATACATTGATATTCCTGAGTCAACCTACCGATTAATGTCTTGCTGTTGAGGCCGACTGTCGTTGAAACACGCCGGGTGTAAATCCGGTGACACAAGAAGGAAAATAATAATAATAATAATAATAATAATAATAATAATAATAATAATAATAATAGATAGATAGATAGATAGATGGTTTATTGACCCCATTCACATACATAGTACATTAGAAGTCAGTGAAAGTAGTACATATGAATACATTTTACCAACTAAAAATATTAAAGATTGTATAGTGCTGTATATGACAAATTTAAAATATAATAAAAATAATAGAAAGTAAAAATTTTACATAAATACAGACATACATTTCATAAAGTAAAAATATTGATGAAAATATGACAATTTTAAAATATAAAATAAGTTAAAAAATAATAGAAAGTAAAAATTAAATTAAACAAAACAAACATATAAGCATTAAGCCCAAGTATTCAATTCCTCCAAAAACTCATCAACTGTATAAAAACAATAATTTAAAAGAAAAGACTCAGCAAAATGTTTAAATTGAACTCTCGTCATATCACTTATATTTATATGCTCAAAATATTTTACAAATGAATTGTACAATGTAACATCCAACTTATTGTTTTTTGTTGTTTTCAGTCTAGATTTGAGAATGACAATGTCTTTACTATTTCTAGTATCATAATTATGAACATCTGCATGTTTGGTCGGAACATATCGACTTTTATGTGTTTCAATTAACACTTCGAAAATATACAAGCACGGAAGCGGCAATATTTCAAGTTTTTTGAATATTTTTTTACAATTGGTGTTTCTTGGTGCGTTGTAAATTATTCTAACTACAGTTTTCTGTAGCACAAATACTTTGTGCACTGATGTGCTGCTGCCCCATAGCATAATACCATATGTTAAATTGCTATGAAAAAGTGGATAATATACAGACTTCAACAAATGAGTTGGTATACATGATTTTAATTGACGAATTACAAAAACTTGGCTCGCTAATTTTGAACAAAGGTAGTCAACATGAGGTGACCAACTTAAGTTTGTATCCAAATGAATGCCCAGTAATTTAACTGGCTCTGATTTTATAGCCCATTTATCTAAACTGAAAAGAATGTGTTTCGTTTTAGTGTCGCTGAGTTTCAGCTTATTTGCCAGGAACCACTGATTCAACAAAATATTATCACCAGCTTCTGTGCCATCAGATAAAGTTGTAGTATCATCAGCGAATAAAATACAAAAAGTGTCAATAGCCTCTGGTAAATCGTTAACAAATATTATAAAAAGTATTGGACCCAAAATCGAGCCCTGAGGAATGCCGTTGTCTATATTACGTAAATCAGACTAGTTGTTTCCACAAACTACATACTGTTTCCTATTACTTAAATAAGATGTCAGTAATTTGTGTGCATTTCCTCTAATACCATAAAATTCCAGTTTATTTAGGAGTAAATCCGCTGGAACACAATCAAAAGCCTTCGTTAAGTCGCATAACGTGACAACAGAGGTGATGCCTTCCTCTAGTTTCTGTACAACTTCCTCTAAGAGTCGAAGAAGAGCACGTATGCATGATTTATTTTTGCGATAGCCGAATTGAAATTCCGTTAGAAGTGACTTATCTTCCAAATAATTGATTAATTTTTCTTTGACTATCAATCCAAATATTTTGTTAATCGTCGGTAAAATTGCTATGGGTCTAAAATTTTCTGGAGAATCTATATCACCATTTTTATATAATGGAATAATTTTTGATATTTTAAAGGAGTCAGACCAAGATCCTTCCTCTAAGCATTTATTAAATAAAATGGTCAGTGGATATGTCAATGAGTGTATACAACGTTTCAATATTTTGCTATTTATATTGTAAAAATCTAAACATGACGAATGACTTAATTTCAATATTGCCTCATGGACATCACTTTCCAAGATTGCATTCATAAAGAATGAAAATGCAGGTTTATTTAATTTCTTTAAAAAGAAACTCGACTCGTATTGAGAATCACCAAGAGATTTTAATACTATTTCCGATACCGATGTAAAAAATTCATTGAATTTTTGTGGTGATATATCGGACTGTTTGGTTTTATTAATTTTAGTTCTTCTTTCCGAATTTACGATTGTCCAACATGTTTTATTTTTATTATCCGAATCTTATCTTTGAGTAGGCTAACTTCTTTTCAGAGCGAATTGCTTTATTATATATTTTGTTTAAATTTTTGTAATTCACCCAATCACCTTCCGAATAAGTATTCATAAATTTGTTTTTTGCTGTAATGACATTTTTTCTCATACTACGCAATGTGTTGTTGAACCATTTGATATTAGATTTATTTGTTTTAACAGTTTTTTCACAAAAACAAGTATCAGAGATATGTTTCAGCGTATTCAATATGTTTTCTGCCAAATTATCTGCACCCATATTATGAACATCCAAATCATTCCAAGAAACTTCAGAAAGTTTATCAGAAAAAGCCGTTATTGTTGTGTCGTTAATAACACGTTTAATAATGGGGACATTTTCATTCAATAGGTGATTAAAATATATGTATTGGCCGTTGTGATCAGACACTAGAGGATCTACTACTCCCACTTTAGTGAGACTAGGGTCTATGTTTGTAACTATGTTATCTAGACAGGATTGACTATTCAGGACTATTCTAGTGGGCTCCTCAATCGTATGGCGTAATCCAAAACTTGTGAAGACTGTTTTAAGATCTTTGGATTTATCGTCTTTCTTTGAAATGTCTAAATTGAAGTCCCCTACCAAGACAATGTTTTTGTATTTTCTATTAATATATTCAAGAAGTTTAATAATTTGATCTTTAAATATGGTAAAATTATCTCTACTTGACGATCTACTCCACAAAACTCGGCATCGTAGATAACAGAAAACTTCTTCAGATCAACTGCCTTGCATATTAGATGCGATTTTGAAAATATTGCCAGTCCCCCATGTTGCTTTCTAGAACGAGTAAAATCGGAAATGAAGTTATAATCATTTAATTTGATTAATTCCAAGTTATTCTTATCTAACCAATGTTCTGAAAAACATACGATATCAAATGGATGTTCGGTTAAGAAAACTGAAAGTTCATGTAACTTATTTTGAAGACGTTAATATGGAAAACCGAAAGATGCTGCCTATATTTACTGTTAATTCGTCTGCTCCACGGAATTGAACATGACTCTTCTTGGCTGAAAAAACTGATTGATGATTACTCCTGTAGGCCATATTTCCGGTATTAAATTTTTTTCTAGTTCAAGAACAGGCACTGTTATCTTGAATGAAGCATATTTAAGTGGTTGGCGAGAGTTCAACTTTTGAACACTAATATCGGGAACAAACTCTTCTAAATACTTGAGTAAATCCTCTTCTGATGTGTGTGGATCCAATTTGTAGAATGGAGGTGTTTCATTCTCTGTCTGTTTGCCGATCTTAAATGAAATGATTCGTCATCTTTGTTGCCCGTAATTAAAATTTTGGGTGCTGCTCTTTCTCTGGTGTTACTTTTATGATGTATGGTATCGTTTCCCAAACTGATAACAGAACGACATAAGTTGGAAGACTGAGCATTGGCAATAGCACTGGAATTTTCAGATGATGTGAAAACACCCGGAGCTTCATTTTACTAAAAGGTTGTTTTAAATTTTCATGTTCCACTTGTGCTTTAGTATCTGATGGTTCTAAAGGTGTTCTACAGTTAACTGTTTTAATCATGTTAAGCTGATCTTGAAGCGATCTGATCGCAATTTCTTGATTAAAAATAATCTTATCCTTATTTTTAATTATTTCTTCCAAATATTTCACTTTAAGTTGAAGTCCTGATGTAACACTGGTACTATAAGTGGGTATTGGTGATGTTTCTATAGTAATTCCACTGTCTATACAACAGTTGCAAGAAGACTCGTCTATAATTTTTGCATTTTTGACAGATTTCAAGCAACTCTTATGGGAATGGGCCAATTGTGGCCTAAGTGCTGTGGGGCCACCCACCCTTCAAATCTTTACAGATACAGATACAGAACTCTTATGGGAGACAACCCCACACGTCACACATTTTAATCCTGATGTAACATCTTTTTTGCATCTTTTACACTTATTTATTGAGTCCATATTCCGTTGCAAATGCCTACCAAATCAAGTAATATCGAATAAAAGAGAGAAGTTTCGTTTAAAATCTGACCACTGGTGGAATAGGTGCTGTGACAAATTGTTTTGATGGAAATAACCAGATTTCAACAAAACGAAATACTTTATATAGGTACCTATTACATAAAAATTGTACTTGCCTACACGTTTATCAACCAAATAGGAACTTATAAACACTATGATACACTTTTCACTATTTAACGAAACGTATTTTCAATAAAATTTCGAAATTTGATCAAGAGCACAATATTCAACCTCTGGGTTGGTGAACACTTCCACCAATAATATATATATATATATATATATATATATATATATATATATATATATATATATATATTCGTTTATTGACCATTTTACATACAGGGCACGTTTATAGTCATCTCATATAAAATATTAATATAATTACAAACGATTAATAGATAATTAATTACATTATGAGAAAAAACAAAAAAAGATATAATAATAATAATAATAAGGAGGAGGAGGAGGAGCAAAAAGGGTGCAAAAGAAAATATATGGGCTGCAAGGAACAAATAACAATCGATAATGTGATATTGGAACAAATCAGAAAGAAGAACAGAAATCTATACATGGCTTATATAGACTATAGGAAGGCTTTCGACTCAGTGCCCCACAGTTGGTTAATAAAAGCTTTGGAAATTCACAATATACACCCTGTGGTGGTTAGGTTTCTCAAAAGTACTATGAGTAATTGGAAAACAAAACTCAAAGTTAACCTAAATCATACAGAACTGGAAACTGAATCTATCAGTATTAAAAGAGGAATCTTTCAAGGAGATACACTTTCCGCTCTATGGTACTGCTTGTGTTTAAACCCATTATCACGTGGCCTAAACCACACAGGATATGGAGCAACTATTAGAGCGGATCGAAACTCAACAACCATAAGTCATCTATTCTTCATGGATGATCTGAAACTATATGCCGCGTGCAAAAAACACTTAGAATCCAACTTCAAACTCATGCACCAGTGGAGCACAGATGTCGGAATGTCGTTTGGTATGGAAAAATGCCAAACTGTATCGGTTGAAAAGGGAAAGCTAAAAGAAGGAGAACCTATAGAACTAGAGCCAGGCAAATATATCGAAGCCATGACAGACAAACCCTACAAGTACATAGGAATCCTTCAGACACACAAGATAGAACATAAAAAAATAAAAGCCATATTAACCACCGAATTCGAAAAACGCCTTTACAACCTCTTAAAAAGTAAGCTAAATTCAAGAAACCTTACCACGGCCATAAATAGCTACGCCATATCCGCTCTTCAGTACTACTTCGGAATAATTAAATGGACTCAAACGGACCTGGAAGCAGTAAACATAAAGATTAGAACCGAGCTAACAAAACATAGAAAACACCATCCAAAAGCGTCCGTCGAAAGGGTAAATTTACCTAGAGAAAAAGGAGGTAGAGGAATAAAAGATGTTGTGGAAGCTTGCACTCAGCAAATTGCAGGCTTGAGGAGTTTTTTCCGCCACCAAAATAGTCAACTTCATAAAGCCATAGTGAAAACAGATACGGGTTATACACCTTTAAACCTAAGCATGGAAAACTTTACGCCCTTTAATACACGAAATGAGGAAGATAAAATTGAAAATTGGCGTTCAAAAGAATTGCACGGAAGATTCATTAATGATTTACAGAAAGACACGGTAGATCAAGCTAAATCGGTTGAATGGCTCAAAACTGGAACGCTGTTCCCAGAAACTGAAGGTTTTATGGTTGGTATACAAGATCAGGTTATAAAAACGAGGAATTATCAAAAGTATATCTTGAAGGAAGAAATACCAACAGATAGGTGCAGAAAGTGCAACAGAAGTCAAGAAACGATTGAACACATTCTTTCTAGTTGCCAAAGCATAGCTGAAACTAAATATCTGGAACGACATAACAAAGTTGCCACAGTAGTATACCTAGAAGTACTGAAAAAACTTAACCTTGATCCACAAAACAACGAGCCATATTACAAATATAAGCCCCCTCCAGTTATCGGAAATCAGTATGTTAAGATCTACTGGGATAAACCTATCATGATGGACGTAACAGTACGACACAACAGGCCGGACATCACAGTCATTAATAAACAATCCAAGCAAGCTCTGCTTATTGACATATCGATCCCAAATAATTCTAACACAGAAAGCAAATACAATGAAAAACTAAGCAAATACGCCGAGCTAAGGACTAAAATAAAAGAATTGTGGAATCTTAAAGAAGTCAAGATCATTCCAGTTGTTTTATCCTGCATAGGGCTAATTCCCAAGAAACTAAGTACTTCCCTCAAAGACATTGATATTCCTGAGTCAACCTACCGATTAATGCAAAAATCTGTAATCCTAGATGCGACAAACATTGTTAGGTCATTTCTAGAATAGTGACACCCAACGAAAGCCTTGCTGTTGAGGCCGACTGTCATTGAAACACACCGGGTGTAAATCCGGTGACACAAAAAGGAAAATGATAATAATAATAATAATAATAATAATAATAATAATAATAATAATAATAATAATAATAATAATAATAATAATTAATAATAATAATGAAATCAAACAGATCTGGAAAGCATCCATACCCTTACTAGATCAGAGCTCACCAGATACAGAAAACACCATCCCAACTCATGTAAAGAAAGAATAACAATTGGCAGAAAGGATGGAGGAAGAGGTATGATATATATTCAAGAATTACATACAGGACAGATACAACAGCTCCGGAAATTCTTTCTAAATAAACAAACATCCCTTCACCAAGCAGATTGCTAAGCTGACAATAACTATACCCCACTTGATCTATCAACATCCAATCTCCTATTGGATACTTACACTCCATCACAAAATATAGCAGAAAAACTTATTACATGGGAAACAAAACAGCTACATGGAAAGCATAGATACAACATAGAACATGATCACATATCCAAAAAACTCTCTTATAGAAGCTTACAGAAGAAAGACTTTTCCCTGAAACAGAAGGCTTTCTCATCGCAATACAGGATCAGGTCATATCTACACATAATTATCAAAAATATATAATAAGGGACCCAAACATACAGACCGATAAATGCAGAAAATGTCACCAATTTAACGAAACCATAGATTATATAACCAGTGGATGCAATGTCTTAGCAGGCACAGAATATACCGAAAGACACAACATGGCAGGAAAAATTATTCACCAAGCCTTGCAAATACATATGGACTCATAACAGAGAAAATACCCTACTACAAATACACCCCAACCACAATCATAGAATCATAGACACCAACGAATACAAACTATACTGCGATGTAGAAATCCGTACTGACAAAGCAATAAAATGCAACAGACCGGACATCGTTTTCCAAAATAAAAAAGAACAAATCACCTATCTCATAGACATATCGATTCCTAACGACCCCAACATCCAAGTAAAATACAAAGAAAAAATAGCAAAATATACTGAATTAGCTATAGAAGTTCAGAGGCTTTGGAAACAGAAAAAAGTAGAAATCATACCGTTCATCATCCCAACCACAAACATCACCCCACACGCCTTTAGTTCACACCTTGAACAACTAGGTCTTCACCCAAACACCCATACAAAAGTCTGTCATCCTAAAAACATGTAATATTGTGTAATATTGTGCGATCTTTCCTCAATTCAAGCAATAGACTCTGAGACGACCTGGTACAACCTGTCATCCCAGAAAAGAAACACCACTTGATCAAGTGAGAAGAAAGAAGATAATAATAATAACGATAATAATAATAACAATAATAATAATACAATACAAAATAGAAAAATTTAGAAAGGAAATTGGACAGATTAATGCTTACCTCAATAGCCCTGAGCCCACATCCCGCATAAAAAATATAATACACAAAAAACTTAAGTCCAAATATAACTCACCTGACAGGAATCAGCGTCTGTCATCTTATATGGAGGAGTTAAACAAAAAATCAAAATGTTGGGAAATAGAATAAGAAGATACAAAGAGAGGGTTGCCCAGTACAAAGAAAATCGTATATTCCAACAAAATCAAAAGCTATTCTACCGAAAGTTGGGATCTAAAGAAACAAAATATACGAACACTCCACCTAATGAAACAAACATGCACAAATACTGGACACGATTGTGGGGAACCACAGTGGAACATGATGAAAATGCGTTCTGGATCAAGAAAGAGGAAGAAAGAACGGCCCACACTAAGAAAATGGCGGATATCCGGATATCTTCCCAGAATGTTGAAGATGCCGCACAGAAACTGGCTAATTGGAAAGTACCGGGAATTGATAAAGTTCACGCATACTGGTGGAAGAGCTTCACATCGCCAACCAACTGAATGAATCCATGGAAGATCAACAAAAGATACCACACCTCTTCAAAAAAGGTATAACTTACCTCTTGCCCAAAAACTAGAAAGTCGGAAACCCCCAAAATTACCGACCGATTACCTGCTTACCCATCGCATAAAAAATACTCACCTCAATCATAGAGCAGAAAATCAGTTCCCACCTAAAAAGAAACCAACTGCTAGCTTGGCAACAGAACGGCTGTAAGGGCACGGGGAAGCAAAGAGTGGCTGATTATTGATACAGTGATCACTAACCATGCCAAACAGAGAAAAAGGAACATTTCGGTTGCTTGGATAGACTATCGAAAGGCATTTGATTCTGTCCCGCACTCGTGGTTACTCAAAGTACTAAACATCTACAAAATCAACAACCACTTGATTGAGTTCCTTGAAAAAGTTATGGAGACGTGGGAATCCTCTCTGAACGTGAATGTGGGAGCATTACAACACCGCAGGAGTGAGAATAGAGAGGGGCATTTTCCAAGAGGACAGCCTCAGCCCGCTATGGTTCTGCTTGGCTCTAAATCCACTTAGTAGTCTACTTGACGACAGCTATTGTGGCTACACTATATCCAGGGAGCCATCCATGAAAATCAATCATCTTCTCTACGTGGACGATCTGAAGCTATATGCGTCGAACTCAGAAGAGCTCACCTCACTGCTGGAACTGGTATCTAGCTTCAGTGGATCCATCAGGATGGAATTTGGGCTTGAGAAGTGTGCATTTGTCCATGTCAAAAAAGGAAAAATACAAGACTCCGAAAATATTACACTCCCTCCAGAAGAAATGTACAAATACTTGGGAATCCAACAAACAGTTAACATAGATCAAAAACACTCAAAGGAACAGATTGAAAACATACTGAAAAAGAGATTACGATCAATTCTCAAATCACACCTCTACTCTAGATCAAAATTCTCAGCTATCAACTCTTGGGTGATACCAGTGGTAACATACGGCTTTGGCATTGTCAAATGGAGTCCTACTGATCTGGAAAGTCTAGACAGATTGATTCGAACATCGCTTACAAGGAGGAGGTTACATCATCCCAATGCATCTACAGTCAGGTTATATCTCCCAAGGAGCAAAGGCGGAAGAGGACTTATAAATCTAAAAGAAATGCACAATAAAGAATGTGAAAAGCTGTTTACTTATCTGAAGTCCGTAACACACCCCGCATATAGAGCAATAACATCTATTGACTCCTCTCTTTCACCCTTAATGTTAGCGAACGAGAATCCACCTGAAAAAGAAAATAAGAACTACTTCGCTGAACAAGAACAAATCTGGGAAGGTAAAGAACTGCATGGAAGATATGCTGCAGCTTTAGCAGGACAAGAGGTGGATAAACGCTTATCAAATCTGTACCTATCGAATGGAACACTCATGGCCGAAACGGAGGGTTTTCTACTGGCCATACAAGATCAAGTGATAAGCACACGAAACTACAGACGATTCACCATCCGACAGGAAATCCCATCCGATAGTTGCAGATTATGTCACGAAAAACCAGAGACCATTCAACACCTCTTGGCAGGATGCTCCTACTTGGTATCTCGGGACCGCAAGAAAAGACACGATGATGTAGCCAAAGTATTCCACCAGGCAATCTGCATAAAATACGGCCTGCTGACAGAACAAGTGCCCTATTACAATTACACCCCGAAAGAACAACTTGAAAACCAAAATGTAAAAGTATACTGGGACAAAATAATAATTACAGATAAGGAAATAGCGCACAATAAACCAGATATACTTGTACTAGAAAAACAAGGGAGGACAGCTAATATAATAGACATCACCATACCTAACGATCACACCATTAAAGAAGCTAGGACCCAAAAATACACAAATATATTGACTTGGCGCACGAACTAAAGGATGCTTACCGATTAGAACACGTAACCATACATCCGCTGGTTATCTCAACTACTAGTCTCGTTGAAGTACACTTACAAAACGAGTTAAAGAAACTGAAATTGGAAAATGTTGATAAGAATATAATTACCGCCCAACATGCCGAACCGTCCGACGAGTGCTCACACATGACTAGGCTGCTGAAACCTTGAGAATCCCAGCCTGGACATGCCAATTATCCACTGAGAAGTGTGAATTAATAAAATAAAATAATAATATGTAAATATATCGGTAAATGAAATGAACGGAATCAGAGTAACAGAAAAAGTTAAAAATCTCAAACAGCGATGTAGAAAAAAAATTAACGAGGAAAGAGAACAAAAAAGGAAGAGCAAGGACAATATGCAAGAGAAATCGACAAGGATGACGTAGATAAAAACAGACATTTAACTGGTTGATAACAGGAATTTTGAAAGGTGAGACTGAATCGTTGATAATAGCGGCACAAGACCAGGCCATTTCAACCCACTACATAAGGAAGAAGATTTTCAAAGAAAAAATAGATTCCAGGTGCAGACTCTGTAAACAGTACGATGAGACAATTAAACACATTACCACTGGATGCCCCGTCCTTGCAAGAAAAGAATATCTAGAACGACATAACAAAGTATGTTCCACATTACATTATAATATTTACAAATTCTACGACATAGAAACTGAGGACGCATGGTATAAACACAAGCCAAAAAGCGTTGAAACAAAAGACGATATCACAATAATATGGGACATGCAAGTACAAACAGATAGGACAGTGATGGCGAAAAAATCGGATCTAATAATCAAGGACCTCAAAAATAAGACGTGTCTATTGATCGAAGTTGCCATTCCATCAGATGCTGCAGTAAAGGAGATGGAGTCCGAAAAGATCATCAAATACCGAGACTTACAAATAGAAGTGCAGAGAATGTGGGGACTTAAAACATCTATCATCCCCATTATAATAGGAGCAACGGCAACAAAATACCTGGAAACAACAATAAAACCACAATTAGGACACTACAAAAAACTGCGCTCCTGGAGACAGCCCACATAATCCGACGAGCACTAGGATAAAGATAAGACCATTTATCCTTCGGAACAGGGAGTGATCTTGATAAATGGAATAACGCCGACTAACCATGGTTATTTAATAGTAATAATAATAATAGTAGTATAGTAGTATAGTTTATTGACGTTTAGTATACAAATAGTACATATCGTCACAAATTATGAAGTTCCTTAGATTTTGATATAATAATTAAAAACACTTATGTAAATTTCATAGTCCACTAAAATATAAGCATATAGCAATAAATAACAGAAATATATAAAACGTAAAAACAAAAATAAAAATAAATATGAAGGCAGATGTTAATTAGTTTAACACAGTCCAAATACATAAATAGTCAAAGAGTCACAGATAACAGTCAAATATTACATTAAAAAATCTATAATTAAAAAAATATATGAATATATATACAATTAAAAATCATCCGTTTGGGAACCGATATGTAAGTCAGGGGTTACTGCAGAACGCAATAAAGTCATCCACACTATAAAAACAGTGTGCCAATAACAATTTCTTGATTAATTTCGAAAAACCAATTTTATTTAATCTTTTTATGTCAGTGCCCTTATAATATTTTTGCAATGCATTATATAAATTATAATTCAGCCTGTTGTTCTGAGATAAACAAATTCTTGATCTCTGAGGCACAATGGATGTCGCATTCCTAGTGTCATATCCATGTACGTCCGAGTGAAGTAATAACAGATCGATATTGCTATGAATACTCCTCAGACACTCGTAGACATATACACAAGGAAGCGTTAATAATAATAATAATAATAATAATAATAATAATAATAATAATAATAATAATAATAATAATAATAATAATAATAATAATAATAATAATAATAATAATAATAATAATAATAATAATAATGCCACAATTGGGGAATAATAGAAAGCAGCAATAAAACACCGTACTACGAATATCAACCAGCTGCAGTAGTACAGAAAGATCATATTACAGTTTACTACGATCGATCCATTATAACAGACAGGAGGATCCCCTGCAACAAACCAGACATAGTTGTAAGAGATAACAGACAGAAGGAGGCATACATCATAGACATAGCGGTCCCTAACACCCACAATATTATAAGCAGTATCGAAGAAAAGAAAAGAAAGTACACTGACCTCGCCGATGAAATCAAATACCTGTGGAGTCTCAACAAAGTGACCATTGTTCCCGTTGTCTTGTCCGCCACTGGTGTGATCCCAAAGGAACTACATAGAAGCCTCAAAACACTGGCATTAAATGTCAATTTGTACAGGCCCATGCAGAAAGCAGTTGTACTGAATACAACAAGAATTGTTCGAAAATTCATGAGTCAAGAATAGACGAGAGTGCTTGGTAACCCACCCGTACCTCGCTAAATGCAAACACCAGGAATGAAGCCTGAGAAGATTGAAATAATAATAATAATAATAATAATAATAATATTAATAATTAAAACTCATGCACCAGTGGAGCACAGATGTCGGAATGTCGTTTGGTATGGGAAAATGCCAAACTGTATCGGTTGAAAAGGGAAAGCTGAAAGAAGGAGAACCTATAGAACTAGAGCCAGGCAAATATATTGAAGCCATGACAGACAAACCCTACAAGTACTTAGGAATCCTTCAGACACACAAGATAGAACATAAAGAAATAAAAGCCATATTAACCACCGAATTCGAAAAACGCCTTTACAACCTCTTAAAAAGTAAGCTAAATTCAAGAAACCTTACCACGGCCATAAATAGCTACGCCATATCCGCTCTTCAGTACTCCTTCGGAATAATTAAATGGACTCAAACGGACCTGGAAGCAGTAAACAGAAAGATTAGAACCGATCTAACAAAACATAGAAAACACCATCCAAAAGCGTCCGTCGAAAGGGTAAATTTACCTAGAGAAAAAGGAGGTAGAGGAATAAAAGATGTTGTGGAAGCTTGCACTCAGCAAATTGCAGGCTTGAGGAGTTTTTTCCGCCACCAAAATAGTCAACTTCATAAAGCCATAGTGAAAACAGATACGGGTTATACACCTTTAAACCTAAGCATGGAAAACTTTACGCCCTTTAATACACGAAATAAGGAAGATAAAATTAGAAATTGGCGTTCAAAAGAATTGCACGGAAGATTCATTAATGATTTACAGAAAGACACGATAGATCAAGCTAAATCGGTTGAATGGCTTAAAACTGGAACGCTGTTCCCAGAAACTGAAGGTTTTATGGTTGGTATACAAGATCAGGTTATAAAAACGAGGAATTACCAAAAGTATATCTTGAAGAAAGAAATACCAACAGATAGGTGCAGAAAGTGCAACAGAAGTCAAGAAACGATTGAACACATTCTTTCTAGTTGCCAAAGCATAGCTGAAACTAAATATCTAGAACGACACAACAAAGTTGCCACAGTAGTATACCTAGAAGTACTGAAAAAACTTAACCTTGATCCACAAAACAACGAGCCATATTACAAATATAGGCCCCCTCCAGTTATCGAAAATCAGTATGTAAAGATCTACTGGGATAAAACTATCATGACGGACGTAACAATACGACACAACAGGCCGGACATCACAGTCATTAATAAACAATCCAAGCAAGCTCTGCTTATTGACATATCGATCCCAAATAATTCTAACACAGAAAGCAAATACAATGAAAAACTAAGCAAATACGCCGAGCTAAGGGCCGAAATAAAAGAATTGTGGAATCTTAAAGAAGTCAAGATCATTCCAGTTGTTTTATCCTGTATGGGGCTAATTCCCAAGAAACTAAGTACTTCCCTCAAAGACATTGATATTCCTGAGTCAACCTACCGATTAATGCAAAAATCTGTAATCCTGGATGCGACAAACATTGTTAGGTCATTTCTAGAATAGTGACACCCAACGAAAGTCTTGCTGTTGAGGCCGACTGTCGTTGAAACACGCCGGGTGTAAATCCGGTGACACAAAAAGGAAAATAATAATAATAATAATAATAATGCTTATTGACATATCGATTCCAAATAATTCTAACACAGAAAGCAAATACAATGAAAAACTAAGCAAATACGCCGAGCTAAGGACCGAAATAAAAGAATTGTGGAATCTTAAAGAAGTCAAGATCATTCCAGTTGTTTTATCCTGTATGGGGCTAATTCCCAAGAAACTAAGTACTTCCCTCAAATACATTGATATTCCTGAGTCAACCTACCGATTAATGTCTTGCTGTTGAGGCCGACTGTCGTTGAAACACGCCGGGTGTAAATCCGGTGACACAAGAAGGAAAATAATAATAATAATAATAATAATAATAATAGATAGATAGATAGATAGATGGTTTATTGACCCCATTCACATACATAGTACATTAGAAGTCAGTGAAAGTAGTACATATGAATACATTTTACCAACTAAAAATATTAAAGATTGTATAGTGCTGTATATGACAAATTTAAAATATAATAAAAATAATAGAAAGTAAAAATTTTACATAAATACAGACATACATTTCATAAAGTAAAAATATTGATGAAAATATGACAATTTTAAAATATAAAATAAGTTAAAAAATAATAGAAAGTAAAAATTAAATTAAACAAAACAAACAAACATATAAGCATTAAGCCCAAGTATTCAATTCCTCCAAAAACTCATCAACTGTATAAAAACAATAATTTAAAAGAAAAGACTTAGCAAAATGTTTAAATTGAACTCTCGTCATATCACTTATATTTATATGTTCAAAATATTTTACAAATGAATTGTACAATGTAACATCCAACTTATTGTTTTTTGTTGTTTTCAGTCTTGATTTGAGAATGACAATGTCTTTACTATTTCTAGTATCATAATTATGAACATCTGCATGTTTAGTCAGAACATATCGATTTTTATGTGTTTCAATTAACACTTCGAAAATATACAAGCACGGAAGCGGCAATATTTCAAGTTTTTTGAATATTTTTTTACAACTGGTGTTTCTTGGTGCGTTGTAAATTATTCTAACTACAGTTTTCTGTAGCACAAATACTTTGTGCACTGATGTGCTGCTGCCCCATAGCATAATACCATATGTTAAATTGCTATGAAAAAGTGAATAATATACAGACTTTAACAAAGGAGTTGGTATACATGATTTTAATTGACGAATTACAAAAACTTGGCTCGCTAATTTTGAACAAAGGTAGTCAACATGAGGTGACCAACTTAAGTTTGTATCCAAATGAATGCCCAGTAATTTAACTGGCTCTGATTTTATAGCCCATCTATCTAAACTGAAAAGAATGTGTTTCGTTTTAGTGTCGTTGAGTTTCAGCTTCTTTGCCATAATAATAATAATAGTAATAGTAATAATAATATATGTTTATTTCACAACAAAACAGAAATATACAAACTACAAAATTTCACTAATGTAGAAATAAACAATTAAACACTGAAGCTGAGGACAACTAGGTTACCAACAACTTGTGTGTGATATAATAAATAGATACAGTAAAATTGAACTATAAAGATACAATTAAGTAAATATTATTTTTAGTATTGACAGTGTCGTATAATAATGCGCAATTCGGTGGAGTATTGACAAATGCGGTAATATTGACAAGTTCAGTAGATATAGTCTGGTAGGTAGATATAATATAATTCTCATACACACATACGCACCCTCATACATGCTACATGCACATATTTTTCTTTATAAATATTGTTTATTCTATTATGGAAAAAGTCTCTATTTTTTGACAATATCCATTTTTTTATTTTACATTTAAAAATTTTATATTTTTTAAGGTTTTGTAGTTCTACAGGTAGGTACTCGGCTTAGAAATTTAGGGCCCAAGTAATCAAAGCAGTGATGTCCAATAGTTTTTTCTGTTTTAGGTAAGTTGTATGTGTTCTGTTTATGTCTAATATTATCAGTGTGTTCATGACGTTCTAATATATGCTCATTTCGTTTTAGGTAGAGCAATATTTTAAGGCAGTTTAATTGCTTTAAATCCATAACTTGCCTTATCACATATAACTCATCACTTGGAAGCCTGATACTCTTTTGGTAAATAATTCGTAATATCCATCTTTGTAGTACATTTACATTTTCAATGTGGCAATCATCCACCCCAACCAGAGATGTCATAGCACAGCTGTGACTGCACTAACGAAAGGTACAACATTTTCAAGCGGTGTAGATCTTGACAGTAATCCTCTGAGTTTGTTAGCAATATTTTTTGTTTGCAGATCCCATTTGAGATGACGGTCAATAATAATTCCAAGATATTTAATCCTATCTACTTCTGGAATTTTAGTTGTTATGTCAATATCCAAACAGCCGAGATTTGGTAGACCTCTCTGGTAAGATGTGAAAGGCATATATTTTGTTTTATCTACATTTAGTGTTAGTTCATTAAATTGAAACCAGGTTTTTATTTTTTTAAAAGCGATTTCAGCTTGTGTTTTCAATTGAGCCCAACTAGGAGCGGTAAAAAGGATGGCAGTATCATCGGCGAAGTTAATAATTTTTCTCCCTTATGTCCAGGAAAAGTGGGCTATTTAGATAGATATTGAATACCAGCGGGCCCAGTACAGAGCCTTGTGGCACGCCATGGGTAACATTTCTAGCCTCGCTTATGCAACTATCGATGGTTACATATTGTTTTCGCTCACTCAAATAATTCTCCAATAGTTTATAAGTTAATCCACGCTCGCCGTATAATTTTAATTGGTTTAATAATTTTTTATGAGTAACGGCATCAAAGATGCAAGCTGCAGGGATTTTTTTATCTAAGGAATTGTATAACGTTTCCACTAGTGAGCACATTACATCCTCCGTGGACTTCCCGTCTCTAAAAATAGTAATATATCTAAAATGGAGAATTATCGGCCAATAACTCGCATTTCAACCATAAGTATAATTTTCGCAAAAATCTTAAAATGTAAGCTAATTTAATTCTTCAATAAGCATAAAACTATTTCAGATAATTAGTATTATCTGAAATAATTTTATGGGCCGAAGCATGTTGAAAAATGTATAAAGTTTTTTCAGTTACAGCTATAGCTATACGGCCAGAGATGGGATACAAATGTGTCATATGGTCGCAAACATTCATTAATGAATATACACCAGAAGAAGAAGAAATGCCTACGACAGGGATTCTGTTTGTCTCCAACACTATTTAAAATATCTATCAACGAAGCACTTCGATAATGGAGATCTTGCAGTGGAAGAGGTCTACAACTTAATGACGAGAAAACTGTATACGCCCTCCATTTTTCAACCGATCAAGTGGTAGTGGCCCAAGACAAGGAAGATTTGTAGTTAATGACAATAAATCTAAGACCATATATTTATGTGTGGGACAGGAAGCGGAAACCTTACATTTATAAGACAGTGTAGAAATAGGTAAACGCAGTAAATATACTTACCTCTGAACTCAAATAGATAATACCAGCCGAACAGAAACTGAGATCTGGCAAAGGATACTGATAGGTAGAAAGCTCATTGGATGAACTCACGTTGGTCAAAAAATATCTCTTGGGAAAAAAAACAAATATATCATTCCATATTTAAAAGTATGTATGTGAAACTTGGTAGTTAGCCAAAAATATAACGCGTCGAATTTTGTCACTTGATATCGTCTTGGATATGATGCATCTTGACAAAACAATTACTGATGAAATCCAGCAATTTGGTACGGATATGAGAAAATAATGTGCGACGAACGTATGCAACATTTTTTACTTAAATGGACACCGCCAGAAAGAAGGAGAGGAGGCGCTAGTGATCTTTCAGAATCTAATTCATCATCATCATTCATCATGTTTTCGTCATTAATCTCGTTAAAACTTTCATTAAAAATAGTAAGTACTAGAGGTTCTCTAGTATTAATTATCTTATCTATTGTAGTACCTTTAATACAGATTATATCAGCTGTGAATGTTCGTAAGTTATAGTTTCAAATTAATGGCCTAAAGCAAATGAGTGAATTAATTAACATAATGAGTAGTTAATTATACACGATAATATGTTATTCTTAATTCACCCGCTACAATAGTTGAACAAATTTAATGTGACTTTTATTATATAAAATTTATTAGAAGTTTGCATGTCGAGAAAAAAGTCGGAATTGCTCCATAAGCCTAATATGTAATATAGATTAATCGTAACTGACATGTATGCAAATCTGACCTGCACTGCACACGATAGTTTGTTGCATGCTTTTTGTTTACTAATCGAATTTTTAAATTACATCTTACAACGATAACGCGATCAATTTACTTAAACCTTCTATTTAGGCACATTAACTCTCATTATAAGGACAAGTTAGGTTACCTTATATTTGCATAAGCCAATTTCGCTATACCTTTAAAATACCGTGGTTTTCGTATACTAAAGATTTACCTGAACACGCATCGTGGTATACAGGACAGGCTCCTACAACTCACTTTTGGAAAAGATATATTTTTCAAGGTATAAATTCTTTAATGGTAAATGGATCATTGACAATCCTATAGTATAAATTTATATCCAAATTCCATCTGTAGAATCAATATTGAGAGACTGTCTAGTAAATTCTTTTGGTAGGAGAGACTGATAATGCATTTATTTATGTACTGTATAATTGGAGACAGGCTGCTAACTGTTTGCTACTACACAAAGTGGATGGTAGCCATCCAATTTGAGTGCGCATTCATAGAGGGTTTAATTGGGTGTGAGAGTTTTGAGAAGCAATAATAAACATTAAAACTGTTAATTTAAAAATTCAAAACAAATAAGCGTAGCACGGTCTACATTCAGGGACACCCTATATGTATATAAATATTTTTAATAAAGGAATATGTACAACTATAATATACTGTGTCGTGTGATTTATAGCATTCAATGCCAACAGAGGAATGTTGATATACTTTTTTTGATACGAAACTGTAAAGGCAGATAAGTGTCAACTGTTAGAAGGTGCCTTTGATAAAATTTGATTATTAAACTATTTTGTTGTTAATTTTCGTTTCATTTATTATTGATAAATTACAGTTCAGGTGTGGGGTGAACAATTTAGTATATTTCATTTGAGTGTTTATCGTTAAGTGTTGGTAATAAATAAATAGTTTAAGTGTTCAATTTATCTTGGGTAGACGAAAGCGCGATAATTCTACATCGAGTGTCTCCGATTCAGATAGCTCCACAAATGATAGTAGATACAAATCTCGCAATTCTGGACGAAAACGTTTGAGTGGGGAACCTGTAGACGTGGGTACATCAAAAAGAAAAGAAACAATGTTAAGCAGTTACGTACTCCTCAAATACATGAAGTTGCAATTCTTGAGGGCTCTACAACTCCGCCAAATACAAATGAGCCGGCGATAGAAAGCGAAGGCACTGGAACAGTTTTTGCGCAGAACTCCACGTTATCGGTTGAAGCACGAGTTGATCGTTTGGAGCATCTTTTAGAAATTTCTGTGCAACAAGGGCAAAACAAGGAGTGCCGACCCGTGTCTTTGAGAAGTGATTGCATACCTGAGTTCAATCCAGAAATTAAAAATTCATCCGTTGTTAAGTGGCTGTAAAAAGTGGATCAGATTAAACAAATAAATAACTGGGATGACGACACTACAATATACCAAATACAATCAAGATTATCTGGAATGATACGAAACTGGTACCACAGTCTTACCGATTATCCGTATTCCTGGAACGAATGGAAGGTCCTTATTTCCAAAACATTTCCCGACCATGTCGATTACGCACTGGCACTACGTAAAATGTTAAACAAAATGAAGGTACGTAATAAATAAATGACAACTTATTATTTTAAGAAAATGGAACTAATCAGAACGAGTCAAATATCTGGCCAAAATGCAATGTCGTACCTTATTGATGGTATACCAAATGTTACGATACAAAACGGCGCACGTTACGTTTCCCGGAGGCCCTCCACGATGAATATCTTCCATCTTTACGAAATGACAATTTATATGAGACTAGTACTTGTACACCACAAACCACTAAATGGTCTGAAATACCTGAGTCACGTCACCGACCGGATCATCGAGGGGAACAAAGAAAAAGTACTGTGAAGATGGATCCTAAACAAGTGCAGTGTTTCAATTGTAAACTACGAGGGCATTACCAAAACCAATGCCCCAAACGACGTGTAAAATGCGCTATGCAAATTACTAGGTCACGAGGCTAGTAAGTGTCACGTGGAGACGTCTCGAGACTGCCCAGATGTTGCTCCTCCAGGTGAGCCTGTGCTGATCCCAAAAGACATTATAAGGTTTTAGTAGACATTAATTTAAAATGCTGCTAGCGGCCAGTGGACTTGAAGGCTCCTGGCAAGGTGTAGTAAAGTCAATAACAATCACGACCGTTTTATAAATAATGTGTCAACAAGGTCGATAAACAGATCGTTGGCTGCGTTAGTCTAATAATTTCCTATATATAGAGAGTTCATTTCTCTTGAAGAGCATCCATTATTATAATTATTATTGTTATCATTAGTACAAACGTTTATATCCTGTGTTACACATGGTCAGTAATTTATATACGTAGTTTTTAAATATATGTTGGCCCAGTGAGATTTTATAAACGATGTTATTTATTTAACCCTAACGAATGGTTTAATTGGTAAATGCTTCCCGAAGATGAATAGTTCGATGGTTCAAGAAGTACATACGAGGGGAACTTGCTAAATAGCCACCACAAGTCTTTGAACATTTTACAAAATCCTAAAATTCCTGACGATAATGATGTAAATACATGTAATTTTATCGATCGTATTATAAATTGTGAGCCTGTGAGAGGTTACGTCGATTCAGGTTGTGGTGCAGTAACGATTCAAGAATGTGAGGTTGCTATGCTTGGATTAAGGCGTGATGCGACATCAGCTTGGTTACGTGGCTTCGGCGGTGCAAGTGTTTTCGTAAATTATAAGCTATGCCGCTGATGTAGAAGCACTAATTGTGCCTGACGATATTCAAAACGTTCCTGTTATTGTTGGACAACCTTGTGTTAACAATAGAGATGTTACTGTTATTATACATGATAACCAAGTTACGATAATTGGTAAGGATAATATTTATTCATGCATGAACCAACTACCTCCAAAAAAGGTAAATTTACACGTTTCTGGGGCAACTGTGATTCCAGCACATTCATGTTATACCCAGGTGTGTGACGAATTTGAAACCTGGCGGGTACCTGTCGGTTTTAAATTCTTCAGAAAACGATCTATGCTACGAAAAAGGTCGTCTGTAAGATGCTATAACTGTTATGTTGTAGTGCATTGATCTTATAATTAATATTATATTATTCGTAGTGCTGAGTAAGCTTGAACCCGTTATCGATGGTTATAATACTGCTTATGGACAAAAATAAAGAGTTGGAAATCAGACATCGAACGATATAGACTTTTAATTATTCCACCCAACTTCCCAGCTTATTACATGGCGATCCTGCAAAACACAAAACACAGTGGTGCGGATAGTAACAGTTATGTGGCCAGTAATTATTAGGAACAAAAATTAGCAATATGTAAAAGTGACAAAAAATGGGAAAAAACAATCCAAAAAAGAAATTATAATAGCACAAGCTGGCAATAGCGGTGGCCAAACGGAAGAAAGACTAGAAGGAGGCATTACTCATTGGGAAGTTGTTGGTTTAATATTCGCCGTTATTTTTCTCATGGCCCTTTTACTCCTTTATTACAAAAAAGGAAGAATAGCTATGAAAAAGAATATTTAACAAGGAATAAGAAGAAGCCAAGAGCTCGTTTAACAAAAAGTCGCTATTTAATCATCATAGGACAATCCCAATTTGATCGCGAATTCAACTGCGAATTGCAACTGGTGTAACCGCAACGGCGGTTATAATACTGCTTATGGAACAAAATAAAGAGTTGCAAATCAGACATCGAACGATATATACTTTCAATCATTTCACCCATTACAATGTCAGCAGAGGTTACGAATTTTCAAATGTTCACTTTTGAAGATATTGAAAATCAAATGAACCCTGATTTATCGAAAACTGATTCTATTAGCCTTTGAAATCTTTTAAATGAGTATTGCGACTGTTTTGCTACAGAACTTAAAGAGGTTGGCAAAACTAATGTTACGAAAATGAGAATTGACCTAACAGACGATTTGTCTATTATTTATCGACCTTACATAACGGCATTTAGTGAACGGGAAGTAACTCGAATGATGGTTCAAGAACTAAAAGATAATGAAATAATTCGTGATTTGACTTCCCCGTACTCAAGTCCGATTCTGCTTGTTAAAAAGAAAAATGGAGAGCAGCGTATGTGTATTGATTATAGGGCCTCAAATCGAGAAACACTGAAAGACAAGTACCCTCTCCCGAGAATTGACGACCTCTTGGATTCTTTTAAAAGCAGTAAATACTTCACTACCTTATATATGGCTTCGGGATATCACCAAATTCCAATAGACAAAGAATCAATACTAAAACGGCTTTTGTGACGCCAGATGGACATTATGAGTTTTTGAGAATGCATTTTGGTCTTTAATGCACCTGCAGTGTTTCAAAGGACCATAAACTACATTTTGAAATAGCGATGGCCCATTTATATGATGTACTAATATCAGCACCTTGTACCAAAGAGGCGTTGGAGAGATAAAAATGCGTTTTAGGAGTATTTCGAACCGCAGTACTTACTATGAGGTTAAGCAAATGTTATTTTCTTCAAGACAAAATAGAGTATTTGGGTCACGAGATTTTTAGTGAAGGTATAAGTCCAGGAAGCCATAAAATAGAAGTTGTTTCGAATTTTCCTCCACCCAAAAACGTACATGAAGTTAGACGTTAGAAGCCATTTTCGAAAGTTTGTAAAAGGATTTGCAGCTATCGCGCAATCTCTATTTTCGTTGATCAAAAAGGACTGCACGTTATTATGGGGTGAACAACAAAAAGTGGGATTTTAAAAATTAAACTTACCGAGTGACCTATTCTGGCCAAGCTAGAAATACTACAACGGAGGTACACTGTGACACCAGCAAAGGACTTGGCGCTATTTTATTCTAAAGGCAAGAGAGTGGTACCCTTAAACCTGTACAATATTTTAGTCGTACTAATAGTGAAGCAGAACAAAAGTATCACTCGTATGAAATAGCAACTTTAGCTATGGTGGAAGCTCTAAAAAAGTTTCGCGTGTAGTTATCTCATTGGCATAAAATTAAAAGTCGTTACTAACTGCAACTGGCTAAAACAGACTGTGATGAGGAGGAACCTAATTCCACGAATTGCAAGATGGTGGCTTACTATACAAAAATACGATTTTGGCATAGAATACAGATCCGAGTCCAAAATGGCTCATGTTGACGCTCTGAGTCGAGGACCTGTTGAAGTTATGCCTGTAAATGTTACCTAGAAAGAATGGATACTCTCAGCTCAGTTGCAAGACGAACATTGCCGAGGCATAATTGAAACGCTGTTACGACCAGCAAACAATAGGTAGTCAAGAGATTTACATTCAATTACTGCCTAATAAACAATCGCCCATACCGCAAAACCAATACAGGAAAGAAATGGGTTATTCCCAAAACTGCAAGACAAAGAATACTTATGTATTATCATGACGAAGCTGGCCACTTCGCCGTCGATAAAACCTTGGAAGTTATAAACTCTAACTACTTGTTCCCCGCCAAGAGAACATACGTCCAAAATTATATTAAGTTGTTTTTATAACAAAGCACCCTCAGGAACGTAACCAGGACGGCTGAATCCAATAGAAGAACAAAAGGTTCCTATGGACACGTTGCACATCGATCATTTGGGTCCGTTTGTTATGAATGTAAAAAGAAACGCCTACTTAATAGTAGTGGTCGACTGTTTTATGATAATTTTATTCATGAAAGCAGTACCATAACTAAGCCTGTTATAAGTTATCTGGAAGAAATTATGGAGACGTTTGGTGTATCTCGTCGACTAATATGCAACCGGAGAACGGCTTTCACCAGCAAGGCATTCACAGACTTTTGTCAAAGTCTAAACATTAAACGAGTACTCTGCGCCAGCGCTACCTCTCGAACAAACGGACAAGTCGATCGAATGAACCGTTCCATCCTATCATCTATAACAGCTTCAACGGAAGATGAGACTCGGTGGGACGAAACGGTGAGTAAAGTTGAGTGAGGAATTATCTCAACGGGTAATTCTACTACTGGTAAGACACCTTATGAGATATTTATGGGTATCGCCCCAGAGGAGGGAACGATGCATGTATTACGTCCGAGGTCGTAAGCAGTGAATGGCTGGACCTCAAGTCATTGAGAGATAACGCCTCTAAAGTCACGTACTAGTAAAAGCTCTAATGATAAACAGAGCAGAAAGCTTGAACCAAAATATAAGGGACCCTTCCTGGTTGCTGAGGTGTTAGATAAGGATCGTTACGTGGTTACAGAACTACCAGGGTCAAAACGAAGTAGGACTGCTTATACCGGCATATGTCCTTCAGATAAGATGAAAACTTTTGTTATGAGGGTTTCAGATAGTGAAACTAGTAACGATGGGAACGAATGAAAAAAAAAGAAAAAAAATTCGTTCTTGAATAATGTTTAGTATGTTATAGTCTAATGTGGATGTTTTCTGTTCTGTTTCAGCTCAATTTTCGTTCAATTTCTTATTTATAGATTACATAAGGGAAATCGTGTGTAAAGAAGCGTAACCAGCCGACACGCTGCTACAGGTGCTTAAATTTCGGACATAAGACAAAATAATGCAAAGGGACTGACCGCACCAAGCTGTGCTTAAACTGCGGTAAAAGTGGACATAGGGTGGGAGAATGCAAGAATGACAAATTCTGCATTAAATGCCAAGTGGAAGGCCATAGGATGGACAATATGGGGTGTCCTATGTTTAGAGATTTGGTATATAATAAAAAATGATCCTAAGCCCCCTAGAAATCGGTTTCGGTAGCATAGTCATACCCTACACCATACATAATTATCTTACCACTATAATTCACATATATCTTATTTACGAGTCATTTAGTTTTACAAGTTTTATCTATACACCTTCTATTTATACACCTTTTATATATACACCGCTTATTTATACACTTTTTATTTATACATTCTGTGTAGGGCCCTTTACACCCTGCACAGAAACTGCACATAGATTTTATTTTGACTCATACGGAGGTACACAAGGACATAGTTTTGGGGTAAACACTAACAAAAATGGCGGGAAATAAAAAAAGACTAGGTGGGAACCTGTTAGATGTAGTATAGTTGAACCTAGGAAGATCTAGGATGGCGCATGACATGGCGTTGGAGGAAGCGGTTAGAACTGGGGTGGATATGATGATCATCTCCGAACCTAATAAAAAACTGGCCCATAAGAAGGGATGGATCATGGATCAGAAGGAGGGAGTGGCAATCGCTATTACCAATAACAAATTGACCGTGGAATCAGTACACAGGGGTCTTGGATATGTGATTGTAGGTACGATGGGCATTGCTATTATTGCGACATATATATCACCATCGCTGAATCTGGAGGACTTTAGGAGAGCTGTGGGTAGGGTCTTTGATGAGGCAGCAAAAAAACCAACAACGTCGGTAATAGTAGGTGATGTTAATGCGAAATCGGTGATATGGGGGTCGCCCAGTACCGATAGGAGGGGGCAACTTGTCGAGGAATGGTTAACACAGATGGAATGGGTGGCGAGGAACGACGGAACGCATACATTTGAACGAGGAACATCTAAAACCCACATCGATGTCACCTTGTGCTCTGAACAGTTGGCCAAGAAAATTAAGGGTTGGAGTGTGCATTACAACAACCCATATACCCTCCACGGGCAAATAAAATTCAAAATCAAAAGCAGCGGCAACATCAGGAAAGCGACTCCAAGAAAGACGGTCTACCTGGACATTGCCAAATATACGAGAGCCCACAAGGAAAAAAATGCCACCTATATAGACATACTTAGTGCGTACAAAATAGCTACCACCAAAGAGGCTAAGGGCAATGTGAAACCGTACTGATGGAATGCGGAAATTGAAGAGGCAAGAGCTACCTACGTCAGAATGAGGAGGGAGTACACCCGGGAACGTGAGGGGAACAAAAGAATAAGTCTTGCGGGTAGAATGAAGGAATTAAGCAGATCGCTAAAGAAGTTGATTATGGCCTCCAAAAAAATCAACTGGGAGAAGCTAATTACTGACCTGGATGAGGACATCTGGGGGCAAGGGTACCGCATCGCGACCGGCAGACTGGCACATAAAGCTATGGGTCAGATAACGACTAAGCTCAGAAAGCAGATCCTAAAGGAGCTTTTTCCAACCATAAATTCGAGAAAAATAAGTATGGGGAACAAGAAGATCGCAAGCCCGGATCCATTTACTATCCAGGAATTGGATGAGGCCATGCGTAAGATGAAAAACGGTAAGGCACCGGGACCTGATGGTCTGACTGTGGAGGCTTTAAAAATAGCATATAAGGTTAGGCCAGAAGGAATACAAAATTACCTAAATACGTTGCTGGAAAAGCAAGTTTTTCTGGAGGACTGGAAAACGGCGAGAGTAATATTACTGCCTAAGGGTGGTAAGGACCCGAAGAAAGCCTCTAGTTATAGACCCATCTGCCTGATAAATACTTTTGGAAAATTACTAGAACGATTAGTGGCCAACAGGCTAACGATGGAACTTGAAGACAAAAATGTTCTATCCCCCCAACAACACGGGTTTAGGGCGGCAAGATCTACTGTGTCTGCCATTTTAAGTTTAAAATCGAAGATCAATGAAGGAACTTCTAAGTGGGGTGCACTGGTTGCAGTTGATATCCAGAATGCGTTTAATACAGCCAAGTGGGAGAAGATAATTAAGGCTCTCGTGAATGGAGGGGTAAGCCAGTACTTGGTTAAGTTCGTTAAAAACTATCTACATAACAGGAAAGTGGTCTCGGGAATCATCGCACATAAATGTACGATGGGGGTTCCACAGGGCTCGGTGTTAGGACCGGTGCTGTGGAACGTTATGTATGATGGGATTATTAGAATAGACTACGGACTAAAGGTGTCACCTATGGCATACGCGGATGACATAATCTATTGGATCGAGGGGAATGAAGACCAGGAGATTAGGTATAGGGCGGAAGAGGCCACCAGGCTCGCGATTCAATGGACCCGAGTAAATGGATTGAAGGTGGCTCCACACAAAACGGAGATGGCAGTTATAAAAAGACCGAGAAACGCCATGCGTAAGCTCTCCATAATGGTGGACGGGCAGAAGATTGAGGCTAAAGACAGTATAAAGTACCTAGGGGTCATTATTACTAAGAACCTAAACTTTGCTATGCATATTAACCAGACCATCGAGAAGGCGGCCGAATGTTGGAGGTCCGGGTTACCACAAACGACGAGTTTTATGCCAAGTAGTTCATAGTGTTTTACTATATGCAGCCCCGGTTTGGAAGGACATGGTTAAGGTGCAAAAATATAGGGATAAATTAATAGCCGAGCAGAGAAAAAGCCTATTACGTATCATATCTGCGTACAGGACGGTATCAGCGGAGGCAGCCCAAGTGATTTCGGGCTTCCCCCCAATAGACCTTATGATTGCGGAAAGGTGTTTCCTATACACAGTCGGAGGCAGGTTGGTGGGGAATAGGAGAATGGCGAGGGAAAGCACCTACCGTAAATGGCAGGACAGGTGGGACAACTTGACGTCTAAGGCACAATGGACTAAGACGCTAATCAGGGATATAAAAAGCTGGGTAACGTGTAAACACAAAACCACGTCTTACTATGTCACACAATTTCTATCAGGACATGGCTCGTTCGGAACTTTCACCCAGAGGATCCAAAAGACGGACAGCGATCTATGCGCAATTTGCGATAAGAGGGACGACCCGGGACATGTCCTGTATGAGTGTGTGAGATGGGAGGCGGAGCGCAGGGAAATCACCAGCGAAATTGGCAATATACCTGAGGTTGAGGGTATTATTCAGGAGATGGTGGAATGTCCTGAGAAATGGAAGAAAATCACAAGCTATATCGTGAAAATTATGAAAAGAAAGGAGTCTGGGGATAGAGAAAGTCAGGGATAGGGTAGTTCATGGTAATGAAACTAAGTGGATTGGTACGCTGAAGTAATGACAGCTTGCTGTCCTCCCAGCGTATGTTTCATCCCAAGGTACAAGGAGGAGGGTGGTTTAGTGAGGTGAAAGTCCCACACAAATCCACAGCATTGCACTGCCCGCTGTCGGAAATGGCATTAGCTTCCACCCCACCTCCGGGCAAAAAAAAAAGAAGAAAAAAAAAAGGGAAATCGTGTGTGTATCAACAACAATAACAGAGCACAACTTAGTTGTTATTGACAAATACAGATCGAAATTGCTCATTTTAACAGGATATTGCATCGATATAGGTACATTGAAAATAATTTCTGAAAAATAATTAAATTGAGTTTTTTGTGAAAACATGATATACTATATATCATATACACGCCATCCAATGCTGTTGTAATTTATTAAATATTCTATTTTAATCAAGTTTAGTGTAAATCTATGTTCCTATAATATACATTTCAACTCAACTCATGCAAACTGCTTTTCGTAGAATTGATAACATTCTAAGGCAATAAAATCTATAAAATAAATCAATTCATGTTTAGTTTTTTTACTCGTTCAACGAATATTATGCAACTTGTGTTTTGTATAGTTTAGTAAACTTTGACAAAAGGACTTTGGAAATTATGTTGAAAACAAAAATGTTGAATAATAAGACCGAAAACTTGCTAATACTCGTGAAATCATCATCTTCTAAATTGAACTATTTTGACTCGAAGAGCAGCTAGAGAGTCTGTCTGTGGGTTTTTTTTATTGTTTTAGGACAATCCTTTTACGTATCATTAGGACTTGTTGTTTGACCGGGTATGACAGACTCGAAATATTCAATACTGACTAAAGAACTTCTGTCTCCAGCCTCTGTTTCCCCCGCGGAAACCACCGTTTGGCATTGCTTGGCGAAGGGAGGATCTATCTGTTACTCTTCCTTCTGGTAATTGAAGTTACTTCTTATTTACTTCTAGCCTTCATTGTCTTTTGTCTTTTGCTTTCTTCCTTTCCTTTCTATGGAATGGTCGAGTTCCAAATAGTGTTCGATGAAAGCATAGTATCAAATAATGCCTCCGGTTGAATCGTCTGTTGCGAGGACAATCTACAGAGTATTGCGAAAAGAGTTGAAACTGGTTAAGTAAAATATACGTGCTCCGCGTTTTCAGCGACTACGGAACAATAGGTAGAATCACCGCGAATGAAGCAATGAAGGTATGCTCGAAAATAGCCGTGTACTGAGATCATTTGCATCATATAGTAGTTGATTTTGCCATGATTGCGACTCTTACTTCATTTGCCATCGACGTATACTGTACTGCCGTTCTTTAGTTCTGAGTTCTGAGTACTCGACGTAGATAATTTCCGCCGCCGGTAGAGTGTTTGTGTTTCCTCAGCTAGCACTACAATAGACAGAATTCTGGCAATAACGCCCACCGCTTTTTCAGACACCAGAAGGCACTGGTCAATCTCAAGGCATACAGCCGATATAATGATGCGACTTGCCTCCTTGATTTTTGAGTTCTGAGGGCGTCAGCCCAAATGGACGTGACTAATGACGACAGTAATGATCACTTGTTCTGTTTCGGTCCTACATACTAGGCATCATCCTTGATAAGATTGCCCTCAACTAAGCCGTTTTGGTACTTACATACTCCACTTGCTGCTTAAAATTGAGTCGTGCATCAGTATCCACTCCCGAATACCGAATGAACGGTTACGATGTAATATCGTGTTCTCCAACACTCACTTTGGCGGTTTCCACCTATTTTCTGCTAGTGATGAGCAGTGCCTCGGTCTTGTGTTCTGCCAATTTTAGGCCAACTGTCTCCATCCAATGTCTGAACTTGTCAAAAGTTGTGTCGAAGACAAAATTTATCTTTTCCAGATGCTTTGCGACTATCACTATGGTCACATCGTCCGCATACGCCCCGAGTAGCTTCTCTTGGCAATGCTAGTTTTAGTAGCCCGTTGTACATAATCTTTCATGCTTTTACATAGACAATTTGATTTTTAGTAGGGTCAGTTCATTGGTTCTCGGCTTTTTAATTAAAAAAACGACTTCGTAGTTCCCGGTAATATGGAAAAAAGTATTTGATGTGAGCGATACAAGTAAATCTTTGAAATGCTTATTATTAAAAATTGATCTTCTAAACCATGTTTTAGGCACAAAAAGCGAAAAAAAAGGGAAAACATGAAAAAACATCATTTTAATGGTTTTTGGTCTCTCCCCACAGATCTCGGCCACCTTTATATCAATTCTTGGCCTTAAAAAATCCAACAATTTATAGGAAGGTGCCTGAAAAAAGATAAAAGTCGCTTTGGACTTTATAAAATAAGCAACAACTCTTAGAAATAATAAAATGACATAAGTAAACTTAGATCCTAATCCAGAAATAGCAAAAATCAAGAACATTGGTACATACCTACCTACATATTTAAATGGGTATTCCAAAAAAAGAACACTTAAAAAAAGTAATTAAGAAAAGTAAACAGAAATCATATTTATAGTCTTTGGTTGCAGCAATTGCATATGGAGTTTCGTAAAATTCCGTACGTTTTTTGTGGTACCAATTGTCGCAATAATCACATCCTATCATCATCTTCTGTCTTATCGTTACATAAGGTACAAGGGATTTTCCTTGGGACTCTCCTAACTCTATCAATACTTTCTTTCTTTTGAGTATTGGCGTCTTTGCTGATGGGTTTATTGTTCATTATTTTTAATTTATTTAATTTAATTTGTTTAAGCTCTTCTCGTTTTTCCTTACGTTTCTCTATATCTAATCTTTTTTGTAGTTTTTCTTGGAATTCCCTTTTATACTACTGTCGCCATTTATAGCTTCTAATCGCACTTGGTGCTTCTTCATTTTTGGTTCTGTTAGTATTTTTACTGAGTTTAATGGGCGGAATTACTCTTCCTACTTCTTCTGTTCTGTCAACCACCAGTTTACATTCTAAACCTTTGATTTCCTGTTTCATTACTTTTTCCTGTTTTGTTGTCATCATTGTCTATGCTATGTATTTTTCCCTTTTCTTCGATTATTTTGTCTTCACTGTCTTCACCCCAATCTCCGATTTCCTTTGTAGATGACCTGTCTCATAGTAACGTATCATTTTCTTATTCATGTATATCAACCCATTTTATTTCGATTCCATTAATGCTATCATCTAAAATATCTACTATTCCTTCTTTGTGTCCATCTGGCATGGATTCCCTGTTATTATTGTCTTCGCCAATCTCCGATTCTCTTTCTTGTTGGACTTCTCCATTTTTATTCATGATATTACCTTTTCTGTGCACATTAAACTTTTCCTCCTTTTAGTGCTTTAGTTTTACAAGTATTTAGTATTATTTTATCAAATCCAGATATTTCGGATATATTGGTTATTGGTAGATCCCCGAGAATATCACATTATCAGGAACTTGACCAGTGAGCCGGTCTAGAAGTGTTGTTCTCGGGACTTTATACCTTCCACTGGCTTCCCGAACTGAAATATTGTTAATTTGGAGTTCCTGTAAAGCTTGTTTTAAATTGTTTTCGTAATATTGAAACATGGTTCGTTTACCTACTGTTTTTGCCTTATGTCTGATAGCTTTTTTCCCTGGGAAAATTGTTTGAGTCATCTTAAATGATGAGTACTTTAGAAGGGTTATAAGTGGTACCTACTTACTGTATTGAGCATGCAATTAGAAATTTTATAGGGGCCAACAAATCAATTACACAAAGTATGTGGTTCCATGGGTTCTCGGCCACTGAATTTTAGTAGTGGCCGACATAAGATATTTCTCGGCCCCTGAATTTTTATGAAAATTGAAGTTCGAAATAAATATTGTTTAGTGTATTACTTGAGCGGAGATATGGGGTTCAACGATTGCTGCTGCATATATAACATTCCTAAACCTACTTTCAACCGCCATCTGAAGGAGACAAATATTTCTACTAATGGAGAAGTCAAGATCATCGGGAAGCAAACCACATTACCGGAAGATGTAGAAAAAGCATTGCCTGACCACATCTTACGTCTTGAAAGCCTAATGTGTGGATTGACAATAACTGATGTGAGGAAATTAGCATTCCATATAGCTGAACAAAACCATATATTCCATAATTTTAATAAGCAAACCCTATTTGCGAGGAAAATGGTATTATGGATTCAAGGCTCGCCATCCAGAACTCAGCTTGCGATAACCCACTGCAACGTCTCTGTCCCGGGTTAAGGGATTCAATAAAGAGAATTTTCATGGTTTTCTTGACATCCTTGAGAAGCTCGTGGATGAAAATCAGATTGGCGCGACAAGAATTTTTAATGTAGATGAATCAGGTCTATGTATTGTCCAAAATAAATGTCAAAAGGTACTTGGTCTGAAAAAACAAATTCGCGCAGTTTCTAGTGGCGAGCGTGGTTAGAATTTTCAACAATTTTCATTATATTGTGGTATTAGCTAGAAACAGTGAGTTTCATTTAAAACACTAATATGGGTAGATTCTCCACGAAGTAATGGTTGAGACAGTTAACTACGTTTGTCGTTTGCACCAGTGCATCTGGGAACTTTGTATCGCTCATGTTAATATTTAAACGAATGCGAATGGTTAATGAGCTAAAAGTGGACGCTTCCCCTGGAAGTTTAGTCGAAATTTCTGAAACTGGCTACATAACAAGTGATCCATTTCAAAAGTGGAATAGGAATTTCATCGAAATAGTACAACCAACCATTGACAAAAAAGTAATTCTAGTTTTGGATGGGCATACTACACATTCGAAGAATCTAGAGGCAATGGAAATGGCCAGGGAACATGGCGTAATAATGTTACAGCTGCCTGGTCATACTACTCATCGACTACAACCCATCGATAAAAGTTTGTTCAGTCTACTGAAAAGTAACGGTAACAAAGCTATACAGAAATGGCTAAGATCAAATCCCAGACTGTGTGTTACGCAATACCAGGTGGCTGGGTTGTGTACAGAGGCTTACTCAAAAGCAGCTACAATTGGGAACGCAATCAATGGATTTAGAGTTACTGGAGTTTGGCCGGTTAATCGTCCGGTATTTAAAGAGTGCGATTTTGCGGCAGCTGAAAATTTAATACAACTGTGTATGCCTACTGACCCTGAGTGCTCATAGGAGGAAGACAATAACTCAATTTCGCAGCCAGAAATTTCAAACCTTGATCACTCAGCAACTGAAATGAGGGCATACAATAATAGCCAGCATTCGGCAAGTAAAAAGCTTTCAGTTTCAATTGATACACGGTTTTATATACGTAAACCTAAATCAAAATCCAAGTCTGGGAATGCAGAACGAAAAGCATCTATTTTGATTAGCAGCCCATACAAAAACCAATTGGAGCTACAAAAGGAGCTTGAGAGAAGGTTAAAGCGTTGAAAGAGAAATTGGGTTCTGCATCAAGGAAAATTTGTATAAGAAAAGAAAAATCTATTGAGAAGAAGATATACAACGTGAAGAAAAACCTTGGATTCCGTGGAAAAGTTTCCTTTGGGTCCATGGTTAACGTCGCATCTTCTTCGAATCAATCTGCTGTTGTGGTAGAAGTGCAACCTGAAGAATGGTTTTGATTCTTGTGTGAAACCAACCTGGTAGAAGATATGATTCAATGTCAGATTTGTAATTTGTGGGTTCATGATTCTTGTGCAGGAATCGCAAACAAAGACAGGCCTCAACAGTTTACATGTGTCAAATGTAGATAAATAGTAGGCCTTTATCTTAATTTCATTATAACTCAAGTTATCATTATAACTCCTTATATCTACAATATTTGTATATTAACTGTTCATGTTATGAAAAATAAATATTCACTCTTTATAAGTCTATTGAATGTAATTTATTTCGTACGCTTTTAACCACATATGAATTGTACAGGGTACGATCAAGGAGTCACCTGGTACGATAAAGGCAACTAGCTTTTTTCATTGTACCACTTACAGGGCCTTAGTAATTTATTGTTTTCAAGTACTAAATGAACCTGTATAACATTTAAAAATATTTATAAGGTGGGGAAAGAATGGATTTAACTATATAATAATTTTGGGCATAGCAACTAGCAGTATGTGAGCTACATAAATTGGAAGACGGGAATTGGTACGATCAAGGCAACTCTCCTCTATAATGTATATTTGTGCTACTAAACTGGGTTATTCACGGTAATTTTATATCATATTTTTTGCAAAAAAAACAATAAAAAAATTAATTGGGAGAAAACTTATATATATATATATATATATAAAATTTATTTTTTAAATAACGACTGAAAAATGCTATGTGGGGATAACGGGGATTTCAGTCCAAAGAATCAACGCCAAGATCTTTTATTTACAAAATGCCGCTACCTTTTGAATATTGAACAAAATAGATAATTTTTCATAATTTATATGATTATTTCATAAAAATTAAATTCACTTCTATTAAGGTCAAAATATAAGAAATTATTTGTCAAAGTCATTTTCACAGGTTATAATCTAACCTTATTTCCTTTTCTATTAACGTCAAAAACAAATTATCTGTCAAAGTCATTTTATAAGGTTATAATCTAACCTCAAATTCAAACTTCATTAAATAATTATAAAGTAACCTAAAAAAAATTAAAATAACTAAGTAACGAACAAACAAATTATGTATCGATTTGTCTTATGTGAAATATGACATCAAGTATATTATAATTATATTTATTTTTACATTTACAAAAATTTTTTAATGATTATTTATATTGAATTTACTTAAAATATTTTACATGTAAGTACTTATATTTATTTCTCTATTTTTAAATCATATTAATATTTGTATATGTATTATAGTGCTCTGAAGAAGTGTTAAAAGGACACGAAAGCTTGGCGGCATTTTGTAAATAAAAGATCTCGGCGTTGATTCTTTGGACTGAAATCCCCGTTATCCCCACCTATATATATATATATATATATATATATATATATATATATATATATATATATATATATATATATATATATATATAATATAAGGCGATATTTATAGATTTTGCGGCTGTGTGTATCTTTCAAACGCGTATTTGTCGGAACGGTTTCTCAGAAGAAGCCAAGAACCATTAATCAAATTTAGTAATCATTAATACTGAAATTTCAAATATAAAGAAACTAACGAAACAAATTAAAATGGTATTAAAAGCGCACATACGAAAGTTATTGTTAGTTCGTCCGAATTTCTCTTTAATATAACGCAAGGTCAAAGCTCTCTCGAAATTTATTAAATTATTAGGTACTCTTTGACGTCCATTGCATTAACTGGAAAATTAATCAGTTTCTGACAGATAATTAATCTGCTAAACGTACTAATTAGCAACTCTGTTAAGGTTTTATATAACAAGCTTAATAAGTTGTTGATTACTTCGGGGTTCGATATATCATGATTTATATTCAACGGATTTATTGGCAGACGTAATTAGGGAAAATAGTTTTTGTTCATCTCTACTTCATTTTCCATTTTGACAAGCAAATTATTAATGTTATTGACAACAACTGTGAATCTATAAATAAATACACCGGAGTGTCAATTAAATTTCTATTCTATCGTATAATTTGAGTAAGTATGTTTTGTTGTGTCTTTTCATTTAATAAATCCGGTGTAGCAAAATTTGATATTCCAACCATGCCAGAATAATTGTCAATTATAATCATGGTCGTTCTATCAATCAAAAGGAAATAGAATTTAGCTGGTGCACATGCAATTTGAAAATTAACTAATTTACCTTGTTCTAGTAATGCAAAGTTTTCAAATATTTCTATCACAAAAAAGCAGTGCAGTAATAAGATCCAAACGAACACGATATCTGAATACACTACTTATAGGGTGTCTCTTAGAAACCCGATGACAGTTTTCCTTCCGCTGGAGTAATGTCAGGTTCATCCAGTTCGTTTTATTTGAAAACCTAATACAATCTAGTTCATCAACCCATTGAATGGTACTAAGTAGGATGCTATTGAAAGAAAAAATTAAACGGCTTTAAGGATTGAAACTAACTTTTCTTCATCTGTGGCCCTGAACAATATTCTATCATAAAATTGTTACTTGTATACACTCTGGGGGATGTATCGTGCTAACAAACCGACATTTCTCCAAAAATAACCAAAAATGTAGTATATCTGGATTCATAGGACCCGCTGTACTGACTCTAGTCAACTGAAAATGTGAGACACCTTGAACAATATTCAGTCATAAAATTGATCAATCGTATACTCTCTGGAGGCTGTATCGTGCTAACAAACTAAAACTTCTCCTGAAATGACAAAAATTTGGTACTTCAAGTACCATAGCATACGTTGTACTGGCTTTAGTGAGCTGAATATCAATATTGTTCATCTTTGAGAAGCTCTAAATAATATACAATTATAAAATTGGTCACTTGTATGTACTCCGGAGGCTGTATCGTGCTAACAAACTGAAACTTCTCCAAAAATGACAAAAATATCGTACTTAAAGTACTGTAGTACCTGTTGTATTGGCTCTGGTGAGCTGAAAATCAATAGGGTTCATATGTGAGAGGTTCTGAATAATATTCAATCATAAAATTAGTGACTTGTTGAACTCCGCGGGCTGTATCGTGCTAACAAAATGAAATTTCTCAAAAAATGGCAAAAATGTCGTACTTCAAGTACCATAGCACCCGTTGTACTGGCTCTGATGAGCTGAAAATCAATAAGGTTCATCTGTGACATGTCCTCAACAATATTTAATCATAAAATTGGTGACTTATTGCACTCCGGAGGCTGTATCGTGCTAACAAGACATGTAAGAAAAAGTGGCCGACGACAACGACGACGACATACACACAGAATTTTTTTTCTAAAAACAGTTTTTTCGTGTTGTTGTTGAGGGAAAACGTGAAAATAACTCAATAAAAATTTCAAAATTCCAACTTTTTTTGGGGTAAAGAATACTTTTCTCGCATATTAGATAGGTTGGGCGGAAAAGTAATAGTACAGTGTGGAGTAGAGCAGCGCTTGTTTACTTGAATTTGGCGCACTAAAGTGACAGTTGCTCGGTGGAGGGTGGGTATAGTAGAAAGAAGGACTCATAAAATTGTGTGCCGCTTGTTCCAGTAGGCATCGTGGAGGGGACGAATGTACAACCGCGCTCGTTTGGTGATAGTGGTCAATAATCGACATGTCCATTTAAATATTGCGCCCTGTGGCCATGCTCCAAGCCAGCAGTCGATTTATTAATGAGTTAACAACTCCAGAGGAACTGAGGACGTTAAAGAGTATGAACTTGGACTCACGAACAGTAGGGACACCTCAAAGCATCACTAAATAAGTCTGTTTTGCGATCCCCTAGGTCGGTGATGGCAAAGCTATGACCCGCAAGATGTTTAACTGACCCATGATTGCTGGCAACAATTTGTATGTTTACGCGGAGTTATTTAGGCTTTCTAATTTGTGTGGATAACTCATAATTGTGTTTTTTGAAGCTCAGGAGCTTTTGAGAGGAGTACAATAAATTTAAAAGTTTGGAAAATACATTTCAATTCACTTTATAACCATACAAAACATAATTTGGAATAATGAACCGAATTGATAAAAAACTTATCTTTTCGATCAATTAATTATTAAGACCCATCCATTTCTTGCACGTGCAACACAATTTAAGGTTTTTTTTCTTACTATATTGCGTTGTTAAAATGGTGTATACAAAGGGTCGCATAAATCCAGATAATCAATATTTTTGGTAATTTATGGAGAAATTTCGGTTTGTTAGCACGATACAGCCCCCGGAGTGTATACAAGTGACCAATTTTATGATTGGTTATTTTTCAGGGTGTCTCACAGATGAACCCCATTGATTTATTTTCAGCTCACTAGAGCTAGTCTAACGGATTCCATAAATCCAGATATTCTACATGTTTGGTCATTTTAGGAAGATTACCTCTGCAGTTATTTATGGTGGGTACTTTTCATTGTGACACCGTGAATAAATATTTGAATTATATGAGAAATAAAAAAAATATTCTTTCAAGTTGAATGAAACTTTTGTTGTATTTCGTGTAAATTTTAATAAACTTTTAAAATCCAATGCCAATAAACAGATAAACCTCAAAAGATCTGCCAACAAAAGTGGAACGCTTCGAAACCATCGATGGCAAAAGAAATCTTTAAAATTCAATTTGTTGATGAAAATTGAACGATCAAAATTATTTGTCGATGAGTTCAAACATGAAAAAGTTATTCAATGAAGACAGGAATTACTTACCAACCACATAAGAAGAATCAAGTCGAGAGGACAGTCTAATGAGAACCAACTCTTAAGAACCCAACTTAAGCAAATGTGATACAGAAGCCTAGCAAGACACCTGAAGTGTTGACTAAAGAGGAAACCCTAACTCGTTAATTATCAAGACCGGTCCAATGAGAACCGAACTCGATAAAAAAATTAGATAATCAACAAATTAGTGAGTTCCACCTTAAGAATTCAAACCCACAGAAATGGAGAGTAATTAACCAGAACAAACAATCGAATGGAAGTCCGTATACTCGATTTATCAATGAGACATGAGTATATATATATATATATATATATATATATATATATATATATATATATATATATATATATATATAGGAAACCTACACAGACAGACCATGTCATTCCAAGTTCCTCTTGGAGCTTTCAATTGTTATGAAGGACATCAAATGATGCTGGTGGCTGTGTACACGTATAGGGTAACGAAGAAAAAATATATTTGTATCACGTGTAAAATTTAATTTATTTTTGCATAGCGCGCTTTCAGCTCTCCAGACATAGAGCCATCATGAGTGCTTAATCTAAAAATATTATTATATAGAATCTGACAGTACGTATTTTTTATCGACCTTTTTATCTTTAAATTAAAAAACTTTCACTTTACTAGCAATTCGATATTTTCAGTTTTAATAATCATAAATAATATTAAAAATAATTTTGTATGCAATTAAATTTCATACCTAGTTTTCCTTTCTTCGTTAAAAATCACTTAATAATATAAAACTTTTCATACCTACCTAATAAGTTCAACATCTGGTTCCATTTCTCTTTTTCAGTTTCAAAAAACCTTATTATGACACATATACTAAATTTAAATAATAGTAACTTCAATGTAATTAAAATCATTTTTTATTATTAAATTTCTAATATTAAAACCTTTTTGTATTACGTTTAAATTAAATTCATATATTAATATTGTTAACTTTCTCACCTTGAATTTTATTTAGTAATTTAACGCTATTGGTTGTGATTTGAATATGTATTTTTAGATTAAGCACTGATGATGGCTCTATGTCTGGAGAGCTGAAAGCGCGCTATGCAAAAATAAATTAAATTTTACACGTGATACAAATATATTTTTTCTTCGTTTTCAATTGTTATGTCCATAGGCTTCTGAGTATTCCATTGTCAGAGATTGATTATCATTCAGGAATTAGTGTTATGAGGCAGATAGCAGTTAATAACCAGTACAATCCACACATCATTGACCGTCTCATTCGCAAGGTTATTAATAGAAGAGAGCAGAATTTTGCTTTTCCCAAGTCGGATTTGGTTGACAGGTTCATTTCCATTCCTTTTTTAAATAACAACATTTCAGACAAAATAGCCAGGCGTATTAACAGTTATATAGAAGATGTGAAGAAAATCTCTTACAAAACGTCCAACGTTGTGGGTAGACATTTGGTAAATTCTAAGGATAGAATTGATAAGCTTTCAAAAAGTGGAGTTTATAAGCTTGAGTGTGGTGATTGTGAGGCAACATATATTGGTCGAACATGTAGACCTTTGAAAACGCGGATATCGGAACATTTGAATCCAAGTAAGGATTCTATTTTTGGACATCATTTAAGATTCAACAACCACAACTTTAGCCCTGGTAGGAATTCGACAATCTTACATAGGGTCACTCTTAGAAATTATAACAGATTGGATTTTCTTGAGAACATACACATACATAATGAATTGTCAGTTAATAGCCTCTGTCTGAACAATCAAGTTAATTTGAATAGATATTTTATCCCTCTCCACAGAAGGCTTTAATTTTGATTATTAATCCGGTTTCAGGAATTTTAATCGTTTCTTAAATCCTCTTTGCTTGTTTTATTTTATTTAACATTTGATTTCTCTCTTTTCTTTTCTCTTCTTTTTTGGCTTATTCTTATTTTCTGGACAATAATTATTAACTGTCTTAACAATTTCAGTCATCTTTATTGATATAAATTTTCTAGACCTGGGAAGCTTTTGAGCCTTCGTTTTAATTAACTTTTGTTTCCTTTAACTCTATGTGTTTTTCATTTCAGGATCACTGTTCAACTTTATCATTCCCGTGGTTTTGTCGGAGGTTGAAACTTGCTCCCATTTTCTTCGAGTATCTCAACTTGAACTTTTGAGTCAGGTTCCCATTAGAATGTTTGGATTACAATTGTTGGTTGGGATTCTTGTTGGTTCCCTTCATTAGATTTGATATAAACTGATTCGCCCCCCCCTTTACCCCCTTGGTCATATTATTTAAATCATTTTATATGAAGGTTGACAAGTTGTTAGGTTCTATAACTTCTTCCTGTTGTGTACTTTGAGTTTGGTATTGATCGATCCTTATAGATTGATATAACTTCACCATCATTCTTTTCTTTCATTAGATTCGGTCATGTTAGTATTTCATTACACAACTTAATAACCTCCTGACGTTATTTTTTATAGACAAAATACTGAATCCTTTTGTCCCATTGACATTGAGTTTACGGACTGCCATTCGATTGTTTGTTCTGGTTAATTATTTTCCATTTCTGTGGGTTTGAATTGTTAAGGTTAAACTTACTAATTTGTTGATTATCTCATTTTTTATTGAGTTCGGTTCTCATTAGACCGGTCTTAATAATTAACGAATTGGGGTTTCCTCTTTAGTCAACACTTCAGGGGTCTTGCTAGGGTTCTTTATCACATTTGCTTGAGTTGGGTTCTTAAGAGTTGGTTCTCATTAGACTGTCCTCTCGACTCGATTCTTCTTACGTGGTTTGTGGTTGCGTCATTCCTGTCTTCATTGAATAACTTTTTCTTGTTTGAATTCATAGACAAATAATTTTGATCGTTCAATTTTCATCAACAAACTGAATTTTAGAGATTGCTTTTGCGATCGATGGTTTCGAAGCGTTCCGCTTTTGTTGGCAGATCTTTTGAGGTTTATCTGGTTATTGGCATAAAGTCTGTTTAATTCACTGATTCAACAAATCTCTCAGCTCTTTATTATTATTGTTTCGCATTGAACTGCTCTAATGATAGAATTGAGATGGGGTTCTCTTTGTTTCTTATATGTGCCTCATGATAAATAAGATAGAGGGATGTCGTTACTCTTTATCACGGTTGCTTAACTCGGGTTGGGAGTTATTTCTCATTAGACTGTCCTCTCGACTTGATTCTTGTTGCGTGGTTTGTGAGTTTTTCTAGTTTTTATACTTTTTCATGTTTGAATTCACAGACAAATAATTTTGATCTTTCAATTTTCATCAACAAATTAAATTAATAGATTTCTTTTGCGATCGGTGGTGTCGTTGCATTTCGCTTCTGTTGACAGATCTTTTGAGGTTTGTTTGTATATTAGCATAAAATCTGCTCAATTCACTAATTCGATAAATCTCTCAGCTCTTTACTATTATTGTTTCTCATTAGACCGGTGTTAATAATGGAATTGAGTTGGGATTCACTAATTCGATAAATCTATAAGCTCTTTACTGTTATTGGTTCCCATTAGACCGGTGTTAATAATGGAATTGAGTTGGGATTCTCTTTTTGTCTTATATGTGCCTCATAATAAAAAGAAGGAATTTTGTTACTCTTTATCACGGTTACTTGTTGTTGTGAAGAGTGGGTTATCATTAGAATGTCCTCTTAATCTGTTTCTTGTTTCGGTGGTTTGGCTATCAGAAATTCTGCTTCTATTCGTATTCCATACAAACAATAGTTCCATATAAACGGGACTTCGCTCCTTAGCATTCTGTACGCACAAGTTGATTTGTCAGCCTGCCGACTTCACCACATCATGCTGGATTTGTAATTTTTAATCTTTATTAATCCCTTGTAGGGATGGATTTTTCTTTTTCATTAAATTTATTGGTTTACTTGCTTGTACGTAAGCACCACGGACTTCTAATACTATATGCTTCCCATATATCCGAAATGACTACTCATTTTGCCTACACATGGCCACTATGTTGTGCTAATTTTAAGTTGGTATTAAGAAGCTACAGTTCTTATGCGTTTTCTTGATATTGAGGATTGAACGTTGGTTGGTTGCGCGAAATAATTGACAGCACAATAGAATTGATTAACCAGCTAGAATTTAGCTGGATGAACTGACGCGACATTTTCTGTCAATTTCTCTTTCTTTGTCCCGTTGTTGCAATGTGATATGACTGATTTGTGACAGCGTCAGGAGTGGCATCAGGTCACATTTCGCAATTTTCGCATTCTATTTTAGTTTATTGAGTTAAGCGCAAGTTTGATATTTGTGAGTTAACTTTTGGATTATATTTTATATTCGTGTTTCTTACGTATTAATAATGGTTAATTACATTTTATAAGTAGTGTTATTTTAGTAAGGTAGTTAATATTATAGTGTTATTTGTAAGATCTAGAACTCTAGGAGACTAGGTACAAACTGTGCTAAAGTGCCTTCCTGTTTTGTACGAGGTTGCTCTAACGCTACTTACGTTTCTCGTTTGAAAGACGATGTAACATTTCATAAGTAAGTTATATGATTCTTTTTGTATGTAAGTTAATTTACTTTGCGTTTCTCTCCAATTTGTAGATTTCCCAGTGACAATACGCTTAAAAGGTCCTGGTTGGTAGCACTTAAGATGCAGCTTATAATATTGCCTATGAAAGAGTGTGTTCCGAACATTTGGGACAAACCAATTTTAAAGTGGCAAGTGAACGGAAACGTTTAAGAATAGGGACAATTCCAACCCTAAAAGTACCTCACAATCTTTTGAAGTAGATCACCTGGAGAAAAGTTATTTACCTAGCTCACCTCCACCTACATGGTATGTTAATTTTAACTTAGTACTCACAAAGAATCAAAAAATTCTTTTTTTAATTGTAGCAGCAAGCTGGAAAGTGTTGATTCACCTCAAAGTAGTTCACCAAAATCTCTGACAAAACTGTCTCCAATAAAACGGAGTGATCCAGACTCATCTCTATCTGCTCATTCTTCTAATATAGTACGGATGGAACAATTCTTTCATTCGTATAGGTAAGTTTAATATCAAATTTTCTCAAAAATCAAAATGTAATACGTAGTTTATTTATATAAATTTTGCTACCATTCATATAATGTCTTAGTACCAAAGTTTAACTAGTCTAAAGAAATGTACTATTTTCAGCAAACCTTCCACTGAAGATACCAATATAAAATTGAGAGAGAAGAGTCACTTTTTGAAGAGGCAATTAAGAGTATGCAGAAACAAACTACAAATTTGAAGAAAATTAAGCGGGAGGCGAAAACTAAAAATAAAATCCTTGAACAGATTATTAACCGAACTAAAACATAAATTTTCTTTATATACTGAAAATTGTGTTACAGATAATCTTAAGTTTTTTTAAAAGTTTGTAAACAACAGGAGGGTGAATAACACTATAACATCTGAAATGACTCTTGGTGACCTTACTGCTGATAACGGGAATGATATTGCAAATCTATTTGTTAAACATTTCTCATCAGTGTATTCAAACCAACCTCTGGCTGTGCGGGGTGTTCAGGTTTCTTCAATAACGAATGTATCCACTCATCATATTGAAATTTCGAACATCTATGCAAAGTTATCTAAACTTGATGTTAAAAAACGTCCTGGTCCTGACGGAATACCTTCCACTCATAGGGAACTTAGCTTCCTTTCATCTCGTCCGCTCTTTCATATATTTAATAAGTCTTTTGTTACAGGCGAATTTCCAGATCATTGGTTAACTTCATACGTCACTCCAGTGTATAAATTGTGTAGAAAATCAGACATCTCAAACTATCGTCCTATATCAATCCTTAGCATAATTCCCAAAGTCTTTGAGAGTATTATTTTAGATTATCTTACGTATGACTGTTCGAGTATTATGACATCACAACAATTTAGCTTCACTTCTAAAAGGTCTGCAGAATTGGGTTTACTCACATATGTTGACTTTTTGTCTGATGGTTTGGAAGGGGGTCGGTCTGCAGATTGATTCTGTGTACACTGATTTCTCTAAAGCTTTTAGCAGGGTTAATCATGAGCTCTTGCTACATAAACTTTTACTTTATGGCGCTGACGGTCGTGTATTACAATGGCTAAGCGATTATCTTACGAATAGTTTACAAATGGTCAGAGTTACTCATTAATATTCTCATACTTTTCCAGTAACCTCATCTCTAGGACCATTATTATTTCACATGTTTATTAATGATATAATGCATTGTTTTCAATGTAGCAAAGCCTTGTTATTTGCTGATGACCTGAAATGTTTTAGGGTGATTAGTGGCAGGTATGATAATCTAATATTACAATCTGATTTAGATAGTCTATCAAATTGGTGTACACTTAATGGTATGAATCTAAATGCATCCAAATGTCATGTAATACGTTTTCTTGGAATACACCACCCAATAGCTTTTGATTACAATATTAATATTGAAACTCTAAAATGTGCTTCTCAAACTAAGGACTTGGGTGTTATAATGGACTCCACACTTAATTATAAGTATCATGTTACCACTGTTGTTAAAAAATCTATGAAGATGTTGGAATTATGAAGAGAACCACTTCTGATTTTACTAACATCACCGCTATTAGATCTCTATAATGCTCACTTGTCAGAACTTATCTTGATTATTGTTCACCAATATGGTCTCTTCATTATATTACATATAAAGCGAATCTTGAAGCTGTTCAGCACAAGTTTTTAAAATACATTGCCCTTAAGACGCACATTTACCTTTGTTATGATTTCTTCTTACGTTTTTTAAACATTCCTACTCTGGAGGTTTGCAGAAGGCAAAGGGATCTGATACAGCTGTTCAACATAGTAAATGGTATTTGTGTTAGTCCCGATCTTCTCTCTAAAATATATTTAGTTGTTCCTCCTCGTCTTTCTAGGCAGCTACAAACGTTTTATGTCGCATTTCATAGGTACAACTATGCAATGAATACTATTGTACCTAGGACACTCAGATTAGCAAATTCCGTAGATGGAATTTTAATTTTTGATGTGTCCACTTTCAAGTTTATAAAACATTTGCTGGAGCTTTCACTTTAGAGCGTACATTTTTTATTGCTGGTTTGATGTGTTATCACTCCTCCTACTTTATTTGCTTTTTTCTTGTGATTTATACTATACTTTAGGTTTTTTCTTTTGTTTTATACATAAGTTTAATGCATGTGTCAATTGTTTTATCCTGTTCTAGTTTTACATATTTTTCTCTTTTTGTTATTGTAGCAACTGTTCTTCTATTTATTTCCTGATGAATTAAATTTGAATAAGAATTTTATTGTTATTTTCAAAAACTAAAGTACTTTATTCTTGCAAACAATTCATATTTTTTAAAATCCTCGTACACGATTTAAAAAAATTATATTTGGTTTTCCATAATCCCAACTTAGGTAGATACATAATATGCAGTAACTAGTGTAACTTTCTCTCACCGTTTCATATTTTCCTATCTTATCAAGTGTAACAGAAATGATTTCTGCTTTATTGTTTAAACCGGTCCTGTACAAATCACGTGACTCAGGCCGGCCAACTTAAAATTAGCACAACATGGCGATCACAGTAAAGGAGCCAAACCGAATATCCTATTAGTAGTCCATGGATCCTAAGTCCGTGGTAGGCACTGATAATGACTTGACAGTCGGAAGCGCTTTGTTACGATTTTAAAACTTTATTAAAATTTACACGAAATACAAGAAAAGTTTTATTCAACATATATTGAGACGTGTACACAGCTTGAAGGTTTTTAAATATTCTTTTCTCTGAGATAACTCCAATGTAACTATTAAAAGATACTTTATTTCATCTAGTTACTTACTAAACTAATTCCATTCTAAAAATAAAACTAGTACTCTTCGCATCTGACATAATTATTCAAAGACTTGCGCAAAAAATAGTGCATTAAAACCTAACCGAACTAAAACAAAAATCGTTTTACCCACTCCTACATTAATGCTTATTTATTTTTAAATATTAATAACTAATTTAATCGTGATGCTAGAAAAAAATAACATGAAGGGACGACCATGAGTGCAACATTAACGGCTTTTACAGTTGAATCGAAATAAAAACATCAAGTTAAGTAATCTAAGTGGTGTTCCATTAAACTCGCCATATCACGGGCGATATGATTATGTACACGCAATTCAAGTCACAATGGAAATAAACGGCACGGAAAATAAGTATTACTAACATTATTTGCCACCATTTCGTTCTGTTACGTTTCCCTTAATTTTATTGTATCTTGCCACTCACTCACTTTACAAATAGCTGTGTGCATGTAGAATAGTTTCGTTGGAATCGAATAATTTTTTTTTACATAAATCTCCACTTTAGTTGATTTAGGTATGCACGATCTATATTATCTAGATGCTTGATATTACCAATGTCGTTTGTCTCTTTAGACATCTTTCCACAGTAGGTATACACTTAAACTTAATTGATTTTACTTTGCTTCTTAGAAATAATACAATAGGAGGAATTGAAAAAAATAACATAATTAATTTACTTAATATAACGCTATAATAATGTACCGAAATAACGTAGAGTGACTAATGTTTTAGTGAGGTTTACAATCAAACTAAAGCGGAACAAAATAATTCTTAAGAATAAAATGAATAAACTATAAAAATAATACCTTTTTTTGAGGCCGCCTACATGTTATTGAGAACAAAACGATAAATAAATAATAATTTATACACAATTAGCCTTTATTTTAAAGTACTGTAGCGTTTATTACCGAATAACAAAGTCAAGAACTGTATAAAATTCCAATACCAACTGATAAGACGTCCATAAACGTAGATATCGATTCGGTGAAGAGGTAAAAACATAATTTTTACTTTTCCGCCCAACCTATCTAATATGCGAGAAAAGTGGAAACCCACAAAAAAAGTTGAAATTTTGAAAAAAAAATTGAGTTATTTTTACGTTTTCCATCAAGAACAACACGAAAAAATTGTTTTTAGAAAAAAATCCTGTGTGTATGTCGTCGTCGTCGTTGGCGTCGTCGTCTTTGTTGTCGTCGTCGTCGTTGTCGTCGTCGTCGTTGTCGTCGGCCACTTTCCGTTACATGTCTTGTTAGCACGATACAGCCTCCGGAGTGCAATAAATCACCAATTTTATGATCGAATATTGTTCAGGGCATCTCACAGATGAACCCTATTGATTTTCAGCTAACAATAGCCAGTGCAACAAGTGCTATGGTACTTGAAGTACAACATTTTTGTCATTTTTTGAGAAATTTCAGTTTGTTAGCACGATACAGCCTCCGGAGTGCAAAAAGTGACCTATTTTTCAATTGAATATTATTCATAACATCTCACAGATGAACCCTATTGATTTTCAGCTCACCACAGCCAGTACAACAGGTGCTATAGTACTTTAAGTACGACATTTTTGAAGTTATTTCAGTTTGTTAGCACGATACAGCCTCCGCAGTATATCCAAGTGACCAATTTTATGATTGGATATTATTCAAGGCGTCTCAAAGATAAAGCCTATTGAGATTCAGCTCACTAAAGCCAGTATAACGAGTGCTATGGTACTTAAGGTACTAAATTTTTGACATTTTCGAAGAATTTTCAGTTTGTTAGCACGATACAGCCTCCAGCGTGTATGCAAGTGACCCATTTTATGATTGAATATTGTTCAGTGCGTCTTATAAATGAACCCTATTGATTTATATCTCACCAGAGATAGTACAACGGGTGCTATGGCTATGGCACCTGAAGTGCCACATTTTTTGTCCTTTTTGGAGAAATTTCGGGTTAGTACGATACAGCCTCCGGAGTGTATACAAGTGTCTCAAAGATGTACCCTATTGAATTTCAGCTGACTTTAGCGAGTACAGTGGGTCCTATAAATCCAGATATATTGCATTTTTGGTTACTTTTGGAGAAATTTCGGTTTGTTAACACGATACATCCCCCTCACAGATGCGGAAAAGTTAGTTTTAATTTTTAAAGCTGTTTATTTTTAAAATGATTTCCAAAAAAATAATGAAACAAATTATTGGATTGTATTATATTTAGTTGTTGATACTGTAACGATCAGTATTGCTACTTTAAGAATTTTGAGTTTTGAATTTTGTGAGTTTTGGGTTTTGGGTTTTGAATTTTGAGTTTTGGGTTTTGAGTTTGGTAATAGGAACATATTGCTAATGAATCCAAGTACTAGATGCGTGTCAGAAGCCAAGAAACGGTGTCGTTATTTAACGCAGGAAGAAAAAACGATGATGAAAAACGTGTTTGAAGGACACTCATTTTAAAGGCATAGCAAAGCTCAAGAAGTAACGAATGATTTATTGTTCTCAGCGTTAGAAAAACCACCCAAAGGAACTAACAAACACACTTCCAAATAACAAGAAAAACAAAAGACAAGAACAAAGAACAACAACGAAAGAAAATAAATAAACATCAAAAAGAACAAGACAACCTGAGCAATAAAAGCAAAGGAGAAAACAAACAAGAATTTCAAAAGTAGCGAATCGTGGTTTTGTCTTTTATGTAATGAAGATCGCCAGGCTTGCACGTGGCCAATACGGAATAGAAGAGTGTGAGGGTCTTAATAAAAATAACACGGATGAATTCATATGCCCTAATTTTTATAAAAAATAGTCAATATTTCATATTAGTTTTTCAAATGTTTGTTAGGTTAAATATTATTACTTATTTTCGTTAGACATATGTTCGTTCTATTGCCAATACTGTGGCAATATTAAGGGTACAAATGTTACAAATATTGCCAGTTGGCAATCGCTAGAAAAAAGAAGAATATTTATTTTTTTTATTCGCTTCATTTCATAATTGTTTATAAATTATAATATTATCTTGTTTGTCACTTGTTCAACGAACTTTCAGGTTATTTCAAATAAATTTGTATTATTAATAAAAAATAATAGGTACTTCTTAACATGTCTTATTTGTTAGTAGTTTATATGTATTCGAAATTTAGCCTCACTAGAAATACTGTTCATGAAAATATAATAAATCAATTAAAATCAATTTTTGCTTGACACGGAAAACTGGTTGTGCCTTTTACAGACAATGGTTCCCAGTTTATAAAAAGGAATTTTCACAAATTTTTGACAGACTGGGAAATCAGACATGTGATCAGCACACCGACTTATCCACAATCTATCGGTTTTATAGAAAGGCACGTGCAAACCTGAAAGAATTTAATCAAAAAAGCTTTATCTGATGATGGAGATTTATGCATGGCGCTACTGGAATAGCGTAATACCCCTGTCGCCAATAATATTGCATGCCCCGCTCACTTATTGTTGAACAGAAAATTAAGGGGCCGATTACAAATGTCTCCAAAACAAGTCGGTAGATAATCTGAGGAAAAAAAATGAATTTACGAAAATAGACATCAACATGCACAATATTTTAATCAACATACCAAACCCTTTGCGGATTTGCACGTTGGAGATAAAGTAATGTTTCAATTTGGCCAAAAGTGAGAAAAAGTGTTAATTGGAGAAATTGACAAAGTAAGACCAAGAAGTTATTTAGTCAAACTAAATAAACATGAAAGAGCTTTTGTAAGAAAACGAAGGTTTTCAAAGAAATTTGAAAATGATAATTTTAAGTACGGTGAGAAAAATTATTTTACTGATTCAAAAACACATAATGGACAAGGAGAACAGGACAGGGTACCGTAAAACGGGGTTACTTCGACAGCGGGGGTAACTTCGACACGTATAATATCATGCATGTTTTTTGCATACAAATTGACTTTTTAGTGTTTTTTCGGTTATCCATTTATTGTTTATTGTTACGAGTATCACTATTATTATCATTATTACTATTTTTTTGTTTTTATTATTATTATTATTTCTAGTTTTGTTTTTCCTCGTTGTTTCAGGTAACACGTACCTAATTTTTTTGTAAGATGCCGCGCACCTACGTCAAAAAGCTGGGAGGTAGACCGTACCTCAACTATAATAAGGAGAGCATGGAGAAAGCCATTGAAGCTGTGAAGAAAGGCATGTCCAAATCTAGAGCAAGTCTAAAGTTTAAGGTTCCAAGAACAACTTTGATCGATAAAATTAGTGGAACCCATCTTTTAGAACCGGGTCGTCCATGTATACTGACTGTCGAGGAAGAACAGATGATAGCAAAAACCCTTGGTGCAGTTAGCAACTGGGGCTTCCCCATGACGCACCAAGATATTCGCATAGTTGTGGCAAAGTTTGTAACGAAGCGAGGCAGGGATATTCCGGGATGGAAGAACAACGAACCAGGTTTGGATTTCATAAACAAATTTGCTGAAAGAAACAACCTGACAACCCGGTTGGCTTCAAATATCAAACGTCAGCGATCTGCGGTGGGTAAACCGGAAATAAAAGAATTTTTCGACAACATTAAAGACAACTTGGAACATGCGTTACCGGAACATGTCTATAATTACGACGAAACTAACATCACTGATGATCCTGGTGCAAAAAAAGTATTGGTGCCCAGAGGAACTAAGAGAGTCGAGCGAGTTCAAGAGCACTCTAGGACATCGATCAGTATAATGATTTGCGGAACAGCTAAGGGCATCCTGCTTCCACCCATGGTGGTCTACAAAACCCAACACTTATACGAAAATTGGACGACAGGAGGTCCTGCGGGCACAGTATATGAGGTCACGCCAAGTGGTTGGTTTGATATGACAACATTTGAAAAATGGTTCTTCGATATTTTGATCCCTCACATAAACGCCAATAGCTCCCCAGAAGAAACAAAGGTTGTGATTGGAGATAACCTTGCGTCACATTTCTCTCCTCGTGTCGTCGAAGCAGCAATAGCGAATAATATCTACATGACGCCTCTGCCACCAAATTCGACACATCTGATGCAGCCTTTAGATGTGAGTTTTTTTGCGCCCATGAAGCGAAAATGGCGAGAAGTCTTAGATACGTGGAGGAAAGAGTGTCGTCGGAAAGGAAGCATTCCAAAAGAACAATTCCCCAACTTGCTGAATCGCTTGTGGTCTCATATAGCAGAAAACGCTTCCACAAACCTGCAATCTGGCTTTAGGGCAACAGGGCTAAGCCCATTTGATCCAGAAAGAGTTTTCGCCAAACTTCCTGGCAACGAATTGAGTTCCGAGAGGGTGCTAGATTCCAGTTTACTAGAATTTCTAAAGAAATCTAGAGGATATTCTAATGCGCAGGCAACGCCTCGCAAAAGAGGAAAGAAAATAGCAACACGGCCAGGTCAACAAATGCAGATGCCAGTTGCAACAAGCACTCCATCCCGCTCGGAAGCAGCAATGGAACAAGTTGATTTACCAGAAATTGTTCATGTTGAAACAACTTCCATCACGCAAAACCCGAAGAAAAACTCAAAGGCAAGTCGCCCTAAACCACTGAAAATGAAAATCGTTGAACCTGATGCACCTGGACCATCGAGAAAGAGATCCACAAAAAAAGTCACTGATTCTGATTCTCTTTGCTCTGTATGCAAATGTTCTTACGCACACTATACTGTAGACAAAGACTGGATTTGTTGCATTTCGTGTTTGAAGTGGGTGTGCGGTATTTGCAATCTTGGCTCCAATGACCCTCAATATGAATGTCCTGCCTGCAATTGCTGTTCCATTTGTCTAATAGAGTTTTCCGAATACACGAACCAAAAAGCTTGGATTAAGTGTGTGACTTGTGGAAAGTGGGTTTGTGGACACTGCAACGGGGGTTCCAACCAAGCGAGCTACGAATGTGCCTCATGTTTCGATGATGATTAAGCATTTGTCCCTGACTTGTTCCTATGTTCTTAGCATATTTAGATTTTTTTTACTTGTGTTACCTACTTTATTTAAGAGTTTTTATTTAGTTAAAAGGATGTTTTTTAGTTTAGATTTATATGCCAAATATGCCTTACCAAAGTTGCTAAATATATAAATGATTTTCTGCAAGTATTATTTTTAACAACCCATTTACTATTATTATTATTATTATTATTATATATTTATTTTTACATTTTTCGGTGTCGAAGTTACCCTGGAGAAAGCTAACTTCGATTTTATGCATAATTCTGCATGGTGTCGAAGTTACCCCCAACCCGGGGTAACTTCGACACCAAAAAGAAATTTAAAAAAAAAGGTGAAGGGGGGGTGGGGTCACAATAATTTTTTCAGTGAATAGAACCAAGGCTTCAATTGTTACAATGGAATAGGAGCCAAGGTTGTCAAGCGTATAGTTTCCTTTACAGAGCAACAAACATGCCAAAAACCTGTCGAAGTAACCCCGTTTTACGGTACTTAATGACAATCCTATTGTTAGTTTAATGAATGGAAATAATACTATGAGTGAGGAGGTCCATACACAGAGTCTTGGTCAACTTGGAACTAGATCTTGATATGGTAGAAACATCAAAAAGTTTCTGAAAGATTTCGTTAAGTAAATTTTGAATTTTAATTTTTTTATTTAATATTCTCACATATTATATATGGTTTAGGTTATTTCATTCATGTATTTTGATTTTTGTAAAGGAAGATATGTTGCGAATACTCTTATTTATCTATGCAAGTGATTATCCTAGAAGACCGACAACTGTTGAAAAATTGAAAAAATCGTATATAGGGTGTCCAGAAACTCTCCTGCCAAATGGAAACTACAGTTACTAGGGGTGATTTTAAGTCGATTTAGTTCAAATTACCTTAATCCTAAAATGCTTCCTAAGGGAGCTACAGCCCTTTGAAGAAGACGTCTTCATATGAGTTTTCTCTAAATTACTCAAAAATACCGTTACTTAAAATATTCCATCTTGGTATAATCAATAAACAGTTACAAATCAGTCGTTTGCTGTGAATAAATTTTTTCCGGATCCATCACAAGCTTGTCAGTTGGGGGGACCAACAGGTATTTTTATTAAAAAAAAATTATTTTCAAGTTTTTTATGTATCCGACACCGAATTTGGAAAACTCAAGATAATTTCCATAAAAAATGTTCTCTTTTTTCAAATCGATATCATTAACCGTTTTCGAGAAAAATAAATTTAAACGTTTTGTGTTTCTTACATAAAATGATGTTGGATTATAATCTGTAATATCAAGTTGGTTTTGAAAAATCAACAAAATCTGACACACAATGTGTCAAATTATTTTAAATCTAAACAGTTATTATTGTTATTGTGTGTGAAAGATAAACAATAATAGTTAATTTCATCAAAATAGTTTATTTTTCGAATGAAGAATATGCTGATGTGCATTTAGTCTATGGGGAAGTACAATGTAACACTCGTGTAGCGAAGCGAAGATATGCGGAAAATTTTCCAAACAAAAGGCATCCTGCTCGCGCAACATTTGTAGCCGTACACCAAAGATTAAGAGAAAGTGGCTCAGTAGTACCTAAAAATACTGAAACTGGTAGACGACCTGATCATTAGCGTAACTTCAAATCCGCCCCCCAGCCCCGCAAGGATTTTTCCACGGTTTAAACATTCAAACGGATAAGGTGTTTGTGAGTGCGAGAACCGGTGTAATTAACAATAATGAGTGCGGGCGAGTTGAGAGGTTCGCAGGAACCTCCTGATCCGGGAATTCAAAATAACTATGATTCAAGTTTAATGGAGATGGGTCAAATATATGAAAATGGAAATAATAGTTCACTAAAGTCACAGCAGAAAAAAACAATAAACAAATATTCCTCAACTGATCAAGGTCCTTTTTTTGTATTTATTCAAAATAAAACTGGAAATATTGGTAAGCTACATAAGATTTCTACAGCTAGAGTAATTTTAAATGCAGAACCAGATATACGAGAAAATATTTTAAATATATCAGTTACAGGTTTGAATAAAGTAAAGGTCGAATTGAATTCTTATTCAAGTGCAAATAAATTAGTAGAATCGAAGTCGTTATCAGATAAACAATACGAAGCATATATTCCGGTTTTCTTTACATCTAAAAAAAGTGTCATTAAAAATATTGATAAAGATATTAGTGAACCAGAATTAAAGGAGATAATTAGGCCAAGACTTGGAAATAAATTTAAAATAAATTTTGTCAAAAGAATGATGCGTAAAATAAACGATGAATTAATTCCTACAACAACAATAATTGTAACCTTTAGGGGACAAATGATACCCAAGCAGGTAATAATAGAAAAAATGGTGTATGACGTAGAAATGTATATTCCAAGGGTGATTCAATGCCAAAAATGTTTGAGGTACGGTCATATAAATATCCAATGTAGGGGTAGGTTAAGATGCGCAATATGTGGGGATGAACACGAAAAAACCGAATGTAGGGCTATAAGAGGAGCATGTATTTTGTGTAATGGTGATCATTTAGCAACAGAAAGAAAATATTGTTTAGAATTTCAGAAACAAAAAACAATAAAATATAGCATGGTAAATGAAAATATTTCATATATTGAAGCCAAAAGGAAGTATGATAATAGTTACTCCACAGCGACAAGAAGTCTTAATAAAAGTTCACATTATACGATTACTGCTAAACGTAGGAGAAATGATGAATCTCATTCCTCAAACAGATCAGGGTATTCAGATGAACATAGTAATATAATATCCACAAAAAATATAAGCAATAGTCAACCAGTGTATCAAAATTACAAAAATAAACCCAATTATTACCCACAAATTCCAACTAACTATCACCAAATAAATACAGTCTGTGAGAATATATTAAAATCCTTTGCTGAAATTTTAAAAAATAATTCTGTTTCGATTCAAAATCTTTGACGATCTTAAAAAAAATTTAAATCATATTCTTTCCAACCATGAATAAAATTAATGTTGTGCAGTGGAACGCCAGGTCCATTGTACACAATAAAGGTCACTTTGAGAAATATATTTTTGAAAATCATATTAATATAGCACTTTTAAATGAGACTTGGTTAAAAGGCGACAATAATGTAATTCACTTTACAGATTTCGACATATTTCGGAAAGACAGAGATGATGGATACGGTGGTGTGGCCATTTTAATCAAAAAAAATATTCAAATTATTGACTTTCCCAAATTCTATAAAATACGCTCTGTAGAGTGCGTCGCAGTCTCAGTAAAATTTAAAAATAGGAAAAAACTGAACATATATTCAATATATGCCAAACCTAATCTGAATATTTCAGAAAATGAATGGAAAACCTTTTTCGATAGTCTAAAAAAACCCTTTCTAGTGGGGGGAGATTTTAATTGCCACCACAGCGCGTGGGGTTGTGACCAGAATGATAGGGCTGGCGATAGCTTGTTGGAAGCTATAGAAGAATCACAACTCAGTTTTCTAAATGACGGTACAGAAACTTTAATAACTGGACCTTACAACAAAAATAAATCCGCGATAGATTTAACAATCTGTTCCAATGATATATCGTCTACATTTGACTGGCAAGTAAAACTAATATCTTTAGGATCTGATCATTTCCCAATCCAAATATCTTTTGAGTTAGAGCCAACAGTTAGTAATAAGGGAAGAGTAAGATGGAACTTAAATCATGCTAACTGGGATACATTTTCTTCTTCGTTTGTTAACGAAAATGAAGAATTAAATTTTGTGGAAAATGCCTACACCACTTTTGTTGAAAAACTAATTAATGTTTGTAATATATCAATTCCGAAGAAGAAAAGGTTAACCAACAGTAAATTTAACAAAAAATGGTGGAATTCAGAGTGTGATCTTGCAATAAAGAACCAGAAAGATGCCTTTTTGCTTTATAAACAAAATTCAAATTATGAAAATTATTTAAATTATCAGAAAGCAGAAGCCCATAAAAAGAGAGTAATTTTAAAAAGTAAAAGAGCCTCTTGGATAGAATATTGTAATAAGTTAAACAGAAATACACCTATCACTGAGATATGGCAACAAGTTAAAAAAATTAAGAATGTATATAATTCTTCAAAAAATATAGTTGTTAACGACGTATGGTCTGAAAAGTTTCTTGATAAGTAAGCTCCACCCTGGGTTTCACCAAATTTATTTGATCACACTGGTAATGTAGGTGATGTAAGTTATCTATCTAAAATATTCGAAATATGGGAGTTAGATGTTTGTCTAAAAAATCACAAAAACACAGCCCCAGGGATGGATAGCATACATTATATTATGTTATATTATTTACCTACACAACAAAAAATGTATCTGTTAAATTTAATTAATCAAATTTGGATTACTGGTAAGTATCCGGATGATTGGAAAGAATATATTATTATTCCGATATTAAAACCGAACAGAGATCCGGAATCCCCCGATTCCTATAGAGGTATATCATTGGGTTCTTGTATTCTTAAAACATTCGAAAGATTGATTAAAAGGAGATTGGAAAATTGGTTGGAAAAAAATAAATTGATCTCAGAAACTCAGTATGGATTCAGAAAATCAGGATCCACGTTAGAAAATATCGCAAATTTAGTTTTGGACATTAATTTATCATTTTCAAAACAAAAATCGTTAATATCGATGTTCCTAGATATAGAAAGTGCCTATGATAATGTAAAATTAAACATTCTTTACGAACAAATGGAAAAAATTGGACTTCCAGTTGAATTCAATAATAAAGTAGTATCAATTTACACAAACAGAAAAATATTTCTACAGGTAAATAACGAAATAGTAGGAAATAGAATTTCTAATATAGGTTTACCACAAGGAAGTATTTTGAGTCCAATCTTATACTTAATATATACATTTGATTTACACTCCAGTATTTCGCACGAAGGAAAGATTCTGCAATTCGCAGATGACGTTTGTCTCTATTCAGAAGGATTGGAAATTTCACAAGGTATAACTGCCATGAATACATTATATCAACAAATAGAAAGATATTGTTTTAATAAAGGGTTAACTATCTCAGTTAAAAAAACGCAAACGTGTATATTCTCCAAAAAACATAATACACCGAGTCAAATATTATTAAATAATACTAAGTTTGACGTACAGTCGACAGTAAAATATTTAGGGGTAGTATTAGATAGAAAGATGTTATGGAAAGAACATATTCAACATATTGTAACAAAAGCAGATAAAGGACTCAATATATTAAGATCCGTGTGCCATACCAAGTGGGGTTCTGAACCAAATATTTCACTTATGCTATATAAATCCTTCATCAGATCAATTATAGATTATGGATCCATTTTCTATTCTCAAGCTGCCGAAACTCATTTGAAAAAGTTGGACAGAATAATTAATAAATCACTTCGTCTGTGTTTAGGAGCTATGAAAAGCACTCCGATATCAAACCTAGCTGTAGAATGTACAGAACCACCATTAAATCTCAGAAGAGAGTACCTTATAGACAAATTTCTGCTAAAACTCATTTCAAAAAATAGTAACATATTAATGAAAATTTACGAATTATCTATACAAGATCTGATTGCAAATTATTGGAAAAAGAAAAATACGATACCGTTAGTATCCTCATACACAGATAAAAAAAATTTACAGGAAGACATTTACATCTCGAATAAATTACCATACTACTCTGTAAATTGGAAAGATATTAAACCTGCGAATGTGTATTATCTAAGAGATTACTCTAATTTCCCATTTGCAATAAGAAATAACGCATCAAAAAATCAAATAAATGTTTCAGCAGCACTGTATGATCCGAAGAAAGGGAAGTCTTTAGGAATAAGAATAAACAACAAACTATCAATATTCTCAGCTGAACTAATTGCGATTCTAGAAGCACTTAAATATATCAATTCTTTAGAGGAAATAATGGACAGATATACTATATTTTCGGACTCCAAAAGTGCAATTGTTTCGATCCAAAACATCACAAAAACATTTAAAGGAAGTATCAATTACATAGTAGTCGAAATTATACAACTTATTTCCAATTTGTCATCCAGAGGAATAAGTATTTCATTATGTTGGATTAAGGCACATTGTGGAATAAACTATAATGAAATAGTCGATGAAGCCGCAAAAAACTACAGAGAATATATGTATAATGGGGAATATAAATGTCCGGTGGAAGATCTTTATCCATTGATCAAGAAAAGTGTAATGCAGAAATGGCAACAATTATATAATACATCCCAGAAAGGTCTTTACTATAAAACTATTCAACCAACTATACAACACGAACCTTGGTTCAAGAGAACAAATTTCCATAAAAAAGCTATATCAACAATTTGCAGAATTCGATTTAATCATTGTTTAACACCTGTTTATAAACATAAAATGAAACTGTCAGATAGTTATATGTGTGAATGTGGAGAAGAAGGATCTCTGGAACACATAATATGGATCTGTAACTTAAATGAAGATAAAAATTCAAAATTCTTAGATGTTGTGTATAATTATATTTACTCTTCAAGAATTAAATTGGTAACACCATTTAACTTACAGCAATTAGTACAATCATCGGATATATTTATTTATAATTTATTGTATAAACACGTTGTTAATTGTAACATATCATTGTAAGTAATCCTATGTTTTATCCCAACTGTAACCCTTTCTATCCGAGGCCCTTTCAGTGATGTATTAAAAACGCTTTGATAGGCCCCTAAGCGTGGCATGTGTCCTTGTCTAATCCTTAAAAAAAAAATATGTACATATATATATATATATATATATATATATATATGTATATATATCTATAAAAAATAGAAGAAAAATAAAATAAATAAATAAAATAATAAAAAAATAATAATAAAAAAAAATTAAATTAAAAAAAAACCTGAAAAGACAAAATATATAAATGAGAAAAAAAATAAAATTATAAGTTATATTACTATATATGTAGTTAGTATATTGTACAATAGATCATAGAAAAAAAATTGGTTGGGATTCCTACTTACTCTTCTGTAATAATTCAACTAAAACATATTCGGCTAATGGATTCGTTCCCTGGTCATAAACAAAAAAAAAAAAAAAAAAAGGATTTTACCGTGGCCCATCATATGAATGAACAAATAAGTATATGTATTTACAAGTAAACGGTAAGGGCATGAACCAGCGTTTTCTACAAATAATAACCGAAAAGACATACATAAGTATATAATTTAGAAAATGAAACAATAAGGCACATATAGGAAAATAAATGTGTACATTCCGAAATAAAAATAAAAAATATGACAAAATGAGGTATATTCATGTGTTGGAAATACCAAACAAAAGTGAAAAATCTAACATATAATACGAGTACATATTTATATATTGAGATAAACAAACAAAACATCATATTATGCATAGAAATAGTATACCATTGTATTGTCATGATAACACAATTTTAAAGAGAAACAAAGCAATTACAAAGGGTAGGTATTTCAAATCAAATTCTTTACATAACTGAACAAGGAAATATTTAAAAAAGAAAAAAAACCCTGTGTCAACTAAAGAAAAGATCAATACCTAGAATTCTCGTTTACGGGTCTTGTGTTTGGCAAATGCCTGAACTAATTCAGATACGTTCTTGTTACTAGCTTCTATGGAAAGTAACCCCAATGCCTCTAGTTTAACTTGTGACATGGTGAAACGCATAAAGTTTGAGCTTTGAAAAGGAACGTTCTGCACTTGCTACCGTAACAGGCAACGTCAAAAATAAGACTAATACGGAGATTACTTCAGTAAAACTAGAACTAAGTTCCACATGTTTAATTAAGATTAAATTATCGTAAAAATTGAATCTAATTCGGATTTAAAAGTATTTTTTAAAAGAACTAATTGTAAAACAAATCCTTCACTAATATCTTTCTCATAGTTTTCTTTTCATTTATTAGCATGTTTTATGATTTCTAAGACATTTAGTTGCGATAAGCACTGGGGTTCAAGAAACATAAACTTATCGCTTACATGAAATATTCCTTCAAACCTAGTTTTTAATTGCTGAGTAACAATATCCAGAACCCTATTAAAAACGTTTACTCTGTACATACCCTCAGCATTATTAAATCGATGATGTACTGATAATTCGTCTCAATGTTTTTTAACTGTTCTACTTCTTTTATTAGAAAATAGGTGTAACTCAATACCCCATTTCTGACAAGTTAATTATGCCTCTGTGATTATGTCCGAAAATTTCTCTCTGAGATCTGTTACATTAGTTAGACATATTTTTAATAAATTGGTAGCATTAGATAAATCTTGATCGATTTTTTGTAATTTAGTAGAAGCCAAATTAGTTATAGTTAATAATGAGCGTTATAACGAAATTAAAGGTTTCTATTTTTTTCTTAAGAGATAAAGCTTGATTACGTTCGTCGGCTTTTTTACTTTCAAAATTTATTTTTGTTAAGGCCTCTATGACATCTAAGAAGCGCAATTTAACAGCTGTATGTAATAACTGCTGGTTTTTTTCTTCCTCTGAGCAGTCGCTGTCACCAGTCTAATGACTTTATAGGCTCTCTATTATCCATATTACTTACCTCCCTATGATGTCACTAGTGTAATGTCTCTGTCTACCGATGTAATGAATTATTCTTCCCTCTTTTTTTTTATTCCTTGCAACGTGCTGTCACCAGTGCCTTATGGCACAAGAAAATATTGTAGAACCCGGAATTCTCCCTGCGGGATTACCTCGAGGAAGGGGGGTTGTTCCAGGCTCGAGCGGTCGAAGACGTCGTGGGGCCCCTTGGGCTTATACAGTGTGCCAAGCCCGAGTTCGTCGTGCAGGGTTAGCTGGTCCGTCCTATTTGACGGGTATGGGGTGGAGAGGATTGAGGTTATGGAGATAAATTGAAAGGTTAGAACATATAATAACAATATATTACAAAAAAAACAAAACGGTGTCAAATAAACTCCGAAAGTAAAATAGATTTAGCTGTAACTGACTATGACCCCTATTATAGTATAAATGTCTATCAAATTCTTTAATCTAGGATTAACTAAAACTCTCTAGTAGAAGGTAACTATCTCTCAAGTGTACAATATAAATATCTCTGGAATAGGATTAATTTATGAATCTCAAGTGCAATGTAGATCTCTCTACGTAGAATATCAATATGTTAACCTAGGTTTAACTATAATCCCTAGTATAACGTAAATAGCTCTGAAATATGATTACATACAATCTCGAGCAAAACGGAAAAATCTCTAATATAGAATTAGGTACAATATCAAGCCAAACGTAATTATATCTACGTAGTTTGGATAAACTAATCAGATGAAAAAGAAATAATATGCACCTTCTAAAAAAAAGATCCCTGAATATAACTAAATAAGATGCCTCTACAATTTTAGGCCTTAACAGTAGATGAGGGGCGCTGATGTATAAGGAACACTCGATATGACTGAAACACCCTGTAGGGTCCTTTAACTATCTTGGGATACCCGATTTAGTCAAAGAAAAATATAATAACACAATCCAATATTCAATATAATAAATGAATTTGTACTTTTAAAAACTTACATTTTGAAAATCCCACTGGTCACATAAATATTCACACTATTACTTTTTGAGGGTGAGGGTCCGTCAAGACTCAGACTTGCCTCACCAGGGGAGAGATAATACCTATCTCTCACCGACTGACTAATGTTCCCAATATTTTTTGATATTTATTTCCCGAGTTCACCTTCAATGAAGGTTAATTATTCATATTTGTTTATTTCGTGGTCAACAGAACCTGACCTGTTCGTAATCTATTATATTGTGTTAACCTTGTTTTGTTTATGTATTTTACTTTAGTTGAGGTCGATAATTTAATAACTATTTCGAATTAAAAAAGAAATTATATTGTGTTAGCCTTGTTTTGTTTATGTATTTTACTTTAGTTGAGGTCGATAATTTGATAACTATTTTGAATTAAAAAAGAAATTATCTATATAGGGTGTTTTTAGAATTTGTGTCATATCTTGTGTTTATTACATGTACAAGATAATAATCGTCCAGACCAACGAGTTGAATTTAATTTTTTTAGTGTTACCTCTGATTCTCCAGTGATGCTTAATAAAATATCCCATCTATTAATACTGAAACCAAAAAAACTATAAAGCTTTTGCAAAACTGTAAAGAAATTTGATACTTCTTGGACACCATTCAGTGCATCGTTGAGAACGGGGTTAAGGTTATGTGCAGCGCAATGAACAAATGTAGCTGTCTTTTCAATTTGTTTTATCCTAGTTTGAACTCCAGAATAAGCACCACTCATTGTGCTAGCTCCATCATACCCTTGCCCCCTACATTTCTTAATGTCTAAGCCTAAGTTTATATCTAAAATTTGAGAAGACATCACTGACCGATTGGCCTGTTACTTTATAAAAGCCCAAAAAAGATTCTACGATATTAAATATCGGTATTTGTTTGTTTTGATCAATTTTTACATATCTAATAACTATGCTAAGCTGATCTACCTTACTCACATCTTGAGTGGTATCAACAATGATGGAAAAAAATGGACTGCGCAATATTGAATTAATTAGGGTGTGTTCAAGGTTTTTGCCCAAAAGTTGAATCAGTTCATTTTGGATTTGCGGACTTAGGTATTTGATATTTCCCTTTGGTAAGTTAACAACTCGTTTCATAACATCATCATAATCAGCTAACAAACATACATTGGAAATGAAATTTCCATTATATACATCAATGAAGGATTCTCTGTGACCTCGGAATGAACCAGAATTTTTAGCAATTTTAAGTGTACTTTTTATTAGCCTTTCTATGACCTGGGCCCAAAAACTACAGGCGTTTTTAGTCTGCTTTTCTAACTCGCTATCTTACGTAAAGCCTTTTTCCATTGTTCATTTACTAAGCAAGCTTTTGCGTGATCCTCTGATTTTTCATGTTTTCTTATTTTTTTTAAAGTCCTTGCCAGTCCTTGATACCAGATATCCAGCCTGATCCATCCGATACTTGCCACCGTTCACAAAATAGCCAGCAAGGCTGACAATATACCAAGTTTAACTTAGGCGAGTAAGAAAGCCAAATATTTTGAACTTCAATACCTGACTTTGAAGTACTTATATAATAGTTTTCCGAAAAACAACGATTAAATCTCTTGGAAACGGACCTTTTGGTTGACAAGGTTCCATACTTAATATTAACTTTTTTTGTTCTGCAGTAGGTCTGTCGGGAAAGTTGGCTTTGTCGGAGAGATACAGCTTAGAATTAGAACTAGCAGTTGTGTTTTCAATTATTTTGTTTGAAATTTCACTATCGATGATACAGGTTTCTGAGGCCATATCATAATCAGTCGATTCTATGTCACTCGTTTTATTAATACTTGACTGATGCTCCTCACAAATGCCATCATCATCATCATAAGCGAATCCAATTGCCGATTTATCAGTCTCAGTAATTTCTTTAATGGTAACATTTTCTTAATTTATTGACTCTTCAGACGCTGACGTTGATGCCTTTAAACTTGTATCTTTTGTTGGTAAAAAAACTAGTTAATTTTGGTATTTTTGTTGATTGTTCATCTCTTCTTTGTTTCTCATTTTCTTGTTTTCTTCGTTTATATGCACCACTTTCCTATCTTTTTTTTGGCCTGCTTGCATTTTTACCTATGAATAATTTTAGTTTTTAAACATATATTCTATTTTACCTACTATTTTAATTATTATAATCACACACTCAATACACGGAATATAAACTATGTTTCGTTTGCAAGCAAAAGTAAGAAATAAAAAACAATATACTTACTTAGTCAGTATTCCAGTATGTTCAATATAACCAAAATTATATTTCTTTTTACGTAATGTTTTTTTTCACAAAAGATATATACTATATAAAAATAACTAAGACAAATTAACAATACAGCTTATTTTATAAACCAGGAACCACACTCACTGATGACTGATAAACAAAAACCGAAGCGCTCTGCCTACACAATAAGGGACGAGAAACTAGAAACCATTTTTTACAACTATAAAGATAAAAATAAATGTGCTAGCCACATGTTTGTAATGTATTTCTAAAGTATGAAATAAACTGAGAATTTATTCAAAAAAACCTAAAAGAAGTCAATTTTTATTAACATTAGCAGATAGATGAGGGATGCGTAACTGATAATAATTTTATCTCGGATTGGAAGTGGGTGCTGCCATACTACCATTTACCGCGCCTTTGCAAATATAGTACCTAAATGAAAGTAAATTAAATTTAAAATATTGAGGGTTTGGTCTGTGAAATAATAAGTTTTTTGTTTAGTACTTTTTCGTTGCGCTGGCGCTTGGTGTCCGGGGCCCCCAAAACTACGGGCCCCCCCGCAACTGCGGGGCCTGCGGGCCCTTAGTTACGCCACTGGACCTGATGTGACAATGGAATACAAACACGATATTTTGATTGAAATATTATTCATAAAGAAAACCTTCATCCTTTCCATTTTCAAAAAGTTCATGCCATGGTAGATGGTGATTTCCCTGCCCGCTTAGATTTTTCAAACTGGTTGCGGAACAAAAAAAATCAGGATCCTAATTTCTTTTCCAATATTTTATTTTGCGATGAATCTACGTTTACCAAAGACGGAATTTTTAATTTACATAATGCACATCATTATACCTACATTGGTGATAATCCTCATGCAACAGTATAGAAAGAGCACCAGCAAACACTTAGTATAAATGTTTGTATAGGTGTAATCGGCTACTGGAACCCGTAGAAAATCCTAGCCGTTTAACAGGACAAGAATATCTTAATTTCCTACAAAATGTTTTACCTGATTTAATAGATGAGGTTCCCCTGATGATTCGAAATAATTTATGGTTCATACACGACGGCTGCCCAGCTCTCATTTTAGTAGAGAGGTTCGTCAATATCTCGACAATACGATAAATGGATTGGAACAGGTGGTCCAGTTAATTGGCCCCCCAGATCTTCAGATTAAAACCCCTGTGATTTTTGTATTTGAGGTTATTTAAAATCATTAGTCTATGCTGTTCCAATCGAAACCCGTAATCAGCTGTGGCAAAGAATTCAAAACGCTTGTAATGAAATTAGAAATGATGCAGGAATTTTTGCAAAAATTAGACGATCTTTAGAGAAAAGAATAAATTTGTGTATTAAGAAAAATGGTCGTCGTCTAGCGCATCTGTTGTAAACTTAATTCTCTTATTTCTGTTGGTAATTATCTCTAACTTTTTTTTTAATGTTGATTCTTGTTTTATACCCTCACGTAATGAAATTTCCAAAACAATGTAAGCAACTTAATACTTACGACTTTTGTTACCAGTATCTGTACGATTTGTTGATTTTTCAAAGCCAACTTGATATTACAGATTATAATCCAACATGATTTTATGTAAGAAACACAAAAAGTTTAAATTTATTTTTCTCGAAAACAGTTCATGATATCGACTTGCAAGAAGAGAACATTTTTTACGCAAATTATCTCGAATTTTCCAAATTCGGTGTCGGATACATAAAAATCTTGTAAATAATTTTTTTTTAATAAAAATACCTGTTGGTCCCCCCAACTGACAAGCTTGTGATAGATCTGGAAAAAATTTATTAACAGCAAACGACTGATTTGTAACTGTTTATTGATTATACCAAGATTAAATATTTTGAGTAACGGCATTTTCGAGTAATTTGAAGAAAACTCATATGAGGACGTCTTCGTCAAAGGGCTGTAGCTCCCTTAGGAAGCATTTTCGGATTAAGGTAATTTGAACTAAATCGACTTAAAATCACCACTAGTAACTGTAGTTTCTGTTTGGCAGGAGAGTTTCTGGACACTTTATTTGATATATTATGTTTAACTAATTTTGGAACATCCTGTATTGCTGTAAATAATTTTAGATCGAAGCCGTAATTGGTGTTCATATGGCTATGTGAAAGTATTTTTGAAAATGTCACCGTTTGCCCACTAGAGACCATATAAATAAAGGTGATTCACCCTGTATAAAATCAAGAATAATATGAAAACAGAATAGTATATAAAGCCATCTTAATCTTCAAGATATTCCAACTTTGATTCATGTCACCCTACCTCTCAAAAAAATCATTGGCTTGATTTATAGACTAACCATAGCTCAGTTCCAAAATAGTAGGCACTAAATTCTCAGAAATATTGCATTAAACCGACAACAATTATTGTAGTTATAATTTCTAAGAATTTAGTACCTACTATTTTGAAATTGTAGTATAGATATCAGATCCTGAATATAGATATACAGTTATTGAAAAAGCAATCACCAATCGTCCTCAAGAAATAATAAATAAAGTATCAAAATAAAAGATACCTAAACAAATATTATAGATCACTTAACAAATCAGACAAATCCTAAACATTACAATAACATAATATGGACCATCCCTCTAGTTATCAAATTATTTGAGTAAATATGAAATAAGAGTAAGACTTGAATTATATAACACATTATCATAATATTTCAGTAGTGTCAAATCAAAAACACCCAAAAATGTGCCATCATACACAGCGTACATAGGACAGACATCACAATGTTTGGGAAATAGATAAAAATATAATTATAACGATAAAAAAATAAAACAGCATTAAAAGATTAAGAAGGCCTTGAAGTCAAATTATAAGAATAATGAAGTTCTCCTAAACTTTCTATCCTATGTATTTTTTGGCTAAATTAAAAGAGTATTTTTGTTAAATTATCTCCTTTGCCTATTATTATCGTATGCCCTCACGGGGTCATCTAGTTTGTATTTTCAACCTATTCTTCCCTGTTTATGATCTTGTGCTATGCATCATGTACGGTTTTCTCTCTTCATTTTCTTCTTTTTCCTCTTATTTTAAATCTATTTCTTGTCCAAACTAAGTTGTAATTCTGAGATCAACTTTCATAGCAACGCTTCCCTGAGGTCTACTAGTTTTCGTGTTTTCTATATGTTTTGTGCAATTTCTTCTCTTCTGTCTTTCATAGTTTTACTCTTAACCTGTTCTTTACGTTTCGTTGGCCTATCTTGGCATATATTCCATTCAAATTATTTTCTTTTAATATTCGATTTATGAGTTTTTGTTTAATTACATAGGTTGTGTGCGGCGCTATTCTACATGTTTGTATTTGTCTTTTTGTGTTTTATCCATCCATCCATCCTTCAGCAGCTATTCTTTTTATCATGGGTTGTTTATTGTCAATGGCCTTGATTAACATTTGTGATCAGCAAAGTAATTTGGCTACAACCATTCATAGTTTCATTTGAACTATTAATAAATCTGATTTTTACTCGCTATAAAAGATACTGTTTTTTTATTAGTAAAATTCTTTCAGTTCTTTCAAATATAGATTTCCAATTATTGATCTATAAACCTTCAGCTTTTTACTGCCACAATTAATGAATGTTGTTAAAAGTAATAAAGATAAAATTATCTTTCGATTTGTTCATCTCAAAATCGAAATAACAATCATCTGTAAGTTCCGAAAAATAGTTGTCGTCATATTTGAAATATCCTCATTTATCCTCCGTATATAGACAGCACACAAATTTGACGTCTGCACCACTTGAAGGGGAATTATATTTGATAGGCTTACAAAATTGACAAATAGGATGAAGGAAGCTTAATTGCTTGTTTGAGTTTGTTCGGCGATTGAACTATTCGATTTTATTCTATATCTGACAACTTTATTTTCCATATGATTAAAAAGGGGAAAATGTACTTAAAATAAAAATAAACATCATCATCTAAGATATTAAAACAGATTTTATTTTGGATTATATACAATGATTAAAATTATAATAAAGTATAGTAGTCAGAGATCTCGATGGAGGTACTTCTTTAATGATGTACAACCTGACAACGGCCCTTGACGGTGTTAATCAAAATATTCTATTGAAAAAACTAGAATAATATGGTATGCTGGGTAATGTGCTAAAATTGTTTATGTCATATCCAGCGATCAGAGTGCAGTATCTCCACTACAATGGTATCAATTCTGTAATGGCACTTGTCTCTAAAGGTGTCCCACGGGGCTCAGCATTGAGTCCTGTATTATTTTTAATAGATCTAAATGAAACTTTTTGTTGACGATACCACTTTTTAATCATTTCATATTGATTATCATTCTATTTTCCACAGATATTTGACATACGTTGCTGTACTTTGAACAAATGCAACTTTGACCTGGGAAGGTCTTCCGTTTATACAGAAATCTGCAATATGACTGATTGATGCCGCATAAAGTACAACATAACGTGTCAACCTTTGTTCAAGAGTTAAGGAATTCTCCCGCTGCTTTTTGTACCTCTATCTACCGAATATTGTTGTTGCTATCCATGAAAAAGTCCATTCAATAGACAGTCGTTTTGAGATCCACAGTTAGGATACGAGGAGTCTAGTACTTCCCAAATTAAGGCTATGTATTATCCAGCAAAGTAGGCGATATTTGTGCCTGTGCAATGTCTTGAGAAATATTCTGTGATTAGTGTGAATTAAAAAATATGTCTGAATTTAAATTCAAACTTCTTGTTAAGAAATTTTTGTGAAATATTTCCATGAATTTTTCAATCAGTTTTTCGTTTGCACTGGATGTATTTGCACGGCACACTAATTTTAGAATCATGTGAACTCTTTTAAATCATATTATCTGTTGATCGTTGATGACAATTACTATCAAAATTGCATTTTTTGTAATAATTCATTAGCATCTACAGTCTTGGTATCTTGTATTATATCTTTTTGTACATCAGTATTTATATGTAATAAATGGTAGGGGAGGCAGGGTATAGTTTGGACACGGGGTAATAATGGACACCTTTAAATTTGCCGCTACAGTGATGTAAGAGACATGACCAATGGCATATTTGACACGTATTTGCCTGACAACTTGGCTCATAATAAATATGGCGGCTTATTTCTATAAATGAAAAATTGGCATAGATTTTTCAGTTTTTGTGCTGTGATGTGTAAGTTTCTGATCTACAGAGTGTTGTGACTTGGACAGTTCATCACCTAGGGATATTGCTGTAATTTACATGAAGCTTTGCTGAATATAAGTAAGTGAAAAACTGCTATGATGAAAAGAATTTGTGCTTTTCTAGGGTTGTTATGAATTTTTTGTGTTGGTGTACTACAAGGGAATACTGTGGATGTCCGTCCAGCCTATCCTCACAACTGTTCAACATATCCCCATGTCTGTTTAATGGCTCTTTGCTAATTTATTTATTTTTCAGATTCACAGATAGTTCGTACACACAAAAAACGCACTGACAGGCATCTAGTAGATGGAAATACAGAGGCGGACGTTGAATATGTAATTCAGGGAGGAATATCAGTACGTGCTGCGGCAACCGAGCACGAGGTAAAAAAGTCTCGGCTATGGTATCTTGTTAAGAAGGCGAAAGAGCGTGGTTCCGAAAATATGATATTCACCAGCAATTTTAAAAGCAGGTAAATCATTCCCAATATGATGAAAAAGTCACTTGCTGAAAATCTGGTCTCATCTGGTACACAGATGGCTCGATCTCCATTGATGGGGCGGGGGCTGGAATTTACTCTAGGAACCCAAAGACACGAGTTTGTGTTCGTTTGGAAAAGGGGATATCTGCATTTACACTATTTTGGAATGTGCGCAGATAAACCTAGACAGAGGTTATGTAGACCGACACATAACCATATACACAAACAGTCAAGCAGTCCTCATGGCCCTGAGTGGATATACCATCAACTCAGGGCATGTTGCTAAATGTGGAGAACGGCTTGCCAACCTAGCAAGGCGGAACGTAGTGTGGCTAGAATGGATTCCAGCCCACTTTGGTTTTGAAGGTGATGAAAGGGTGGATGTACTGGCTGTGGAAGGGGCGGCAGTTCCCTTCAGCGGCCGGGCCCGACCTTGGGTCTTATAAAAGAAGCAATCAATATGGAAGCGAGGAACTGATTGGGGAACCAACACCTCACTCACTGGAACGCTCTACAGGGTCTAAGGCAGTCCAAGCTCCTACTGAGGGTTTGGACTAATGGACACGCTAGGGCAACTGCAGAACTACCAAGGAGTAGGTTAAGAACGATAGCAGGACTCTTAATAGGGCACTGCTGTCTGAATAAACACCTCCGTAACTTAGGTTTAAAGGAAAATCCCAAATGTAGGGGTTGTGGCTTGGCTGACGAAACGTCGGCCCAAGTCCTCCTTGTGTGTCCACATTGGGCTGATTTACGCAGGCGAATCTTCGAAGTCCCTGTTATGGTCTCTGGGGTTTGGCTTCATGGATGCATGAGTAGCAGGAATGGCACAATGGGCCAGCCAGTAGCCTCAGTGCCGGAACCTTGGCTTGAGCTTGATCGGCCGAGTTTCACCTGAATCTATTACTAGTAGTGAAAAGTTCTGGAATGATTGACGAGGCTACTTCATAAACAACTAGAAAACTGGCATACCAATATGCAAAGAAAAACGAAATATGACAACCACCTACTTGGGAAGAAAGAGAAGAAGCTGGTAAGGGACACCAAAAGCGGCAACTTTGGCGAAAGTAACTGCGTTTTATCGGCATACAGTGGGTGTGATTTTTGACAAACTTGAACTTGTAATGCAGATGTATCGCTTCCAACCAAACCAGATATACTATCAGGACGAAACCGGAGTCACCATAGTTCCTCGTACCGAAAAAGTCATTAGAATGAAGGGGTGCAAACAGGTGGGGCAAGTTACGTCTGGGGAACGTGGAGAGCTTGTTACTCAGGTGAGAATTATTAGCGCCGCGCCAATAGCAATGCACTGCCACCACTGTAGGTATTTCCTCGTATCCGTCTTGACGAAAGCCGCATGATGTCTGCAGCTTCAGCTGGAAGTGTGAGTCTAGTGCATAAGTCGCGCTGGATGACAATAGAAAACTTTGTAAAAGTGCTAAAAATTTTCAACGAATATTTTCGGTGCACTAAATAAGGTCCCGTTCTATTGATCATGGAAATTACGAGTCACACTTGAGCACTGAGTGTTTAGACTTTTGTAAATAAAACGTAATTGTGGTGTTGACACTCCCTCCACACACATCGAATAAGCTGCAGCCTCTGGATCGTTGTGTATTTGGTACATTTGAAAGAATTTCTTCCCGCTGTTTTATTCATACAACGTCCTTTGCAGTTTAGTATACCTACTTAGGTATTACTGCGTTCTAGAATACTTAGTACTTTGTTTCTTGTGACTTGATAAACAACTAATAAATTGTTTTTATGGCTTAAATTATATTTAAAATAATTTTGTCTCTGCAAAAAAGAATGAGACTGAAAAACTAAGATATGTAGTTGTCAATGTAACCCCACCTATGGGGACAGTTTGAACAATATGCAACTACGATCATTTTGTCACTTAACTACTTAATAGTGGAAGTGAAGCAAGTTTATCTAGCTCATATGAATAGCTTAGGGTCTGAGGTATCGAATGGTACCTATTTGATAGCAATAATAAACCTTTCCAAAAAATCTTAAACAAAAATTTATCCTCGGTCTCCCCTATTTACCCATGTTCAAATACATTCAGAGAATAATAATTATAACTGGTATATACACATTTTAACATTAGGTTGTAAGTACAAATATAATATGCTTTCGTCTCCTATCTGGACGAATGGCAAGTGATAAAACAACCGAATTGGGTATGGTTGATCCTCAAACCAACAGAAAAGTGTACCTATGACCCACTGTAACGCGAAAAATTCGCCGAGCTGTCGTAAATTTAATATTGGCTAACCTGTCGACTGGGAGAAGTCACAGCGCTCTCGGTACGGAGTTAAAAATTTCAGTCCTCCATTTGCCGTCAAGGTGTAAACACACCGCTTCAACTTAGAATTTTCGCATGTGCTCTGGGAGCCATAAGTGCTTTATTGGAAAATCCGACAATTCCGACATAGGGGAGGAGAAATACGGCTGGAACCAACAATTGGTAGCTCCGACCCGATAGGTTTCTGGTCCAAAAACGGTCGATGACTGTGGGTTCCATAAAAATTTAGTGGAATTGCGTTTGAGGTAAATTTCCGTAGACGGCATTAGTTAGAAGGATTCATTAACAAGGTAAATGGTTGAAAAATACTTTCTCGGAATTAACAGTTTTGTAGGTAATTTAACGTAGAAATTCTGCTTTGATTCGTAGTTTATTGGAGTATGTAATCTGGATTTCACGAGTTAGTTTCGACGCATTTCATAAATTCTTATTAGTTCATATTCTTCATTGCTTTATATTTTGTTGAAATAAGAATATATCACGGGGGTTGTATAAATATTCAGGGATGTGTCCAACGACATAGTTTTTATATTATGGGTTTTTTTTGGTATCGTAGTTTTTTGCTAAGCGAAAAAAAACCTGTCATATAGTTTTTATTTTCAGTGTAGGTGGCTTTTATACAGTTAAAAGTCATGATATATGATTATTTGCGATTTTCGGGTGTTGTTAATATAGTCAGTATGATGGGATATTACGGAGGTACGTCGAAAATTTACCCGGGGAAAAATGTAAACCCTATGTAGAGGCTAATTCGTTTCTCTATTTTAGGGTTTCTTTTTTGTACGAGGACATTAATGATTGGAATTTAATGAGTCAGTGAGACCAGTTCCAGGAGAATTGGAATATTCTGGAGCAACTTCAGTTCCTGTTCTGGTGCCGGAAAAGGATAAGTGAACAGTTTTCCTTTTCTTATTTCTTCAACTTCATTAGTAAACTCACATTTGTGCTTCACATATAAAGTTTTTTCATTTCTTTTTGCGGCAATTACTATAATTTCGCTTACATTTGTACTTGATATTTGAAAAATTTGAAATCTTTGCTCATAGATTAAGATACGCTAAGACACTACGGTACGTACCTGGTATTGCGTTCTTTAGTGTTTTTTTTAACCTATTTCTAATGATTTTATGTATATAACTTGCGCCGTACATAATTGTGAGTTGTATTTTCTATAGCAACGCTAAACTCGTTACTATTTAAATTTTTGGCTTATGCAATTATTTATATTTTTATTGATGTTGGTACAAATTGCGGAAGTGTGGACCCTTGTAACTATACATTGTTGATTTTGATATATATGTTATCGTTGTATTTTTGGGATATTGTACATGAACAATTTTGTCGTTCCTCTAGAATCTTAGAATTGAGACATCGGTGTAGTTTGGGGCCCTCAGCTCTTCTGCACCCTGAGATTACAGCCTTCAGCTGAGCTCAGACGTTATTTGTAATATTTTTTTTGGTAGTTACATTGTAATAAATATTTTGAAAAGAGACCTTTGGTCCACAAAGACTAATTAAATCTTCAATCAGGGGATACTTGCTGACTTTTATTTACTTATGATAATTTACCTATCAGTTTAATCTTTGGAGTGTGTAGTGAGTTTTGTTAACCCACTGAGGAGTTATGGGCTAATTAAAGAAGTCTTGGGTGCTTGCCAAAACTTCTCTGGCGCCCTTTTTGTATACTTAATAATCATTTGAAGAATCCACCCCTTCTTCGACTCGAAGTTAGTCGACTGGCGAGCACGGGTTGTACCACGTGAGACAACCCGCATACCTATAACGAGCACTGTGAGGGTTTGTAGGTTTTTCTCGTTATACCACTATCAGATTTAGTTATCACAGGACAGGTTTGGATCATTGTCATCATTATTTACGTATCTTATAGCAGAACCACACCCAAGTAGAGAAAATTGTAAAGGAAAACCAATATATGATTGTAATTATATGTTATGTCAGCAGCTGTTTGTAGTATATCTTTTTCCTAGGTACCCAAAAGCAAAAACAATACCTTTTGTATAACATACGTGCAGCAAATTCTTCGTATCCAATAAATTTCTACATTTATCTGAATACACACACCGGCAATACTCCTGCGCAATATTTAGAAGGAATAACTCCCCCACGCAACCCCTCAGGATCTGATTATAGCGCTTGAAGAATATGCAACACAATTCCACAAGAACATATCAATAATTTGATTCTGTGGCGGGTCAATTCACTACTCCAGTATAGAGGAAGCCACACTGGGTATTAAGGTTGCCATATTTTTTCTTTATGTACAATAATTTGAAAATTTGTACTCTTAATCACAATTATTTTTTGTACTACTTTTTCTTATAATTTTATTTCAATTGTCACTTAAACGTACAAAGAAGTTTATCAACGGCATTGAAAGAGTAAAGATATTCATAAAATTAATTAAAATATTTTGTTTCTTTCTAGAAAATGTGGGAGGTCCAAGAGTTTTGAGGAAAACGTAGGAAATGAACATTGTATATTTGCTCCATTTCTGCCTAATAAGACATTTGTGTCGATTACGTAGTACATGAATTAACAAGCTACGGACTCTGAGGCCAGTAAAAAAGAACCCCGCATGCAAAAAAGCAATTAACATTAACCGCTCTTATCGCAAATCTGTTGTGTTTATTAATAATGCAATGCAATTAAAGTGCACGAAAACGGTCTCCGGATCGATGTTCTTAATTAAATAATCAATTGTTTTACTTAAAAGCTTATTGAAAAGTTTGTTTGTAAGGAAACCAAAATGATTTATGTCGTGACTTCACTGACACGACTACATAATGCACCTAAGGAACAGGTTTGATATTTAACACTCGGTGGAATTGAAACATCGTCATTTTTATAATCAAGCAGCGTATTTTACCCATGAATAAATTAAAACTTATGTCAATTCTTTTTATACGATTTCATTCAAATATTAGTAACCTGGAGGCGTTAATTTTTTTATTTGTGACCTTAAAGTTAGTGTTTGGGCATTTGGAGAATGTGAAGAAACGTTCAAAATACATTAATTCGAATAGAAAGATCAAACTTTGATTAACAATTTTTCTATTATTAAAGCATTATAACTTAGCTAGTATGAGTATCTCTCTACATGACTTCTGGGTTTTGCTGGTTAAAAGCAAAACACTTTTACTCATCTTTTTTTTTTGTCCGGTGTTCACACTTGCCCCACAAAGTGGGGCAAGTGTGAATGCGGTTCATGCTGTCTACAATATAAGGTGTTTTCAGATAATTTGAGGCAAGTGTGAAATACTGTTAAAAAAGCTACAAATTCGTTTTTGGAACACTATAATATCTAAAATAGGTAAAAAGTTATGAACTTTTCAAAATGAAATATCCTTAAGTGCCTAAATTTAAATTTGCCAAATCTACTGAGAAAATGAATGTGTCTCCTCTGCGGCCTCTCTTGGGGTCTGGCAGGATTCTTATGATTATTTCTTTATTAATCGTATTAATATCGTCTATATCGGGCCAAGAAAAGGTTTTTCTGCCGAATTTTAAAAATTTCACTTCCCATCCTTCATCAGTTTCGTTCAAAATGTGGTCAACAAAATGCCTTATTCTCTTCTTGGTTTCATATTGAACTATCACCCATTTGCCGTTTTCGATATTATTTTGATCTTCTTCGATTTTTTTTCCGGAGTTTTTTCTGTATCTAGCTCTTCTTCTGTATCAGAACTCTCTGGGTCTAAAAGTCATCTGCTGAATCAATGATTACAGAGAAATTGTCCACCTCTTCATCTGTAGATTCGATGTCACTTTCTTTGTGGACTGTGCGCTTTTTATTAACTTTTTGTCGGAAAACGTTGTTAGTCTTAGTCGCTTTTTCTTCTTCTAGTCTAGCTAATACCTGTGGTGCAGTGATAACTTCTGCTCCACATGCCACTTTTTTTTGTACCTGGCCACTATCAGAGTGTCTTATTGTTTTCGAAAGAAGCTCTTCAAATTATAATTTTGATGTGGATCGACTAGTTGTAGCTTCTATATTTGGAATTTGTTCGACATTTTGGTTTTCTTCGACATTTCCCACTATGCAAATAAATATTACAGTTATGTTAATTCAATATCACATTGTGATAATGTTCTTCCTTTTTTTCCTCTTGTTTTCATCACATGCACATCTATACAACCGCTTATGCCCAGCTTGTGGCTGTTAACTTTTGTGATGTTTCAACTTAACTTCTCAGCGATGTTAAAGCGCCGCCTTTTTACATTAATGTGATGTTACTAGAACTTCCTCAAAAGGAAGTCTTTATAACGAACTGAAAACAACATTTCTGTTACATTCTGAAATGCCTTTTAACATCTTGTCGATGTTAATGCAATGTCTAAATAATAACATCGTATCAATGATCTAAATGCAACATTTCAAAAACGATACAGTGTATTCTCTTAGATGTTGTATGGATATTACTTAAACCTCTAAATAATATACTTCAATCATTGTAGATGACATCCTATAGATGTTTCTGTGCCTAATCAGCGAATACAGGGTGAACAACTAAGAACGCCGGCTGTCGGCCATATTTCAAAAACTAATCATGGTACAACTTTAAAAAAATACCTTCAGGAAAATGACCCTGAAAAATCGCTGGAAAATATTTTTGAGTTCCTAAAATGTCTGCTATGGGGTGGAATGAACACTTAAAAACATAATATTGTGATTATCTCCAAAAAAGACATACTAAACGTATCCTAGAAATACAATATTTGATATATTGTTGAGATTATGAAAAAATGTAGTTAGGGACTTTTTGTCTTCATTGTTCAAGTAAGGGGTGGGGGAAGGTTTAACCCAAACAACAAATGTCGTAACACTTTTTTTGTTAATCGACATCCATCTTTTTGGCTTCATTTGAAAGAGTTTTTCCTTTTTAATAAGAAATGCTTAACAAAAATAACAAAATTAGGCAATTTTGTCAACGCTTTAATAAAAGTCCACAATTTTCCCATTTTTCTCAGAAATTTAAAATGTAATGAGGCGTTTTTTAAATTCTGATGAAAAGGGGTTAAAAAAATAAGAATCTATTCCAAAATATAAGATTTACAATATCAGATATAAAAATTAAAAAAATGCTTCAATTTACATTTGAATTTTCCGAGTGGATACAAAATTATCTAATTTTCCCCTTCCACCAACAATTTTTGTTTTATAAGGATCATGAGAAAAAGAACTCTCATCTAGGTTCCAAATTTGTTCGGGATTGTTATGAAGTGATAAATCTGTTAAAGTTTGATTCAAAATATCTAAATATGCATTAATGATGAACGGACTGTCATTTTTTTCGAGCGTACTCAACTTATTGGGGCTTCTTTATACTCAGGTGGTGACGTATTTTGAAGTTTCTGAACCAATCATCACCAGGTATGTTGTTCTTGAATGGTGTCTTAATATTATTTTGTTCAACATAACTTCCAACAACCATCAGCAATTATTTTCTCGTGATTCCAAAGCCCTACTTCTCAAGTGTGCGAAGAGCATTTGCTAATTTAATTTCATCCTCTTTTGGAATCACTGTAGAACGGCCTTGTGTCTCGCTTTTTTTTCCTCGGGCACCTTTCAGGTGATAAAATAGAGTGGTTATCGGAATATGATATAATCTATGGGCTCTATGTATGGTTAGGGCACCGCGTTTAATTTCAGCCACAGCTAAACTTACATCTTCCTTTGAATAAGCCCCTCCTCTGTTAGTCTTTCTTACGTAGACTCTTGGCATATTCTGACATGAAAATTTTTCAAGTTTTTCCACCGCAAAAATGTACGTTCACACTTGCACTTATGAAATGTTGACACTTACCTCATTATGCGAAATACTAAGGGGTAAGTGTGAACACGATATTTATCAACAGTACGAAAAGAAAACCGAAAATGCATATATACTGTGTTAAACTATAACATATTACAAATACAATAGCAATAATTAGAAATAACTTACGTTGGTAAATGTATTTTTCCTTGTATTTTTAAAATAACACGGTGCACTCATCAACTGTGATCACTTTATGGCATGCATTAAATAGATTATGTCGCGCCCGCCAATTATCGCACTGGCGTTCTTTTTAGCGGGCAAGTGTTCTAGGATGATATACTACTACGAACAAAAAAACGCACTTCTATCGGTGTACTCCTGTCATTTTAAAATGATATGTTCACAGTTACCCCCGATTCACACTTACCCAGGTTTACCTTATATCAATTAGATCATGGACTCCTATTACTTTCTTTCTACAAGATCAATTTTTATTTTGTTGGATTTAATTCGGTTCTGTCTCTCATGACCTAGTAGCTAGTCTCTCCTATGCCATATTGGTTTTGGATGTGCTTCATTTATAGTTAATAAAAACTTTTCAAATAATCTAGTTATGAGAAACTTTGGTGTATGTTTGTGAATTAACAAAACACTCAATCCCAATAAATAAGTTTAATAATTTCAACAGATTGTTGATACAATTACACTGTTTATGTAAAATAATGTCTTCAAAAGTATAAAAATTGTGATAAGTGAGAACTTGAATGAAAGTGAAAATTGATTAAATTTAAAAGTGACAGATACAATATTAAATGCTTTGGATTGCATTTATAATGACTGGAAAAATAAAAGTAACTTGTAGTTGCTATACCAACTACATTTTTGGAAAACTGCAATAATGAAATAATTAATAATATGTCATTAATTTATCACAAGAATTTCTCAAATCGAATATAGTCATATCAAAATATGAAAATGTAATAATTTATATATCATTAAGTATATCGAGAATTTCTCTAGTCCAAAGTTGCAATAATATCTTCACGAAAATGAAATAATTAATATGGATGAAACAATTAGATGTTAGCCACTTAAAATGATAAACTTCTTCCGGCTTCTGGAAATTAAAAATCAGTTATCTTGCAATCAGTGAATTATTATATCTCTTATTTCATGACCATCCATAATAAAGAATCCATGTCATAGCAAAATAAGATCTAAACACGATCCAGGATTCAAAGACAAACCATAATTGTCCATCTACACTACACGTTGCAAAGACGCCTAAATAAAATCCATTTTCATGAGGTTAACGCCATCCGAGAACGAACACCTCTTCTATAATGCCGTGGAGAACTTACGATTTTATCGATCAATTCTGATAAAATTACAATGATGAAAACTCAACATTTCGAAAACATATGGTTTTCTTAAAAAATCCAGTAAGAACCTATCATCAGTAAAAACCCATACGTGGTAAAAAAACTTTTAATGGGAGCTGTGTATGTTTTTTCACGAAACATGTGAGGATTTATGTCACTCCAATACCTCACATTTTAAGTAATAATGTTTCCATTAAGGAAGAAAGTACTTTCGTCACTAAAATAAATTGTCCTCTCATAGTGTGGCTGTTGGAGAATTTTTGTGGACATATTTTCACAGGATTACAGCCTTCAGTCGGAGTCGTCATCTGAAAGTTGATGTAGCATTTTTAATTTGTTTTTGGTAAACACCCTGTATACTGTACTATGACTGACTCCACAGGTAGACGCTACTTGGGTTGTGGAAGAAGAATAGTTTACTACAATTCAAGCAACTATATCAATTTGTGTATCCATACCAATATTTGATCGACCCGATCGTTTGGAATCATGAACACTATCTGTTTGTTGAAGCTTATGAAAAAGCTTCCTCAAATAAGTCCCCGATATAGGGTGATCGGGGAATCTCTGAGTAAAAATGCGTTCCGCCGCATGAAAATTATTTATACTTTCACCAATAATTAAGATAGCTGTTACTTTGTCAGCTAGAGCACGTACCGTTTTGTTTATGTTAAACAATAATTAATTCAAGATATTATCGCATGTAAAAACGTCAATTATAAAACTTCTACTTTTTTAACAATTAACTATAAGCGGACTATTGAATCTTTATTAATTAAAAGCAAAACTCAAATTTTATTGTTCATTTATTTTAATAATCAAAAATATCGTGAATCCAAATAAATTAGTATAATTAAGTAAGTATTCTAAATATATTTCAAACGAGGTGTCACTTGCCATAATATTATTGGATTCAGTTGCCTGGTGACGTCACCGATGCCTATTACGTCACCTGTTACCACTCGTAGAGAAGCTTACAATTGTTCATTTTCACGTTCCAAATATCATGAGTCAAGTATTACCGTTCAAAACAAAAGAGGGGAGGAGGGAACTTTTGAGAATCACTGTATAGAAAATAATATTTCTGACCTTGCTACCAGCAAGAGTTTTCACACCATAATTATCACAAAAAGGGAAGATGAAAGGCAACAAATGTACGAATCCATCATGCCTTTGACTTGCGGGAAGGCAAGAACCACCAATTAGAAATTAACGTGTAAGTGACTCAACGATTTCGGAACAATTTGACCTCGAGTGCTACCAATAACAGCTGAACAAAAATTCTCAACATAAAAGGTTGAAATACTCATTCATTTTTAAATTAAAATGAGCAAATTAATGAAAATATTAGTCCAAGACTAATATTTATTACCGACAGATGTATAATCAGTTGCATACCAGAAGTGGACAAAATTAACAAAATTGTTCTAATTGTTGCCTGGCTTAACCACTTTGGTGCTGACCAAATTCGAGCACAGTTAGTCTGATTAAGCAGGCTATATCATAGTAAAATTAAAGAGATTATCTTTAAACAATAATCTCTATTATTCATTAAGTTGACTAGCTCAGAATTGTAGGATTTGTTCTATTTGCACCGGTAGAGTAGGTTTTTAGAGGAGCTAGAAAGAAAATAGAATTGGCAACTTCCAGGGGTTCTTCATATTCCTCTAACCGAACCATTCAGTTACCAAAATGACTAGTTAAACAATCACAAATAATATGGATCCATGTACAATGTACAGAGTTATTAAAAATGGGTATGTAATTCGACTCTCTAGTTTTAAAGCAAACAAGTTGAGTGAATTATTCAACTCTATTATTTAATCGTTTTGCCAATATTTCTGTTACGGAAGCAGTATCCCAGACACGACATCCAGATCTAATAAAAGGAAAACGGAAAGATCTTACTTCCTACTTCCCAGGTGGAGCGACTCTAATTATATAAAAGAGGGTAAGCACGATGGTACGCTGGGTGGTACTGTTAGCTGCTATTGGTAACTACGCCACCATATGCTATGTAGTTGGCAGGTTGATGGTGAACAGTTGACATCTAATCACTTAAATAGTTATTCAATTATTATGGGTCTAAAATCGTGAATATTTATGAGTAAAGGAAATCAAGGGATCTTACCGAATATGGGCAGCGGCCGTATAAAGAAAAGTAACTGATGTTAATCTCTTTTGTATTAGGACTCTTATGATCCGAAATAAATTTCGATTTTAATGAAACCACGTGGTCAAAGTTTCGCCTAGAAAATATAGACAAAAGAAAGAGGAGTAGACAAACAGATGATCTCCTCAAACTTGGCATTAGAGAGATATTGCCAAATGCAATACCGCATACGGTGCGGTATTTATGTTGCGCGCTATTTTAATAACGCTCTACCTAAAATAGATTTGGAAATAAGAGCTATAGCCATCACTGTTATTTAATAACGTAGCGCTGCGTTAGGAAGGAAGTAACATAACCTGTCTTTTTTGTGTACTTATAATTTTTTTAAAGTTAGAACCAAAAACCAAATAAACTTACTATTTGCATACTTGATAAAATTAAATATATTTAAGAATGGATGAAATTCTTAACTGGAGCTAGTGAAAATGCTATTGAAAATGTGATTTTGCATAATATAAAAGGAGTGGAGCAAAACCAAATAGAATATACCCAAGGCCCTATGATTGTATTTGATTTTGATAATATGCAAGAACATAATGTAAAAAACAATTTTATGTTTATTAGGGAAGGTATTTCCAAGTGGACAGAGGCTCTTGGAATCGCTGAAACACTTTATACTTTCACTCGTAGATCTGTTATAGTTTACTGTTAGTATTTATTATAAGATATAAAAGTAAGTATGCACATTGCTTTATCTCCTTTACATATTTTATTGGTACGTTTAGGAGTTACTGGAATTTGCGTACTTTTAAAAAGAGTTGCATAACACATACTAAACATCATCTAAACGCGATGATAAACAAAAACCCAACATTAGAAAACCGATGCGTTTTGTTTTGAGAACTGCGCACGACAATTTTGTGCGGTATTTACAATAACGCTCTACGGTACGTAACCGTAAATTACACGAAGCGCTAGCGTTATTAGCGTTAGAGACGTAAAGAAGTGAATCGCGCATTCAATAAACGTCAAAATACCGCAAGCGTAATTACCGCAAAGCATTTTTAACCAAGCAATATCTCTCTAATATTTGGTGACATTAGTACCGTAAAATGAGGTTAATTTAACCGCTGGGGTGAATTTCACAAAAAATAGAAAATAAAACAACTTTGGTTACTTGAGTCATAATATATATTTTTGTTAGTTTTTGCTAATAACTTACGTTTGGGGTAACTGACAAATATTTTTATATTTAAGAAATATCTTTAAAATATTTAAAGAAGGTTAAATTCAGGACATAGTGAACTAAGGAAAAATCATGTTAAAAAAATGTCGTTAAATTGTAATGCCTGGAAAATTAAGGAAAACTTAATAAATTTCCTGATAGTATTTTTTTTAAATATTATATTATAGAGTAAATTGGGGGAATATGCCGCGCTGGGTAATACGCCGCAGTTTGATATTTCCGTTCCAAGTCAACATTTGGCAACAATGGTCGTTCATCCATATTTGTGTCAGACAGAAAACAAGCGTGAATCATTCGCAAATCGAAACCATTAGTTTTTTAGTGAGTGACGTCGATATAAAGGTAAGCACCGTGTAAAATAGTTTCTAATGTTAAGTTATATACAGTGGTGAAGGAAGTCTTAAGCAGATTTCGTCAATTTTAATAGAAGTGTGTCAAAGAATGATTCATAACCTTACTCTTTTTTGGCGGAACACTCTGTTAAACGTATGATAAATATGTGTTTTGATTTTATTTGTCATAAGATGCAATATGGGGTATTATGCGTCACATTTTTTCAACTGCGGCGTATTACCCCGAGCGTATTACTCTTACCCTTACCTGCTTTTTTTTGGTTTCAGATGCCTCGTACTTTTGTTCGGAAAAACGTTAGAGCTTTATGGTCAGAAGAAGATCTTGGCAATGCCATTGAAGATCTTAGACATGGTAGAGGATCTGTTCGCCAAATTAGCTGTACTTATAACGTTCCTGCCCGTACTTTGATGAGAAGAATGCGGTCTGGAAACCTCCGCAAAGAAAAATTGGGCCGCAAAAGTTGTCTAACTTCAGATCATGAAGCAAGTTTGGTAAAATACATCCAAACTATGGAAAAGCATGGATTTGCACTTACATCAGTTGATGTGAAAAAGATTGCATTTTCTTTTGCGGTTCAAAATAATATTTCAAATACCTTTAATGTCGAGAAAAAGCAAGCTGGGTATGACTGGTTTGTATCGTTTATGAAAAGACATCCTGAATTGTCAATTCGCCAAGCTCAAGGAATGTCTATAGCGCGAGCGCAAGGCATGTCTAAGAATGAATGCGAACGATATTTTGATCTGTTGCAGAAAACATTAACAGATAATGACTTAATGAACACCCCGAGAAAAATATTTAATATCGATGAATCAGGGCTACAACTTAACAATAACCCAGGAAAAGTTATTGCCACTAAAGGCACCAAAACCGTAAACTGCGTTACAAGTGGTGAGAAAGGTGAGACGGTGTCAGTTATAGCCTGTGTTAATGCAGAAGGTCATTTTCTTCCTCCCGTTTGTATCTTTAAAGGCAAGAAGAAAAAACAAGAGTTCGAAGATGGTTTGCCTCCTGGGGGTAAAGTTATAATGAATGAAAAATCGGCATATGTAACAACAGATATTTTTAAAATATGGCTTCGAGAGCACTTTATTGCCAGAAAAGAGCCAGGTAAAGTATTGCTCATTTTAGATGGCCATTCGTCGCACTGTTCGGATGTAGAATTATTAGATTTAGCCGCAAGCAACGATGTCATCATGTTGTGTCTACCAAGCCATACGACACACTGGCTTCAGCCACTAGACAGATCGTTTTTCAAACCTTTAAAAACCTATTGGTCACAAGCCTGTAATAACTGGATACATAATCATCCTGGTCGGAAATTGAATAGGCTACAGTTTCCAGCACTCTTAAACAATGCATGGTGTAAAGCAGCTACGGTTCAAAACGGGGTTTCGGGTTTCAGAACCTGCGGAATACATCCATTTAATGCAACCATAATTCCCGATCATGCTTTCATCCAGCATACTCCCGCGACAATTCCTAGGAACAATAATTTAGAACAAAATGCTGATGGTGTTATTCCTGATGATGCCGACAACAATGTTGAAGATAATCCTAATGATGAGGTCAATAATATTCATAACAACGAAGTATCATTTGAAGCGATCGTACCTATTCCAGCTATACCTGGTCCAAGTGGGTGTCAGAAGAGAAAGCAGCATGCTCAGTTACTTACATGCCCAGAAACAATTGCAGAGAAACGAAAGAAAAGAGAAATTAAAGACAAAAAGGAAGCAGCAAAGCTAAAACGTAAAAAAAATAAGATGGAAAAAGATGAGGCCGATAAAGAGAACAAAGGAAAAAAGAAGACATTCACTCAAAAGAAAAGACGTGATGCTAATCCTGATACTAGTTCATCAGAAAGCGAATTAGAAGTGCCTACAATGGAGAGCGGTGAATCAGAATTGGAATACGATGAATCAGAATATTGTGCACAATGCCGTGGATACTATTTTGATAAAAAAGGACCAAAATGTGATTGGTTGCAATGTGTGCAATGTAATCATTGGGTTCACGAGATATGTACTCCATCAAACATATATTGTGCAGATTGTGTTCCAGATCAGACATAAGATTAGACATAAGATTCAGTAATATATAATATGTAATGTTGTAAAAATAAAGTTTTTTTTTCAGTTTCATGAAATATTTTATTTCTTACGAGAATAGCATGTTGCCATATTACTCATCGTATGATGCCATATTACCCATGGTATGGGGTAAAATGGCAATAGAGTATCACTATGCATTTTTACTTCTAATCTTTCGCTGTGTGTGAATATGGCATCGAGCGACTCTGAACACATACATATATTGTGTAAGCTCTAACGTGCAGCCATCGTGTTTCAGCTAGGCGCGTTGGTTCTTAGAATGTGGGCATTTGAATTTTATGTTGCCATATTACCCCAATTTACTCTATAGTAATACCATCTTAGTTACCTTTTCTTTAAAAAAGGTACCAATATTGTCAAAAAATAGTTTTTAGTCATTTCACGCAGTTTTATTACGATTTTGGGGTGAAAAATGGGTTGAAGTTGACCGACTCGTCAATTCGTGATTGCTATAATAAATCTGCCGGTGCCTTCGCTTAAATAGACTTTAGTGTATTTCGAATCGTGCGAGTATTCACGCGAAAACATTAACTTTCTCTCTTAAAATCAAACAATATAAAATGCCGAGAGTTTACATGCGTAAGCCGGGTGCAAAGCGGTTTGAGGACTACGACGAAAAAACTTGTTTAACTGAAGTTTTAGATGGAAAAATTAGTGCAACCAAGGCTGCGAAAAAATACAAAATTGCTAAAGGGACAATTATTAACAAAATACATGGTCGGCACGTTAAGAAACATGGATGCCAAACTGTGTTTTCGACTGCTGAAGAAAGTGACTTTGTGGAAGGATTGGTTACGGGTGCAAAATCGGGCTATCCACTAAACACCCTCGATTTACGTTTAAGGCCTATCTGGATCGCATAGTAAGAAATTGACGGTATAAAAATAACTTACCAGGTAGGTTTTTTTTAAAGCACTTGATTTTTTATGTTGAATTTTATGTCTTTTTAGGGTACGAGTGGGCGAAATGTTTTTTATCCCGCCACAGTCAACGATTAGGCAACAATATTATACAATCCCGTGCTGCTGTAGATGTAGAACTGTTATCCTCATTTTTTGAAGAAACTTGCTAAAACACTTAAAGGTATGAAACCACAGGCAATTATGATGAAAGCAATTTAAGCGACGACCCAGGCACGAACAAACTTATTTTTCGTAGGGGTGTAAAGTATCCGGACAATGTTATTAATTTTTCAAAACGTGCTGTGACTTTGATGTTATGTGTTTCTGCAAATGGTGACATATTGTCACTTTACGTTGCTTATAAGGCGGCGAATATGTGGGACTCTTGGCGTGAAGGTGGTACAAAAGGCGCTCCATGTTGCGATAAAAAATGTTGTGCAAAGGGGTCCAAATATAATCACTCAAATCATGGTTGGTTTGACGCTATCTGTTTTACCGACCAATGTATTAGCAGAAATAACCAATCTGTTAATATCATGATAACTTTTCGGATCTACTAAAGATGGCAGTTGCCGAAATAAGTATTTTAACATCAATCTATAAATATTGGTAATTAAATGTAAAAATTATTTGTTTATTATCAATAAAGGGGCTTTTGTCATGTTGTCATTGTGAACAAATATATGGGTATAATAATTCAATCTGGAATAACAATGACAGAATATGTAATAACTATATGCAATGACATTGTAATAATAAATAACATATGGTGTGGTGAAAAAACATATATTCTTAGTTATGAATCATTTTTTCATAAAAACAAAATATACATTTATTGTTAATAAATAATTATCATGAGAAAATACTCTCATGTACCTAATAGTAAATAATTATTTATTTATAGAGTGTAAGCAAATAATTTGTTTTTTACTAATAAACATTTAATAAGCCATATTTCTATAAAGGATTTGGTGATAGTTAATTATTCGTATTAGTGATTGTAACCAAACGGTTCTTTCAGTGTACAGTTAAATTTGCATTATTGTAGACATACGTTAAAGAAATAATTGTATTAATGTAAATAAATGTAATCACATATTTAAACGTAATTTGTAATTTTGATGATTAATTTTTTTTAGTAACATTTTTCGATATTTAATATTTGATGACTGTATTTTAGGTTTCAGATAATGCAGAACTTTTTTTGAAGAATAACTTTTTTTCCTAAAATTAATAATAGAGTAAATTGGGGTAATATGGCAACATAAAATTCAAATGCCCACATTCTAAGAACCAACGCGCCTAGCTGAAACACGATGGCTGCACGTTAGAGCTTACACAATATATGTATGTGTTCAGAGTCGCTCGATGCCATATTCACACACAGCGAAAGATTAGAAGTAAAAATGCATAGTGATACTCTATTGCCATTTTACCCCATACCATGGGTAATATGGCATCATACGATGAGTAATATGGCAACATGCTATTCTCGTAAGAAATAAAATATTTCATGAAACTGAAAAAAAAACTTTATTTTTACAACATTACATATTATATATTACTGAATCTTATGTCTAATCTGGAACACAATCTGCACAATATATGTTTGATGGAGTACATATCTCGTGAACCCAATGATTACATTGCACACATTGCAACCAATCACATTTTGGTCCTTTTTTATCAAAATAGTATCCACGGCATTGTGCACAATATTCTGATTCATCGTATTCCAATTCTGATTCACCGCTCTCCATTGTAGGCACTTCTAATTCGCTTTCTGATGAACTAGTATCAGGATTAGCATCACGTCTTTTCTTTTGAGTGAATGTCTTCTTTTTTCCTTTGTTCTCTTTATCGGCCTCATCTTTTTCCATCTTATTTTTTTTACGTTTTAGCTTTGCTGCTTCCTTTTTGTCTTTAATTTCTCTTTTCTTTCGTTTCTCTGCAATTGTTTCTGGGCATGTAAGTAACTGAGCATGCTGCTTTCTCTTCTGACACCCACTTGGACCAGGTATAGCTGGAATAGGTACGATCGCTTCAAATGATACTTCGTTGTTATGAATATTATTGACCTCATCATTAGGATTATCTTCAACATTGTTGTCGGCATCATCAGGAATAACACCATCAGCATTTTGTTCTAAATTATTGTTCCTAGGAATTGTCGCGGGAGTATGCTGGATGAAAGCATGATCGGGAATTATGGTTGCATTAAATGGATGGATTCCGCAGGTTCTGAAACCCGAAACCCCGTTTTGAACCGTAGCTGCTTTACACCATGCATTGTTTAAGAGTGCTGGAAACTGTAGCCTATTCAATTTCCGACCAGGATGATTATGTATCCAGTTATTACAGGCTTGTGACCAATAGGTTTTTAAAGGTTTGAAAAACGATCTGTCTAGTGGCTGAAGCCAGTGTGTCGTATGGCTTGGTAGACACAACATGATGACATCGTTGCTTGCGGCTAAATCTAATAATTCTACATCCGAACAGTGCGACGAATGGCCATCTAAAATGAGCAATACTTTACCTGGCTCTTTTCTGGCAATAAAGTGCTCTCGAAGCCATATTTTAAAAATATCTGTTGTTACATATGCCGATTTTTCATTCATTATAACTTTACCCCCAGGAGGCAAACCATCTTCGAACTCTTGTTTTTTCTTCTTGCCTTTAAAGATACAAACGGGAGGAAGAAAATGACCTTCTGCATTAACACAGGCTATAACTGACACCGTCTCACCTTTCTCACCACTTGTAACGCAGTTTACGGTTTTGGTGCCTTTAGTGGCAATAACTTTTCCTGGGTTATTGTTAAGTTGTAGCCCTGATTCATCGATATTAAATATTTTTCTCGGGGTGTTCATTAAGTCATTATCTGTTAATGTTGTCTGCAACAGATCAAAATATCGTTCGCATTCATTCTTAGACATGCCTTGCGCTCGCGCTATAGACATTCCTTGAGCTTGGCGAATTGACAATTCAGGATGTCTTTTCATAAACGATACAAACCAGTCATACCCAGCTTGCTTTTTCTCGACATTAAAGGTATTTGAAATATTATTTTGAACCGCAAAAGAAAATGCAATCTTTTTCACATCAACTGATGTAAGTGCAAATCCATGCTTTTCCATAGTTTGGATGTATTTTACCAAACTTGCTTCATGATCTGAAGTTAGACAACTTTTGCGGCCCAATTTTTCTTTGCGGAGGTTTCCAGACCGCATTCTTCTCATCAAAGTACGGGCAGGAACGTTATAAGTACAGCTAATTTGGCGAACAGATCCTCTACCATGTCTAAGATCTTCAATGGCATTGCCAAGATCTTCTTCTGACCATAAAGCTCTAACGTTTTTCCGAACAAAAGTACGAGGCATCTGAAACCAAAAAAAGCAGGTAAGGGTAAGAGTAATACGCTCGGGGTAATACGCCGCAGTTGAAAAAATGTGACGCATAATACCCCATATTGCATCTTATGACAAATAAAATCAAAACACATATTTATCATACGTTTAACAGAGTGTTCCGCCAAAAAAGAGTAAGGTTATGAATCATTCTTTGACACACTTCTATTAAAATTGACGAAATCTGCTTAAGACTTCCTTCACCACTGTATATAACTTAACATTAGAAACTATTTTACACGGTGCTTACCTTTATATCGACGTCACTCACTAAAAAACTAATGGTTTCGATTTGCGAATGATTCACGCTTGTTTTCTGTCTGACACAAATATGGATGAACGACCATTGTTGCCAAATGTTGACTTGGAACGGAAATATCAAACTGCGGCGTATTACCCAGCGCGGCATATTCCCCCAATTTACTCTAAAAAAGTTTTCCATATGATTCCAACTTAGGGGGACATATTGTCAGAAACCAAAGAAATGTGTTTCCTGAACGTACCCTAATCAAAATGGCAAAAATTTCAAACCCCTCATACCATAAACTATTTTCCTATTTGGACACAAAACATCATAAGTGTAATAATTGAAATTTTGATTTGAAAATTTGTATTTGAATTACAAATAACCTTTTTTTAAACATTTCACTTTAAATAATAAATAATGGTAATTCTTTCTTAAAACATTTTCATGTTTTATTAATTTATTAATACCTTGTATATCTCATCAATGATAACGATTTTCTTATGGTGAATTCCATTCGTAGACACACTGCATCGAAAATGGCTAGATTTATCGAATTATTTCATAGAATGAAATTTGATTAAAAATGTATTTCCTACAAGGTGAGCAACACTTACAAGATCCTACCATCGAAAAAATTCTTGAGCACAGCACTATCTACATATTGACATATTCAAAGTCAATTTATATCCAAATCTGAATCTCTTTAGGTAGTGCTCTACAAATTGGCTTTAACAGAAGTATCCGGCCTGGGAGTTTCTATTGAAACACTCTGTATACAATTATTTTACTTAAAGAAATTATATTCAAAACTTTTGCTACGTTCATTTCAATTTTACCATGCAGGCGACTGTTTATGTAATAAGTTGAAACAAAATATGTGAATATTTTCAGCTCATCAGATAGGTAGGTATAACATTGGTTGAGAAATCCTCTCATAAAAACCGTGCTATCACTGGTTTTTAGATACACTTCAAAGAAAGCATGATTCTTAAAACCCACTCTAATACAACAAGTCACGTATACGGCTTCCAAGTCTATTTCAACTTTTTTTTAGATGAATATGATCAGAGCCCATTAAGTGGCTCATCAGTTTGATAGTCATTCCATTGGTATTTCAAATTATCTGTTGATAATCACGGTAGTCCATTTATCGTTAATTTAGCCTAATTGATTTAAATTTGTATACATCATCTTCGAGAGCCACCAGTCTACCTGATGTAAAACGTTTTTTATGGACTTATAAATTGGTAGGCGTTACATTTAAATATCAATTAAGTAACGCGTAGATTAGAGTGATGTTTTATAAATTTAATGAGTGGTAACAAAGTTTTCCAATGTTTAACAGTGGTCGAACATTAACAATGTAAGTTATAATATGAATTGAAAGGTTTTTCCATCTATCATTTTTTATAAAAAAAGTGTTTCGTTAATAGTTTATGAAAAATATATGAGAATCTTTATGATCGGGCTCATATTATTAACTACAAATACACAATAATTTGATGTACATTTTCCAAAAATTGACAGATTTTTTATTTTGTCGCATCTCGGTTTTTGAATGTTATATGCAATTTTAGAATGGTGGAAGAGACGTTTGAGATGAACTAGTTAAGTTTCCACATCAAAAACAAGCAAAGACAGCTCATGAGACTTCTTTAAATGGATACACCAAGTAGCGAAATTATTTTTAGCATCTTATTTTTTAGAATTCCAACAATATTTATACGTACCCACTAAACAAGAAACATAACAAATCTTTTTTGTGATGTTCTTTTTACAGACTTTTCGTGATGTTTATTTGAAACGTTAATATGATATCTCCTAGATGTCTTAAAATTATTACCAACTCTATTAACATCCATGTCATGTAAATAATAGTACATTGTTTACCGGGTAGGAAAAGCTTAACATTCCTGGACGACTGTGAAGATTGCTAAGTCGAGGCGCAAGCCGAGACTTAGCAACACAGAGTCCAGGAATGTGGCTTTTCCTACGAGGTGAACATACTATTTTTCCGCAAATCGTTTCAAATTCGACAGATATTGATTGATTTTAAAAAAAACGCGATAATTTTATTCCCAAATAAATGGTGCTTTGAAATTCCTAATAAAATTACTTGGGTTACTATGGAAACGTATTGAGGTTGAATTGTCAAACTTGACGCTTATAAATTTAATTGCTGGTGTTCTCGAAAGTAAAATGATAAGTGATGATGTAATTTCCATTCCTGGGACTCCTCCAGAGCTGGTTGAGGCAGTGAATACTGCTTCATTAGAATTATTGCCAAAGAAATCAAGAGAAAAGTACGAAAATGCATACAGACGTTTTATGGATTATCGCATGAGTAAAAATACGAGTTCTTTCTCAGAAAATGTTGTAATGGCATACTTCCTAGACCTTCGTTTAAAGATGAAATCTTCAACATTATGGGCCAATTATTCAATGCTGAAGTCAACCCTTGCACTTAAACACAATGTAGATATATCTACATACTCAAAACTTCGTTCTTTATTGAAACGGCAAGCTCAAGGTTATAGGGCAAAGAAATCTAAGATTTTAACGAAGGAAGAAATTGAAAAATTTATCCAGGAAGCTCCAGATAAAGAAAATTTAATGATTAAGGTAATTTACAAGGTTTTAATTTCTATTTAGATTATACCTTTATTTATTTTTTAGGTGGCTGTATTATTTGGTATTTCTGGGGCCTGTAGAATGGATGAGTTAGTCAGAATGACTGTACACGATATAGAAGACTTAGAATCTAAGCTTTTAATCAGCATGATTCGAAAACCAACAAACCAAGATCATTTGTAATTAATCAGATCTACTTGAATGTTTATCGAAAGTATGTTTCGTTAAGACCAGAAAATATGAACAGTGACCGATTTTTCTTTAAATAACAAAGCGGAAAGGGTTGTAGACAAGTGGTAGGAATTCATCAATTTAGAAAAATGCCCAAAATAGTTGCTACTTATTTGAACTTGGTAAATCCGACAGAATATACTGGTCACTGCTTTCGTCGGTCTTCTAAAACAATATTGGTTGACACTGGTGCCGACATAACTAGTTTAAAGAGGCATGGCGGATGGAAGTCATCAAACGTTGCTGAAGGATATATCGAAGAATCGCTTAACAATAAGGTTGAGGTGGCAAATAAAATTTTCACAGTACAAAATATTCAACAAAATGACCCTACCACCCTGCATGTTGTCCAAAATGTTTCTCATAGTTCTAAGAGTGTTCCTCCAATGTTCAATAATTGTACTAACTGTCAAATTACTGTAAATATAACAAATTGATCTTAAAAATGTATTCAGGAATGACTTGATGTTTTCAAAATATAAATTAATTCCTTATAAGCAATGTGTTTTTAATCATTTATGTAGAACACTAACAACTGTACGGAAATATCATTTCCTTACAGTAAGGAAATGACATTTCCTTACAGTAAGGAAGTCCTGACTTTTTCTTCAAGAAATTTTGACAGGAATGTCAAAATTTCCTAGCGATTTGCGGAAAAACATATTTTTGATATACACAATAATACTTGAATTCGCAGTTACATACACATCCTATGAACTTCTTTTTAGCAGCTTCCTATAGGAAACATTCATACGTATACTTCTCACTAATGTCACTGACAGAACGTCATTGTAATATGACAAATTAACATGTTTCTAAGATGATCACATGTGTTGCAGTTACTTTTACATCTTTCGAAATAATTTCTAGTAACTTCCTACGATTACGTCTGTACGATGTTAGTTCATAAACCTCTCAGTAATACCTTATATTAAGCATCGCAGTAACATAAAAAAAAAAGAAAACAGAAGAGGAACTGACGAACGAAACAAACAAATGAAAACAAATGACAAGCATGAAATGGCGGGTGGTTTTCAGTTTAGTGTTATATTTTATTTGCAGGAAGCACATTTTTTGCAAGAAAAAGTACTTGAATATAGTGGTCTTCGTTTTCGTTAGTTCCTACATAGCTACAGTTTCTATACTTAGTTATAATTCTTGTTATAATGGACGAACAACAGTTTTTATCGGTAAGTACCTATTCCAAAATCATAATTATTAAAACTTAATACTCATTCAACACTTTAATCGGCTATTGTACATTGAAATTCCAGATGGCGAAATTGTACACTAACATTATATAATAGAGTTTACAAAATAAGGGGTTTTTCAAATTTTAAAATATTTTAGTTAGTAAGTATATTTTAAAAACGATTACAAAATATTTCAAATCCTAGATATGCATTATACCCTACAAAAAACTTAATATTGCAATAGGGTAGATATTATTATTAGTAATAAAACATGATCATATGTTGGTAGAAATTTGAATCTAAAAGAAAATCTTTTCAATGTTCAAGATGTTTCAGAAGCTACTTACATAAATAAAACAAATAGTTGGTAATTATGTAAAGGGGAGTAACTATTTCAGATAGTCTGATACAGACATTGTAAACAATTAGATACTGTTTAAGACTTTAAAAACAGAAATCTCTGTTAAAAAGCTCATTTCCATTTGAAAATAAACTGAATACAATAAATAAGCTGTAGCGGTCCCTTACAATGGTCTATATTAATCTAGTTGAAGAATATGTAACTTATGACACTGAATGCACCAGTCAACAAACTGAATTCAATTATTTATTATTGTAGAAACACAGCTATTGGATACAATTAATTATAAACTCATTTAACTTGATAATGTGGCATATCTCTTCTTCATACGTACCTAGTTTCTTTTTGTATACAGTGTATTAATAATGCTTAGTTTTCATTAAGTTACAATTCCACGATGTTAATATACAATATGTTCCAGGATGTGAATAATAAGATGAGAATAGTATATTATTTTAAACAGAAAAGAAGTATGAATTTTCATGGCACACCTGAATTTACCTGCCAAACGGAGTGAGGCATGTAATGGAAGGTAAATCATGAAAAGCCACTTCTCGAAATAAAATATGTTATTATTCCTTTGAAGAACCCCGCATGTATCTGGAAAATGGCTCCCAGTCAATTGGCTGAAAATCAAGTTTGATGTAGTTTATGATGATCGATCAAAGGTCTCCATGGGCACAATTTGATCTAAAGTAATTGTTTTATTAGCTGCTGTTCAGAACACCTTTAAATGTTTCACAGATAAGGACTTTGAAGTGTATGTTATGGAATGGTTGAGGCACTCGAAACAGCGACTCTGGCGTGAGAAAAAGTAACCGTAAGTAAACGATAGAATTTTCTTTAATCAGATTGGATTTCTGTAGATTTAACGTGATGTTTAATAAAATCTTTATGGTATAAATTTTTTATTAGTTTTAATATTATTATAAACTATTCTAAACATTTTTTTGTAAACTAGCTGTAATGTATGGGTATCCGTTAAAGTTTATTAATTCAGTTTCAAAATATGTTACGTTATGACACCAACAGATTAATATACCCTTTTTATTTATTGCTTTCACTGAATGCGTTTAATAGTTTCCACTTTCGACACTTGTTATGTAATATGCTTACACAATTTTATTTTTTTTAGGTTGGATTCCTGGACAAGATATTTTTTTTCTATTTTTGTATCTGCTTTTTTCAAATTTACTGTACTGTTCATTAATAGTGAATAAACGTTTTAATTCCTTTATTGCTATTTTATTTTAAATGTACAGGGTGAACAACTAAGAACGACTGTAGGCCACATCTCGGAAAAGAATCATGGTACAACTTTTAAAAAAATTACCTTTAGGTAAGTGATCCTGAAAAATTGCTGGAAAACATTTTGCAGTCTCTAAAATATCCGCTAGGGGTGGAATGAACACTCGAAAACATAATACTCCAAAAAAACATACTAAAGGTGTCCTAAAAATACAATTTTTGGAATCTTGATGAGATTATGAAAATATTTAATTAGGGAGATGTATAACTTTTTGTTTTTTAACCGATATTAATGATTTTAGCTGCATTTAAAAGAGTTTTTCTGTTTAATAAGAATGATAACATAATTAGATAATTTTGTATCCACTCGGAAATTTCAAATGTAAATTGAAGCATTTTTTTAATTTTTATATCTGATATCGTCAATCTTATATCTTGGAATAGATTCCTATTTTTTCAACCCCTTTTCATCAGAATTTAAAAAATGCCTCATTACATTTGAAATTTCCCAGAAAAGTGGGAAAATTGTCGACTTTTTCACATAGCGTTGACAAAATTGTACAATTTTGATATTTTTGTTAAGCATATCTTATTAAAGAGAAAAAACTCTTTTAAATGACGCGAAAAACATTGATATCGATTAAAAAACAAAAAAGTGTTACTTATTTGTTTTTTAGGTTGAACCTTCCCCCACCCTTCACTTCACGAATAAGGACAAAAAGTCCCTAACTACATTTTTTCATAATCTCATCAATATATCAAAAATTGTATTTCTAGGATACCTTTAGTGGGTCTTTTTTGGAGATAATCACAGTATTATGTTTTTAAGAATTCATTCCACCCCATAGCAGATATTTTAGGAACTCAAAAATATTTTCCAGCGATTTTTCAGTGTCATTTTCCTGAAGGTATTTTTTAAAAGTTGTACCATGACTATTTTGAGAAATATGGCCGATAGCCGGCGTTCTTAGTTGTTCACCCTGTATTTGCTGACTAGGCACAGAAACATCTATTAGGATGTCATCTAGAATGTTTGATGTATATTATTTAGATGTTTAAGTAATGTCCAAACAACATCTAAGAGAATACACTGTATTGTTTTTGAAATGTCGCATTTAGATAATTGATAAGATGTTATTTTTTAGACATTGCATTAACATCAACAATATGTTAAAACTGATTTCAGAATGTAACAGAAATGTTGTTTTTAGTTCGTTATAAAGACTTCCTTTTAAGGAAGTTCTAGTAACATCTCAGTAATGTGAAAAAGCAGCGCATTAACATCGCTGAGAAGTTAAGTTGAAACTTCACAAAAGTTAAGAGTCACAAGCTGGGCATAAGCGGTTGTATAGATGTACATGTGATGAAAACAAGAGGAAAAAATGGAAGAACATTATCACAATGTGATGTTGAATTAACATAACTGTAATATTATTTGCATAGTGGGTAGGTACTACCAGGACTGATACTGCTATTGAGAATAAAGTTAACAAAAAAAAATGAATTAAATCCAAAATATTTCCATTGCTTTACAGAATATTCGCATTCAAAATCTAGATATACACTTTTGGTTGCGTTTGAACCAACTTTGAAAATAGTCCAGTCATAAGCTGATAACTTTTAAAGATACCAACCGCTTCGTTGGTCGCCACTCAGCTTATCTTCAAAGTGAAAACAATAAGTAGTCATCGATACTAAATCTGACTTGTAAGGTGGATGAATCATTAATTCGATATTTTGTGTGTCTAAATACTCGCTTGATTCATGCGATGATTATAAGCTCACTAAAACAAATTGTTTTATACCACGCCGTATTAACGGTTTTTCGATTTTTTATGGGCACAGTTGCCACATGTCGGATTATCATTAAGAAACACATATGCCAATATTTGACTTTCAATGAGCAAACTTTGTTTTCTTTATCGCTCATGCGGCTTTAAAAGCTCTACCATTGTATTTCTTTAGATATCATGTTACAGAACCAAATGTCTAATTTTTTATCAAAAAATATAGATGCATAAATTATTGTTTTAAATAAAACTAACTGTTTCGAGATAATTCCACAATATATTGAAAAAATGTCAAAAATTCTGAGAAATTGACAATTGTTTCGATATTGCTATCATCGTCAGTAATATGAGTAGATTTCTCAGAGTAAGGGTCGAAACAGTAAAGTTGATTCAGCTTCATGAAATTTGCTGTTTCGACCTTTACTCTGTGGAATCTACTCATATTACTTTTTAAATGAAACAATATATTGTGGAATTACGTAGAAACAGTTAGTTTCATTTAAAATAGTCATAGCTTCATGTTTTTGCACAGACCGGATATTATTTTGGCACAATGACAGTTTTTGCACAGGCACAGCAAATGAGGATATTATTGAGAATCGACAATTTCAGCTTTCAAATAGTTTGAAACTGTTTTGGCATACCTCTTCTACTTCAAATGGAGTATTCGTTGCGAATGTTGGCAATCAATAAAACCTGCTCTAAATATATTGTTGCATTGCAATTGAACCAAACAATTTTCAGCTATTAGTGATATCTTCGTCCCATCTTCTGTCAATTCTATCCTAATTTGAAGAACTTGGCACACATGACCGACCATTATGACACAGATAGGTAGATATAACAATGTTTTCCTTCCAATAATTACAATCACTTATTTGTCGTATTTCTCAGTACCTCCCTTTTATTCTAAGGAGTCAAAGGGCCTTAATTATTTTCAATAACGTTTTTATTTGCTTATGCCTGCACCACCATATGTATATTATAGTAGATATTTCAACAGTCCAACAAAGCTCTTTTAAGGTTTGAATATTTAGTTAACGAATAGTTTTTCCATTTCCGTGAACCACCTGGTTTTTCTATCCTTATTTTTATCATTTTCAATTATTGTAGCTCCCAAATACTTGTATTTTCACACTCTTTCAATTTTCTGTTTTCGTATGTATGCTTTTTTTATCGATACATACTTCGCACAGAAGTAAAGCTTTCAACAACATAAATTATAAAATGCGTTTGTTATTTTTCACTTCTGTATCTACATTTTCAACTGCGTATATACTTTTTAGTTATCATTTACGAAATATTTGATGAAATTATTTAATATGTCATCCACGTGCTTGGTAAAAACAAAATAGTGATAAATAGTGTAATTGAGACTTACCAGCACTTTCACCGTTCCCAGGAGTCTGCGATCTCTCTAACACATCACCATCTTTCCTCACAAGTCCCAGAATATTATCTATAGTATGTCTAGGCCCCGTATGAGGGCTTGCGACTATTCTTATTGGTTTAACGTCCAGCCCGTAGCCAAGAATACTTGAAGTATCTTCACAACGGTCTGAGTCCATCGCGCGCTTTCAACCGACTGAAGTTGGCAGCAACTCCGCACAACGAATGGGCGGGCGAAAAGGTGTGGCGACCCTAGTTCAGCCAATAAAAGTTGTGGAACATCCATCATGGAGTCTACAAGTGTAGACCGAGAGGCTGCCAGTTCTAATGAGCTTTGTACAGTAGATTTTATGGTGTAAAAGCTTCAAATTGGTGTCAATAGTCGAGAATTAAGTTGAGTAAAGTCCTATTGCTACTTGTCTTTGAGTGAGGTTAACCAATGAGCGTATTTATTAACTCGTTCTCTCAAATTTCAGAGATTTATTCTGTTTAGGGTAATTGTTTATGTTAGACTTAGTTTAATTAACCTGACCGGAATTTGTATACATACAATCATGTATTGGGTGTTTATCTATTAGAGCCGAGCAGATGTTTACCAAAGGAATGCACAAATATATTATACAGGGTCGATATACCTAGATACCTACATGTAGCAATAACAAATATAATAAGGGATGCAGTTTTATCCGATACGAATTAAGTAATAATGGGATTGAACCGAAAAAAAATTGCAGATATATGCTTACAGACTGGACAGGATAGTACATATAGTTTTAATCTGTTTTCTTTTATTTTTTCTACCACTAAACAAGAAACATACCAAGTCTTTTTTGTGATGTTCTTTTTAGAGACTTTTCGTGATATTTATTTAAAACGTTAGTAAAATATCTCCTAGACGTTTAAATTTTATAACCAACTTTATCAACATGCTTTTCATGTAATTAAAACATATTTTTCATGCACACAAGAATACTTGAATTCATAGTCACATACACATCCGATGATCTTCTTTTTAGCAACTTCCTATAGGAAACATTCATACAATGTCAATTTGTCCTAATGTCACATTCAGAACATTAGGTACCTACTGTAATATTACAAATTAATATGTTTCTAAGATGATAACATTTTGCAGTTACTTTTAGATAAATACATCTTTCGAACTAATTCTTAGTAACTTTCTGCGACTACGTTTATACGATGTTAGTTCATAAAACTCCGTAATATTTCATATTAAACATCACAGTAATATAATTGCGTGAGCTGTTTGATTGATGTATTAATAAAATTATAAAAAAAGAAGAAATCAGAAGACAAACGAAACAAGTAATAAGCATAGCATGGCGAATCGTGGCGGATCGTGGCGTGGTTTTCAGATTAGCGGTTTTATTCTATTTGCAGGGAGCACATTGTTTGCTAGAAATACTGAAATAAAGTTGTCTTCGTTGTCGTTAGTTCCTATTTAGCTACAGTTCCTATAATTAGTTATATTTCTTGGACGAACAACAGTTATCGGTAAGTATCTATTCCAAAATCCTAAATATTTAAACTTAATACTCATTTAGGTAATACTTTAATCGGCTATTCCACATTGAAATTCCGGATGGCGGGATCCCAGATAGCACCAGATATCCATGGGACATGGGATGTTCTGACAGTCTTCGATTTGGAAGATATATAGGGGAGAGTGGTCGAATATCGACCACTTAAGCAAAATTGTTCATAACTGTATATGTAATATATGTATAAAGACGCTTTGTAGGTATATGAAATTACCTCAAAAACTATAAGTAACGTTATGGCAAAAAAAGATAATGGAATAAATAATGTTTGTTCTTTTCTAATGTACAAAACTCATACCGGTACTTTTCTGGATAATATCGACCAGTCGGATAAAATCAACCATAAAGTCGGGTAATGTCAACCATATCGGGTAATATCAACCAAATTTTTTAAATTTAGTTTATTCAAAAAGTAAGGTTACAACAAACTTTTTAACATTTACTACAAACATAATCTTTAGCATTTTCAATGATTGTGCAATCTGCATGCGTCCACACGGCACATGAACGGCATCTCCACCATACTTCATTTAATTTTCCAAACTCTTGACAAACAGAACATATGTCGGCATTTGTAGAATTATCTTTCTTTTCGGGAACTATACGTCGTGAAGCTTTTTTCAGCTTCTCCTGTTTAATATCTTTTTGTTTTTCTAACTTCTACAGTTTTTGTTGCTTTTTCTCTTCTTTATTTTCCAATTCCTCTTTTAATGGCGTTGAGGTCAGTATCTGGGAATGCTTGGTTTTTCGCGATTTGGTTCTAGTTGTTACTGTTGGCAAGGGTAGAAGTTCTGCAAAGCTTCTATTTTCCACGGGTAGCTGAAGTGTCGGATCATCATCGTCGGTCAATTCATCGTCTACAATTTCTTCAAGCTCTAATTCTGAAGATTCACTACCAAAGGAAGGTGTACGGTGACGTTTTGTCTTAGATGGTCCAGGGATAGGCGACGGAGCTTTTAATGGAGATGGTTGTTGAACTGTGGAGGTAGGTGATATAGGAAGTGCTCTTTTCATGGAAGTTGGATCGTGTTGTTTTATCTTAGATGGTCCACGTACAGGATGCAGTGTTTTTTCTAATCGTGTTATTGCATTTGTTTCAGCAATTATCGGTTCTTGATTCTGCTCAGCATTTGGCGCTGGATCGACTAGTAAGGTACTGAACTCTTCATCACTGAATACAGATCGGTTAAATGGATAAATGCCAGTAGTTTCGAAAGCCTTGACCCCTTTTTCTACAGCTGCCACTTTATTAAAAGCAGTTTTAAATAACTCCGCAATATCCGTTTGCAGAATCTTCTCGTGTTTTCTTGCTTTGATATATCTATCGCATTCTTGATTGTATGCACTCTTTAATGGTCCGAAAAAACCAACATCGAGCGGTTGCAACCGGTGTGAAGTGTGGGGCGGAACTGAAACAACTTTAATGCCATTATCTCTGCAATAATGATATGACCTTAAAGTTGAATGAGTGGAGTGGTTATCCATTAATAACAGGACCGGATCATCTTTACTAGCTTTTGTAAATTTTGCAAAATGTTGAATCCAGTCTTCAAAAATCTCCTCAGTAATCCATCCAGACTTAGAGCACCTATATACAGCACCAGTTGGCCCGTTTCTTTCTAGAGCTTCTTTCATTCTCTTTCGTTTGAAAATAAACATCGGTGGAACAAACGAACCTGCAGCACTCATCGCTACAACAACAGTTACAAGTTGGCCCCTCTCACCACTTGTGACAGCTCCTACCTGTTTTTGACCTTTCTGGGCAATAATGCGGCTTGGCACGTGAACGTTACTAATCCCTGTTTCGTCTACATTGAAGATGCGACGAGCTTCAAAAGTGTGTTCAGAGTAGAGCTTATCTAAATTATCATAAAATATCGTAACTTCATCTTTATTGAATGCCAACACACGGCTCAGACTTGTGGCTTCCGGTTTACGGCAGCTCAATGTCGGGTTGCGCCGCATAAATGCATAGAACCAATCTTTTCCACACATTGCTTTCTCTTTATTAAAAGTGTTTTTTATTTTATTGGTTTGTGCAAATTCAAATGCAAGTTTTCTTATGGACGAAGATGTTAGTCCATAAAAAAGGCGAGAGAGGTTTATAACATGTTTTGCGAGTTCTTCTTCTTGCTGAACAGTAAAAACAGATTTTCTGCCCATTTTGTACTTTTTTGTAGCGAAGCGACCTTTTAAACGGTCTTGTAATGTTCCATATGGAATATTGAACATTTGTGCAGTTTTTCGTATGGAAGCAACTTTGTCATGTATTGTCTTAAGCGCACGTTCCATATCCTTTTCAGACCACGAAGCGCGAGAAGTTTTGCGTGTATACTTTTGACGAGGCATCTGTAAAAGAATAAACGCCATTGGTACAATATCGATCACAGTAGGAAAATATCGATCACCCCGGTTGACATTAGCCGACTGCACGTGGTAGACAAAAAAGATGAATTACAAAAAAAATCTGTGAAAATGTAACGATAATTCATCACACATAATAAGCACATACATATCTAATTACCTTACTGCATAAAAATCAAAGCTACAATCAAATTAAATCATTACTTACTTTCGTATCGGTGTCACAAATATTATAGGTAAGGAATAAGGCAAAATTTAACATCAAGCATTCACTACGGTCAAACATCGACTAAGTGCGTAGGTGACTGTATACATAGTAAATACCATCCCAGCGCATGCGGTCTCGCTCTATTAAGAAGTTGAAAAGCTTCAAGAATTGGGTAGGGGTGTGTGATCGATATTGGACAGCGGTTGATATTCGACCACTCTCCCCTATCTATCCAAATATTATAGGGGTATTCTGGGGATATCTAGAATATCTGTGGGTACACCTAAATCGAATATTCAATGTACTCGTAAGTCCAGTTGGAATATCCCCAGATTATTCTTTATAGAATATTCGAATCAAATAGTTCTAAGAATATTCTATGATTATTGATTTTTGTTCAAACGCTGTTTCTGGTCCATGTGCATGCGTCAGTAGTTGCAGTTGACGGTAACGACCAGTGAAAAATGGCGGTTCGACCATCTTATATAGGTTATTGTTATTGGTGAAATAGTAGTAGGGTAAATGCGTATAAGAGTGCGCAATGCATGTATTCAAAGTAATATCGCATCTATGCAATACCGTCATAATGCCTATTACGGAACAGATCCTGAAGTATAGCACTGGAAACAATGCGTTCTTCTATATTTGGCGCCAAATTTTCCAGAATGACAAGTGAATTGTTTGCAGCCGGCCGATATAATTTTCGCTCATGCTAGTTTTAGTGATTGAGCAGGTATGTACGACCATAATTATATCTCCTAAGGTGTTTTCGCATGCTTTAGAGTATATAAATTGTTGACAACATTGAAATTTCCTCAAAATAGTGCCTATAAAAACAGAATAATTGAAAATAATCTTGAACGTAACAATGCACAAGAGTGCGCATTCAGTTCTGCACAAGAGTGCGCAGTGCGTACCTACTCTTGTGCAAAGCTTTTCAAGCATTGTACAAGGTATTTCAGATAACTCTTTAAATAAAAATATCTCTATTATTTTTTAAATTAGAAACAAATATTCCGAATAAAAGTTGTTCAAAATCATCTGCTGCTACACACACTTTTTTTTAATGTATACATGGTGTCTTCCACAAGCAAACTGGATGCCAATTTTGTTTTTCAAATGGAACACACTATTATTTCCTTTTTTAATTTTGCATGAAATATTTTCAAATTCATTTGCTTCTGACAAATATTAACGAATCAGAGACCATTTTCAAAAAGATAATCCAAACGGTTGAACTTATAGTAAAACGAATTGAGCTTTCCGGAATTAATTCTTAATTATCTATAGTCTGACCCCAAGTTCCAGGTAAACAGGAAGCGATAGATTTCCGGGTTAGGGCTACTTCTGGTATAATCAGAAATTGGTGTCAAACGATAGATAATTAAAAACTAAGATAGAAATTGCAGTTCTAATAACTGCGTTCTTTTTCAGAATGAGTAGATATAAAAGAAAAACTAACAGGAAGTTGGTCTTTACGGTAGAAAATCTCACCGAAGCAAAACGTAGAATTGCTGAAGGTGGTAGTAAAAGACGGGTAGCTGCCGAGATCGGAATTGGTGAATCTACTCTTAGAAAACGCCTTAAATGTGGGATTATTCCTGTATCGTTAGGACGACTTTCCAACGTATTCCCCGCCGAAATGGAAATTGAATTAGCGAAGCAGTTGCGCGATCTAGACGACCGTTTTTATGGGCTCACAAAAAAGAATTTGCAAATGGCAGCGTACAAATTTGCGGAATCGAACAGTATCCAACACTGTTTTAACAAGGATAAACAAATTGCTGGAGAATCCTGGGTCAGTGGTTTTTGTAAACGACATAATATCAGCCTACGGCAACCAGAAAAATGTTCGATGGGTAGGGTTATGGGCTTCAATAAAGCTCAAGTGAAACGATTTTTCCAAAATTTGAGAAGTTTGTACGAAAAAAAGCATCATTTTCCAGATTCAATTTTCAATATGGATGAAACAGGTCTCTCAACAGTACCTAATGATAAATTGTCTCCTTAAGTGAAAGAAATTTTGTACGTAAAATTAATGAACACCGGTAGTCAATATTTTGAACATTAATATTATGAATCGGTGATTGTTACAATGATTTCTGATCATGGATTAATGTCTTAGTACACTGAAACAATGAATGGCCTAACATTGAGCAAAAAACGAAAAACATCAAAAATTAATTATTTTTTTCATTGGTAGGTACAATGAAAAAGTTCATTGAATCAACGTTTGAGAATTATTAAATTGATGTTGTTCGTCTTTAAAACAATAAATTTTTGTTATGGATTTATGAACAGCATACATAGAAACACCATAAACGGTATTCATTGTTTCAATGTTTGCTAAACGTTAATATTACGAATTCAAACATTAAATTCTAATAAGGCGCTAAAATCAATGACACGTGTTCATAGATCCATAACTATAAACATTAATATTACCAACAGCTTACATGGACTCAGAATAACGCTCGAAAGTTAATGTAAACCGTTCATAGATCCATGATTGTAATCATTAATATTACGTACAGGCGTACATAGAAAACAAAATACGTGACCATCTTCCCGCCTAATTAATTATTCAGCCTTTTTGTTTTTCGAAAGGGTCAACCACATTCTTGTTGTGCTCCGTTGTGAAGCTGGTGAATTTTGTGTGGTTTATGTTTTTTAGTAGGTGAAATGTTGCCATTTTATTGAGGATAGACTATTTATTATTTTTACAACGAATAGACAATATAATCTTCATATTTAATTGCAAGTTTGTAATAAATGAATAAAAAATAAAAGTAGTACACATTTTTACTCTCTAGGTACCTATATTATAGTTTTTATGCAGCGGAAATATATTAAAAATACAAAAACTGTTTGTCAATATAACATGTTACACTTAATTTACTGTTTCAAAGTAGTAACTTTTGTTTAAAGACAGAATTTAAGAAGCAAATTATCATGAACCCTACTTGGGGGAAAAATAATAATCACATAATTGAAAGTGTAACACCTAATTCGAAAGCTATTTTTGGGACTGTTTTATTTCAAATTTGTATTCTCATTTGCAGATACTGGTACATCAAATCAATGGACATATACCTAAGATAATTTTCAGCCAGTGTTGTATCTTAAAACTAAAAAAAATATTCTATTGTACTGCCACATTATTTTTAATGGAGATAGTGCTATATTTCATCAAAATAAAAATATAAAAATCAAATCGGCGGTCATATTCGCATATGTGTTTAACGTGTTTTGATTGCTGAACACACAATTCCATATACGAATGTGAATCGAGAACCGACTCATTTCGCCGATGACTAATTTGATTTTTATTTTGCTGAGGTATAGTAGTAAATATTCTAATAATATATACAATTATTGTATCACTGTAATCCCCTAATGATATACGATATATAATATATAATAATATACGATTAGATATCACTATAATCCCTATTATTTACTGATGTCACCACTCTAATAAATGGGTATTTTCTTTTTCGTTCTTATGGTGAAGCCGTGATAAACTCAGCCGATGTTGCTGATAACCCAGGCTGTCACCAATCTAATAAACACCACTATGTAGCTACCAAAGATAATAATCGCTGTCACCAGTGTAATAACTTGTATTGTATCGAATCGGTATTATCCTATAGTTCCTAGTAGTATCCTATATCTGGGGTAATGTATATAGTAGTTCTCTGTTACCAGTGTAGTAACTCTATCTATCGTCTCTTTTTTCTCTAACTGTACAGCTGCTGTCACCAGTGCCTGATGGCACAAAAAAAATTATAGAACCCGGGATTCTCCCTGCGGAATTTCCTCGAGGAAGGGGGGTTGTTCCGGGCTCGAGCGGTCGAAGACGTCGTGGGGCCCCTTGGGCTTATACAGTGTGCCAAGCCCGAGTTCGTAGTGCAGGGTTAGCTGGTCCGACCTATTTGACGGGTATGGGGTGGTGAGGATTGAGATAATTGAAAGGTTAGAGCATATGATAACAATATATTACAAAAAAAAACAAAACTGTGTCAAATAACCTCCGAAAGTAAACTAGTATTAGCGGTACCTGAACTATGATCTCTATTTCTAGTATAAACGTCTACCAAACTCTATGATCTAGGATTTAACTAAAATTCTCAAGTGTACAATATAAAATATCTCTGAAATGGTTTTAACTTATGGATCTCCAGTGCAACGGAGAATATCAATATGTTTGACTAAAATCCCTAGTGTAACGTAAATAACTCTAAAAAAGATTACATATAGTGGAAAAGATCTCTAATATCGAATTAGGTATAGTATCGAGCCAAATGTAGTTATATCTACGTAGTTTGATTAAACTAATTAGATGATAAAGAGATAATATGCACAAACAAAATCTCTGAATATAACTAGATAAAATGCCCCTATACTCTTGGGCCTTAGCGGTAGATGAAGGGCGCTGATGTATAAGAACACTCGATATGACTGAACACCTTGTAGAGTCCCTTAACTTTCTTGGGTTACCCGATTTAGTCAAAGAAAAAAAATATAATAACACAAACCAATATTCAATATAATAAATGAATTTGAACTTTTAAAAAACTTACGTTTTGAAAATCCCACAGGTCACATAAATATTCACACTATTACTTTTTGAGGGTGAGGGTCCGTCAAGACTCAGACTTGCCTCACCAGGGGAGAGATAATACCTATCTCACCGACTGACTGACGGACTGACTGTCCCTTTTCCTAATATTTTTTTCATATTTATTTCCGTAATTCACCTTCAATGAAGGTTAATTATTCATATTTGTTTTATTTCGTGGTTTACCAAACTGACCTGTACGTGATATCTAATATTGTGTTAACCTTTGTTTTGTTTGTATATTTTCCTTTGGTTGAGGTCGATAATTAATAACTATTTTGAATTAAAAAACGAAATTCTATAGTGTTAGCCTTGTTTTGTTTGAATGTTTTAATTTATTTGAGGTCGGTAAATTTGATAACGATTTTGAATTAAAAGAAATTATCTATATAGGGTGTTTTTAGAACTTGTGTCATATCTCGTGTTTATTACATCACTTCCCCCCTTGTAAAAGTGTTGTGACGTTTCAGGTCCAACACCTTTTTTATACCTTAACTAATACATTAACATTGATGATTACATTAACATGAACTCTGTACTACATATAGTAAGTTTTACGTACCGCGCACTTGACCGCACTCGCGTTCCGATTTAACTGTTTTGATCCTGACCTAGGACACGATTATTTACACTCGCGACACTGCTGCTTAGTAGATCGTTCATGGAGTGATTTCTCTCCGTCCAGTGTTGCGTACTGGGGTGGCTCGTCTCGTGATGCTGTATCTGCTCCATTTCTATCGCCTCTTCGTCTTGTTTCTGGGTTCTGCTATGGGTATGTATTACCCATGCCGTAAGGGAATCCCATATGCTGCATAACATCGCTATCCCACATCCTACAGTCTGCTGGATGCGAATTGCGTTTAGTATCGTGTCTACTATGTATTTTAGTAGTTGGTATGTGCAGTATATACCAATTATACCGCTTATTATTGAACCTATCTCTGTGAACCATTCCCAAGTATGTTTTAGGGTTGATTCGGCTAGGTTTTTGATTTCTTTTTCATCGAAAATACCAGATACTGAATAACCTTGGCTGTTGGCGTTCAGTCCGGCTGCTCTGCGGGTGATTATGTTTTCGACCGCTCTTCTTTCGGTTCCGAATGTGAGGGTTCTTTGCGCTGCGTCAATTTCTTCTGGTGTGTACAGGCCTTTTGCTCCCAAGGGTTGGATGGGACCAAAGTGGAGGTCCATGTCTTCGTCGGGTTTGAGTGTCTTTGGTTCGTTCGCTATTGTGGGGTGCGGGTGTAAGCCCAACCATTGGTCTTGTATGTAATATAAGGGCGGTATCATGTTGTTGCAGTCGATTTCTTCTGCGTGGTTTTGGATTATTCTGGTTAGTGGGGCCATGAATTTCGTTTCGTTATTTACTTCGATTGGTAACTCGTTGTAGCATTTTTCGGTTCTTCTTATGTTAACTGTGGTGGGTGTGCACTTCATTATGTAAAGTACCTCGCCCAGAACTCTACCTATGTGACCAGGTTCGTTCTCCATTAATTGACTAACTGCGTTTGGTAAGGTGTGAGCCAGTATTAGTCTGTTTTTTAGTACGTCTCTCTTTATTATGCATCTTCTATGTATTGTGTCTGTATATAGCATGCTTATGTCACGTTTATATGCTTGCTCTATATACAATAGTTTGCTATTGACGTAGTTCATGAGATCGACGTTTTGGGGTAGAATTGGCATTGTCGGTTGAAGGTTTTGGTTGTCTTCAAGGCAATGGCAATTCTCGGGTGCTCTGTTCGCTATATTATGATAGTAGGTTTCTCTTTTGTAGTGGTAAAACGAAACCTTTGTCTTCTTCTTCTATGTCTTAAACTTTTTCTGGGGTTTCGGTTGATTGTTGATACAATTATATTGCTTTGTATCTGTGCGTGGCTCGGCTTCTTCTTCTTCTGCTGCTTGGTCGACTACGGATGTGTGGCTATGCATCCCGCAGAAAAACATGAGTCTGGTTACAACTACTAGGCATGACCATACTGGTTGCCGTTTGGTTTCGTTGCGTTGAATCACTTGGAGGTACTTGCTTTCACTCGCGTACGCCGTCTCGGGTTCCGGGCACTTTTGTACGTCTTTTAGGGAGATCACCGTAATGTTTGTGTTGGGGTTCGCACAATCGTAGGCGATTAACGTCATTGCTGTTTGAAGACCGCACATAACTAATGTTACCCAGGTCAGAAAACGATCTGTCGTTTTATTGTCGCGCACTTATTATACCTTTACAATTATTTGAACAATTACGTTTGTTAACATTCATTGGTTTCATATTTATAAGCATAATGTTCATTTATTACAGTTATTTATTACTATTCCTTCGGAAAAAAATAATGCTTTTATTTTCCCCATGTTAACGCTGCATTTGCGTTTTATCCTTAGTTTATTTTTTTTTTCTCAATTGACCGAACTGTACAATCATTTAGGACTGTCAATTGAGTTTCCTGTGTAAGATTATTTCTTAATTTTCTAGTTGGTGACTGGAGTGTAACTTATGTGTTCACCTCGTAGTTATTGAAATTAAATCTTTCTTTTAACCATACTTTGGTTGACCTTGCAACGGTGCAAAAATTATTTTTTAATATTGATTACCTAAAATGACCTTGCATTTATCGGTGTGTAATGGAGTTTCTTTAAATGTTTTATTTTGTCTTGGTCGACAATAATTACTTGTTTATTGTTTTACTTATAGTTAATAAATCTGTGTTTGTCTTAATTCTAGTGTACTTATTATGTATTTTATAACTTATTGTTTATGAGTGCTTGTGTATATCTATATGTATTACTGTTTCATAAAATTTTATTTCTTCTTAAAGCAAAATTTGACTTTCGTGTGAGATCGGTGTGTGTGAGTGACCTGTGTTTTTGGCGGTTAAATTTGTCGTCTGTGTGTATATTTCCGCCTGGTTTTGTGTGGTGTGTGATAGCGTTTGGTTAGTTCCGTCTTTTTCCTGTATAGTTTTGACGCCTGTGCCCATGTTATATTAATGTAGCTAGGTGCACTCGGAATTCGATTTCTTATCCTGGCTGATCTTCGAATTTCCGGTGGGGGTCTTAGTGAGACGGGGAGCCTTCCGCTCGGCTTATCTTTTAGTGGTTTTGTGCGGGGTACTGTCTTATCGCTGTGTGGTTGTGTTGACCATAATGGTAAGGCTGCTAACTTCCCTATGTTTAAATCGTTGCTGGTTTCTTCTTGTTGCTCTTCCTGTTCGTGTGTTGTGTTCTCCTCATTCTGGGTCGTTGTCGTCTCTAAAATTTCGTGTTGATCGTCGTCCAGTTTGCCGTAGTATGTTTTTAATCTATTAACGTGAACAACTTGTATCTTCTTTCCTTTGTTGGACGCTATTTGGTAGGTGACTGGTCCTACTTGGTCTTTTATTTCGAATGGTCCTATCCATCGGTTTTGAAGTTTTTTTGATAATCCTGTTGTGTTACTTATGTCTAGAAGGTAAACTAGGTCTCCTGGTTTAAACTCTCTTAGGGTGGTTTTTTCATTGTATCTGTTTATCCGTTCGTCTTTTGCCTTTTCTGTGTTCTCTAGTACTCTTGTGTATATTTGGTTAAGTCTCGTCTCTAGTTCTGACACGTAGTTATCGTCTAAGTTGTATTTTAGTCTTCTTGGTTTGATGAATTTGTCGAATGGTAGTGCTTGATCTTTCCCATGTAGTAGAAAATACGGGCTGTACCCTGTTGATGTATGTATACTTCCTCGATATGCCATTAGTACATATGGTATCCAACTATCCCAATCTCGTTGATTTGGGGCTATGTAATGCGCTAGCATATCTTTTATTACTCTGTGTAATCTTTCTATTTGACCATTGGTTGTTGGTGCGTAGCTCGCTGTGTGTATTCTTTTTATGTTGAGTAGTTTGCATGTCTCTCTCATTAGTTCTGACATGAAGTTTGTTCCTCTATCTGTTAACAGTTTCTGGGGTGTTCCGTGTCTGCATATTATTTGTTCTACAAAAACTCTTGCTACCGTATCTGCTTTCTGGTCTGGTATCGGAATTGCTTCGCAGTATTTCGTAAAATGATCTTGAAATGTTAGAAGGTACTTGTTTCCTTTGTTTGACGTGGGTAGCGGGCCTACTATGTCCATTGACGTTATTTCCCACGGTTCTGTGACTTTTGTAAATCTTTGTAGTGGTGCCTTTTTAAAGTGTGGTGAGGTCTTTCGTCTGTTGCATGCGTCGCAGCGTTTACAGTAATTTATTATGTCCGTTCTCATCGTTGGCCAGAAGCAACGCCTTTTTATTGCCAATAACGTTTTTTGTTGTCCTTGGTGACAATATATGGGTGAGTCGTGAAAGTCTTCTATAACTTTGGTGATATATTTCCTGGGTATAACTAGTTGGTCCTTGTTGTCCTCTTGATCTTGTCTGTATAGGAGTCCTTCTTTGTCGAGGTAATATTTTTGTTTTGTTTCGTCCTCTTGGTTTAACTGTTGTACTGTGCTAATGCAGAAATCGTCGTGTTTTTGTTCTTTCTTCAATAATTCTTTGTCCCACAGTGGTTCCCATTCTTCTTCTTCCTTGATTATTTGGAGTTTTCCTGTGTTTTTTGTTGGTGTCGGTTTCAGTATGCTTACTTTGGTGGTTGACCCGTAGAATGTGAATTGTATCATCTTTGTGATTTCGTGCCAGCTTAATCCTGGAATTTGTTCTTGACTAGCTATGAAGGTTAAGCGTTTTTCCGCGTTCTCTTCGCATTGTTTTTTTAGCTTTTGGATAATATTCCACATTATTTCATATGATGTTTCTTCTTTGACTGATGTCCTATTTAATGCTACGTAGAATTTCGTGTCTAATGTGTCCCATTCTTTGACCGATTCTATTTGTTCCTGTGAGATGTCCGGTAAAGTGTATATGTTTTCTATCTTTTTAATTAGTGATTCCTGATTAGGACTGTTTTTTGCTAGTAGGAGGGCTATTGATTCTTCTTCTTGGATGTAGTCTAGATTTCCTTCTTTCCAGTTTATTGTGTCCTTTCCTGGTAGGTCGTTTTCTGCAATATACTGTAAGTAGTCTTCGTATGTGGTTTCTATGTAGTTGCATGTTTTGTCGTACATTCTGCTTAGTGCGTCCGCGTTTCCATGTCTTCTTCCCATTCTGTGTATTACTTCGAAGTCGTATTCTGCCAGTGTTAAGGCCCACCGTGTTAGCCTAGAGTTTGGGTCTTTTAGTGTCAGTACCCATTTTAGTGCTCTGTGGTCTGTTATTATGGTGAACTTTGTTCCGTAAATATAGCATCTGAAAGTTTTGATTCCGAAAATAACGCCTAGTAATTCTTTTTCTGTAGTTGAGTAGTTGGTTTCTGCTTTGTTTAGTGTTCTGCTCGCGTATGCTATAGGTCTTTCTCTGCCCTCCCTTATTTGACTCAATATTGCTCCTACGCCTATGTTTGACGCGTCGGTTGATAGCAGGAAGGGTTTGGTGAAATCGGGGAATATTAGTACTTTATCTGAGGTTAGTGATGTTTTTAATTGGTTCATTGCTGTTATTACGTCTTCCGATACTTTGAACGGTGTGTCCTTTTTTGTTAGGTTCACTAGTGGTGCTGCTATTTCTGTTATATTTGGTTTAAAACGTCTGTACCAGTTTACTAAACCTAGAAATCCTCTTACTCCTTTTACATTCTTTGGTAGGGGATATTTGTGCACTGCCTCCAGCTTTTGTGGGTCCGGAGCTATTCCCTCTTGTGAGATAATGTGTCCCAGATATTTTACTTTTTCTAGCATGAATTTACATTTTTTTGGTTTTAGTTTAATGTTGGCTTCTGAAAGTCTTTCGAACACTTCCTCTACTTTCTGTAAGTGATCCCTGCTTCCCGCGTAATTGAATATGATGATATCATCTAGATATACCATACATTTTATTCCTGTCAATCCTCTTAAGGTGGCGTTCATGAATCTCTGGAACGTTGATGGTGCGTTTACTAATCCGAAAGGCATTTTGGTGTATTCGTAGTGTCCTTGGTATGTGCTGAATCCTGTTAACGGGATGTCCTCTTCTTTCATGTCTACTTGGTGGTATGCTTCCGCTACGTCGATTACCGAAAATAACGTTTCGCCTCCCGCTTTGTATCCTTGAAGTAGGTCTGATACGTTAGGTAGTGGGTAGTATTCTTTCTTGGTTACCGCGTTCAGAGCTCTATAATCTATACACATTCTTACTTTTTCTTCTCCTTCTGGGGTCTGCTTTACTACCAAGACTACTGGTGCTGACCATGGGCTAGAGGATGTTCTGATTACCTTGGATGCTAGTAGCCTATCGATTTCTTTTTGTAGTGTTTCTCGTTGATGGTAAGGTATCCTATATGGAGCCTTGCATATTGGTTGAGCGCCTGGTTCTAGAATTATGTGGTGTTTGACTTTCGTGGTGCTTGTCAGAGTTTCGTCGTCATCCGTAAATAGATGGTGGTACTTTTGTATCAGCTTGACTAGTTCTTCTCTGCTTTGTGTGTCCATGTGGTTTAATTCGAAGTTATTTCTGATCCAGTCGTCTGTTTTAATGTCGAATTTTCTGATTGTGCCCTGTATAGTATTGTCAGTTGGTTTTTCTTCGGAGCATTCGTAGGCTTTCCCTATCTTAGTGCCTTTCGTGAGATTTATTTCCTGCGCCGATGTATTGATTATTCTTACTGGAATTTGTCTTTGATTTTTCGATATGCTGTTTGCTAATCTGATTGTGTGTTGTCCGTATTCTTGAGTTTCGCATACGACTGTATTTCCTTTTATCTCATGTTTTAGGATCCCTATTGTGTGAACCTCCGTTAGTGCTGGTATGGTCAAACTGTCCTCCGTGTATATGTCTGTGCTGGTTCTTGTGCATTCTGTTCCTTCTCTGCTATTCCTGATGTCTTCGGTTGTTTCGTTTTTTCCGTTTTCTTTCTTCGAGTCTGGGTCTGTGCGCCCTTTTCCGTTCATTATTGGTTTTTGGTTTGTGTGTGTAGTTTCTCTTCCTACGGTTATGTCCGTGCTTGTAGTTTCCTTTATTTTTCCTACATCTTTATTTAGGTCTACTTCTGGTTTGGTTATTTCTTGTCTGTACATTGATTCCACTGTTTTTAGCCATTTCTGCCATGCTTCTTTCTCCCTCGCGTTTTCTTGATCCCTTGTTGCCGTTATTTTTCCGTATGCCTCTGTCCGCCTTTGTCTATACTTATTCAGCAAATCTCTGATTTGTCTTGGGTTCATTAGTGGTATTTTACTTCCCCATATTTCTAATGTTGGTTTTCCTTTGTATGAAATAGTTGCCTCGTGTTCTTCTAGGAAATCTCTTCCTAATAGTACTGCTGTGTCTCCCATTATACCATCATCGGCTGCAATTACTTCCGTGTGAATATTATAATCCATTTCTGTTGTTGCTATGGCTATTTGTGTTGATCCGTATAAGTGGATTGTGTGTCCCGTTATGCCTTTTAAGGTTAATTGGTCTGTGATCCGTGTGTCTAATTCGTTGTCTGCTACTATGGATTCACTTATTAGTGAGTATGCTCCGCCTGTGTCTATCATACAAGGTTCGGTTTTACCGTTTATTCTTAGGAGTACTATATACGGGGGTTCTTCGCTTTTACTTATCGTCGGTCCGTTATGATGCATTGTTTTTATCTGGTTCTTCTTGTCTTCTTCTTTGTTACCCTTTTGTGTTGCCTGTTGATTCCAGTTTTTTTCTGTGTGAGTCCAGTTTTTTCCCCTAGTTTCAGATTGACCACTTGTTTGGGGAGTAACGGTGGTCCTTGTTAGTTTAAATGTTTTCTTCCGTCTTCCTTGTTTATGTGTCCTCTCTCTGTGGACTGTCCTCTTCTGTTCTCTTCTCTTTGGAGCCTTTGTTTCTCGTTTGCATGTGGTGCTTCTCTGTTCCAAGTCTTTTCTCTGGAATTCCTTTGTCCGCTGTATTCCCCGTAGTTATTTTGGTGCGTTGTGATTCTTCTTCCTTGATCCCATTGCTTTGTATTCCATTAATTATTTTCTTCACTTAACATTTTCTTTCTGCAGTTCTTAGCCCAGTGGCCCTGTTTTCCGCAGTAGTGGCATACATCTCTATCTGTTAATGGTTCCTTGGATTCTTTGTTTCTACAATACGCTGCCCAGTGTCCCTGTTTCCTACATATTTGGCATTTTTTCTCTATTTTTTCTTCTTCCGCTTCTCTTGTTCTGCAGTTTGATGCCCAGTGGCCTCGTCTGCCACAGTACATACATTTCGCGCTATGTCTACATTCTTCCGATTCATGTCCTGATTTGCCACATGCTGTGCAACTCCGTTGCTCATTCGTAAAAGCGACTCTGTGGCCATTATTCCTTCCGCTCACCATTGTGGCTGCCGTTTCTTGGCAACTTACTATCTCCTCTGCTTCTTCTAGTGTTAGGTCATCTTTGTACAATATGTAGAATCCTACTTCTCTAAGCAGGTCCTTTCTTAGCCCTACTTTGAATTGGTTCATCAGTACTGCGTTGTGTTTCTTTTGAATGTTCGGTATCTGTTCTCTGTTCGTTCCTTTTATGTCTTCCTCCAATATTTTATTCCCTATGAGCCGTAATCTTGTGCAGAAAGCTGCTACATCTTCGTCGTGCCTCTGGTAGCATTGGACTAGCTGCATCCACCAGTCCGCGATCGATTTCCTTGGGACGAATTTCCTGAGTATTTTCTCCTTAAATTCAACATATGTTGCTGTGTCTAATCTTGGGTCGGCTTTGAAAAAATCGTGGGCTGCGCCTGCGAGTTTGAATTTCAGTAGTGTTAGTGTTTCTGTTTCTGACCATCCGTCGAGTTTGGCCCTTAGTTCCAATTTTTCTATATATCTGGCTGCGTCTTTTCCCGTGAAGTCTGTTAAAGTTGAGGCGATCACCCCTAGTGGTGGTGCCTGTGGTATCCTTAGTGCTGCTGGCATATTACTCGAATCCCCTGTGGACTCTAACGGCATGTTGTTTTATTAGCTGGCGCGAGTGTTACTTACCTAGATGGTTTTGAAATGGATAGTTGGGAAAATAAAGACAAATAATTATTAATATTGTAATATATAAGAATCGGTATTATTCACTTTAACTAGCCCTGAACCAAATTTAATTTAACTTATTATTTTGCGTTTTAAAGCGTGAATATTTCCTAACACCTTTTCTCAAATCGTTAATGTCTAGTTCATTTAGAGAATAGTCCGTTTGTTAGTCAAAATATATCCATATTTCCTGTAAAACCTCTTATATCTCCCGGACGTGCAGCTTTCCTCCGTACTATATTTTATATTGCTATTTTTGTCTTGTGCGGAAGCTTGTTGCTGACTTTGCGAATTCCTCACCTGTATATTTGCTGTTTTTCATCCGTTGTCTAAATGTTTATGTATTAAAATAGATTTGGATTCAACGTTCGTTTGTAATAAATAGAATAACTGAGTAAGCAGATATATCTGATTGAAATTATATCACTTTGGTTATATATTAGTTTTGATTAGACCTATGTCGCAATATTTATTTTATGATATGAATATGAAATTAAAAATAACGTATGTATCAAATGTAAATTATGTAGGTGAAATTTACACGGCCTTAATTAATGTAATTGAATGTAACTATCTCCTCTGCTTCTTCTACCTTTTGGGCTTCTACGATGCCTGAAATGGGTAGTTTAATTGGGATAGAGAAGAAAAAAAAAAGGATTATTGCCAGGACTTCCCCTCTTGTTAACCTCTGCTGTACGGACTCAGTATCTGGAGCACCGCTGTCACCACTCTAATGAATATGCATCGGAACACTCTAATGATATGCGCTTCTAATAATATGCGATTAGATAGATAGATATCCCACCGCTGTCACCACTCTAATAATATATACAATTATTGTATCACTGTAATCCCCTAATGATATACGATATATAATATATAATAATATACGATTAGATATCACTATAATCCCTATTATTTACTGATGTCACCACTCTAATAAATGGGTATTTTCTTTTTCGTTCTTATGGTGAAGCCGTGATAAACTCAGCCGATGTTGCTGATATCCCAGGCTGTCACCAATCTAATAAACACCACTATGTAGCTACCAAAGATAATAATCGCTGTCACCAGTGTAATAACTTGTATTGTATCGAATCGGTATTATCCTATAGTTCCTAGTAGTATCCTATATCTGGGGTAATGTATATAGTAGTTCTCTGTTACCAGTGTAGTAACTCTATCTATCGTCTCTTTTTTCTCTAACTGTACAGCTGCTGTCACCAGTGCCTGATGGCACAAAAAAAATTATAGAACCCGGGATTCTCCCTGCGGAATTTCCTCGAGGAAGGGGGGTTGTTCCGGGCTCGAGCGGTCGAAGACGTCGTGGGGCCCCTTGGGCTTATACAGTGTGCCAAGCCCGAGTTCGTAGTGCAGGGTTAGCTGGTCCGACCTATTTGACGGGTATGGGGTGGTGAGGATTGAGATAATTGAAAGGTTAGAGCATATGATAACAATATATTACAAAAAAAAACAAAACTGTGTCAAATAACCTCCGAAAGTAAACTAGTATTAGCGGTACCTGAACTATGATCTCTATTTCTAGTATAAACGTCTACCAAACTCTATGATCTAGGATTTAACTAAAATTCTCAAGTGTACAATATAAAATATCTCTGAAATGGTTTTAACTTATGGATCTCCAGTGCAACGGAGAATATCAATATGTTTGACTAAAATCCCTAGTGTAACGTAAATAACTCTAAAAAAGATTACATATAGTGGAAAAGATCTCTAATGTCGAATTAGGTATAGTATCGAGCCAAATGTAGTTATATCTACGTAGTTTGATTAAACTAATTAGATGATAAAGAGATAATATGCACAAACAAAATCTCTGAATATAACTAGATAAAATGCCCCTATACTCTTGGGCCTTAGCGGTAGATGAAGGGCGCTGATGTATAAGAACACTCGATATGACTGAACACCTTGTAGAGTCCCTTAACTTTCTTGGGTTACCCGATTTAGTCAAAGAAAAAAAATATAATAACACAAACCAATATTCAATATAATAAATGAATTTGAACTTTTAAAAAACTTACGTTTTGAAAATCCCACAGGTCACATAAATATTCACACTATTACTTTTTGAGGGTGAGGGTCCGTCAAGACTCAGACTTGCCTCACCAGGGGAGAGATAATACCTATCTCACCGACTGACTGACGGACTGACTGTCCCTTTTCCTAATATTTTTTTCATATTTATTTCCGTAATTCACCTTCAATGAAGGTTAATTATTCATATTTGTTTTATTTCGTGGTTTACCAAACTGACCTGTACGTGATATCTAATATTGTGTTAACCTTTGTTTTGTTTGTATATTTTCCTTTGGTTGAGGTCGATAATTAATAACTATTTTGAATTAAAAAACGAAATTCTATAGTGTTAGCCTTGTTTTGTTTAAATGTTTTAATTTATTTGAGGTCGGTAAATTTGATAACGATTTTGAATTAAAAGAAATTATCTATATAGGGTGTTTTTAGAACTTGTGTCATATCTCGTGTTTATTACAATATCAATGAATTATGTTCGTAATATTAATAACCGGTGAACATTGATTAATGTTTATTGTACATTGATTTAACGTACAACAATCATAAACTAATGACCGGTGGTCATGGATCCATGCTTCTCGTTTATTGTATTAATGTATGTGGTTCGTAATATTAATAACTGTAAGTCATAGATCCATGCTCGCTGTTCATTGATTTAACGTACAGCAATCATTAACTAATGTAAACCGTTCGTAATATTAATAACCGTCAAACATAGATCCATGCTCACTGTTGATTGATTTAACGTACAGCAATCATTAACTAATGTAAACCGTTCGTAATATTAATAACCGTCAAACATAGATCCATGTCCTTTATTCATTGATTCAATGTAAATAGAACATAACTTGATAAATAAAAAAGTTTACGTACGAGTGTTCATTGTATTAACGATACAGCTCATCGGCTGAAAATTAATGTTGATGTTCATTGATTTGATGTACTTTTTTATTAATATAACGTACCTTTTTCGTTCAGTGTAAAGATCAGTAGATATAGTTTTCCTGGTTTTCTATATCATTGCGCAGTTATACTGATCTTAATTGGAAAAATGATATCCAGGATATCACCATAGGGCTAATAATATCTAAGCTTCAATATTTGTAATATCACATCTTCTTCTTTTTTCTATAAACATATATTAAGCCAATCACAAGTTAGGTTACTTCTTGGTCTAGCCAAAAATATAACTACTAAACATCAGGTAGGCATAAAATGAAATGTAACTTCTGTCATTCTGACGATGATATTGATTTATCGAAACAATTGTCAATTTTTTAGAATTTTCAATAACTTGTATTATATTGTGGATTTAACTAGAGACCGTGAGTTTCATTTAAAAACACTACTAGTACTTAACAAATTACCAAAGGTTTTGGCCACCAAAGGTAAAAAAGTCGTGGGTAAACTAGCAAGTGCCGAACGTGGACAACTTATTACTGCCGTATGCTGTATGAGCGCCTCCGGAATGTATATTCCACCCGCGTTAATATTCCCAAGGAAGCGGATGAAGAAGGAACTTTTTATGCAAGCACCCCTGGAACACTTAAAATGGTTTCCGAATCTGGATTTATAAATACTGATCTATTTCACCAATGGATAATCCATTTTAAGAATTATAGTAAGCCACGTCCTGATCACTCAGTGCTTTTGATTATGGATAATCATAGCTCGCATCGAGATTTAGACGTCATCAAATACTGCAAGGGTAATAATATTGACCTATTGACTTTACCACCACACGCGAGCCACAAGCTGCAACCACTGGATATCGGCTTCTTTGGTCCATTGAAAAGGGCATTCAGTATATAATGCGACAACTGGATGATAAGCAATCCTGGAAAAGTAATTACGCAAATGCAGATCCCGGGATTGTTTAATGCTGCCTACGCTAGTGTTGCAAATATTGAAAAGGCTCAAACTTCGTTTCGTGATGCTGGAATTTTTCCATACAATCCTGAACAATTTGACGAAACTGACTTTGCTCCATCGCTAGTATCTGATGTACCCATTAGCGACACTGAAAGACCAGCAAACTTCCTTGTAATCCCGGATGGATCACAGGATGTAGAAAATGATATATTAATATTAGAACAAACATTTTCATCGCATCAAACACCACTACATCTAACTCCACCGCCTCAAGTGTCACTGGCTCAAACACCATCGCCTGGAGTACCATGGCCTCAAAAATCACCGCAGCAAGCATCCTCTTCTCAAACGCAATTGCAATACATTAGATTTATGAACTTGCATATTGAATGCGAAGACGGTGTACCCATACCGAATAGTTTCCAAGAACCTACAGAGACACAAATTTGTTCTAATCAATTCGTTCATATAGGCGAAATTTTACCACTGCCAATTATAAATGAACAAACATTGCGGCGTAAAATCAAGTCTCAGCGGTCTGAGATCCTTTCAAGCACACCATTTGCAAACGAGTTATAAGAAAATGTTCGGGTGAAGCAAACAAATGAGGAATCTAAGAAAATAAAAGCAGCAGCAAGGAAGCTGAAAATGCCAGGAAAACAAGTAAAGAAAAGGAAGGAAAAAGAAGCGAAGTGTGACAAAAACGTGAACTGTCCAGGTTGCGGCGAGAATTATAAAGATCCCCCAATTGAGGACTGGATAATGTGTTCTGAGTGCAATAACTAGTGGCACGAGTCGTGTACTACATACGTGATTGGCACATTTATATGCTCACTGTGTGAATGGAGCAAAACTTAACATGCCTACCTAATGATTAGGTACGCGTTTATTTTTTCAAGTTTAAATTAAAGTTATTTGTTAAATAATAGAATAACATATGTTTATTTTGATATTTTTAAAACTATAATTTTTTATTTTGTTAATTAAATGATAAATGTAGCTTTTAAAAATTCTGTCTGGATTATATTTCATCATTTTTTACCGCTATTGCTAGAATTACAATACATAAGTCGTTGCGCACTCTTGTGCATTAATACACGTAGTCTTGTGCACATCTGTGTTTAAGAGTGTGCAATTGCACTGGCACCGAAAAATATGACTTTTGTCTCTTATTATTAGAATTTTTCCATTAATCAAGCATAATTACTTTCATCAATCGTCAATACATATGTACGCATGTGAAAAACTTTTTTTCTGGAAAAAATATTAATTTCACAGTCAATATTGTACTAAGAACGCACTCTTATACGCATTTACCCTAGTATGATTAATTATTTTGGATCGTTAATCAATTAGTCAGTTTTTTTGCCACTGTGAATTGTTTAACTATGTTTCTACGCGGCGGGCGTAATTTCGGCCGGTAATCCCTTGGCCTACCTGCATAAATCAAAGGGTACCATTTATGACAGGGGTAATTTCGGCCGAGGGGTTGATGTTTACGATGAGATTAAAATATTGGTAATTACGCTTAATAGTTTCTGTAGAATATTAGTTGTGTATTTATTTGGAAATACCTAATCCTGTGTACCTGTCGGAAATACCTTTAATTTACTTATCTCTTTATTCTAATAACTATGTTGTACCTACTTAAGATTATTCCTTTAAATGTATAAAATTCACAAATAACAGGTATAAAATTATTATAGCTAGTCAGTATTATAACTTATCTTTAAGCTACTAGTCGATAGAAAGCATAAAATATATTATTTGTATACGATGGCATCAGTTTCAGTAATTAAGAGTTCACGCGGTTGTGACTTACTAGTTGTAGAAAAGTTTCAGTTTTGTAAACAGGACGTATTAAAAAGTGGTGAAGTACGTTGGAGGTGTATAAAGAAGAATTTAAGATGTTTAGCCAAACTGTACACTGTTGGTGTGGAATACACAGTTACTAGAAGTGAATTAATCCACAACCACGAGTCCGATGAAACTACGTTGGAGAGAAAAATAGTGACGACTTCATGCAAGCGCAAAGCTGAGGAAGACATATCGGAGAAACCTTCAAAAATTATTAAAAGCGTTCTTTCAAATCATTTGCCAGAGAATTTGTCATCGATAGATGTCAGTCTAATAAGAAGAAATTTGTACAACAGCCGCCGTAAGCTCTTACCAGCCCTGCCTAAGGATATTCACGATGTACATTCTGTACTCGATAGTTATGGACCGAAAACCACAACAGGTGAAATTTTTTGTTTATTAACAGCACAGCTGATAATATCATTGTTTTTTCTTGCCATACAAATATAATAAGTTTATGTAAAATGAAAGATTTTTACATGGATGGCACATTTTCTTATTGTACAAAATATTTTTATCAGTTATTTACCATCCATGGACTGGAAAATGGGCATTATGTTCCTCTTTTGTATTGTCTGTTGCCCAATAAGACCAGTGACACATATATGAGACTTTTTCTGTTGGTAAAATCTAAAATTTTTGAACTTTATAATATTGTTTTTGAACCGAAGGAGGTATTTGTGGATTTTGAAATCGCAATTCATAACGCATTAAAAGTTGTCTTTCCCAAAACCAAACTAAATGGTTGTAGATTCCACTTGCACCAGGCGTGGTATAGGAAAATACAATCATTAGGGTTAACCCAAATGTATAAAGATAAAAACTGCGAGGAAAGCAAATGGCTTACTCATACTTTTGGGCTAACTTATTTAGACCCCTCTGAAGTTGAAGATTGTTTCATATTTGATCTCATGTCATACAAACCGGACCATAAACTTATAGATAAATACGCAGACTATTTATTAGAAAACTACATAGCGCCAGAATCTCATTTTCCACCAAATATATGGGCATATGAAAACCCATCAATTAAAAGAACCACAAATGCCTGCGAATCATTCCATTCGCACTTTAATTCTAGTTTTTATTCAAGTCACCCTTCTATATTTATTTTTATAGAAAAATTAAAAGATTGTCAGATCGATGCATATTTAAAAATAAATTTTTTAAATATTCCAGCACAAATTAAAGACAAACAAGTAAAAAACAAACTAAAATTTATCGAAAACATGGTAAATATGCTTCGATCTGACAATATTTCTAGAATTAATTTCGTTAAATCTGTATCACATCAAAACGTTTTTTAAAAATTTATAGTTTACCTAAGTTATAGAAATAAGTTGATGTAATAATTTTATTGAAATAAAGAAATATTTTAATATAAAGCATTCTGTTATTTTATTTGATTTGCGGCCGAAAATACCTATGAGATAAGGAAGCAACTTAAAACCTCCGGCCGAATTTACCTACCGGCTTTTAGTACCTGCCCTTTTTCCGGCCGAAATTACATCCGCCCTTTCTACGGTGTATTCTATGCTACGGGTGGAACTAATACATACGACCTCACGCATCAAAGCAGGTACGTTTTATTGTATTTTTTTAATGCCTGTTGATTTATCAATGCATTTTTTAGAAAATTATCGATTTGCTGCTAAAACTTCCAATAAATGATGAGGCAACGTTTGAAGAAATTGAGTCAACTTTGCTGAAGAATCCTATGAATATTTTATGAGTTGAACAATCAATATTATATCCAAATCAAAATGAAACTGCGTCGAAATATTGGAGTATGTGTTACTTTTTATATTTCAGTGCATGAAAAAATTGAAATAATTGTTGATTTCATAAATTTTAGCAACAAAATTAATGGATGAATGTTTTCAATTGTAAGTAGAGTAGAAATTCACCTCGTTGCTAAAGGTATAACAAACTTTTATTTTCTCAGGTAGTTTCACGTAATTATGTTACCGAGATGTATGCTATGAGTTCCTGAATCAAATTGCCTATAGTTACCTCTATTCCTTTTATTAATTGAGATTGACTAGAAAGCTCTACACAACTGGTGACCTGATAATTAAAAGTTAAATTAGTTCTGACATTTGGTAGGTAAATAAAAGTTATTGCTGGTCAATTGTACAAGTGTCTAGTTTCAGGCATATGTATACTGTTCACACAGATGGAAGCGGTGTTATATTTTTGTTCGTTTGTTATAACTTTTCTTATGAACTGTAATTTTTCAATATTTAAAACTTTTGAGATTAACTTTCAAATTAATACAATTTTAGGTTGTACCTCTGGCAAGATTGGAAAGTTCTTATTTGCAACAATATATTAAAAGATTCTTGCAAAAAATCCTGATAGAGTATTCAATGGAGGGCTACAGTATGCATGGATAAAAAGGGAAAAATTCTTTGGAGAAACAAAGCTCTTTGAAGCTGTTGTAGGTATAATCATGTTATTTTATTTTGGAATGTACATGTAAATTAATTTAATATATCTGTACAAGAAACAAATAACCTCTAATCATTATTTTGTTTGGAATATTTTGCTTTTTACTTGTCTCCTACAAAACTTATTTTTTAAATTACATATTTGATGTTTAACTTCATCTTTTAAGTTTCAGTTTTTGGGATTATATTTTGATTGTTATACATACATACATAAAAATCACAGTAGAATAGAAATTAATGAAATTAACTGTCTCGACCCTTACTTCGTGGAATATGCTCATATTAGTGTTTTTAAATGAAACTCACGGTCTCTAGTTAACTCCACAATATAATAAAAGTTATTGAAAATTCTAAAAAATTGACAATTGTTTCGATGATATTGATTTATCGAAACAATTGTCAATTTTTTAGAATTTTCAATAACTTTTATTATATTGTGGAGTTAACTAGAGACCGTGAGTTTCATTTAAAAACACTAGAATAGAAATTGCTTATTAACAAAAAATATAATTATTTTATTGTTTCAGATACCGTCCAAAAGTTGGACAAGAACATAACACACAAAGAAGTTGAATTGAAAACAGGAATTTTCTTAGCCAAATGTAAGGAGCGGCAGAAATTGGTTTCAAAAAGTTCGTTGAGTATGAAGTCAGTGAATTTTGTAATCTCGGATTTGAAAATTATGTTTTTCAAATGATCTTGCGAGGGTTTCACAGATTTGTTCAGGAGTAGTGACGGTGTTATTTTGACATTTTAGGACATTTATGTGGGACTGGTAGTTCACTCCAGAAATCTTTTTAATATTGTTCCACACTATTTTGGATGGGGTAGAATTGTTAATACTGGATATAAAGTGTTTCCAAGAATCCCGTTTGCTCTTAGTTTCAGTTATGTTATGAGGTACATCTTATATTTATGTATAAATAAATTAAACTGAACTCATCGTTTCCCATGCTTTAATTTTTTCAATTAAAAATATTTTTTCCTATATATACAATTCGAAATTTTGAAAGATTCCTTAGATATTTGTAAAATATATACCAGGGAACACTGGATCATTGTACTCCCCCTTTTCTCCTTTAGTTTCAGAGAATATTTATTTAAATTTAGGACATACCGTTTGCTTACTGAATAAGTGCGAGAGAGAAGCTTTCCCTGGCGGGTAATTCTGTTCTCTCTCACACGAATGGAGCTTATGGATAAAATAATTGGCGATATTGAACGAAAGTTGCTATCATTCCTGGTGGAACAAGAAGTTGGAAAATAATTGATATGTACATTATTGTCGTTCATTAAGTATACAGGATCTTCCAAATTTCAATCAATTATCTTTGACACTAAAAATGAAAAGGGAGGAGTACCATGATTTAGTGTCACCCGCTCAACAGGTATCATCCATATTGGGATATTCTACAAATATTTGAAATTTTGCTATATACGTTCAACAGATACCCTTATAACATTCCCAATATTACTTGGATATTTGTAGAATACGCCTATTGGAATGTTCTATGAATATTCTGGATTATCTTGCTATATACATTCAGCAGATATCCTCAGAATAATCTTAAATATTCCTTGGAAATATTTATAGAATATTCATGGAATATTCAAGAAATTATATATATATATATATATATATAAACAGAGACAAGTAATCACGGCTGAACTATTAACAAATAAAATTGAAAATATCACGGGGATTGCAGCCTAAATAATGTTAAATATTCTTGCTATACAAAACCGAGCGCTTTCGAAAAACTATTTCTTTCTTTTTCAAGGTTGCATGTTAGAATTATAAGAAATCAAAGAAAACAGGATACATAGTAATCGCCTCCGATTTAAGTTCAAGTTAAAATCAATGCCTCAACATTGAATTAAAATGCAATAGGAAACTGAAAAATTGAAAAAGTGAAAAATTGAAAAATTTAAAATTGATACACTGAAAAATTGACAAATTGCAAAATTGAGTTTAAATTAACAACATAAATTAATACTTAGCTAAAATCCTTCCTGAAGGAACACATTTTGTTTTTTTTTAACTTCACCACTACTACATTGTGACAGAGAATATTTAAAACTGATTCGGTTGTTTCAAGTGTATCTACTTTTTGGATAGAAAGTAATGTTTTTTACTTTACCATACCTGCTTTCAGTCGTATTCTCTTCAAGCGAGTTTGTTTTATTATATGTCTACATACCAGGGTAGTTAGAAAATTGCAAAGTGGGATACCAAATGTTGCACCAAAACTAGCAATGAGATTAATATTTAAATTTTTTGGATCTTGATGTCCAATTACTGTTAAAAATTTTTTTCTTTCTTGCAAAAAAATCTTTTTCCTTCACAAAACAGTTGCCTGCTGTTATCCTTTGGTAGGTTATTTTTAACAAGGAGTTGAATATATTCAGTCACCAAACAGCATGAACTCTCACTTCATCCGTCCCGTGGCTGTGAACACATCCAGGCAGTTATCGCGTGTAAAAAAAGCACAGGCTAAAAGAGGACAACACCAAGAGGTGGTAAGTTTTCTTATCACAAGAGGTTTCCTTACAGAAAAGAAAAGAAAAAAATTAATTAATCAACGTCCAGTCTCTCACCCTGGAATTTAAGATTCTGAAATTGCCAACTTCAGAGGCTGTCACCCTCTGAGTAGCAAGAGTTTTTTTATTTAATAAATTTTTTTTAATTTAATTATAAAAACAACCTTCAAAGAGGGAAATGGCAAGCTCCACACCCTGTCAAGTTTGTCAGTCCCGACAGAGGTAGGAGCTCCCCACAAACCTCCCCAAATGCTGTTAGTTCAAGTTAGTACTCTCAATGCCTGGTGTTATTTGATTCAACATGCTGTACTAATACTTTTTTTATAAATTATGTTATAGTGTGAAAAAATGTTTATAGCGGAGTCAGCTGATAGTACAACGCCCGTGAAAGAAACGCCACAATTTCTCCACAGACATCCCACAACAACTAACTAAGGGAAGAATCGTCACTGCTAGCTGGGTTGACATTTGTAAAATGTAACAAATATGTATAAATCTTACTTATATCATAGATGTCAGATTTTTATTCATAGTTAGGTCATTAACTTGGATGTGGTACATTTCTAAGAATTTACGTTTATTTCTATTTCTTTCAACTTCCAAAATCTCACAATTTCTAAAATCTACGTGATGTGTCTCATCTATTATGTGTTCTGCAAGAGCACATTTTCTTTTCCCTAACCTACTATCACTTTTATGTTGTACCAAACGATTTTTTAAATTTTGTGAGGTTTCACCTATATACTTCTTCTCACAATTCATACAAGGTATTTGATACACCACGTTTGTACGTTGGAGGGTCTCATCTTTGTGTTTAAGTTTAGTGAACAATTGGTTTAAAGGCTGCGCTGATTTTTGTGCAATTTTTACTGTGGAAATATCTTTGAAATGTTTAATAATTTTATCACAGATTTCACCAAGATATGGTATTGATCCGAAAACAATATTAGGTTGGTTTTCACCTTCTGTGTGATTCCTATCTCCGCTCATCCCCCCAGGGACAGTTCGATCACTTTGCGTGTTAAAAATCAACTTTTTTACAATATGTGCAGGGAACTATTTTGTAATAAAATATCAAACAATTCTTTATAATTTTTTTGTAAACATGATGGGTGTGAGATCTTTTTTATTCTGTTTTTAAGTCCTAAAACCAAGTTCATTTTCATTTTATATGGATGATAAGACATGTAATTCATATATCTTCCTGAAAAAGTTGGTTTTTTATACCAATCTAAGATCAGGGTATTTGAGTTAGTTCTGATCACTTTCGTGTCTAAAAAAGGTACAGATCTATCACGTTCTTCTTCCACTGTAAACTGTATATTATGGTGGTAGCAATTGAAAATATTTAGAATTGTTCCAACTTGGTTGTTAGGAACCGCGGTGATGATGCCATCTACATATTTTTTCAAAAAGGGTATGTGAAAGTGGATCTGATTCAGGCAATCAGCAATCAAATCATCCATGACGAACTGAGCAAAAATAGGAGACACAGGACTGCCCATTGGTACACCAAAAATCTGTCTATAAAACTGCTTGTCAAAAACAAAACAAGTATTATTGCTAATGAAATCTACCATTTCAAAAAAATTACCAAGACTAAGGTTACAATGTTCTTGTATTTGTTCCCAATGTTTTGTTATACTTTGTTTTACTAAAGTAATGGGAGTGTTGGTAAATAAAGAGACCACATCTAAGCTGATTATTACATAGTTTTCAGGAATCTGTTGGTTTTGTATGAATTCTGCCAATTTAAAAGAATCTTGTATGTAGTATTCATTGTCAACATTATAGGATTTCGTTAATTTAATAGTTATAAATTGTGCTATTTTATCTGTTGGTGCCTCTAAAACTATGTAATAATCAGCTTAGATGTGTCTCTTTATTTACCAACACTCCCATTACTTTAGTAAAACAAAGTATAACAAAACATTGGGAACAAATACAAGAACATTGTAACCTTAGTCTTGGTAATTTTTAAAAAATGGTAGATTTCATTAGTAATAATACTTGTTTTGTTTTTGACAAGCAGTTTTATAGACAGATTTTTGGTGTACCAATGGGCAGTCCTGTGTCTCCTATTTTTGCTCAGTTCGTCATGGATGATTTGATTGCTGATTGCCTGAATAAGATCAACTTTCACATACCCTTTTTGAAAAAATATGTAGATGACATCATCACCGCGGTTCCTAACAACCAAGTTGGAACAATTCTAAATATTTTCAATAGCTACCACCATAATATACAGTTTACAGTGGAAGAAAAACGTGATAGATCTGTACCTTTTTTAGACACGAAAGTGATCAGAACTAACTCAAATACCCTGATCTTAGATTGGTATAAAAAACCAACTTTTTCAGGAAGATATATGAATTACATGTCTTATCATCCATATAAAATGAAAATGAACTTGGTTCTAGGACTTAAAAACAGAATAACAAAGATCTCACACCCATCATGTTTACAAAAAAATTATAAAGAATTGTTTGATATTTTATTACAAAATAGTTACCCTGCACATATTGTAAAAAAGTTGATTTTTAACACGCAAAGTGATCGAACTGTCCCTGGGGGGATGAGCTGAGATAGCAATCACACAGAAGGTGAAAACCAACCCAATATTGTTTTCGGATCAATACCATATCTTGGTGAAATCTCTGATAAAATTATTAAACATTTCAAAGATATTTCCACAGTAAAAATTGCACAAAAATCAGCGCAGCCTTTAAACCAATTGTTCACTAAACTTAAACACAAAGATGAGACCCTCCAACGTACAAACGTGGTCTATCAAATACCTTGTATGAATTGTGAGAAGAAGTATATAGGTGAAACCTCACAAAATTTAAAAAATCGTTTGGTACAACATAAAAGTGATAGTAGGTTAGGGAAAAGAAAATATGCTCTTGCAGAACACATAATAGATGAGACACATCACGTAGATTTTAGAAATTGTGAGATTTTGGAAGTTGAAAGAAATAGAAATAAACGTAAATTCTTAGAAATGTACCACATCCAAGTTAATGACCTAACTATGAATACAAAATCTGACATCGATGATATAAGTAAGATTTATACATATTTGTTACATTTTACAAATGTCAACCCAGCTAGCAGTGACGATTCTTCCCTTAGTTAGTTGTTGTGGGATGTCTGTGGAGAAATTGTGGCGTTTCTTTCACGGGCGTCGTACTATCAGCTCACTCCGCTATAAACATATTTTCACACTATAACATAATTTATAAAAAATGTAATAGTATAGCATGTTGAATCAAATAACACCAGGCATTGAGAGTACTAACTTGAACTAACAGCATTTCGGGGAGGTTTGTGGGGAGTTCCTACCTCTGTCGGGACTGACAAACTTGACAGGGTGTGGAGCTTGCCATTTCCCTCTTTGAAGGTTGTTTTTATAATTAAATTAAAAGAAATTTAATGAATAAAAAAACTCTTGCTACTCAGAGGGTGACAGCCTCTGAAGTTGGCAATTTCAGAATCTTAAATTCCAGGGTGAGAGACTGGACGTTGATTAATTAATTTTTTTTCTTTTCTTTTCTGTAAGGAAACCTCTTGTGATAAGAAAACTTACCACCTATTGGTGTTGTCCTCTTTTAGCCTGTGCTTTTTTCACACGCGATAACTGCCTGGATGTGTTCACATCCACGGGACGGATGAAGTGAGAGTTCATGCTGTTTGGTGACTCTGAACATATTCAACTCCTTGTTAAAAATAACCTACCAAAGGATAACAGCAGGCAACTGTTTTGTGAAGGAAAAAGATTTTCTTGCAAGAAAGAAAAAAAATTTTAACAGTAATTGGACATCAAGATCCAAAAAATTTTAAATATTAATCTCATTGCTAGTTTTGGTGCAACATTTGGTATCCCACTTTGCAATTTTCTAACTACCCTGGTGTGTAGACATATAATAAAACAAACTCGCTTGAAGAGAATACGACTGAAAGCAGGTATGGTAAAGTAAAAAACATTACTTTCTATCCAAAAAGTAGATACACTTGAAACAACCGAATCAGTTTTAAATATTCTCTGTCACAATGTAGTAGTGGTGAAGTTGAAAAAAACCAAAATGATTATTTTCCATAACATAATCAGCTGTTCATCTGAAATGAAAACAAATATTATTATAGATAACTCATTATAATCACTAATTTAAGAATAAAAAACAAATACAAATATTGAATAGAATAGAATTCAATAGATTTTCATAGATAAACAAATAATGACATATAGATAAATGATATATGGTAAATAAAATGAATGTTGAATCAATAAATAGTAATTTGTTAAAGTTTATTATAAATAAAAAAAGAGTTTAGACAAATAACATAAGAGAATTTATATTTATAATTAATATGAGTGTAACAAGGATATACTATCAATAACAATATTGAATGTTGTACCATGTAAATGTATCTATGTATAACCAATTTTAATTTATTTGTATGATGAAAAAACTCATAGGAACTCTATAAATGAACTAATAATGTAAAAGAGTGTATGTATGAAATTTTTTTAATAAGTGATAGAAGTTTCAATTATCTGATTGCAAAAGACAATATCTTATTGGTTATAAAATATGACAGAACAAATTGTGAATCAATAAATAAACTTTGAAATAGTGACCTGAAAAAGAACAAAAGACTGTTTGTTGAAAAAAGTAGAGAATCGAGGGGACGCTTAAATAAGAAGGGAAGCTGGTCTCAAGAAGCGAGGAGTGTGTGTGATGGTGTTCCTGAAATTTCAAGATATTCCCGGTTTAAGACATTTAAATCTATAAAGTACTATTAAATACAATATTAGTAATACTCACAGTCAATTGTATCAAGTTTTTCGGCAAGAATTTATGAAATTTTCATCAATTTTGGTTTTTTGGAACTTCAGCGGAGTGTTCCTGGGATCCAGAGACTTTCATCCCAATTCAAGAGCAACAGGTCAGTGGTTTTAAATCATTATTGGCCAATAATCAGTGTAAAAACTCAAAATACTCAATTAAGTACTTAATTTCATAAATTGATAAACTTTTGCAAATATGATCGATCTGAAAAAGAAAGAAACAGACTTTGTATAGTGAATTCATTGCATAAATCGTTAAATTTAATAAAAGGCCGAATTTTCAATAAATTAAAATATTTACTTACGCCATTTTGTAATCGCATAAATCTGGTGATTGAAATTTCATAGTGTAATAACTATTTCCATCTGTATATAATTTCTATTTTTCTATCTATGTATATAACAATTTTATTTCCACAGCAATTTGTATCATATATAACTATGATTTATATATAAATTCTTTTATGTGTTTGAACCATTCACTTGTTTGCATCTTCATCAAACTTTGTCTAATATGAATAGATGCTCCTTACGTATCAGAATTGTTCGTTTTATGTTAAAGCGCATGACTAGTTTTTTCACGCATGCGCATTGATGAAATTATTAAAATAAATAAGTAGATACAATATAACCATTGGCGTCGCATATTATTTTTATCAAATATAAAATATTGCATTGAAAATTAAATCTATTTCAAATAATGTGTTTTCTTTTTATTTAAACAATTATAACAATACAATAAGCCAGGACTCAAAGAGAAAAAGGATTTCATGCTCCCGAACAATCAAATTAAAATAAATTACCAAACAAATATTAAAAACAAACTGAGCTAGCCAAACTAAACAAAAAATTCTAAATAATAAACATCTACATTTAAATTTCACAATAAAAGCAAGTAAATAACTCAAAATATATTAATAATATATATATATATATATATATATATATATATATATATATATATATATATATATATATATATATATATATATATTTAATGTGGGTCTATAGAATAATACAATATCCGAAAACGAATATTTTTAGTACGTCCATTGAATATCTAGTGCTATCTGGGATTATACCCGAAAATTATATAATAGAGTTTAATAAATAAGGTTTTTTTCAACTTTTAATATAAGTAGTTGAGTTAGTAGGTATACATTAGACCTAGAAAAAAACTTAATCTTGCAATAGGTTCGATATTATCTATTCCCAGCAAACACAGAACCGTACATTGCAAAAAAAATGCTAATAGTCCAGTCATTTAAGCTTAAATTAGGTAAGAATCTCGGAATTCGAGACACTCAGCTGTAAGTCTGTACATACTTGTATGTTGACACCCTAAAAGTTGTGTCAAAACCTACATATGGTAGGGTGTACGCAACTATTAAATTTCAAGGTAAAAGGTCACAAAAATCTGTTTTTTACGCTTTTTTTGTAAATATCTCATTTCCTATGGCTTTTTTGCTATTTGTATTTATTATCAATATTGTAGAATACAAAATTCTCTACAAATTTTTTGAAAAAAAATGTTTTATACGGTGAACCGTTTTCGAGATAGAGGGCGGAGAGCGCGCGCTCACAGCATCACTTCAGGTCAACCGGTGCCTCCGGTCGAAAACGCGCCATATATAGGAAATGTAAAAACGGAGATATACTCTACTAAAAGTTTTGATAATTATCCTCATTCCAAAACACATCTTTTATTTCTGCAAGCATTAAGTCGCTGTGATACAACTTCTGTGCTTTTTAAAAAGGGAAAAAATCATTTTTAAAAGTTTTTGATACACTGACAAATTTGGATGAACTAGCTGCAGCATTTGAGGAAGAAAATTGTTCGGCCCAGAGATTATTAGAGAGTGGAACTCAAACCTTATCGGTAGTCTATAATGCTCCGAAATCTGTGAAAAGTCTCGATCATCTTCGTTATATGCATTACGTCAAGTCTACCAAACCTTATTAAACCTGTGCAGCTTTCAAATATTCCACCAACAAGTGCAGCTGCTCATCAACATTTCTAGCGTGTATACTATCAAGTTCAAACTTGGTTAGGGCATGATTTGGAACCCCAGGTGGGGGTTGGGCCATGCGAAACGATTTTCTGGAGCCTATCATGACAATTTTACCACATGCTCCAGAAGATTTGCTAAATTTAATTTTCTGCAACTGCAAGAGTGGTTGTGGTTCGCGATGCGGATGCAGGAAAGCGGGCTTGCAATGATCTTTAGCTTGTGGCCAATGTAATGGGCAAGCTTGTCTCAATGCTCTACCATATAAGAGCGACATTAACGAAAATGGAACCTTTGACCCCGAAACCATTGAAGAACTTGAGACAAATGTCGTTGAAGACGATAATGAAGACCAGTTTGAAATTTACTAGCAGCCGGAAGACGACGATGAAGAGGAAGAAGATGATTAAAATTATAAATTGTAGTTTTTGTACCCTTTATTTCATTTTTTTACTTTTAATAAAAAGAAATGTATTGAATGATATTTTTTAATAAAGAGATTATTCATAGTTTATTTGTTTTTTTTTTCATCATGTAAGAAGTTATTAATATTAATTAGGTTAAAATTCAAATATAATTCCTATATTTTCATTAACAATTCTGCAATTACATGGGCAGGTAAGTGTTGTTAAATAAATTAATACTGAATAAAAAGAGGATATGTTAGGAAAAAAAAATGATAAAATATAATATAATAAAATTGACTGTCTCGACCCTTACTTCGTGGAATATACTCATATTAGTGTTTTTAAATGAAACTCAAGATCTCTAGTTAATTCCACAATATAATACAAGTTATTGAAAATTCTAAAAAATTGACAATTGTTTCGATAAATCAATATCATCGTCAGAATGACAGAAGTTACATTTCATTATATGCCTACCTGATGTTTAGTAGTTATTTTTGATAGAGAGATTAATACAATTAGACAAATAGCAACATCTAACGGTTATCCATTAGATATGATAAATAAGCTAATTAGTAAAAAAGAGGAAAAAGTGGCATTACAACTAATATATCCTAAACAAGCTGATGAAATTAAAACTTATAAAACCATCACATATGCAGGAAATATTTCTAATAATATTTCGAAGATAATATCTTCAGCAACGAATACAACAATTTCTTTTAAAACAGAAAGTAACGTTGGTACAAAATTGTTAAATGTAAAAACAAAAATACCACTATTAAAGAAGTCAGGTATATATAAACTCAAATGTCCAGAATGTAATGCTGTCTATTTGGGTCAGACCCTCAGGAATTTTGAAATACGATACAGTGAGCACTTACGAGCAGATTAAAACAACCAGATAAATCCCACTACGCAAAACATCTACTTGACACCAATCATTCATTGACACCTAACACAGAACTAGAAGTACTGCATATTTGTGAAAAGAAACAAGAACTGGATTCCCTTGAAGAACTGGATATTAGAAGACATTTAAGAAACCCACAATATGAAGTTGTCAATGAACAGTTAAATCTAGGGAATTCTCCACTAATAAACTGTCTTCTTAAGTGATAATTGTAAAGATAAGCAGATATAGTTTTCCTGGTTTTCTATATCATTGCACAGTTATACTGATCTTAATTGGAAAAATGATATCCAGGATATCACCATAGGGCTAATAATTTCTAAGCTTCAATATTTGTAATATCACATCTTCTTTTTTCTATAAACATATATTAAGCCAATCACAAGTTAGGTTACTTCTTGGTCTAGCCAAAAATAACTACTAAACATCAGGTAGGCATAAAATGAAATGTAACTTCCGTCATTCTGACGATGATATTGATTTATCGAAACAATTGTCAATTTTTTAGAATTTTCAATAACTTTTATTATATTATGGAATTAACTAGAGACCGTGAGTTTCATTTAAAAACACTAATATTTGACAATTTAATACCGAATTACGGATGAAGGAGATAAGAACAGATCAAGGGACGGAGTATAAGAACGAAATATTGAAGAATTTAGCGGAACTTTTAAATATAAAACACAATTTTTCAACAGCATACCATCAAGAAGCAATAGGCAGTTGTGAAAAATTACATAGGACATTTAATAAATATATTAGAAACTTTATCAAAGATTCTAGGGATAACTGGTGCGAGTTTGTAAAAATGTTTGCATATTGTTATAATACAACACCAAACACGTATCACGGATACACTCCTTTTGAGTTATTATATGGGAGAAAACCCAATTTGCTAGAGTTTTTAAATGTAAAGATTGAACCGTGTTACAATTTTGAAAGATACGATAAAGAATTAAAGTACAAGTAACAATACGCTAATGAAAGAGCCAGACAGTTTTTACTAAATGATAAATTAAGTAGAGTCAGTAATAGTGAAAAAGATTCTTCACCTGTAAATTTTAGAATAAGGGAATTAGTTATTTTTAAAAATGATATTGATTTATCGAAACAATTGTCAATTTTTTAGAATTTTCAATAACTTGTATTATATTGTGGAATTAACTAGAGACCTTGAGTTTAATTTAAAAACACTAATATAATATAATAGTTAATAAACGTGGACAAATATTTATATTCATTCATTTATCGATAGTTCATCAACTATATATGGCGCGTTTTCGACCGGAGGCACCGGTTGACTTGAAGTGATCCTGTGACCGCGCGCTCTCCGCCCTCTATCTCGAAAACGATTCACCGTATAAAAAATGTTTTTGAGAAAATTTGTAGAGACTTTGTATTCTACAATATTGATAATAAATACAAATATCAAAAAACCCATAGGAAATGAGATATTTACAAAAAAAGCACAAAAAAACCGATTTTTGTGACCTTTGACCTTGAAATTTCATAGTTGCGTACATTCTACCATATGTAGGTTTTGAGACAACTTTTAGGGTGTCAATATACAAGTATTTACAGACTTACAGCTGGGAATCTCGAATTCCGAGGTGAACTTACTATAATGACTTGACTATAAGCAGCCAACTCAAAAGCAATAGCGAAATGCTTACAAAACATAAATGGCAAAGCGCAAAAAACGCGCCGGGGCAAAGCGCTTTTAAAGCGTTGGCCAATCAAGCATCTTGAACATCATTACTTTAGCGTTTTTTTGGTGTTATTGACCCATCACCAGCATTGCGCAGAAAGTACGCCAAAAAGATGATGGTTTTACATCGTTTTCAAGGCCAGGCTATGTCTCGCCTCCACCAAAAATTGGAAATAAATTTTTTCACATTTTTGCACAATATTTGAGAAAACCAATTATTTAATGGTGTGCATCAACTGAAGTTTATATTGTAAAACAGTTTGAGCGACACGTCATTTGATAATTTCTTTTTCAAATATGTAAAAAAATTAAAATATATTTTCATATTTTAGTAGACGACCTAAGTGCATCCTTAAACATTAAAGAAATAAGGTATGTGTAGTCAACAGGTTTGTAATCTTCATATTTTTTATTTTTTAACAATAAGCTTAACATATTACAAAACAATAAACATATACATAAATAATATAAAACTACAGGGCCTTCTAAAAACTACTGGACCCACTACCTCATTTGTGAAGTCAAATTAATGGCTGAATTAAACATCGCCAGCCGTCCCATGGGCAGCTTAATTTCTAATGTTTATAAAAATGAAATGTAGGTACTGTTACGAAACAGCACACCGGTATAGTCCCTAAATCCGACTCTGTCTAAGCCTGGTATGAAAGTTAAAATTATGGCTGACGCGCAGGGATTTCTTAGAACTTTTTACGATTGTGACTATCTTATCTAGACATTGTTTTTGTGCCCAGTCTTATCTAGAAAATGCCAGATAGCCAATTGTTTTTGTGTAAGCCGCAATCTAGAATTATCTAGTGAAAAAGGCACTAATATATAAGGGACCGACCAAGAAATGTTAGTTAGGTGATAAAGTGGTCTCGAGAAATAAACAAGAATACACCGAAATAACAGTAAAGTGTTGATATAAATTAATAATTAAGTTCGTGTGCATATAAATTAAATTTAAGTGATTAGTTAAGTGCATATAAATTAAGTGTTAGTGAGTTTTTTGGTGTTTAAATAAATTCGTAAGTAGCAATACCGTGTGTTTAAAATTTATCCCACCCGTAATAAATAAGAAAAAACATTACATTGGTGTCAGGTGTGGGGTAATATAAATTAATATCTACGTAAAAATGGCCAAGAGACTAAGGGATCTGAAAGTGGCGGAATTAAGAGCAGAATTGGAAGATCGTGAGTTGGAAACGTCCGGTAAGAAAAGTGAATTAGTAGATAGACTTAAAGTGGCACTGGAAAATGACGGCTTTATTACAGAAACAGCTTTATTTAATGACGAGGCTTCCACCTTAATCTCGTCAATTTCTGCTAACATGGACGAGAAGATTTCTGCCATGGAAGAGAACATGGACGAGAAGATTTATGCTATAAAGAACGACATTTCTGCTAATATTTCTGCTAACATGGACGAGAAGATTTCTGCTATGAACAACGATATTTCTGCCATGGAAGAGAAAATTTGAACGAATTTGAAAAACGATATTTCTGCTATGAAGAACGACATTTCTGCTTATATTGACGACAGTATTTCTACTTTGAAGAACGATATATCTGCCGATATCTTATCAATGAAAAACGACATTGCCGCTGACGTTGAAAATGAAATATCGTCTCTAAAATCTGAAATCGAGAATAAGATGACAACGATGGAAAATCCGATGGACGAGAAAATCAAGGAGTTAGAGACACATATTGCCGATTTAAGAACACAAGACACTTCAGCAGAAGAAAAGAAGATCGAGATCTGCAAGCCAGAAACACAAACTAAGTTAGAAGACATTGGTAGTGTTGTGTATTGAATAACAATAATAATAGATTCCAGTTATATTTTAAGTTATATTTTATTCTTGAACAAACTTATAATATACATGAACAATAAATAATCTTATTGACAACTATATATTTCCACTGACTGCTGACAAGGGGCGTTTTCACTAATGGTGCGATTGCTATGTATCTCCGTAACACTTCCCCTCGTTGTATTAATAAACTTATAGATCTAAACGTTTGGGCGGCCTTCTGTTTCTAGTACTGCGGCGAATTACCACATCTTCCTGTTTCGGTTCGTTGATCTGAGGAACAGTCTCGGCCTAGTATACTACCCCTCCATTAGCCAGTTGCTGCTCCGATCTCTCTAGTGTCTGGTCCTCTTTCTCAATATGTTTCTCCTTAACTGGTTCCTTTTCAGAGTCAACACCCTTGTCCGCCTGTGATTCCTCTTGCGAATCAGGCAGATGATGCTGCCTAACAGACTCATCCTTGTGGATAGTGTGGTCCTTAACATGTGATTTTAATATTTGATCCACGTTTCTTTTATGAATTTTTCCATCTGCGTTTATCTCATAGTGTAATTTTCCTATTTTTTCCACGATGACTCCAAATTTCTATTTATTGTCATCATACGATCGTATCTGTAATGTTTCTCCCACATTGAATTGTTTATTTATTTTTATTTCTTCTCTTTTGTTGTTCATTACTGTTATGAATTCCCTTTGAACCAAATCAATCCTTGTTCTTTATAATCCCTTAAACATAATTCCACTAGGACTCAATCCAGTGGAATTATTTGGCGTTTTCCTGTGCATCATTAACATTTTTGATAGTTTGTCCTGGAGAGTACCTTCCTCATGTATCATGGCCTTCAATTTATTTTTAAAAGTTTGTACATATCTTTCTGCTTGTTCATTGGTCGATGGATGGAAAGGTGCTGTGAATTTTGATTGAATTCCATTTTGTTTTAAAAATCGCTGCATTTCTTCTGATCGAAACTGTTTGCCGTTGTCCGATACTATTATTAAGGGTAATCCCAATGTAGTGAACATCTTCTTTAGAATATTAATAGTTGTTGACGATGTAATAGATGATGTAGGTATCACTTCCAGCCACTTTGTATAGGCATATACAACTATCAAGAAATAATTATTCATGAAAGGCCCCGCATAGTTGATATGTATTCTAGTCCATGGTTCTTTTGGATATTCCCAACTGTGAACGGGTACTTTGATAGGATTTCTTTGAAGCATACAACATGCTTTACACCCCTTTACCATCTTTTCAATGTCGGAATCAATATTTTTCCACGATACATAGCTTCGTGCCAGTGCTTTCATTTTAACAATTCCCGTATGAGCTGTACGTAACTCTTGCAATATAGTGGTTTGTAATTGTTTTGGTATTGCGATTCTAATTCCAAAGAAAATGCAATTGCCTTGTAACGAGAATTAACGTATATTGTTCATGTTTCCTTTTCCTGATTGAATATTTTTATATAACTGGTGCAGTTCCGGATCCTTAGCTGTAGCTTCTTTGATTTTCTCTCTAGTAATTGGCATCATTGCAATTTGATTTAAATAAAATATATCGTCATCTGTCTCTCTTTCCTTATTTTCTGTATTATGTTCTAGTCTTGAGAAATAGTCCGCATTTGCATGCTCTGTTGTTTTCCTGAGATTAATTTCGTAGTCAAATCCAGCCAAGAAATTCAGTCTTATTGCTGTAGTTGACGGCATCAATTTTGTGAGATGTAGGATTCTTGCAAGAGGTTGGTTATCAATGATAATTATAATTCTTCGACCATAACAGTACTGAAAAAACTTTTTGAGTCCCCAAATCAGTGCTGCTGCTTCTTTGTCAAGCTGGCTGTGATTTTTGTCGGCTTGGGTCAAAGACCGTGACGCAAAAGCAATGGGTCTTTCGGTTTTATCAGGCATAATATGTGACAATACTGCACCGAATCCCGTTGGTGATGCTTCTGTAGCTAGCGTCACAAGTAAGTTAGGATAGAATGGGGTAAGTACTTTTTCACTACATATCTCTGTTTTTAAACTTTGGAAAACATTTTCACATTCTTTGGTCCAATCAAATTTGGTATTCTTTTGTAATAGTTTATACAGCGGATTAAGTTTTGCAGCTAGGTTCGGTATGAATTGCTGATAATAGTTGATCATTCCGAGAAATATTCGAAGTGACGAGACATCTGTTGGCCGGTAACTATTTTTTATATAATCTATTTTCTCGTCAGTGGGGTGTAGTCCCTCCTCATTAATTCTGTGACCAAGGTATGTAATTGACTTTTGGAAAAATTGACATTTCTTCCTATGTAGATGTAGTCCACATTCTTTTAATTTTCTGAATACTATTTCCAGTCGTTGCAGTAATTCTGTGTATGTACGTCCTTGGAAAGCAATGTCATCAAAGAAACATGCTGTACCTGATAGCCCTTGTAATGTGTGATCCATATATCTTTGCCATATATTTGGAGCTATTTTTACACCAAACATTGAGCGATTTACTTTATAAGTTCCTTTACAAGTGCTAACTGCTTGCATTTTTGCTGAGTCTTCATCAGTTTTCATGTGTAGGTATGCTTGATTATTGTCCTCCACTCAATTTGCTGAATATCTCTTCTATTCTTGGAATATGTTAGTTATCATTTTCTAGATTTTTATTTAATGGTGCACTGTAGTCTGCACATAAGCGTATTTTCCCTCAGGGTTTTACTACAGGATCCAAAGGTGTGCCCCATTGTGAGTAAGTAACTTTTTCAAAAATCCCAACTTCTTCCAATCTATCTAACTCTTTTTCGACTTGTTCCTTGAGCGCAAACGGTACTGATCTTGGCCTCAAGAATATTGTTGTAGTGTTTTCCTTCAATTTGAATGATGCCTGCTAATTATTAATTCCTCCAATTTGTTCTGAAAATGAATCTTCATATTCTTTCAGTAATTCGTGTAATTTTTCTATAAATTATTGTTCTGTGATGTCTTTGTTTTCTTCTGAACTTATTGCATTTACTTCAAAATTCATCTTAAGTTTCCTTATACATTCCCTTCCGACTACGGGGTCTACTTTCCAGATCGTCGACTTGTTGAAAGGTATGGCAGACAAGAAGCCGAAGAAGATCAAATGCCGGAAGTTTGGCGAGCTAGAGCACGTACGCAGTTCGTCTAAGCGCCCCAAGACTCCTGTAACCCAAGAACTCCAGTCACAGGGGAAATCAGACAGGGGTGAACATCCAGCTGATGTGAATTACCGATAAGCCAACTCTTTGCCTAGACGGCCATGTCCTGTAGATATTCACAATGCAACAAGTCGAAATCTAAGGAAGTTGCAGATTCAAGAATTACAGTAGTCAATGAAAAATGGTCACCCACCAGGATCAGAGAAGATCAGGAGAATAATCCTTTTCTGAAGATGATCTGGCAGTGGAAGGAAGAAAATCGGCGACCTATCTGGCAAGAAGTGTCAAGATTTCCACCGAAACTCAAGGCGTATTGGGCTCAGTGGGACCAGTGGCGTCTTTACGACATTTTCTTAGGGGGGGTAATAACTTCAAGAAGTCGCCTTGTAACTGTAAGAGAGGGTTAAAGGAAAAAAAATTAAAACAAACACTTTTTTAATAACACTTTATTATTTGTAATTTTAAATCTCTATGTAAAATAAAAACACTTTACAAAAATAAACTTTAGGGTTTTAAGGAACATAATGGTTATTAAAAATTATTAATAATAAAGTAACATAAACGTAATTTTTTTTTGTAATTTAATAAAATACTACATAATACGTAAGAATGATACATAATATCACAAATATAAAATAATTATTTCAACAGATAAAATCTAATTTTCTTTTCTTTTTCAGTAGCAAACTTATTAATTACCGAATCAATATTAATTTCAACATTTCGGTGTATGTATAAAAGAGCTAAACTTGAAATTCTTTCTTGGCCCATTGTTGCTCTCAGCCAATTTTTTATTATTTTAAGTGTTGAGAAGCTACGTTCTGAAGACGCAACACTTACAGGCATTGTAGAAACTATGTGGAGGGCTAGTTTGATGTGCGGAAAAATATCTGCATCGCATTTTGCATAAGTGCTTATAACATTGTCTGGCAAATCTTTTTTCAACAAATCTCTCCAATTCTGAATCCACAAATCTATTTCTGAAGCACTGCTTTCTGAAACATTATCTTTTATTGGAAGGAATGGGCTTAAAAACGAGATCATTTTATTTTTCATTATATTAATCTTGGATTCATCTAAGCCATCTACATGTTTCGGCACCAAATTATTTATTTCAATTGCATTAAATAGTAACTTATCAAATCTAAAGGAAAGATCTTCGGCTATGTTTTCTAGAAGGGGGATGAATATTGAAATTTTATAAAATTGCTCTGGATCTGAAACTGAATAATTGGGGCGGTTAACTTGTTTTGAAGAAATGCGAGGCATAGCAAAGGGGATATCAAGAGATTCGTGAATCTCTTTTACTTCCTGATAAATTGGGACAAATGATGCATCACATGTCTCTCTTTTTGATTTTAAAACTTTCAGTATATCATTTATCAGCTGTTCGGCAGATTGGACATCTATACATTTCTTTTGTAAAATTCTGCTCAAACCAAATGTATAACTTAAAACATATGATAAGCAATGGAGGGAAAAGAGAAGTTCAGTTTTTAAAAGGGACTTAAGTAATGAGTTAGCTTTGGCAGAAAAATCTATGTCCTTCCAATTCGAAACAATTTGTAAGGATTCAATAATTTTTAGAAAAGATTGTATAAATTTTAAAACGGAATCGTGTCTTTCAGCCCACCGTGTTTCGCACAATGAAATAAGTTGTTCATTGTTTATTTTTTTTTGTAATGAATTCCGTTTCGATGAAGATTTAAAAAAATGGTTTACTTTCTTCATTACGCATGTTGCGTTTCTAATAAATTGAATTTTGATGGATTTAGAAAGGGGCAAATTAATGGTATGGTTATAACATGGACATTTAATAGCGTTCTTCAATTTCTTTTGTAAATTTGACAAAGCTCCTTTTTGTTCGGACATCATGACGCTGCAAGTATCTGTACCTATGCCCACACAATTTTCAAAATCTAAATTCAAGGAATTTAGGTATGATTCAACTGTTTCCGCTAATACAGCCCCTGTAAGTGTTGATTCCTCATTAACGTCAACATCTTGGTAATTTGAGTGACAATCAATAAATCCAAGGAAGTCTTCAAAAACTTGTCCCTGTGTATTCACGTAGCGGATCACTAGAGACATTTGTGATATATGCATAATATCAGTTGTCTCATCGAAAATAATACTGTAATATTTGGCCATTTTTACTCTATTTACAATAGTTGTTAATATTTCATCCCCACAACACTTAATCAAATCATTTTGAATTACACTGCTAACATATTTATTTCTAAGACCCGGAGCTTCAAAATGCTCTTTTAGTTCTTTGTTTCCACTTTCAATTTGGAATCGGATCAATTCTCTGAGATTTCCTTCGTTGGTCCCTTCAGAAAAGTCAGCGATTGCACGTTCTACTCTGTGGCCACGGAGCGGAATATTTTGGCGTGCCAGAAATATAATACATTGAATAATGTCCTTCAATTTTAATCTATTCTGCTCGATTTGATTTTTCATTTTCGAATCTAATACATTAATAACTTGCAAATTAGGGTGGTTGTATAACTCAATAAAGTTCTGGGCTAACAAAATAGCTTTTTGGTGATACATATTTTGTTCATGACATGTTAAATGGCCGTCCTTACCGTACAACTTTGAATACCTATTAAGTGGCTCAGAAACTAATTTTTTAATGGGATATTGTTAATTCCTCCATATTTTACAAATATTGCACAATATTTACATAACAATCCTTGCAACGACATCGAATAAGTTAACCAAGCAAATGATTCAAAATGTTTGGCATTTAAGTAGCATTTAATTTCTTTGTTATTTTTCTTATGAAGGGAGTATGGAAACTGAAATTTCGCATTCGGTCTAAAGGCATGTTGCAAAATATGGTCTTTTTGAAAGTCTGAAAAATTACCGCCTCTTGTCAGGTAAAACCCGATGTCATCAGAATCAAGTGGAACAACAGAATTCTCTTCTTTTTTCTCACTCGAAGAAATGATAAGAGAGCTTGAAGTACTCGAGCTGCTGCATGGTCTTGGCTGAACATCCGGTACAGCGTCCTCACTCTTCTTCTCGGCCTTCATTGTGATGCCATCGCTTGCTTCGGTCTTCTGTCGCTTTAAAAAAGCGTCAAGCGTGTTTTGTTTTGGCCGTTTACTCATATCTGAAGGAGAAAATGTGTACATAGATATGTAACAATTAATTCATGCATATTAAAAGGATATGTTAAAATATTTAAAATGTACTTACTTAAAAGAACACCAAAAGCACGAGGTACAACGGTGCAACCAAACGCAGTAAGATCTCAGCGTCAATAACGAAGTGGTGAAATAAACAACGCGACAACTGGGAAAGTTTGTAAAGGAATGAAGGTTGCCTCTACTTCACACTAGTGTCTATGTAATGCAGAACCCCGCTCCTTTGAGCTTCGGCCGATGTCGGTTTCAATCGTGCGCGGTCGTTTTGTCTGACCGTTACCCTGGGTATAGCACAATACGACGGTAAAGTAGAACCTCCTGTAAGGTTAAGTGTAAACAAAAAGTTCGTTCTCTTCAAATTTCGGTGATAAATTCCCATTTTAAAACGGAGATTCAAATAAATGTATAATTCTTATTGTTAAAAAATAATTGATTGAAATAAATCTAACTTTTTCCGCAAGATCCAACGATATTTACGAATCTAAAATTCCATTTTCTCTAGAATGGTCCAGAATAAACCTGTTTTATTTGATTTCCTGCTCCAAAGCAGATATTTCATAACGAGAACTAAGACAAATTTTCTGACTAAAGAATTTTGTGAGAAAACGTTTTTGAGTCAAAAAAACTTGCTTCCGGTATACCAAGTTCTCTGAATTTTGGAAAATAAAATGCGCGGAATGGGAAAGTCGGAATTCTCGTAACAGACTTGGAAGGTTATTTAAATCTGATTTTCGATACAATAATTGAATTATGACTCTGGGAACTAACTACTACCGAAGATTTGATTTTGTTTTCTCTTTAAGATTCATCTATTCCATTGTTTTTGTCAAACTTCAAATTTTATTTGAGACCCGATTTTCGTTTTTGTTTCCTGATTTCTGGGGGGGGGGGTAGTTACCCCTATTACCCCCCCCCGTAAATACGCCCTTGAGTGGGACTTCCTTGTCCTGGAAAAAGGGCTGTTGAAAAGAGTCCTTAAAACGATGATGGCTCCGAGATGAGGAGACAGCTAGTTATCCCTAGAACGAGAGTAGCTGAGGTACTGAAGAAGTTACACGACAGTCTATCGGGAGATCATCTGGGAGTGAAGAAAACCCTTCAGCGAGTCCGTAAAAGGTTTTATTGGATGAACAGCTCCGATGATGTGAAGGACTGGTGTAAGAAATGAACGACTTGTGCTAGGAGTAATGGAACACATCGCAAGAGAAATGCACCTATGAAACAGTATGTTGGAAGCCCTTTCGAAAGGATTGCTTTAGATATCGCTGGACCGTTTTCGACGACAGAAAATGGTAGCAAATACATACTGGTTGTTATGGATTATTACACAAAGTGGGTGGAAATTTACGCTATCCCGAACCAAGAGGCCACAACTGTCGTGGATGTATTGATCACAGAATTTATCAGCCGATTTGGAGTGCCATTGGAAGTCCACAGTGAAAGGAAGAAATTTCGAAAGCTATCTATTCCGGTAAATTTGCGAGGAGCTAGGAATGGAGAAGACCAGGACAACAGCATTACATCCACAGTCAGATGGAATGAACAGGACTATTGGAAAATACATGTCCAAAGTAGTATCCAGCCATCAAAGAGATTGGGATCGGTATATTTCACTATTCGCATTGGCTTATCGATCTGCCGTCAATGAGTCCACGGGTGAAACACCGGCAAATATCCTGTTTGGACGTGAAATGAGGCTTCCTTGTGACCTGGAATTTGGCTGTCGGCCTAGAGAAGATCTAGCAGGCGAAGACTACGTGATCCAAATGAGAAGAAGGCTGGACGATAATAATGAATTAGTTCGAAGATATCTTCAAGTTGCCAGCGACAGAACGAAAGGTCGGTACGATACGCAGGCCACAGAAGGCGGTTTTAAAGAAGGAAACAAAGTATGGTTACAAAACCCGACGAGGAGAAAACGATTTTCTCCGAAATTACAAAAATCCTGGAAAGGTCCATACTTATCAAGAACAGGATCAATGATGTTATATATCGCATAAGCAAGATCCCCAACGGAAAACCAAAAGTAGTTCACCAAAATCGACTAGCGCTATTCGAAGGAGACCATGACCTAGAGAAAGGAGTACCTAAACCATATTCAAGATGTATCTGACCATACTTTCGATGAATTTATGGACGCGTATGGAGGTACCGGGAAAGCTAGATATGAAGTTACTTCAGAACAACGACAAGATTTGTTCACTCTCCTAGAAGATTATTCACTGGCATACAACATCCCCGCCCGTCTCAAGAACGCACGAGGGTTGGCATTCATTTTTCGAAAGAAGTTCGGGCAATTAGAAAAACTTGAAGACCAGATTTCAGCCCCTTGGCAAGACGCTGAAACTGAAACATAATTTGCAGTACGTCTTCTACGTGGTAAGTAAAAATGAATTTCAAGATCGATCTACCTACCGCGATGTGTGGGAAGCACTTCGAAACCTACGAGACCATGTGTTGGAATCCAACGTGAAGAAACTGGCTATGCCTAAGATAGCGAGTAACCAGTTGGGTTGGCGAATTATCAGGAACATGGTAGAGATTATCTTTCAAGATACCGGTGTCCAGATATTAATTTGCAGCTACAACCCCCCTCATCAGTACTCGATGATGACGTTGCCCTGCTGTTTCCATAAGATCGCAAATTGTAGAAATGGGGCCAATTGCCGATTCAAACATCCAGTCTCGGCTACATAAAAGTTCCAGGAGGAACTTCCATTTTAGGAGGGGGTAATGTTACGAAACATCACACTGGAATAGTCCCTAAATCCGACTCTGCCACACCTCACTGAATGTGAACAGATTAGATTTTTAAAATACAATAGTTTGTAGGCATATTAGTAACTGAATAAAAGTATTCTGAGGTATAATGTATAGTAAAAACCAAATTAATTTGCGTTTACGTCATCATTGTGAACATTTGTAGCGTTGTCAGAGTGTTCACGAAATATGGAAATTAACAGAAAATAACAACAAAATACGTAAATGTAGAAAATTTCACAATATTATAAATGAAAACTACCAAATTATCGATAGTTTGATAGTTTTCGTTTAATATAGTGTGGAGTTTTTTCATTTACGTTTTCTGTTAAGTAAATTCATGAATAGATTTCACGAAGTAAGGAATTCTAGAATAAAAGTGGAAATGTTATTACTGACTTACCAAATCTTTTAATAAATAAATATAATAAAAATACAAGCAATAAAATAAAATATGTTTAATAATGAACCTATTGTCAAAGACAAAAACTAACATTAAACAAATCAACATATTTCTCACAAGAAATTTTTATAAAGCACGTAACTATAACCTCAGAAATCGATGACAATACACGAGTAAAAAAGTCACAAACAACGCGGCAACATGACATTGTTTCTGGCAGTGACTATTTTACCGTCAATAATTGGAGGCTTCTTTATGAAAATTTAACACAAATGTTTACATCGAGGGACGATAAAACCCAATAAAGCTATATTGCTTATACATTATTTTGGTTCAAAAGTTTTTTTATTGATTGGGTTATCTTTAGAACCGATTAATTAACAAATTCAAGTATATGCACTTTTCGATAGAAATGTAGCCACACATGCGATAGAAATACGCTCTTGATGACGTAAACGCAACTTTATTTGGTTTTTACTATATATATCAGGATATTATGGATGTTTTTCAACCATTTACAATAAACAAAGATCGACACAGATAAACTCCAGTGGTGGTTACTTAGTAAGTGTCCCTCGTATACTTTACGTTTACCATAAAGGCATATCATCTTTGAGGAAACCACTTACCTAGTAACCACCACATGGCGATCCTGCAACCTAATAGCACATGGTAATTATAAAATGGTTATGGTAAATTATCCTGCAAAGTTAATGGTATAAGGGTAGATGATCCTGCAAAATAAATGGTAAGGTCAAGTGGAACTATATGGTTTTCTATCTAAATTTGGGACCTTGGAGAAGAGAAACAATGGGAGGTTCATCATCCAAACAAGAGGCAAAGGAAACGGGAATTGTCAACAATACTTTCATGGTACAGCAAGACAGTTTTGCGATGCACTTAATGGTTTTATTATATATTATAACTATAGCTTTCATCTTAAAATTTATTTCTTCATTATGGAAAACGCACCGAAGAGCGTTGAAAAAGGATATCAATCGAGGCATTGCTGCAAAGCAGACAACAGGAACTCTCACCGTGTAAAAATAATTGTAAGTACTTATGCATTCTATTCTTATGAACGAATTTTTAAATGTCAATAACGTGAGAAGATTTTGAAGATAGGTAAGGATTAATAGTGGAAGAAGTTAATAAACAGGGAAAAGGGTTTTGAAAAAAGAAACTGCTAAAAATCCTGATATACATATCGAAGTAATTAATAGCATAGTAGGTCTTTATAATAATTTTGCTAAGTTAATAACCAAAAATTGGAAAAATTTAAGTTTAGTACAACAGGAGACTTGTAAAAATTATTCAAGTAGGATTAGGGATAAAGCTGAAAGGGCATTTGAAGCGTTCAATTGTATTATTAAATTACCTACGTCTATATTTGAGGAAATTGACACTATTGTATTACAAGCAATGAGCAAACAGTTTAAAATGGCGACAAGTATAAATTATTTTTTTAATTTTGCGAGTAAAGTTTTACTGGACGAATTTAACGGCGAAGCAAGCAAATTACAGTCATTCTTAGACTCATTAGATTTACTACAAATAAACGCGACTGGTAACGAGGAAAATGCTATTCTACTAATCAAAACGAGACTAACGGGAAAAGCCAGAAGATTAATCACGACGGAAAACTCCATTGCAGACATCAAGAATAAACTAAAAACGGGGATAAGAGGAGACAATCCAAGCCTTCTCTTAGCGAAACTTGGTAAAGTAAGACAAAATGGAAAAGATGTAACACAGTATGCAATAGAAATAGAGAAACTGACGGAAAGATTACAGGCAGCATACATATCGGAAGAGATGCCCGAACGACTAGCCGAAAAATATACTAAGGAAGCAACGACTAAGACAGTAACTACGAATGCCACAGCGAATGCAACCAAAACAGTAATTGCAGCGGGAAGTTTTGAAACTACACAAAAGGTACTATCAAAATTGGTTTCAGTAGAAGGTATATTAGGACAACAACAAGTCTTACACATTAAGGATAACCGGAATTTCTTCAGGAAGTCAAACTTTGACTTTAGGAATAATCACCGGCGAGGAAACAACAGAGGAATTTATAACGGTAATAATTTAGGAAGAACATTTCGACAGTATAACTAAGGAAACAACTATGGCAGATACGAAAATTCTAATAGGAATGTAAATTACAACAATCGAGTCAACAATAATGTGAGAATATGCAAGATAGAAGAGAAAATTGAAGAAATGAGCAGACAAATAGCACAATTGAAGAAGGAAAACTACGATTTAGGGATGGAAAATAAGGAACTAGAGGAAAAAACAGAATTTATACAAGGAAACATGACAGATACTCAGAAAATTTTTAGGGAGAAGAATTTAATAATACATGGTAGAGAAGAAGAAAACGAAGAAAATGGAGAACAACTAGAAAACAAATTGGAAGATGTAATGAACAAGGTTAATAACACAGTAGATGTTAAAGCAGATATTTGAAATGTAAAAGATTAGGAAACAAAACCAGTAACAAAAAAAGACCAGTATTAATAATGAGGAAAGATGTGAATAAGAAAGTAGAGACTTTGAACGGAACGAATAAACTAAAAGGAACGAAGATATACATTGATGAAGATTATCCAAAAGATATATTGGGATTGAGAAAACAGTTAATAAGATACATGAGACAGGCGAGAGAAAGTGGAGCTAAAGCTAAGATAATTGAAAATACATTATTGATTAACGACAACGTGTACAGTTTAAAAGAATTAGAAGAAAGGAAGAATCAGTTTGAAATACATACAGGATGGAATGAATTAACATTTAAGGAAAATAATGAAACTAATCCGAAAATTTTGGATAACATTTTCAGCGATTAAAGATTTAATCAACTAAGAGGTGAACAAATTGTCTAGGAAAAATTTGAAACTTGATCGATTTGGAAGAATACGATTTTGAAATACAGTATGTTAAGGGTATAGCGAACTACGCGGACAGTATATCCAGAATATCCATAGAAGAACTTAAGGATTTATATATAAATAATTCACATGTCTTGGCGATCACAAGAGCACATACGCGAAAAGAAAACGCTCAAACAGAGAAGGATCAAAAGAATAACGTAGAACCAAAGGAAGTAAGAATACAAAAACCTGCAGTAGTAAAAGTTTTAAATAATCTTGAGGCACATGAATTACCAATTTTACACTTTGAAAATAACCGTATCTCACTTAGGATGAGCATCCGGATCAAAAATAAATTGAAATTTAGTGAAGCCTTAAATACCGGATTACACAACTTCGACCTAGGACGAAGGTTGGAAAAGCTTGAAGAGCTATCGGTAAGAAATGAAGTAAAAAGATTGAAAATATATACAAATGATGATATATTCAAAAAGTGCACAGTAGAAGAATTTATAGAAGTAGGAAATCAAAGGTTAAAAAGTATTCAAGTATGTATATGCGAAGTACCAAAAACGGTACAGCAAAAAGAAGAGATCCAAAAGATATTAGAAAGATACCACAACGATACAATGTTTGGAGGACATGTAGGAAATAATAGATTATTAAATAAACTAAGAGCAAATTTTTAGTGGAAAAACATGGAGAAAGACGTAAGGAAGTATGTAAAGAATTGTCATAAATGTCAAGTGAATAAAGCAAAGCTTAATCATAAAGAAAAATTTGTCATCACAGATACATCTATAAAACCGTTTGATATTATTTACATAGACACAATAGGTCCGTTTGTAGGAAGCAACAACGGAAATCGTTATTGTATTACAATATTATGCCAATTAACTAAATACGCAGTTATGATACCGGTTCAGAATAAGGAAACACACACTATAGCAAAAGCAATATTTGACAATGAAATTAACTGTCTCGACCCTTAAAAAATTCGTGGAATATGCTCATATTAGTGTTTTTAAATGAAACTCACGGTCTCTAGTTAATTCCACAATATAATAAAAGTTATTGAAAATTCTAAAAAATTGACAATTGTTTCGATAAATCAATATCATCGTCAGAATGACAGACGTTACATTTCATTTTATGCCTACCTGATGTTTAGTAGTTATTTTTGGCTAGACCAAGAAGTAACCTAACTTGTGATTGGCTTAATATATGTTTATAGAAAAAAGAAGAAGATGTGATATTACAAATATTGAAGCTTAGATATTATTAGCCCTATGGTGATATCCTGGATATAATTTTTCCAATTAAGATCAGTATAACTGTGCAATGATATAGAAAACCAGGAAAACTATATCTGCTGATCTGCACAATTATCACTTAAGAAGACAGTTTATTAGTGGAGAACTCCCTAGATTTAACTGTTCATTGACAACTTCATACTGTGGGTTTCTTAAATTTCTTCTAATTTCCAGTTCTTCAAGGAAATCCAGTTCTTGTTTCTTTTCACAAATATGCAGCACTTCTAGTTCCGTGTTAGTTGTCAATGAATGATTGGTGTCAAGTAGATGTTTAGCGTAGTGGGATTCATCTGGTTGTTTTAATCTGTATGCTCGTAAGTGCTCACTGTATCGTATTTCAAAATTCCTAAGGGTCTGACCCAAATAGACAGCATTACATTCTGGACATTTGAGTTTATATATACCTGACTTCTTTAATAGTGGTAGTTTTGTTTTTACATTTAACAATTTTGTACTAACGATACTTTCTGTTTAGAAAGAAAATATTTCTAATAATATATCGAAGATAATATCTTCAGCAACGAATACAGAAATTTCTTTTAAAACAGAAAGTAACGTTAGTACAAAATTGTTAAATGTAAAAACAAAAATACCACCATTAAAGATGTCAGGTATATATAAACTCAAATGTCCAGAATGTAATGCTGTCTATTTCGGTCAGACCCTTAGGAATTTTGAAATAAGATACAGTGAGAACTTACGAGCATACAGATTAAAACAACCAGATAAATCCCACTACGCAAAACATCTACTTGACACCAATCATTCATTGACATCTAACACAGAACTAGAAGTGCTGCATATTTGTGAAAAGAAACAAGAACTGGATTTCCTTGAAGAACTGGAAATTAGAAAACATTTAAAAAACCCACAATATGAAGTTGTCAATGAACAGATAAATCTAGGGAGTTCTCCACTAATAAACTGTCTTCTTAAGTGATAATTGTAAAGATCAGCAGATATAGTTTTCCTGGTTCTCTATATCATTGCACAGTTATACTGATTTTAATTGGAAAAATGATATCCAGGACATCACCATAGGGCTAATAATATCTAAGCTTCAATATTTGTAATATCACATCTTCTTCTTTTTTCTATAAACATATATTAAGCCAATCACAAGTTAGGTTACTTCTTGGTCTAGCCAAAAATAACTACTAAACATCAGGTAGGCATAAAATGAAATGTAACTTCTGTCATTCTGACGATGATATTGATTTATCGAAACAATTGTCAATTTTTTAGAATTTTCAATAACTTTTATTATATTGTGGAATTAACTAGAGACCGTGAGTTTCATTTAAAAACACTAATATTTGACAATTTAATACCGAATTACGGACTGATGAAGGAGGTAAGAACAGATCAAGGGACGGAGTATAAGAACGAAATAATGAAGAATTTAGCGGAACTTTTAAATATAAAACACAATTTTTCAACAGCATACCATCAAGAAGCAATAGGCAGTTCTGAAAAATTACATAGGACATTTAATGAATATATTAGAAACTTTATCAAAGATTCTAGGGATAACTGGTGCGAGTTTGTAAAAAAGTTTGCATATTGTTATAATACAACACCAAACACGTATCACGGATACACTCCTTTTGAGTTATTATATGGGAGAAAACCCAATTTGCTAGAGGTTTTAAATGTAAAGATTGAACCGTGTTACAATTTTGAAAGATACGATAAAGAATTAAAGTACAAGTAACAATACGCTAATGAAAGAGCCAGACAGTTTTTACTAAATAATAAGTTAAGTAGAGTCAGTAATAGTGAAAAAGATTCTTCACCTGTAAATTTTAGAATAAGGGAATTAGTTATTTTAAAAAATGAAGGGAGAAATAAATTTGATCCACAATATTTAGGTCCGTTTAAAATAACGGGTATAAAAGGCGTAAATTGTGAGATTACATCTTCAGACAGTAAACTACAGATAGTTCATAAGAATCGTATGTATAGATACAACGACCGGAAGGTTAATATTAATTACAATATTTAGCGAGCGTTGATCTAAGAAGGTCAATGTTACTTATGCGTGGAAGCACGTTCTAGTTAAAATGTAAACAGACACGTTCAATTAATGGACGAAGGTCAGGCATGTAGTACAGCGTACGTACACTTCCTATAAAATGAAAGTATAACGAACCAGGGGAATTAATTGTTATTGGTAGTCTGAATAAGTCAACTGATATTATATTTTGTGTATTTTTAAATGTCTTAAAAAGCCCAGGGATTTTGTATAAGTGATGTCGTTTATTCAACTCTCGAATACCGGTTACTAGGTAAGTGGTTTCCTCAAAGATAATATGCCTTTATGGTAAACGTAAAGTATACGAGGGACACTTACTAAGTAACCACCACACCCCGAAGTTGAGGGAATATATGTATTTTCCTCATATGATGATTCAGTTCTTCCACTATTGCAAAAGTAGATGGGTTTAGACGGCTGGCCCGGAAGATTTTAGAAGACACTAGCTGTTAACACTCTCAAGAGACAATACTTAGAAAAACAAAAAAAACTAAAAACTACAGGGTTATGAATTACCAACCTCTATCTTCGTTATTGTATATACAAAAAAGTTTTAAATAAAATTTGTGTGGCAAAAATGAATTTTGCTTACATGGCATAAAAAACACAGTGGTATGCAGATACAACAAAAAATGGTATTTTTTTTCAAAGAGGATACCCTGTATGTTGTTAAATGTTTGGAATAGTCTTTTTTTCCTGGTTTAAAAAATATACCATACTTTACCAGTTTACCTTTACAGTTTTCAAGTCATTAAATTTGAAATGTATTTTAGTTAAAGACAGAAAATGGCAACTTCTATGTTTGATAAGATTTATATTTAATTAAAGAATAAATGCCACTTATGAAACATATATTTCCACAGCTTACTTCAATACCATATTTATAGACCTAGCTTAACTATCATGGATATCACTACTATGGGTATCATATGGTATATTTTTGAAATCAGGAAAAAATCATTACAAAAATTAAATAATAATATTGAGTAACCCATTTAAAAACATTTTTTGTGTATATGATAATAAAGATGTTAAAGGGTAGGAAAATTATAAGTAATAACCATGTACTTTGTACCAAATACAAACTAAATTAAACCAAAAAATTTATTTTCTTCTTTCGGATCTTCCCCCATGCCTGTCTCTAGAACCTCTTAACCATAACTCTATCAGCTTTTCAATGTCTCTCTGAGTGGAGCCACTGCATAAGGAATTTTTCCAAGCACACTCTAAAATTTGAATACACATAAGCCAAAGAAGGTGAAATAAAAAAGAAATATACCTAATATTAATTTCACCACATTCTCAAACTTTCTTAAAGCCGATTTTTCATTCCTCCCTGTCCAATTGAGTTTCTTAGCCAAGAACATTTTCACCAAAATGCTTCTCGTTGTATCTCCTCCATCTTTCTCACCTATCAGTTTTAACATACTGACCTGAAAATAATATCTTTGTTAGTAATCAGAAAATAGATCCAAAAATATTGAGTACCGATTATATTATATGATACTTTCTTGAAAACGAAACACTTTTTCACATGAAGGTTTCATATCTCCCTAGCCCCAAATTCCCACCCCCCATGCATGCCTATCTTTACTTTTTGAATGTTACTTACTAGTTTGGTAAAATCTTCAACATCATTTAATTTCTGTTCCAATTGCACCAGCTCTTCTTCTGTTGATTGTGGAAATATATTGATTTCTGCATGTATTGCTATACCACTTGGATGAAGTTGTTGGAGAATAGGTATTTATTACATATTCCATTTTTTCATTATTATTTTCAACTTTAGTTAGTATCTGCTTCATTACATCTAAAATTAAGGAGAGTATATTATTTTATTGATTATGAATGAAGAAAAAAAATCACAATCAGAGTTGAGCAAAAAGTATTGAAAAGTAAATAAAAAATGTTATTTTTTAAGCTTACACTGAAAAGGCCATTGACCGAACTCGTATGGTCCTGTGAATAATTGTACAATGTTAGATTATTGTTCTGGGAGTACCTAACAAAGTTCTAACATCACTTGGTAAATCTCTTAAAAAAGGTCCTAACTTGAAGCATTTTAACAACTGGTTTACAGCAACTTGTGAAATATTATTTGAAATGATCCATTTTTTAAGGAAGTTTTTACTGCTTTCAAACATTGCTGTGTAGAAACCTGATTATGTCTACTTGTACTACCGCTTTCAGCTACGTATAACTTGTTAATAGAAGTATCACATTCAATAATTGTATTAAAAGTATTAGATGTGAGTATGCTACTTTCAGGGATTCCTGTTGAATATGATGGATTAAAAGTTACATCAGATTCAGTTAATACTGGTATACGATAAACACTACAGGCAAGTGTACATAATTTTGGTACATTTCTTCCACTAACAGCTGGGAAGTTTATATGGCTAACACTTTGTTTATTAGCTTCAGAGGTCATTTTGTAATATTTGCTGCACTCGTTTTCTAGCACGTCTATTTTCAGCACTTTTACTTTTTCTTTCAAATATAAACATTTTCCAAAATCTACAAAAAAGTAGGTAACACAACTAAGGGAACCTTAAAAAAGGAGGGAATGTTAAGAAGTTAGGTTAAATTGGCTTGTAGGAATTATAATAATGAAATACTTCTAAAGGGATACTTACTTATTGCTATTTTCCATATTTCAATTATCTTCGTAATACATTCACGAAAATAACAAAGAAAACATTCACTTTTTTCTTAATATTTCAACCTTTAATACTAAATCTTTGCTAAAACTTTCCAAAACTTGCGACAAGAACAATTGTCATCTGTCAATTGCCGCTTGTTAATTGTTGGGTAAGCAGCGCTTTTCAAGAGCGTATTTTAAAGCTTAGTGACCAGTATTGTTAAACATACAAATAAAATACGTATTTTAAATGTTGTATTTCAAGTGTTTTAAAACATGCTTTGGCCCGTTAGTATTACAGCGGTGCATTTTAAGCGGTTTAAAAAGGGCGTTGGCCCATCATGAAAGAAATTGTCCATCATCTGCAATAACTTTACACAGCGTAAAATAATTATTGGCCCAATGGTGTATCTTCAACTGACATTTAAGCAGCGAATTATTAGCGATTTTTTAATGATCTATAAATTATGTCATCGAAAAATTCATAGGCCCTATGCTTGGCCAGTCTTGTGTGTTTGCTGGGAATAATAAAAATGCTCATATGTTTGCAGAGATTGGTATATAGAAGAAAATAAAAATACAAATAATTGGTAGATAATTATGTGAAAAGGGGTGTACCTAACTATTTCAACTGATACAGTCGATGCATTAAATAGTACAATAAATATTGAATAAAGTATTTCTAGTTCTAGTTTTTGTACTAGTAGCAATAGTTGTCATGGCCATCAATATAATTTTGCAGGTTTAAATCTTTTTAACAATAATACTAAAATTCCTGTGAATAATTAGAAACTGTTGATACCTACTTTAAAAACAGAAATTTCTGCTAAAGAGCAAAATCAGGCTTTTTAAATTAATTTTATTTTATGAACAACAATATTTCCCATAATAGTGCTAATTCTTTGTTACAAACTTTAAGAACAAATGCGAACATTTTTCAGAATTACATATCACATTAAGAATGTTAGTGTCAATTGAGTGGATAAAAATACCAAACTTGTTAATTATTGTAATAAACACGAAATATGACAAAGGAAATTTTGAGGACACCCTATATAGATGTAATTTTCTTAATAATATAATAAGTCGAATCTAATTAATATAAAATCAATTATTGACCTACACCAGAAAAGAATTTATACAAACAATTTTACACAACCGACAAGGTCGATGGCAAAACGCACGATGTTTTGTTTATCTAAAATATAGACAAACCTTGCAACTTAGTATAAAGAAATTGAAAATTAACCTTCAATTACGAAAATAAAAAACATGAGACAAGGGCAAAAATCCCAAAAACTTCTGAAATAAATAGCAGAAAATTTGGTAACGGAGGCAGTGGGTAGTAACCCTCATAGAGTGCGCAGGTACTGTGAGGCCTGACACTTCGACGGCCATACGTCAACAGTGATATTGTGTAGTTGTGACCTGTGATATTTCAAAAACGTAAGTTTATTTTTTGTGTCATATAATTATTTTTCTGAACAAATACCGTATTGACATTTTATTTGATTTGACTGGGTGTCCAAAAGGTACATGTTCTGGTCATATTAAGTGCACTATTGACATTTGAGCCCCTCACCTAACATATTTAGAAAATAGTACGATTTGAAATCGATCTAATTTAAAAATTATACAAGGATATTCAACTATCGCAGTTATATCTTCAGATTTCGAAAGTTTTGTTTTGATAATTATTTTCTTATATTGTACAGGATATTCATATGTAAGAAAACATCGTATTTATACCTTCAGATGTCGAAAAAATTTTTTTATAGTTATTTTCTTATATAATACAGGGATATTCATACGCCAGATATCTTTCATTTATGTCATAATCAGGAAAGACTACTTTCAGAATTTTGGAAGACGTTTTGACCGAGTCATAGTAATTTTTTCTCATTCCTTATACAGGGATAGTCATATGCAAGACATATTCTACTGTTGTCATAATAACGAGAAACTACTTCCAGATTATGAAAGACGTTTTTCCCTAATTAATTTCTAGTGTATCATACCGGGACATTCTCCCCCGAGTAACTTTTATTCTGTCCAAACCAGGGCTGAGTTACTGGATTTAATTAATTACTGTTTGTAATATATATGTATATATTATCCACCCAGTCTGTTTCCTTCATCAACAACCCCCACCCTCGGACCAGCAAGTTTGAACGGGTTGATGCGACCAGCCATAAAACTCAGGAATGGCACATTGTATAAGCCCAAGAGGCCCCACGGAGACCTTGTCCGCTCGTGCCAGGAAACCACCTCCACCGAGGTTACCCACTGGGGGATTCCTATCTTTAAATTTGTGCCGTAAGGCACTGGTGACAGCACGCTGCAAAAATTTCAAGGATAAGTGTACAATAGGACCCTTTAGGTCATTACAATTGAAAAAAGGAATAATACCGATTCATATACCATGGAATAAATAATCGATTCATTAGAATATGCTGAAAAATTACTTACATATTGTAGGGAACAGGATATCGGTAAATAAATTATTTTAAATAATAATTGATCTTTATTTAATTTCGAAAGAAAAACATAATCTCTTACAACACGAAACATAAGAAAAATTCTCTAGAATGACAATTGACATCCACCCTTCAAGGCGGGATTCACTTCCGTTCAAATGTCTTACCAACCTATAAAAATGAACAATACGTACAGCCGAGTTTACACTAGACTATGAATAAGGCCAAGTTCACAATGTACATAAATACGCCTCGAACTGGGGCATATTCGCTGCTAAACAAAATGTATAAACTCTTCTTAAACAAAATAATCACATACAACTAAAAGTTACCTAATCTCTTGCATAATCTTAACAAAAATTCATAAAATAGTATTCACAAATACCAAATTCTTAATCAACTGAAAATTACCCATAACTTAGAACAAATTCTCATAACATAAGATATAATAACTCAAAATAAGATATAAATAAGTATCATAATCATAAAGTAGGTAAATAATTCATAAATCATAAACATAAATCATAAGGTAAGTGTAAGTGATAGGTAAGTTTAAAGATACAGAAACAAAACATCAAGCGGACTTTAACCACATGCGCATAGACTCATTATTGAAGATATCAAAAATAAACTTTTACGCGAGGAAAGTAAAGATTTTGAATTACATAACGGTTTAATGTACAAAAAACGTAAGGATTTTAAGAAAATTGTAATATCGAAAATAATGTTATAGCTAACTGTTATGACAATTTAGGTCACTTATGCTTTGATAAAACATGTGAGTACATACTTAAGTAAAGTTTATTAGTTAACAAATTATATAACAAAAATTAAAAACTATATTCAAAATTGCCTTAAGTGTATAACTTACTCTTCTACGTTAGGAAAAGGTCAGGGTCAACTTTACAACATACCAAAAGGCGAAAAGCCCTTTAATACTATACATGTGGACAATTGTGGACCCTTAGAAAAGACCCCTACAGGCAAACGCTATGTATTTGAATTAATAGATGCTTTTACTAAATGTGTAAAATTGGATAGTGTTAAAACTACTACAACCATTGACGTCATACACAAATTAGAAGATTATTTTAATAACTATAGTCGACCAGCAAGAATAATTTCAGATAGAGTTTCTTCTTTTATTTCAACAGAATTAAGTGACTTTTTAATGAAAAACAATATTGTTCATGTTAAAATCGCCACTCATTCATCAAAATCTAACGGACAAATTGAGCGGATTAATCGAGACCTTACACCTATTTTAGCAAAATTAACCGATCTAAAAAATAAATGGGATAAACAGTTACCTATAGTAGAGTTTGCTCCCCAGCAAAACTTTTATTTGGTACTAATCAGAATGACCCAAATGACAACTTAAGGACTTATGTTAAGAATGAAAATGAAGAAGGTAGGGATTTAACTGATTTGAGACAAAAAGCTAAACTACAAAACGAACAAGGACAAAATTATAATAATGAGTATGTTGCCAAACGACATCGACCTCCACATAAATATTGCCAGGGAGATTATCCCAGATAGCACTAGATATTCAATGGACGTACTAAAAATATTTGTTTTGAAATATTGTGATATTCTATAGACCCACTTTAAATATTTATATCCTTTTTCGAATATTCTATGGACCATGAAATGGGAAATTTTTTGAATATTCTATGAATATTCTATAAATATTTCCAAGGAATATTCAAGAATATTCTGAGGATATCTGTTGAATGTATATAGCAAAATTTCAAATATTTGTAGAATATCCCAATATGGATGATACCTAGGGAGCGGGTGATACTGAATCCTAGTACACCTTCCTTTTCATCTTTACTTTCAAAGATAAATAATTGAAATTTGGGAGATCCTATATACTTAATGAACGACAGTATTGTACCGGGTGTCCCAATAAGAATGGCTCTCGGCCATATCTCGGGAATCGTTTATAGTACAGCTTCGAGCAAAAAAAATTTATAACAAAAGTGACCTCGAGAAAAACCTGTAAATTATTTACAGAGTTGTAGGTCCACCGCCAGAGGTCGTAATTAAATACCAAAAATTATAAAATGAATAATTTACAAATTTTGCCTAATTAAGATGCATTTAAACTATGACTATCGTATTCTTCAAGAAATTCAGCATATATTTCATTTCACAAGTTTTAGTCTATCTCTTCAAATAAAAGGTGGGGGGAAGCGGAAACTTTATTATGAAAAAACGCCTGTAATTCCAGTTCTACTTAACCTATCTATGCAAACTTAGTCTTTTTGCAGAGAGCTCCTTTCTACCAGTGTAAGAGTTATAATTTCGAAACAACCTAATGAGTAACGTATACGCTAGAGGGCGTTATTTATTTATTTTTTTAAACCTAGCTATCCTTGAAAAATGTTGAATGGAAACATGCAGTTTTAATTAAGGAATATAAAAGTAGATCAAATTAGCAACAGAATAGCGAAAACCGCATGTCGATATCTTTTTCGTATTACGAGATATCTTAAGCCTAAGAAATGTGTAAATTTTAAGCATTTTCCTTTAAACATATATTTTTCCGGTTTGCCTGACCGGATTTTAACATTGTTTGACTCTTCAAAATTGTCTTTCCTTGTTCTATTAATAACACCTCCAATTATTATGTCAATATTACTTATGCTGTCACCGGGAAACTGCGTTATGGAAGTTAAAATGGAAATATAACTTAAGGTATCTCGCTAGTGACGACTTAAATGTTCAAATTGTCGCCCATCATTTTGGATACAAGCGTTTATTCTTTGAAGAGTAGATTGAACAGAAGTCTCAATTTCTGCTCTCGAAATACTCTGAATGCCGTTTCGTATTCTTTCGATCATGTTAACTCTAGTAGTGGGTCTAATTGCACCAACAAGGTCTTTAATCCGGCCCCAGAGATAGAAATCTAAGACGGTTAAGTCTGGTGACCTGGCTGGCCAAAAAAATAGGCCTCCACGTCCTATCCACCTATCAGAGTAAGCATTATCTGAAAATTCTCTAACTTGTCTGGAGAAATGCGCCGGACACCCATCGTGCTGAAACAACATAGACCTACGAGTTGCTAGTGATATATCTTCTCTGCCGCGTCTTCTAAATACAGGAATATTTACATATCCAGTCGTTCTTAAGCGGTGTATGAGTCGACGAAAAACTCTGCTACTGGGATGACGTCTTTGGGGATATTGTATGGCATATACCCTAGCCGCAACAATTGCATTTCTCATACATTCAAAGTAAATGCCTATCATATCAAATGCTTCTTCGCTTGTAAGAATCATCTTAGATATAACTTTTAAGTAAATTTTATATCGAATTTAATGCACACAAATCGGGATGACACGTAAATGAACAAAATACTAGGTTTATTAATTTGACAAAAGACATATCTTTTTGTTTTGTTTTTTTCATGGCCCACTACTTGTTTTTATATATTTCCATTTTAACTTCCATAACGCAGTTTCCCGGTGACAGCATAAGTAATATTGACATAATAATTGAAACTACTATTAATAGAATAAGGAACGACAATTTTGAGGAGTCAAAAAATGTTAAAATCCGTTCAGTGAAACCGGAGTAATTTATGTTTAAAGGAAAATGCTTAAAATTTACACATTTCTTAGGATATCTCGTAATACCAAAAAGATATCGACAAGTGGTATTCGCTATTCTGTTGCTAATTTGGTCTACTTTTATATTCCTTAATTAAAACTGCATGTTTCCATTCAACATTTTTCAAGGATAGCTAGATTTAAAAAAAAAAATAGCGCCATCTAGCGTATACGTTACTGATTAGGTTGTTTCGAAATTATAACTCTTACATTGGTAGAAAGGAGCTCTCTTCAAAAAGACTAAGTTTGCATAGATAGGTTAAGTAGAACTGGAATTACAGGCGTTTTTTCATAATAAAGTTCCCGCTTCCCCCCACCTTTTATTTGAAGAGATATACTAAAACTTGTAAAATAAAATATATGCTGAATTTCTTGAAGAATACGATAATCATAGTTTAAATGCATCTTAATTAGGCAAAATTTGTAGATTATTCATTTTATAATTTTTGGTATTTAATTACGCCCTCTTTAAATATATTACCAAATTTATAGGATATAGGACCAAAGTAATGTAGAGAACCAGCATAATGAAGCTTATCACCGTCAGAACACACGTTGAGAGAATTAATAGTAGGAAAACTCAATCTGAATTTATTGAAAAATCTCATGTATAATTTGTTGAATAAAGAAATAGAGAAATTATTGTTGACAACAATTTGTTTGATGATATTGATCTCATTAATAAAGGCCTCATGTGACAAAGGTAAAGAAAATGCTCTATGTAAAAGACTATTAATGGAAGAAACTTTGTGTGATTGGGGATGGTTAGAATTGAAATCAATGATAGCATCTGTCGTTGTGGGTTTTCGGTAAATCTCAAATTCCAGTCTCCTAGTGACGACATTCTTAACAATTAACAAGTCCCTCCTGCTTCCCCTTCAGCATTTGCAAACCATATTATTTCAGAGAACCATCAATTTTCATTGTCTGATGCTCGTATACTTCATAAATGTTTTAAAGGACCTAGGATGAATTTACTTGAAATGTTTGAGATTAACCAGACTAGTTCTGATACTACTGTTGTTTGTCTTAATGAACAATTGTTGCCTTCTGAGCCGTACATGTTCCTCAATCTTCCGTTTCAGGGTTTTTGAATTCAATATTTTTCTCAGACTATTGTTTTGTTTATTTTGTATTGTACCTTTTCAACTCCTTTTTTATGCATTCATCAACTTGTTGTTTATTCTTTATTTGATTGCTACTTAGTATCAGTTTTTGGTATGTATATATTTTGTTGTTTTAATCTTAGACATTTAGTTTAAGATCTCTTCTTCTTTTTTAAGTGAATTGGACTAAGGTTGACTTTTACAGCTACCTTTTTTATCTATGTATTTTTTATCTATGAATTTGTACACGTTGAATGTTTTATAATTTTGTGTAACTAGTCAATTTTAATCATGTCTTATGTTTCTATAACTTGAACAGTACTATTTTATTAAATTGTACTGTTCTCTTTTTTCTTTTTTTCAGTTAATTCACTAATTTGTTTCTTATGTGTCAGGTAATGTTGGAGATGTTTGTTTTTGTATTTGTCCCCTTTTTTAACAATCTGTTTTTGTAGCCTGAAGATGGCCGTTTGTAGGCCGAAACTAGTAGCTTTTATTGTCTAACTATTAAATAATTCTGTGACACTGACTTTGAGTTTTATTCACAGTATTTGAATTATCAGATCACAAGTTTTGTAGAGCTTTCTAATCAATCCCAATTAATAAAAATAATAGAGGTAACTATAGTCGATTTGATTAAGGAGCTCATAGCATACATCTCAATAACATAATTACGTGAAACTACCGGAGAAAATAAAATTTTGTTGTACCTTCAGCAACGGGGTGAGGTTCTACTCTACAGTTACAATTGAAAACATTTATCCATTGATTTTGTTGCAAAAATTTATGAAATCAATAATTATTTTAATATTTTCATGTACTGAAATATAAAAAGTAACACATAAATTCTCCAATATTTCGAGGCAGTTTCATTTTGATTTGGATATAATATTGAATGTTCATAGGATTCTTTGTTTAGCAAAACTGACTCAACTTCTTCAAACTGAGCCTCATCATTTATTGGAAGTTTTAGCAGCAAATCGATAATTTTCTAAAAAATGCATTGATAAATCACCAGGCATTAAAAAAACACAATAAAACGTACCTGTTTTGATGCATGAGGTCGTATGTATTAGTTCCACCCGTAGCATAGAATACACCATAGAAACATATTTGAACAACTTCACAGTGGCAAAAAATTGACTAATTAATTGACGATCAAAAATAATTAATCATACTACTACTATTTCACCAATAATAATAACCTATATGAGATGGTCCAACCGCCATTTTTCACTGATCGCTACCGTCAACTGTCAACTGCAACTACTGACGCATGCCCATAGAACAGAAAGAGCGTTTGAATAAAAATCAATATTCATAGATAATCATAGAATATTCTTAGAACGATTCGATTCGAATATTCCAAAAAGAATATTCTGAGGACATTCCAACTGGACATACATTGAATATTCGATTTACGTATACCCACAGATATTTTAGATATCCCCAGAATAACCCTATAATACTGGGATATATATCTTCCAAATCGAAGACTGTCAGAACATTCCATGGATATCTGGTGCTATCTGGGATGTAGGTAATGATAAAAAATCGAGACATGACAACTGGAATTGATAAAAAATTGCTGTCTAAATTAAGAGGTCCTTACGAAGTAAAAAAGGTGCTTGATAATGACAGGTATGTGGTAGTTGATGTTGAAAATTTTCAGGTAACACTGATACCTTTTGAGGGCATTTGCTCTCCCGAGAACATGCACTGTATACAATAAAAAAGGTGAACTGATAACTTATAGATATCCCTTACAACAGGATAATAATCGAGTTGAAGAATATCTAACTTATGACATTGAATGCTCCAGTCAACAAACAGAATTTGATTATTTGTTATTGCATCATATTGCCTTAGAGAAGATTATTGATATATGTGGAGATAGTTATGATCCGATTTAGCTCAGTTTTTACTGTACAAAAATGTTTTATTTGGACACATTTCGAACGTATAAAACTTATTTTATTTGTATAAACACATATTTATTGAATGAGATATAGTCACAGTTGTCTCAATTCTACGGTTTTCCCTGCGGTTATCCGCGAGTATAACTCAAATAGGAATTGTGCCCATGAGAAGTGATGAAGTGCTGCTTCTTATATCTGGTAGAGAAGTTGGTTAAAGGTACTTCGAAGTATCGTCAATACCAACCAAGGTAGCAGTCAGAAATTACTTCCTAAATATTTGGGTCCATATGTCATCAAAAAGTTTTGAAATTTACTGTTTCGACTCTTACTCCTATTACTTTTTTAAAGGGAACTAGTACCATAAAAAAGCCCGCATTTTTCTGAGTGCCGATTTCATATTTTTTTTTTATGTTACATCCTCGTATGTTAGAGAAATAAACGATTTTCAATCGCAATGATATAATTTATAAAAATGCGGGAAAGTGACGTTTTCAAAACTAAAATGCGTACGGGAAAGTGGGTAAAAACGAACGGTCGTAGGAAGAAGTTATTAACCTAACAAGTGCGGTAAATGGTACATTTCCACAGGTGACAGCAGTTGCAAGAACGACGCAAAGCTGTCGGAGTGTGATTCCGGTTCATAATTTATACATTTTTTCCACTCTCTTCTACTCCCTGCTATTTCTTTCATGTCCCTTATGGATTTTCCTTTTTTACATTTCATATTCTTCAAGTTGATCTAGCCACTTCCTTCTTGGTTTCCCCCTTCTTCTTTTTGTCGACATTCCCAGCTCCATTATTCTTCTTACCAGTCGGGATTGGTCCATTCTCACCACGTGACCAAACCCATTCGTTTGTTTATTTTCCACCTTTCCTAGTATTGGTTCTAGGCCAATGCTCTTTCGTATTTTTTCACTTTTCATTCTCTCCTATTTAGTCTTGCTTGCCATTGACCTAATATCTTTCATCTCCATTGCGTTTATTCTTGCTTCATGTTTCTTGTTTAGTATTCAATTTTCGCTAACTTGTGTTATTATGGGTATGGTTATAGAGTAAAGGGACCTAATATGAGACACCTTTTTATTTATTTCAATAATATCGCAAAAATTTAACTTTTAGAAGTGGCTTTATTACTAGAGGATAGATCGTAGTGTATACTTCATCCAAGAAAAAGGCATCCCTCCAGGAAAAAGGTAAGTATCCAAAAAAATACTCCTCCAGGAAACGGTAAGTATCCAAAAAGTAGGTATCCCTCCAGGAAATATGTAACCCTCTAGGAAAACCCTTAAATATACAGATAACATTGAATTACTAAAATGTTATCATCAACGATGAGACTATTAACTGACTGAACTAGCTCAAGGCTATAAGTATGTCCAGACTGTATTATTATCAGCACCAGATGTGTGGTTAAAATAAGATGAAAATATTAACTGAAAAGAAATCAAAGATTTTTCCCAAAGAGTTATTATCTAATACACTGAAGTATTGCCTCTTCGGCTTAAAAAAACTATATTTACATATCGAACCAGATAATACTTCTTCCCTAGTGTTCTACTAATTGAGTTGAAGTTTTACTTGAAAAACCTGAATAACTACTATGTAAATAAAATATATACAATATCTAAATGATAACTAAGAAATTAATCTCATGCATAACAACTGATTAACAAAATGAAAAATTATATTATTAAGCCAAAAATTATCTGATATGTGATAACACCTGACTGCAGTACGTAGAGATATGAAACTCAATGATACATGTCAACTACTCAACTAAGAACATTGCGTGTACATATGCCGATATCCTATACTTAAGGTGCTAATCACTCGATCAGACTATATAAAAACTACTTCACATCTATTACCTATTCTTTGAGTATGAAACTCATGGGAAGAATATCAAATACACAATCATAAGTAGAACACAGCTAGGTAATAGCCATAAAATGTACATAGATATTTTTTTGTGATTCAAACCGACAAAAATACATAATACACATTTAAACCTACCCAAAATTCTTTTTTTTTCTAATAGAAATGAGTGAAAAATGTCTAAACATACTTCGCAAAAAAATTATATAAGATCTCTTTCAAATACCTTTAATTGAGGGCCTAAAATTTTCTCGGAACTCCAACAATCTTCTCGTCAAAACGAAGATCAGAAGAAGCTATCCAAATCCAAAATACTCTACGATTTCAGTAAAAATCTCATCAAAAAAAGTCAAGCAGCGTGGTTTCCAAAAACGGCCAATATCCACCAAATCTCCAAGAAATACAGTCACAAACCGCTGCCCGAATAAATTTACACAGACCTCATTAATATCCCTTATTAATATCCCCAACTGGGATGATTTCAAATATACTATATAAAGATTCAGAACTTATTGATAATCATGTAGCCATCTCGGAGTTCAGATTGTAAAAGAAAGTCAAAAGTCAAGGATGCGCCAATAACACCTGTAATTAAAATTCTTCCTACTAAGCATACTAGAAGAAGTTTTTCAACCAATAGCAATCCAGCTGACAGGAATTCGTCTTAACCACATATCATACAACCACAATCCGCTTAAGACATCGAACAAAAGTCGAGTAAACCCAAAAATATTAACAATAAACATTCGCATGTCATCTACGAGCACATTAGAGAGTAAATCTGCAAGAATAATGAGTTGTCTATGACTCGTGAAGTCAAACAGCAAATGCTAGACAGAGATCTCGACAACTCCCCGCGCGAAACGACAAACGAACGCAGCGATCCAATACTTATCTGACTTCGAGTAAATTGTCAATTCCAACATAACCAAACTTCTTAACAAATAACACTACACTGTTTCTCCTGTTTCATTCATATAAATGATAGGTTTGTTCTATTCTCTGCACGTTTTTATGTTTCTTAAATATAGTATGCGTAAATGTCAGATTGCGTGACGTTCCATTAACAAACTTCTGTTGCTTTTCATGTTGGTGCAACGAAAACCCAAAGAATGTATTTGTTTCCGTAGAGATTCGCGACTTCCTGCGAAGCCATAACTATCTGCAAAGGTTTGGTGTACATTTCTTAACGTGGGTACTTTTTTCTCGGATAATTGATAATTTATTATGCACCTTCTAAGCACAGCTTTGTCGAATTGATCCATACGGATACTGGACGTTCTTTGTTTTTTAGTAGGAACATCAGTGTCAGCATTACTTTCTGTCAGAGCTTCTTTTTTAATACGGGAAAGCGTTTTTTGCTGACTTTCGTAGCAGCAGAAACTCGTTCAATGATCTGACAATAAAATAAGTCGATAGAAATGTTGTATTAAAAGTTTTATTTCTATACAAATAGAACGAGGAAGTAGTTAAATTGGTTTTCAGTGACCGTTCCTTGAAATAAAAATTTTTGTCGTGGTCTTCGGCAATTTGAAAGAAGTATTAAATTCAAAAATACTATATTATGTTTCAGTTCATTAGTTGTTTTAAACGATCTTTAGATTTTAGTTCAAACATATTTTAGGAAGTGGTTCAAAACAAATAATAGAACCAAAACGTAATAGAGATAGGTATGAAATGAGTATAATGATTATAATTATAAGCTAAAAAACCTATTACATTTAAATATGTATCTTGCACAAAATAAATATGTGCCCTTTTATATACTCCTGTAGGCCGAAACAGAATAGTTATTTATGCAACAAGTGCATAAAGTGGTCCTTTTTTTAACGAATGGAAAAATTGACGCATGAGCCGCAGGCATGCATAAACAAAAAAAATGTCTCATTTAGGTTGCTTTAAATGGACTAAAAATTGCGTCGATTTGTTTGTAATGATGACATAACGGTGCATAAAATTGTCACATGAGTGCATAAAATACTTTGTCTCACCCTAATTTAACTTTTTTAAATCGTTAAACAAATAAATATTTTATGTACGAAAATCGATTTAAAAACTTTATTATCGAGTGTAAATTTGTTAAATAATTACTTTGGTTTCAAAAATGTATTGCAATAATTATTACTTTGTTAATGGAATTGTCGACTTGCTATTGTTTGCCTCTTCGTTCATAATTATTTCACGACACTGCTCACTCAACTTTTTATGAACAGCTTTATTTTCTGGAATCGCCATAACAAGTTAGTATTGCACAACCCCGGTAATCACATTTTCTCTGAACTGTACTGTCGAAACGAAGCTTACAAATTCTGCCAGAGAAGTGAGCTCTTGCAATCCGCATACGGCTTTGCTACGGCGCATCGGAAGTTGCCAAACTTCCGACTGCCAAAATTAATTTGCCAACCTGTATTATCTGACATAAAATTTTAATTATTTGCAATCAAGACACATTAACACATACCTACTTGAGCGGGGATTACGTTGCATTTACGATAAGAGCACTGATTGGTTTATTAGATCATTGCATGGAATCGTTTATTGCTGAGTTGCCGCACTTCATTTGTATTAAAGTTATAGAAGAAATAAATATTTCTACAAACCCTAAATTCCAATACAAACCAAAGATATGTTTAATATGACCTAAGAGACTACAATAACCTTTAGTTTATTAAATTTAAACGGAAAACGATTTCAAAAGTAATTATACACACAAAGTTTCTCCGTGCGTAACAATATTTGTAATAGCATAAGCTTGGTAATCAATATGGACGGGCGCACTTTGGACGTAAATAAACAGTTCGATATTGAACATCAGGTAGGCATCACATGAAATGTAACTTCTGTCATTTTGACGATGATAGTAATATCGAAACAATTCTCGATTTTTTAGAATTTTTACCATTTTTTCAATATATTGTGAAATTATTTTGAAACACCTAGTTTCATTTATGAAAGCAGTTTAAAAAATATTTAGAATTTCCAAAATGTGCGGCATTTCTCCTACGTTTGCCTTACATATCCGACAATATTTTGTGACAATTATAGCATTTACAGTAGAAAAGAGATTTGAAGCTCCAAATAATGACAATTTCAATTAGTGTCATTAACCCTCTGAGGAGTTGTGGGTTAACTTGTAGAAGTTTTGGATGCTTGCCAAAATTCCTCTGGCACGCTTTTTCATAACTTTTATTATTTGAAGAATCCACCCCTTCTGCGACTCGAGTACTGACGGCGAGTACTGATTGTCTACCGGACCATCTAACATAACTAACGGACATTAGAGGTTTGCTGTTAAATTAGTTGTAAAATCTTCGGTTGAGGTTTAATTATTATATTTAATTTGTTTTTAAAAAGGAATTGGACCTTTGTCGAAAAACTGAGACGAGACCATGTTTCCCAATTCTTCTTCTTCTTCTTCTTTTAAATAGACCTATTGGTCTGTTGCTTGCTGAAGCCGTCTCTGGATGGTTTCTTGCGAGGTGGACTGCCAGCTTTCCTGCCACCTTTTTAGGGGTCTTCCTGGTGGGCGATTTCCGTGTGGCTTGCTTTCCATCATTATTCTCGGTAATCTGTTTTCGTCCATTCTTCGTACGTGCGCGTACCATTCTCTTCGTCTCTGTCTGCCCCATCTGACTATGTCTACTATGCTGCATTGAGCTCGTATGTCAGTGTTTCTTATCCTGTCCCGTCTGGTCTTCCCTAGGATAGTTCGTAGGATTTTCATTTCGGCCGAGCGCAGCATACTTTTTGTTTTATTTGTGTCTTCTCGTACTTCTATTCCGTAAGTCATAATAGGTCTGATGCAAGTCTTATAGATCTTCATCTTGCTATCTGTTCCCATGTGCTGGATTGACCATATCACATCTCTAAGACATCCTGACAGAGCTGCTGCTTTAGTTATGAGACTTCTTACTTCTTTCGCCGGATCGTGGTAGCTGCAGATGTCCATGCCTAGATATTTAAAGACATTGAGTTGCTCGATTGGCTTATCCTCTACAACCGCTTTACACCTGACAGGTTCTCTGGAGAATGTCATAGCTTTGGTTTTTGATGTTGAAATTGCCATGTTGAGTTGTTGGCTGACTTGATAGAATTTAAACAGCTGTCTCTGAAGATCGTTCTCCGTTTCTGCTATAATAGCTGCGTCGTCTGCATAGCAGACCATAGATATTTTTTAGTGGCCCATTCTGTACCCCAAATCTAAGGATATGACTTGTTGTATTATTTCATCCATCAGGAGGTTGAAAAGGAAAGGGCTCAGGCTGTCACCCTGCCTAATTCCGCCTGGTGTTTTTATGTTGGATGTAGTTTGTTCTCCTGACTTGATCTTTGTCACATTTCCAGTGTTTAAGTTTTTAATTAGTTTGGTGATTTGGGACGGGGACTGTCTTTTTGTTAGAATTTGTAGGATGTCTGTCAAGCGCACTTTGTCGAATGCCTTTGTTAAGTCTATGAAGCAGATGTAAGCAGGCTTGTTAAACTCTATTGATTTCTCCTTTAGTTGTTTCATTATGAAGAGAGCGTCCGTTGTTGACCTGTTTGTTCGAAAACCAAGCTGTTCCTCTCGATTCTTGATACGTGATTCCAATTTGTCTTTTAGGATGCTAGTGAGCAGTTCCATGGACGTACTTAGCAGGGTTATGCCCCTGTAGTTCTCAGGTGCTGTCTTTTGCCCCTTTTTGAAGATGGGAATAGTGATGCTGCTGCGCCAATCTTCGGGAATCTGTGATGTATTAAAAATTTTATTGAAAAGAGTTAGCAACTTCTCGATGAGTTTCTTTCCCCCATATTTTAGCAATTCATTCGGGATGTTGTCTGCACCCGCGGCTTTCCTGTTTTTCAGCTTTTGTATTCTTTTTCTCAGCTCTTCCTCTGTTATCAAAACATCATTGGGTGTTTCGTCTTCATCCACCCATGTATCAGTTGTTTCTTCATCTTGGTACAGCTCTGTAAAATATTTTTCCCAGATGTCAGGTGATATGTTTTTAGTTTGAACGTATTCATTTACTGTTTTTTTTCTGTTTTTCAGCATCTTCCAAACCTTTCTTTGGGCTCCATAAAGGTCGTGTTCCATTTCACTGGTGAATCGTCTCCAGTGTTCCCTTTTTATGGCTCTGATAGCTGCATTGGCTTTGTTTCTGTTTTCAACGTATCTCGTTCGATTGGTTTCTGTTGGTGAACTTAAATACAATAGGTAGCTTTTACGTTTCGTATCTGCCAGTTCCTTCACTTCCTTACAAAACCATGACTTGATGTTCTTGTTGGCGTTTATGTTGATTGTGCGTTCTCCCATCGATTCTGTTGCAGCTTCTGTTATGCATGTTTTTATTTGTTGCCAGCCTTCTTCAACTTCACCTGATGTGCAGATGTTATTCAGTTAGCTTGATAATCTAATTTCGTAAAGCTGTCTTGTGCTTTCGGTAGACAAAGATTCTATATTGAATTTTCTTATGTAGATAGGCTTCTTTACAACTTTACGAGGTTGCTCCATCAACATTTTGCATAATACAAGCTTATGATCTGTTCCTAGATTGGCTGATGTTAGAGCCCTTACGTCTAATATTTGAGAGGGTGTGATTGCTCTGTTGGTTATGACAAAGTCTATCATGGAGCGTTGTCCTCTTGTGTTGGCAAAAGTGTATTTGTGCTGTTCTTTGTGTTGGAAGTATGTGTTGTTAATTCTTAACTCGTTCCTGGCACAAAAGTCTATAAGAAGTTCGCCATTTTCGTTGGTAATTGGCTCGTTGAATTTTTGTTTCAGATTGGGTATTATATCATTTCCAATTCGGGCGTTAAGATCTCCGAAGACAATGAGTTTCCCAATTAGTTTGAATAATCGATGCTCTACTGTAGATATTTTGAATATTTACGGTATTTATTCACGACAAACTGTACAATAGTGCTCACACAATTCCATACCGGAGTTGAAGACTCTGTATTTTAATATAAAATAAGTGAATTATATGTTCCAACAATTTCCGTAACGTGAAAAATTGGTTTTCTTGGCTCTTTTCCATAAAGTGCTAAAAATTATAAAAATCCTACTTTAGACGCGTTTATCATATTTATTTTTAAACGACCGGGCGTCGCGTAATCTCCTTTTATACTCTGACTACCAAATGAAATTATTATTACTATTATTAACGATGCTAACATTATTCTTGCATAGTACAAATGACTTTTAAATTAGATTTCAAGCAGGGAGGATGGGCGCATCAAAAATGGAGTACGTAATATGATTAGTTCGAAGATACGACGGCAGATGGGAGCTTCCATAAAAATGCCTTTATTATATTTTCAACTACAATGGGCTGTTTAAGCTGAAATTGGTACATTGTTATCCTACGTTTCGCGTTCCACAAGATGCGATGATGTTTCTTTTGTCGACAGTTTTATTTTTGATTTTCTCGTTTATTTCATTACGGCGCTCGGTCCTTAGTCCAACTGTGCTTCATCTATTAGTAATTACGTGATAAATTTAACAATGAGTGGAATAAACATGGAAATTATTTTAAGAATTACAAATAATGCTATAAATTTAATACTCCTTTACTGTTTCAGGGGATATTTACCAGCCAGAATACCCTAATCAGGGCAAATAAATTTTTATCCTACACTACTCGAAAACCAAATTTTCGTGGCTCTTTCGGGGCGGGAAAGTAGGTATTTGCACGGCTAGGCGAGAGAAATGGCAAAGAATGGCTAGGCAGGCAAAACTACTTCAGAAAACTGACACTGGATGGCACCTGTTATACACTATAATTTGTTTTGAAGGGGCTGGTTGTAATTGATACGAGAATAGTAGTTTAAGCACTTTAATAATATTTTTTCTGAAATCGTCAAGAAAGCTTGTCATCACACAACTCAGGTTGGTCATGAAAGTGTCACTTTAAGGACTAGTCACTTTCATGATTTTTACAAGACTCCTGTCACTTTACAAGACTCATCTGTCATTTTTAGACTGCAATTGAATTAGAAATCGTCACTTATCTTATGAAAAGTTTATTTAATATAATTAAAAATACTAACAATCAAATACAACAAATATTATTAATTGGTATTAGAACTATGAAAATGAAAATTAATGGTTATGCTGCCGACACTAGTATTATGGATATTAACCTCTCATACGACTCTGATGTTGATATATTTTTTCAGTTTAAATCTATTTTTAGTTTTGAAAAACGATTTCAGAAAAAATATGATACATCACTGTTCATGAAAGTGTCTCTGCTTGACTTGGAGGCTTTAGAGAGATACTGGGATGCGTAGCATCCTAGTACTCTTCAATAAGTCTCCTTTTCTGCAAAGTTTCACTTTCATGACTTGTAATGTAATATACTATTATACCACAACTGTTGTATTATTTAATTTGGATTATAATAGTTAATTTTAATTTGTTCGTTTCTTGTTACTAACTTACTGTCAGCAGACGTAATTTCACTGTCAGAGAACAAGCACAATAATCATATGTTCATTCGATTTGATTCGATATTAACGGGGTTACAATTCACTGAAACCTAGGGTTTATTGTACCCCCCCCCCCTATCAGAGCTGATCTTGCTATTACTACAGCTCGCATTCCAGTTCCTGGGTTCTAATGAATTCTATCTAGTATTTGGAACGGCTTCAACGAGGATAAATCCTCACTCTTACAAGTTTCTTGTCCGAAGCATTTCTTGCGTTGGCTTCCAATAGCGAGGCATTCTAGAACTAGATGATCCGGAGTTTCATCCTCCTCCCCACAGAATCTACACTCGTCAATTTTTGCTAGACCTATTCTCATTAGGTGCTTCCTAAGGCGGCAGTGTCCTGTGAGAAAGCCCGTGAGGAGATGTAGCTTATTTTTACCGAGGTCCAAATGTTTTTTGGACCTAGCAGTGTCAAAGTTCCGCAGGAACTATTTGGAATGTTCCAGCCCGGGAATGCACCGCCAAAGTGATTCTCTTTCGGTTTACTCTTTCTTCCGAAACTATTTCTTATAGGAGCATTTTCCTACACCGCAGAAATGCTCCGGGCCAATGGAGGGCGTTTGTGCTCCTTTCCTGGCAAGTGTACTGGCCTCTTCATTTCCCGTGATTCCCGAGTAGCCAGGAACCCAGACTAAAGATATCCTGTTATTGTTGCCTAATTCATAAAGTTTTCTTCGACACTCTCATGCTAACTTTGAGCCAATGACATGGGAGCTCAATATTTTGATAGCTGCTTGACTATCAGAATGGGTCGATATGTTACATTTCTGGTAGTTTCTTTCTAGGTTCATTTCCACGCATCTTTCGATCGCAAGTATTTCTGCCTGAATGACGCTCGGGAAGGAGCCTAACGATAATGAGTATCCGGGGGTTTTCGAACGATACGTATACCATCTTATGGTGTTTTCTTTGAGAGTTTGGGTGGTGTATTCCCTTTCCCAGTCCCTCCTCGTATTTAGCATGGTAGTGAAATTCTTTTCGATACTTACTTTCTTGATCATTTCGTCACTGGGAAGATTCGCTGATGAGATGTATTTTGTTAGAGAGGACCAGGATCACTGATTTTTAATACTCTCATTGCCTGAACCTTCCTTATATATTCTATCCTATCACCAGATATAGAGGTGTGAGATCTGTAATGATCTCAAGTGCCCACGTTGGACACATTCTCATAGCTCCAGTGATGCACACACAGGCAAGCCTTTGAACTTTGTCGAGGGTCTTCCTCTTGCTGTACTGACATGCTTTTGTATGCCAAACTATTGCCTCATCCGTAATTGTTGGTCCCACTATTATGGCGTACATCCATCGCAGTATTTTTGAGTTACAGCCCCACCTCTTACCAGTTAGATTTTTGCACGCCATCTAAGCTTTTATTGCTTTACTAGCAGTTATTTCGACATGCTTATTCCACAGAAGCTTACTGTCTAGGGTTATCCCTAGATATTTAACTTCTGATTTCCATTCTATGATTTCCCCGTTTAATAATATGGGTTTCATGACTGGAAGTGTTCTTTTCCGGGTAAATGGAATTACTATGGTCTTGTTTGGGTTTTTGTTTAGCCCCACTGACGAGCACCATTGCTCAATAATTCTGAGGCCCTCTTGTAATGAATCACACAAGGTGCTCTCGAACTTGCCTCTGACTATTAGAACTATGTCATCAGCATAGCCCATACATTCGAAGCCAACCTCCTTTAGCCTATAGAGCAACTCATCTACTACGAGGCTCCATAGAAGGGGAGATATCATCCCCCTTGAGGTGTCCCGCGAGTGGCTTTGACTGAGGTGGTTTGATTCTTCACCAGTGTTTCAGCTATCCTCGTCGTCAACAACTCATACATCCATTTTACAATGGTTTCATTTACTCCTCGCCTTTCTAGTGCTTCTTTGACAAACATATGAGTTGTGTTGTCAAAGGCCCCACATATATCCAGGAATAAGTACATTGCGATTTATTTGTTGTTCAGAGTTCTCTGGATGACATCGGTCAGCTAATACAGAGCCGTATCAGTTGATCGACCCGCGCTGCAGGCATGCTGACATTTATGAAGTGGTATATTCTCCAAGTCCTCTGTTCTTATGTAGTTATCCACTACTTTCTCCATCGGTTTGAGTAGAAACGATGTTAGGCACATGGGTCTAAAAGATCGGAGATCAGTCCCATTTTTTCCCTATTTTTGGTATGAAGGTTAACCTTGCACTTCTCTATTTTCTAGGTATTAGACCCACTACTAGACTGCTTCTTGTAATCTTCAGCAGGCGAGGAAAAATATCTTCTATCACTTGCTGCAGGAGTGCTGGAAATATTTCATCCACTCCTCGGGATTTATATGGTTGAAAGGTACTTATTGCCCATTCCAACCCTTTCTGGTAAATATTTTCTTAGCATTGTCGCAATATGCCTTGCGGGATTTTTTGGTGTGATTCATTGCTATTTCAGTGCTTGTTGCTAGTTCACTATCTGGAAAGTGGGTTCTAAGAAGAAGAATCGATCGTTCCTCTTCACTTTCCGTGTATGATCCGTCTGGCGTTTCCAGCGAACTTGTGGGATTAGTTCCCACATTTGTCATGAACTTTTGTAGTCTGGCCGCTGTGTGAATGGAAGTGATCTTTTCGCAAAAGGCTTGAAAATTAAGCCTTCCTGATCTCTTTATTGTACTGAGTAAGCTTTTCAGTGTACCCCTGCCAATTACCGACACGTTTGGCTCTATAAAAGAGCCGACGGACCTCGTTTCTGAGGTTTAACAAGCTCTCATTCCACCAAGGAGCATCCTTCTCTGAACGAGCTTTTGACAGTGGGCAACTGGAATGAAAAGCTGGCATTATTGCCTCACTGATCTGTTCGACTCTTTGTTCCAGGTCGTAGTGCGGGTGATTTCGACATGTTCCAAATTGCCCTTCAGATTGGTCTTGTGAAGAGACCAATCAGTATTTCTAAGATTTCGGATTGTAGGAGTCGAGATAGTATCTCCCTCTATCCTAAGTTCGTTGATCCTATGGTTGGAAAGTGATGGCTCGCTCATCACCATCCAATCTTTTACATTTTTCCTAGCAGCAACATTAACAATTGTTACGTCCAGGACCTATTCTCTTGCTCTTGTGACAACAGTGGGGGGTTGTCCCCATGTTTAAAGTCTCGAGGTTATTTGCTAAGAGATATTATAATAAACACCTTTTGCGTTGTTGTTAGTGCTTCCCCACACGGTATAGTGTACGTTTGCATTACAACCAATTATAATTGAGAGCCGTCTGTTCTTGCAGTGTCTCACTAGCTCTTGTACTTCTTCTGGCGGTGTCATCGGCCCGTCTCCAGCGAAGTAGGCAGAGGGAATGACGATGTCTCGGTCGATACCCCCAATATTAAGGTAAACCATGATTGGAACAAGGTCCCGTGACACGTATTCTGAAACACAAATTTATTTAATGTTATTTCTTATGATTACACAGGCACGCGGAGATACTTGCCTTTGATCATAAATCAATTTAGAATCCTTGCATGCCAAACCTTTGATTTGGCCTTCTTTGTTGATCCATGGTTCTTAGATCAGTTAAATATCCAGTTGTAGTCTAGCGAACAACCTTGCAATCACGGCTGAAGCTCCCTTCGCATGATGCAGGTTAATCTGAGCTAAATTCGTGAACGTGAAGGTGAATTATTATGGATGAGGGAGGCCGAGTTACTCAGCCTCTATTCATCCCCCTCATTTATCTCTCCCTGACCCTTCTCGATCACCATGGCAATATCTTCCTAGGAGTTTGAGCAGGTTTCTTGATCTCGAGTCAGACTCTCGACCCCCAGGCTGCTGTGTCCAGTTTCACGGGATGCAGAGTCGATCTCCGCGTCCCCAGCAGATCCGGAGGAGATCTCGGGCTGACCCAAATTCACGCTCTCGCCCTTTTCCCCTTTTCCAGAGGTTCCGGATGTGGAGGGTATCTCTATGTCCTTTGGATCCTCCGCGGGTTTCTTTTTCTTTCCCAGCCCCGAGACAGGGATACGCCCAAAACGAAAGTTTAGCGCGTAGCCTCCTGCCTTCAGAGCCTCCCCAGATTGGTGATCGATCCCAATCGTGAGGATAGTTCCTTATCCCTCTTTTTTAGAGTTTAGGATCTTCCAAGCCCCAGTAGTGAGGTTGGAGCTCTGAACCTCGACAAGTTGGAGGATCTTCTCCAATTTCATGTCGTGGCTTTTTAGGAAGAACACCGTTATGGAGACCGGCTTTGGGATTTCGTCTCCACTTCGAGCCACCAATACGGGTCCTTCCCAAGAGTTCAATTTCAGTGCTGATCTCATGACCCAGTCTGCCGATTCTTGTGACTCACAGTCTTCCAGTATCATTCCATAACGGAAATGGATACCTGAGAAGTGGATTCCCTTCTCTTCGCTCTGGCACAGTTCTTCCAGTGTGGAGAGCTGCTCTGCTTTCAGGATGACCCCAGGATAGTCATTGGGCATTATTCCAACCCTAAAGGCCTTCTCTGTTTTGATAGCTGCTGCGTAACCAGTGGCTTGCCAGGTTACCATTGCAGCTGTTTTTGGTTTCTTGCTTAGAGGTTCCTAAATTTGTGAACGTGAAGGTGAATTATTATGGATGAGGGAGGCCGAGTTACTCAGCCTCTATTCATCCCCCTCATTTATCTCTCCCTGACCCTCCTCGATCACCATGGCAATATCTTCCTCGGAGTTTGAGCAGGTTTCTTGATCTCGAGTCAGACTCTCGACCCCCAGGCTGCCGCGCCCAGATTCACGGGATGCAGAGTCGATCTCCGCGTCCCCAGTCACCCCAGCAGAGCCGGAGGAGAACTTGGGTTGGCCTCTTCCCCCTTTTCTAGAGGTTCCGGATGTGGAGGATATGTCATTTGGATCCTCCGCGGTGTTCTTTCTTTTCCCAGCCCCGAGACAGGGATACGCCCAAAACGGAAGTTTAACGCGTAACCTCCTGCCTTCAGAGCCTCCCCAAATTGGTGATCGATCTCAATCGTGAGGATAGTTCCCTGTCCCGTTTTATTTAGAGTTTAGGATCTTCAAAGCCGCAGTAGTGAGGTTGAAGTTCTGAACCTCGACAAGTTGGAGGATGTTCTCCAATTTCATGTCGAGGCTTCTTGGGAATAACGCCGTTATGTTGACCGGCTTTGGGATGTCGTCTCCACTTCGGGTCCTTCCCATGAGTTTGATTTGGGCGCTGACCTCATGAGCCAGTCTGCCGATTCTTGTGACCCACAGTCCACCAGTATCATTCCACAACGGAAAAGGATACCTGAGAAGTGGATTCCCCTCTCTTTGCTCTGGCACAGCTCTTCCACCAGAGTGTCTGCCAGTGTGGAGAGCTGCTCTGCTTTCAGGATGCCCCAGGATAATCCTTGGGCCTTATTCCCACCCTGAAAGCCTTCTTTGTTTTGACAACTGCTGCGTAACCAGTGGCTTGCCCGGTTACCGTTGCAGCTGTTTTTGGTTTTTTGCTACGAGGTCGCTGCGGAGGAGTGATATGCTCCAGGCCTCTTTTAAGCTTTATCTTCCCCGTTGGTGGTTCCTTCGGGGTGAATTGGCGCTGAATATCCTGTTTCCTGGCCTTTTCAGGGGATATTCCCTAATTGAGGAGTTGCAGGTATTTCCGCCCCCCTGCTCCACAGAGGCCTTTTCTCAGTGGGTCGTCTATACCGCCCGGTTCTCCAAGTTTTGGGAGGTCGAACGGCATACGGCATTTGTGGTGTTTGGCCTTTTTTCCCTCTGTGAGGTGGCCGGATAAAGAGGTGGAGGTTTTCTCCACTAATTTTCCGGTGGAAGTTTTGCTTTGTCTTTCTCTTTCCATAAATGGTCCCACGAGAAACTAGAGTAATTTCGGTCCACCGCTTCAAAGCCCCGCATGCAGGAGTAAGGGGTTCAATACAATGGAGTTCCCCCCGGTGTTCCAAGGTCGAAACCAGTAAGGACTATTCTTCTATATAGCCACGCATTCTTCGGCCTGGTTTCCAACCTTGACTTTAGGTTTTTAATGAGATTGTCCCTTCTTGGTTCGGGCAGTAAAGCCAAGACCCCCCCATCATTCCACTGCCCCGCGAGAATTGACCACAGACAGTCAGGAGACATTGGTATAACAGGTGATTTCGATGTAAGCTCGAAATTTCATCCGGCTTCGTAGCCCTCTGTGTAATCCCTTAGACACAATACTACAGCTGGGACAAGTAAAGTTGGTCCGCGGCAGGGTATTCGAGGGCTGCCAGTTGAGTTTTTAGATACAACGAGCCCCCAGGTATTTCCCCGCAGACCTCCTCCTCATATAAAATCATCTCAGAGGCCATTCTCCTATCCGCCACCTGGAGACGCGCCGGGTTGGTGCTTCACCCCCTCTACATCAACAAATATCCCGACAAACAGCGACGAACTACGTAAATAACTACTGATGTGGACTCGGATCATATCACAGCTTCAGTGTTGAGACAAAGGTCATTGTTCAGTAATTCCCTGTTAATATTGTAAATCTTCAAGAAAATCTAATCTATTGTAATTTTTGGAACTCATCTCCTGTAAAATTTTTGAATTCCTATTTGGACTAAAGTAGTGGTTGTTAAACCTTAAATGTTGATCAATAGCTGAAATTTTGTTTGGATTTGAATGTTCGGTTATACGGACTTTCAAAGGTCTGCAAGTTCTTCCAATGTAGGCCGCATCAAAATCATCACAATTTAACCTGTATATGCCACCCTTTGAAAGTTGATCAAAAAGTGCCCCTTTCTGCAGTTGATTATCAGAATGAATTGAATATCATTGAACAAATAGCTTCAAATATTTATTATAACTCGAATATTATTAATAGTTTGATCCAAAGAATCCAAAACAAAAAAGAACTTAATGCAGCCTTCCCTAAAGTAGATTCAATAGCACAATTTGATTCACTTCCTTTATTAAATGACAATATTTCTAATGAAATAGCTGGTTGTATTAAAAACAACATAGTTAACATTAAAATTTCTTTTAAAATCAACCACAGCCTCAACAGATACCTGGTCAACACAAACGATAAAATTGATAAACTTTCAAAGGGTGGCAAAGGGTGGCACATTGGAAGAAATTGCAGACATTTGAAAGTCCGTATAACCGAACATTTAAATCCCAACATAATTTCAGCTTTTGGTCATCATTTAAGGTTTAACAACAACAACTTTAGTCCAAATAGGAATTCAAAAATTTTACAGGAGGTGAGTTCCAAAAATTACAATAGATTAGATTTTCTTGAAGATTTACATGGAATTACTGAATAATGACCCTTGTCTCAACACTCAAGTTAATTTGAACAGAGCGTACATTCCCCTTCATAGACGTTTAAAATAGAAAGATCAATTTGACTTATTTGTCTATTATCAATTTTCAAAACACAGATCATTATTTTTATATGTCATGTTCTATGCCGAACTTCATTGTCAGCTTTTGACACAATGTCAATTTTCATTTATTTATTTAGTTATAAAGTGGACTAAGTTTCACTAGACATGTGTTGCGCCTTTTGAAACTTTTATCCAGGTTAATCCTGGAATAAGTATATTTTAAAAGGTTGTTTATATGATGCCCCTTTTTAAAATATTTACATGGTCCTCTGGACACATGGTATTTTTATGGCCTGGCTCTTGTACACCTGACAAGTAAGTGATTTTTTCAATTTTCAAAGTTCTCATTATCAAAGTTTCTTAAATTCAATTCAATGTTACTTACTTACAGGTACGCACTGACGATGACTTTATAGTCGAAAGCGCTTTGCTATCAGTTTATAAATTAAAATTCTGCACGAAATACAAACCTTGTCTTCATCCAATTACATTGGAACGTGCACACAACTTGACAATTTTCACTTGCTTTGTCTTTGGCCACCATTCTACCGACGCGTAGGTTACCATTGGTCTTATAACTTGTATATACACCCATAGTGTTATTTTTGTGGTAAAACCCCAGTTTTTTTCCGCTTATTCTCCTACATGGCTTAAACGACAATGTGCATTTGTTTGTTATATAACGGTATGTGGCTGTTCCATGTGTACCTTTGGTCAAATATGTCTCCTAGGTATTTTGCCTCTTGGGGTCCACCTTGTTGAGTATTAGTAGTCTTAGACCTTATTTCAGTCTTTTATTGGTATAAATGACAACTGTGGCTTTTTGTGGATTCACTGCTAGACCCTCCTTTTTAACCACTTGTCCACAATATTGATAGCGCTTTGAGCCTGTTCCCTGATGACCCTTGCAAATTTCCCTTTTGTGACTATTACTATCAGCATAATCTAGGTAGTATATGTTCTCGGCTTCTAAATCATGTAATAGGCTGGCCACTAGAGCAGCCTTAAGAAGTGGCGATAGTACCTACTACACCTTTGGGGGCATCCCGCTCAGTGATGATATTGATATTTTTTTCTCAAGGCAATTTTTTATCCATGTACAGAGGCTTTGTACTATTCTTCTGTTTTCTACTGCTTGACTGATTGATAGGGACGATGCGTCATTGAACGCACCCTTGATATCCAAAAATACAGCTATTGCATTTTCTCTATCCTCCAAGGTCTTTGCTAATAGTCTGTTTATGCCATCAAGTGCCACTCCCATTGTCTTTCCTGGCTGGTACGCATATGGACAATTTCTTGTATTTTTAATACCTCGTCTCTTATATATCTATCTACGAGTATTTCTATTGTTTTTATTAAGATTGATGATGGACGTATTGGTCCATCGACTCATGATGTTTTGTCCTGCCTTTTCCCGATTTTGGGTAGATAAATTACTTCTACCATTTGCCATATATGTGTTATATGTGGTCAAGCTATGCAATCCTTAAATATGGAATTAGTAATTCCAGTCCTTCTTGAAGCAGTACGGGATGTAGCCCGTCTGCTCCAGGGGAATTATATGATTTGAATTTGTTTATGGATAATCTTATCTTATTGGGTCTGGTTATGTCTGTTGTCAGTTTCCAGTCATTTGGAGATGGGGCTAATTCCCTCTCCTCCGTTTGCTTACTATAGACCAACAACTAGTAAAGAATTTCTGCTGCAGAAAAGTATACTTGGGTAAGCAGTGTTTCCGTGAAAGAGTTATCTGGTTTTTCCTGAAAGCCTACTTGTTTTGCAGTGCCTTCCTTTGCTAAGAGTTTGAGGACTCTAGAGTACTTGGGAGCCTCAGTTATCTCCTCGCAGAACTTCCTCCACGCATTCCTTTTATCTTGTCGGATATCTTTACTGTGTTTTGATCTGTATTGATCCCGTTCTTGAGTAGTTTTGGCTCTATAATTAAACTGCCTTCTTACCTCACTGCTAAGGCGCTCCAGGTGGTTATTCCACCATATTGTTTTATTTTTGGTTTTCTAGATTTTCTGGACAGTTTTCCTCGTATGCGTTGATTATCACTTTGGTTACTTGGTCTTCTGCCCTATCTAGTTTATTCCGGCCTCTTACATCAATCTCATCCTTTTCTAAATATTCACTGAGTGATTTCTTATATCCTTCCCAGTTCGTATCCTCCGGATTTCTGTAGGTTCATCATAGACCTGCCAGTTCATAATCATATCACTTGTTCTTATGGAATACAGTGTTATGTCAAGCACCTCCTTTCTTGTGGCAGTGATAAAGGCTTATTGCCCACGTTAGCAGTAGCTTCCCCTTAGCTTATGGAGGGCATGTGCATCACACCCTATGATCAAACTTTTGCCTTGCCGCATACTCGGTGATGCTTCCTAGTAGCCGCGGGGGGTATTCCTCGTCACCTGGAAAGTAAGCGAAACAGACTAGATGTCTACTCATTCCCTCCTCCGTCAGTACTGTCAGTATACCTGTAACAACATCAGCATTTCAAAGTGTCGGTATAAGTATCAGATCGACTTTATTGTACATAATATACACGCTGTGGGTTTTTTATCACTCTCGCAGTATACTAACATAGCATTTCTTGGATTGGAGCCAGCGACTCTGCTGGATTATAACCAGGCTCTAGCAAGAGTGCCAATTCCAAGCTTTCTGTGTCAAATCTTCTACATACCGTAGCCCTGAACAGATTAGCATGATGAAGATTCACCTGCAGATTGGTGGTAGTATAACCAACTTGAAGAGACAAGGAGGATGAAAATCAACCAATGTAGCAGAGGGATACATAGAAAAAATTTTAATAAACAAAATTTACGTAGCTTCACAGATCGAATAAGGCCGCAACGGAATGAATACCTGAAAAACTAGTACAATTACTAATGCGTCTAATTTTAATTTCATCAATGCCACTTCTGTTAATATCGCTAATATTATTAATCTAAGTAATTGTTATAATTGTGTAATTAATGTTCATAAGTAATGTTGATTGTTATATGTAATTGTCTAACATACAAAGAGGCTACAGAAAAAATTTTCTACGTAACACGATCCAAAAGTGATTTTAAGAGAAAGTTTCTACTCTTCCCGTAAAATATCAATTCCGGAACTTGTTACGTAAGTTACTAATATCAAACAGAAAAAATGTTACTGTTTTTATAAAACACTTTCGCGATTATTACAAATGCCTCACTGACATCTTGACATTTATCCTCATTCGAATTATAAATTCTAACTCAATTACTACCCATTAACTGTTATCAAGAGAACAGATCGACGAGGACCAAAAAGGGATAACTATAACAACACGTCACTATTTATAAAATCCTTAAAAAGCTTATGTAATTCTTTATTTGGAGCACACCTTTGAGGAACCCATTTAAGTTTCTATTAAGGGATCGAAGAGATAAAGGGTAGATAAGGGTGGAATTAGTAAACCCTTAAAACATTTTCCAATGCAATCGGAACCATCAACCACTTTGGTAATGCGAGGAATATTGGCACGCATCGTTTTCAACTACACAGTGGTGTAGTTTGGTAATATTTGCTCTGTAAAATAGACAAAAAATTGAAAGTTACTTTTAATTCTTGTTGTGAGTGTTTTAACAGACATATTGATTAAAATTGATACTTCATCACTAATATGCTCAATGTTTAACTTGGAAGTTTGTTCGTTCTAATTCATTTAAAATTAATAAACTGACTTTAGACATAGGTACTTGTGAAGAAATCTATGTCAAATCTTGCAGTACACAAATAATACTGAAATATCTTTTATGAAAGATTTTGTATTCTAATATATTTCTCATTCTTCCTATACGAAAGCACCACTTACGATTTTGATAAGGCAATTGGAAGCGAAAGAAGAACGTGTTAAGTGATGGGTTCAAAAACTTTCTGACAACCAAAAGCAAAAATGTCAACTTGATTAATATTTATTTTCAAGACAAATTAGGCGTAAGATTATTGTATGTTCCAGAAATATTTAAAGGTAAATGTTGAGTGAACTCTTGGCCAAATGCAACGGCATTAGAAATACACACTTCTTGTCGATTTGCATGACATGAGTTTCTGTTTCTTGAACCATTTCTCGATTTCCATTTTGCTGAATCTGTATCGATATATCGGGCATGATTCTATAAGCAACTTCGATTTTATGGCTCATGGAGTGTGCTATAGATCCTTCCGCCATCGCTGACGACTTCCACCCCCATATCTTTTCATATCTAAAATGACAACGTCCGGGAAATGGCTAATTATGTAGAAGACGTTTTGCGAAACAAGTGGTCGTTGTACTGATCTGGGTTTGGGATTTTAAGAAAATTTTATAAGGCATATTTGTCATTGTTTGTTTCCCAACTACACATCTGCCAGGCTCATACCGGTAAAAGAAGCGTTCATTTTGAGCTTTTATGGCCGGAGTTGCATATAACGATCAACACATGCTACCCAATCTACTTTGGACATTGTTTTGTGTAGTGACAATCTGGACCAACATGACACAATTTTTATATTCCATATTCTTCACTTTTAGTTTATATAGCTCGTCTGTTGTGCCCCAGCTTTCCCAAGAATAACTACCACTTTTTTCAACAAATATATCTCAACTGGAGCTTCTAGTACAAAATTTAAAAATTCATCCCTTGTAAATACTTGAGACTTTCGAGGCTGAGACCCATCACTTCGTCTTTTTGTAAATGCTTTTAAGCGGTTGAATATCGATATGTTTTTATTCATAGAAATAGTCAATTTCAGCATGGTCTATTCTGGTCATAATGTAGCAAGCAATAATGTTTTTGATTTTTCTAGGAATAATGCCAATAACACATCTTCAGTTATTGTGGCAATACTATTCGTTACATATCATTTCATGAAATTTTCGTAAGTTTGATTGTACCAAACTTTGGATTTGTCCGGCACGACAAACTTCTGAACGCAATATTTGCAGACTATTTAACGAAATTCTTGTTAATTTATGACAGTGTATTCAATGATATTTGAGAAATGTCATAGAATAAAGCTTTTGTATTGTTATCAAAGTAACGTTATCCACAAGCCACCTGTTCAACTAATTTTATTACAATCACAAAGTCACTGTATTTTATTAAATATCGAGGGGAGAATGAAAAGTTCAATACTCGTACATTACAAGCTGTGAAATCTCTTGTAGGTGCTCTGAGTTCTTAAACAGCCTCGGCTACGCTTACCCTTCGCCTCAGCCAATTAAAAACACCTCACACCTAAAAGTAAAGTTTCGCAGCTTGTAATGTGAATAACTATTCTAGTAGTGGTTATAAATGCAAAATAATTGATACCGTTAGTACCAAAAATTTAAATATATATATTTTATACTAATGAATTAACATTACTGACCACGTGACAACACGATGTTGCCGCACGTCTTGTAAGAAAATCATGGAAGCAAGCTATTGCAGAAGAATTCTAATCATTTGCGGAAAATGATACTTAGGAGGTAGTGTTATCGCCATCTTCATAGCTAGGTAGTGTCGTTGCTTGCAAATGGCTCTTTCAAAAGAAGTTAAACTCTGACAATACAGTGCAGTATGAGGCTAGGCTGATAGCTGAGTATTTCATGTAAGTAAGTACTGGGCCACTTGACCATGGGAAAATTTTAAGGAACGTGGGAAAAAGTATCTCTTTGTTGTTTGCGCCGCTAATTAACTGGTAACATGATACTGGGTTACAGGCACTAGAAATTTGATAAAGATGATTTATAAAAATTCAACACAAAAAAGAATTATCGTCGATAGTAGAGGAAGTGGTCCGAATATGGGCCCCCCATTTGTTTTTTTTTCGTAACTTGCTTATTATTTTTTTATAACAATGTCTAAAATCATCTATACATACTATAAGACCTTAGTAACAAAACTGCAAAACCTGTTTTTTTTTTTAATGAAGTTTGTTGGTTTTACAGAGAAATATATAAAGAGAGGCACTTTTTTGAAACGGGTCAGAAAGTATGAAATATGGGTCACCTAAAAAAATATATAAATTTTCTTTCTACAATAAAAAATAGAAAATAAAACAGCAAAAATAAATGTCAAAGTAAAAATAAACATGTTTTATTAAAAAAAACGAACTAAATTACTGACAAAAATCACAAACGTAAGTGTCTTTTTCTGCTCCGGAACATTGTTCATGTGCCCAGAGATTGCACATTAAACACTGAACCCAGGTTTCTCCTCTGGTATCATCTGAAAATCGTGTTTCGCAAAATAGACATGTAGCGTCATTACTGTCAGGAGTTTACTCGCCGATCTGGTCAAGGTCAAGGTCCTCGTCAGCAGGCAAAAATTCATCTTCCTCTCCCTCTTCATCTGAGCTGTAGCTGGTGTTTGCTTTTATTTTGGGTTTCTTTACTTTTTTTTTAAATTTACCATAGATAACTTTCGCTTTTGCTTTCCCTTTCCCTTCTTTGTCTGACATGTAGGATCATTACTGCCAGGAGTGTACTCACCGATCTGGTCTGGGTCTGGGTCAAGGTCATCGTCAGCTGGCAAAAATTCATCTTCCTCTCCTTCTTCATCTGAGCTGTATCTGGTGTTTGCTTTTATTCTGGGTTTCTTTACTTTTTTTTTAATTTTCCATTTTCCATAGATAATTTTCGCTTTCCCTTTCCCTCGTTTGTCTTTACACTTTCTTTTGATTCATCTGAAAATACTTTCCTCTTTTCGTTTCCTTCTTTTGATTTCCTTATTTTCTCAATCGATAATTCAAGATCTGATTTATATGGAGATGAAGTTATAATTTGGGAACGAGAGGTTTTTCTTCCTCTTGTAGACGCTCTTTTTGTAACTGATGGGACAGGTGAAAGAACGAATGGGCCCACGAAGGTTTTTGAACAGTCTCCTAATAGCACAGTTGATGGGGCCATTGTGACCCTTAATGGTGGATCGGAGTCTTTAGAACAACCCGGTTGTTGATCTTCTGAACGAATTGATATACCTTCTGAAGAAACAGTTTTGGAATGGTCACATGTCGGTTCTTCCAGCTGAGTTTCAGTTGAGTTACAGGTTTTTTCAGCTCCAATTTTTTCAGCAATAAAATCAGCATCTGCAAAAATGTGTTTATTTATTGGCCATATTCCGGTTACTTTAAATCCATTTGTAGCTATTTCTGCCGTCTGGCATTTCAGAACAGCTTTACCCAATAATTCTGCTAGATCAAATTGTGATAAGGCTCTGTTATTAACCCGAATCCAAGTTCTAACCTCTTCGCTGTAGTACGCTTTTAGTGGTCCCATGAACGTTTTGTCAAGGGGTTGGAGTTTATGTGTCGAGTGAGGAGGGAGTGATATGATGCAGACATTATTTTCCCTTGCCAAGTTTATAATTTCTAAATTTCTAGTGTGACTGTAATGTCCATCTACTACAAGCAACACAGGTAACTCCTCAGTTGGCTTTACAGACTGGAGAAAATGTTTGAACCATTCGGTGAATAAATTTTGCTGGATCCAGCCACTTGGATGTACTGCATAAATACTTCGAGGTGGTGCTCCGCGCATAAGCTGATCGTTTCTATTTTTTCTCGGGAAGACCAACATTGGGGGAACAAATTGCCCTCCTGCACTCATTGATGCAACCATAGTCACTAGCGAACCTCTCTCAGCCGATGTATTGGCAGCAATCTGACGTTTTCCCTTTCGGCCAATGACTTTAGGAATTCTTGATGGTACAACGGAAAGACCAGTTTCGTCTACGTTATATATTTGATGCGGACCATAGTTATGTTTTTCATATTGTACCTCAAGGTTATCGATAAATATTTTGATATTTTCCTTGTTGAATCCCAAAGCCCTTGCAAAAGAGGTTCCAGTTGGTCTTCGGGGGACAGTACATTTTTATGTCTTCTTAAAAAAGCGTCTAACCAGGTACGACCAGCTATATCATTTTTAAAAGGATTTTTGATTTTATTTTTAATAGCTAGTGTGTATGCCATTCTACACAGATCTTTTCTGGTTAAACCATAAAACTGAGACTCCATTTTGAGAATATATTCAACCAATTCTTCTTCTATGGCGTATCCAAGAACTGGTTTTCGTCCCAATTTAGAATTTATAATATTAGCAATTGAAAAATCGTTGGTTTTGACTTTTTTCACCATTTTCTGTAAAGTCGTTCTTGGCACCTGGAAACTTTTGGAGGCACGTTTTAATCCCATATTTCCCTACTCTACAGCACGTACAGCTTTCTTCATGTCATCCTGGTTCCAATTTTTTCGCAGATTTTGACAAATAAATTTTCTATTTTTGGCAGACATTGTTAACCTGTAAAAAATAGATGGCTTAATTATTACATTCTGAATATAACTCACACTAGGGGCCCATATTTCAAACTGTTTACATTCATAAAAAATATTAAATTATAATGTTTGTAAATATTTATTTGTTCATAATCTACGCTAGAATCTCTTTTTCGTCCTCTCTTCTGTCAGACTGATATATATCAGTTCCTAAATAATATCAAGAAACACAAATATCACTCAGTATAAACTTACCCAATAAAATTCTGTCCAAGGTCAAGAACAAAAGCACCACACCATTCAACAACAACAAGTGTACTGACCGCGGCATCTATAATATAGCGTAGGAGAGGTGCCCTATAGCACATTTTGACATTTTTCTAATAGATGACGCTACCGGTTTCACAGATAGTTTGGGGACCCATATTAAATGCATGGCCCATATTCGGACCACTTCCTATAATAATTATGACCGACAATCTAGCACAATACAAAGCACTGATATCCCATGATATCAGTTTGAAAATTACCTAAAAATGCCTGTGTATTGCAAGTAAATGGATCTTAATTATCGTAAAACCATCAAACGACGAAGCATATTCCAATTCCCTACATTTTTAAATCAACCCTTTGCCTTTTAATTTTATTATAAGTAAGTTGTTACGCTTCTGTAGTCACGGTATCATTATTCTAATTGAATTGAATGGGTCTGATTTTCTGACTGTTTCAGATCTAAAGAGATAAGAGAAATTATATACCAACACGATATTTTTATTTATTTGTTATATATGTAAGCTCAAAAGTCCAACATTTCTCAAATTACTTTTTTGTTTTATCAGATGATTGGTGTTCTAGATGGACAATATAATTGGTATTCGCCGTAAGTGGATGGACTTAATTAACTACTTGATGGAGACGGGTAGAGTAGGTCTTTACTGGAAACACAAAACAATTTGTCTTCAGTCATATTATGTGATTTGATAGACTAGGGAGCCATCGGTACTTCCAATTAACAAGGGATAAAATTATATTTTTGGTACTTCGTTGTTTAGGCAGTTGTATACAGTGCGAGTGTAAAGTTTGGAAACATATCTTTGTTATCTCGTAAGTTGAAGTAACAAAATGTTGGTTATGTTTATTAGATGGACCACCCATTTTGAATTTTATATTTGAATCGGAAAACCCATATATTTAACAATTTTCTTTTACAGTTTTTTATTGTCGTTGCAGCATACAAACTGTCAATGTTGACCGTTGATGTGAAGAAATTAGGAAAAACATTTTTATTGCAGCCGTTGATATTAATATGAAGAGAAAAAAAGGCACACTTTGTGTTTGTTAAATTTTTAAAAAGTTTTGGCTGTTTTAGTAATGATAAACATGATATGAATATAGGTTCCATTTTGTTAAATCAAGTACGTTTTACTGTTAGTAGGTACGTCATGATATTTTTTTGCAACAAGGCTTATCAGCGGAAAAAATCAGATCAAAAGATAATACATATTTACATAATCGTTTACATCATTTGTTTTTAAAGATTGCACAGGACTACGTCCATTATCCAATAGACTGGTCAATCAATACTCCAGTAAAACACTCTTTACTAGCCCCGAAAAATAGTGAAATAAAAACAAGTATTAAAACTTCTAAAAAGTCTAGTCCAGTGTAACGACCCGTCTGAAAAGTGAGGTTTTGAATCAGAAAGTGACAAGATATCACTTCTTATTTTGTTAAAACTCAACAGTTATACTTATTGACAGTACAGGAGGACTTTATAGAATAGTAATTATCGTGCCTAGTTATATGTTATATGTTTATAATGAAACACTCACCTTTAATACAATACATACACTAAACTTCTTTGTGTTTTGACTTATGAAATTTATCAGTTTATTCGGTGTTTGTAGATTTATCCAATCCTTCTGTGGTCCTTATACAATATAATTAGTTAAAGACTTATCTCGTTCTCTTATACTGTTGTAATTCATCTTAGTTTGTTGATAAAGTTAGTAATTGTTAGTGGTTCAAAATGTTTTGTTTACTATTTGGTGTGAAGTAAAGAATCTATTGTCAGTGTCAGTGAGCGACAGCGAGAAGTTAAGTTGTTTCTGGCGAGATAGCTATTGTTGAGAAATTTTAGATGTTTCTTGCTTATGACGTCATCGTTGATCGGTACACATATCGCTGTCTTCACAATATGGAATTATAAGGGAATTTAGGGGATATAATTTATATTTATTTTGGATTTGAATTTTATGGACTACACGGATTTGACGAGTTTACGGTTTATTCGATTGATTAGTTCGAATTTACCAAAGTGATACCGGGGGTCGTACCAAAAATAGACTGCCGAGTTGGTAGTGGTGGGGACAGTTCCTTGGTAACTTGACTTCCGGAGGGGATTTTTCCTTGGGTTGAACACGACAAGTTAGACGTGGTCATAGGTACAGGCAGAAAAATTGGCGATCCAGAGGATATCTTGGACATCCCGAGTAGGGGATTAAATTTTCTGTGCTGTGAAGCTCTGGGTTGTTGTAGCAGATGTTAGTGAGCCGATATTTAGAGGCCGATGGTATTTGGTAGGATTTGATTTCCTTTTTTTTTACTCCCAGCAGCATCCTACATTGGAGGGATTAAATATAAGACACGCGTCTACACGTTTTATCCCATTGGAGGATATTTCCTTTTACGATTCCTTGATGTTAACCCTTCGGAAAGAAGGTATGTACATTTCTGTAAATACATTTGTTTTAAAAAAAAATACTATCCGGACTAGAGAGTTCTAGTCACGAGGTTACAAAATGATGTAGTACTTACTACTACTCTAGGTTTAATTTCTGTTATTTGATTTAAATCTACGATTTAATGTAGTTTTGGAGAACTTTCAATCTTATTGCTTAAATTTAAGTTGTTAGTTACACAGATACTTGTAAAAGAATCATGTAAATACATTGCTGAAGTCTACTCCAATAAAAAAAAAATGGATTTTAATTTTATTTTAATGTAAATAGTAATTGGGGAATTTATGTATTGTAGGGTTTTGGTTGTGGGCAAGTAAGCCTGAGAAAAATGAGGTTGCCGTATGGGATGGATGCTCAAGATCGTGGGTTATACCTTCACCAGTTCGGGGAATCATGATGTCATCTGAGATGAACTCTTAGTAGTTATAATAATTTTTTTCTTTTTTTAAAACAACTTACCGACTTTATGAATTTATACAGGTATTTATGTATTATTATTTAATTTTGCCAGTGCGATTGTAAAGGGTAGAAATCATTCTTATATAATTTTCGTTTCCTAAGCGCGTCGCTTACCTTGGTACCAAAGTCACCGACATTGTGCGTACAGTCACACTTTACATATATTTATTTTTAATTTCTAGCCTAACATTTAACCATTTCACTTCTTCATGTTAATTTTTGGGGGGGGGGGGATGTAACGGATATTAATTTAAAAGTTTTACATAATGCGAACCTAGTAATAATCTGTCAAATACTTTAGTCTAACATTGTTATGTTGAATCGTGAGTTATACTGTTTGAACATAGTTGTTATCGAAATAAGCTTGGTAAGTTTGAAGGTTGGACCATCTTTTGTGGAATTCCGGGAAGAGTTTGTTTTACCCACCACCGTCTCCATATGAGTTTAGCCGAAGGCCGTGAAGGTTGAAGACCCGGGACAACCGAAGAACCTATCATTTCCAGTTTTGAAGTAGGAGTGGATAACGTGAATCTATAGGTTACACCAGGAATTGACGGAATTAATTACCTTATGCTAGGAAACATGCCGGACATAGCGTTACAGTTCTTAAGCGGCTTATAGACGGAAAGTTACTGGCGGCCAGTACTTGCATCTTCAACTTACCTCTTACTTTCCTTGTCTAAAGGGGTACTTCCCACTCCAGTGATAAGTAATTACTGGCAGTCAGTAAAAACAAACCTGTTTGTTTTTACTTGCCACTCCACGGCAAGTAGCGCGTCACGTGGGCGGTCACGTAACCACCGGCGGCCAGTACTTTCATGTCAAAACAGGCACTTTCGCCCACTTACCACCAGTAGAGCAGTGGCAAGTGAAGGAACGCATCGCATTGGTATTTGTTTGTGTGGTGTAGTTGAGCAAATGTCAGAAAAACATGTTGCAGAGAAGCAAAGTGCAGTTAGTGGAATTGTGATGAAATTTCAAAGTTTTTGGAGGCTTTTCAGAGGTATGAACTGCTATGGAACTTTAATCATCGTGAGTACGTTGACAAACAAAAGCGTGAATCTGCCATGCATAGGTTAATGGAAGAGATTCAGAAACAAGGTGTAGAAGTACCGGATATTTTTTTTTGCGGAACAAAATTAAAGTAATAAAAACAACGTAGAGACAAGAACGTGTCAAAGTTGAGGAATCGAAATTCCGTGGTAAAGGAACGGATGATATGTATGAACCAAGACTTACCTGATACACTCTTGATGACTCGTTCTTGAGAGTTGTGGTTGAAACACGTCCGTCAAAATTAAACCTGACGAAGCAGGTATGTCCCATTAATTTTCATATAACACACTAAATAGCTGAATAGTAAGCCTATAAGCTTAAAATAAAATACAAAATGAATAATAAATACAAGGAAATAAATTTTAATAATTTATTACAAATTTACAATAGTATATATTTTAATGAACCTGTAATAATTTCATGATTGTCTTCTTTTTTTAACTATTGGACTCCGATTAATTACTTTTGTCAGGGGACAGAACCAGGACTCATGAAGTAGGTAGTAGGCTTGTCTCTTTTACCAGACGCACTCTTGGTGGCAGGGTTTGTTGCACGGTCAACGGTCAACGACGGCCAAGAAGTGGTGATTGACCGCCACCTTCCAGAATGAAATAACCCCGTTTCTGTTTCCTCAAAATCAGCGCTTCCTTTATCCAAATAAGTTGTGGAGGATGTGGTGCGCAGCCAGTTGTGAAGTATGCATGTGCACTGAACAATCAAATCTACTGTTGGAAGGTTGGGATCGATAGATTTCTCAAATACTCTGAACCGTGATGCCAAAATACCGAACGCGTTTTCAACTACACTACGAGCCCGCGACAAGCGGTAATTGAATATACGCTGTTCTAAAGTAAAATTCCTTTTAGAGTAGGGTTTCATCACATTTTTGCTGAGTGGAAAGGCATCATCTGCGACTATTACACAGTCGTTACGCCAACTAAGCTGATTTGCATCCATAGCTCTCTTTAGTGAAGATAGCCGGTAGACGCTGCTATCGTTTGCACTTCCATTTGTTCCAACGTCTACGTATAAAAAACGATAATCTCCATCTACTAATGCTAACGTAATTATGCTGTAACCTTCCTCATAGTTGTAGAACTCAGTGCAAGATCCAAGCGGTCTTTTAATAGCGACATGCTTACCATCGAGGGCTCCACAGCATGATGGAAAATTCCATTTATAATCGAAACTTCTTTGTATATTTTCCCATTGCTGTGTAGTGCGTGGAACCCTTAGAGTCATAATAAACATAGAGAGGGCTATTCATTCATAAACACGTTTATTTTTGCGGCCAACAATCCTAAACGCCAGTAGTGAAATAATGAATGGATTACAAAAAGTGGAGATGGTATTGTAGACACATGCCCTTGGTAATTTCGGCTGTTTTTCAGAAAAACTTGGCACCGACGAACCATGATAATCCAAAAACATTAAATTAATCAACTTAAAAGTTCATTTTGTCACTATAAGTTTTGAAAAACACATCAAAACGAAAGAACTACATGTTTACTCTCTAGTCGTATGGCGCTCGTATAAACAAAGCACGTTTGATATTATTTACTACAATACTATGACCTATTCGAAATGATCGTCGATCACAATCTCACGATATTTGCATCTCTCTTCATATGGTAATCAAACAAGGACAAAACTACTAAATAGATTACTATTGACACATTAAATAGGTACTGAAATTTTGAGCAATGTTGCCAATTTTAGTTATTACCATAAAGGTATCTAAGGATGCAACAAATACTGGTTTGAAATTTATATAAGAATATGCCTCTATTAAATGAAGTTCAAGTATTATTAATTAATTTTAAAAATAGCGACTCAAAGGCATAAATTAGTATGCCTTTTTTTATTTGCATAACTTTTTAACACATTTTCAATTGAGCTTCTAATTTGCCTTTGCCTGCAACTTAAGGGTCTTCATAAATATGGCAAAGCAGTGGAAGTGTCCGCAAGTGAATTTAGAATGTGACTCAATGTTTGGGGCAAGAAAAGATCAAAACAAATATATCTATTTTATTAGTTAATCTGAGGTGGAACCTAAAAACAACATTTTTATTAGAAAGTTCACAGAAATAACATCGACACTAATGATTATAATATTTTTTGTTGTAGGCCGATACAAGTTTGGGCGATGATGATAACAATATGGACCAGGACGTGATGGAGGAAACAGTAGTGGAACTGGAAGAGAATGATAACGCCCAAATCGAGAGCCAGCTGGATAAAAATGCAGATCAGCCTGTTGTAAAAACAACGTTTCTTCATCCACAGAATATTAAAAAACGACGAGTTGGTAAGTTAGCCAAAGTCGAGCAATCAATTGCAAAACAGCAAAAGATTACATAAAACCGACCAACAAGTACAGCCTCGTCAAATATAAACCTATATGAATATGAGGCTTTCGCTCAACACATGGCTTCCCAGTTAAGGACCTTCCGGGTAGAAGCTTCATTATCCTGCAAGTACAGTTCCAAAGCTTAATAACTAAAGAAAAGCTCAAGACCGTTAACTCACCCCATTCTCCAATCATGTCGACAGGCAGCATCTACGATGACAATGATGACATTGAACTCCAGCCGTACTCTCAAAGTATTTTTCAGGATGATGGTAAATTTTATACAGACTTAAACTGAAAATGTTGTATATTCATTCAAATTTTTTTTCACTCCATTCACATTTCTTGTACGTTAATCAATCTTTCAATAAATATTATTTAAAAATCCATACAACATTGTCTTTCTTTCAAGTTCACCTAACAAACTTGTTTATAGTAAATTTTTGAAATAAAATTTTCACATGCAAAGTGAGTTTATACTACTGTTAATGAACCGTAGGATTTGGAGGTATACATAGGCCTAAGTTGTGTCAAATTTGTACATTTTTATCTGAACATTTTATGTTTTAATCAACACTAGGTAATTTGAAGAATGTGTTGAATCTGCTTACCTCCATAAAGCTCTTCATAATGGCTGTCATAACATAAGGTAAAAAAATCGAAATTGTAGATGCTGGTATACGAAACAGCAAAGATAACGACTGAAAACTGTCACCTGTAGCCAGAAAACGCAGAGTTGTTTCAAGCTTTTGTCGGGGGTCAATGGTTTACGCACTGGAGTACTTTGTTTACGAATTATGGGTTCTATTATATGTAGCAGCTCCTCAAACTTTTCGACACTCATACGTAAATGTCTTTTAAAATCCAAACGATCTTCAATTGCAAGTTCACGGAAAAGACTTGCAGATGCACCAAGTTCATCTCTCCTGTCGACCCACTTCTTCACCCATACTTTTTTCTTTTCCAAAACTGATTGAAAATCTTCGCTCAAAAGTACAACGCAATCTTGGATTGCTTCATTAAAAGCTTCGCAATATTTTTCATCACAATCCGACATTATGCTCACTCACTCACTCACAACAGACTGGACTACTGGCTGCCAGTATAACCAATAATACTTGCAGCCAGTACTTTCCGTGTGTAAATATAAAATGATGGAAAGTTACGTAATGACAAGTACTGGCCGCCAGTAACTTTTCGTCTCTACTTTCCCCGTCTATAAGCCGCTTCATGTAAAATTTATACTAATACCTTGATGAAATGGGACAACTGTGACTCTTTAAAACAATGTATTATCGTTCCAATTCCGAAGTTATGATTCAACTGTCCTCAGGCCTATTGTCCTCATGTCTTGTTCATTAAAAACCTTTGAAAGGATTATGGAGATTAGACTGTAGTGGTGGTGTGAAGGCAATGATATTTTTCCAGACACACAGTTTGGCTTTCGTAGGGAAAGGGGCACAGTTGACTGCATTGCACTTCTAGTCACATATATTCAATTAATGTTTACCGAAAATAATTATCTTGCTGCCTTATTTCTGGACTGGTGATTACGATAATGTTCTACTGCATTCACTTTTTAATAAATTAATTCGCATTGGTATTCCACCCAGATGTGCGTATATCTTGGTCGAACTATTTATGAATAGACAAATATTTATCGGTGCAACAACCAAATTCTTGGCACACGACTTGTTCACCAAGATTTACCGCAGGGATCAGTTTTAAGCCCGCTACTCTTTAACCTATATTCCTTAAACGTACACGTTATGGATATAGAGTGTAACATATTGCAGTACGCAGACGACTTTTGTTTATACGTAATGGAAAAGACTTATCAACAGTGTATATTATGCATCATTGTAATAAATTTTTCTCAGAACTAGGTCTTCACATATCACCTGAAAAATCTTCAGTTGTATTATTCACACGTCATAGTCTACCACGTGCTTCTATCCTGCAACTCACTAATAGGACGATATCAGGTTATAAAAACTATACTTACTTAGGGATCACACTGGATTCAATATTAACTTGGAATGATCACATATACCAATGTATTGTCAAATGTGAAAAAAGTTTAAATACGCTAGAAGTTGTTAATCGTTACGAATGGGGCGCTGACCCCAAAACCAATCTTCTGTTCTACAGGGCCTATACGACATCCATCTTGGATTATGGAAGTTTTTCATATGGCTCAGCAACAAAATCTCGCTTAATCAAATTAAATAGAATACAATTCAAAGCTTTACGAGTGGTTTTAGGTGCTTTCAAGTCCACACCTACTAACACACTTTTGACTGAATGTGGTGAACCTCCTTTACATCTAAGGCCCTAATTTCTTGTATCAAAATTCATTCTTAAATGAACATCCAATAACCAAAAAATACTTCTTCAGAAGATACGTCAATTATTTATCATTCAGCAATCAAACAGACAAATGGTGGCTACACGGAAAAAAGAGGTTTAGTGAAGATAGCAAAATAATTTTTGCTGATACGATGTTGCTACTGTCCTAAAAAATTTAGTTATAGGAACAAGAGGGTCGTATCAAAAACTAAACACGTTTGGTATCGGTTGCAAAAAAATTACGAGTAAACTTTGTGCAATTCCCAGTGATCCTAACATAAATATCAGTAACGAGCACTACACGGAAAAAAGAGGTTTAGTGAAGATAGCAAAATAATTTTTGCTATACGTTATTGCTGCTGTTCCTATAAAATTTAGTTACAGGTACAAGGGGGTCGTATCGACAAACGCGTTCAGTATAGGTTGCAAAAAAAAGTGGGCGTGTTTTAATGGCGTAATTTATAAACCAAATATGATTGTAGTTGTTGACACTGACGAGTTTGTTCCTAAGTTTGGGTTAGTAGACTCATTATTCTATAATATAAATCATGATTTATACCTTTCTTGTTAATCAATTTATGTACAATTCAATTTTCATATTCATTCTTATGAAGTTATCATTAACCATAATGTATATTTTGGAATTCATGTCAAAGACCTGTATGATCCATTTCCTAGCAACGTTGTTCGTATGAATAATAAGAATTGTCACTTTATGTTGTTATTTTAGTTGAATGTATTTGTTTCAATATACAGTGTGTCTCTAGATGGAGATTTTTGGAATTCATGTTAACGATCTGTATGATCCATTTCCTAGCCACGTTGTTCTTATAAATAATAAGAATTATGTAACTTTATGTTGTTATTTTAGTTGAATGTTTTTGTTTCAATATACAATGTGTCTCTAGATGGAGTTGACGAGAAGAAAAAATCATTATTATTGATTTTATAACAAAAATTCATTCTTTGCTAGTCAAAAAATGGGTTCTCCATCTAAAATCTGAGATTAGATTAGGGTGATAATAAATTATAAAGAATGCATGAAACATTCTTCAAGAAATAAGTACCATTATTTATTATTTCAGACAAAGAGTTACCTTTTCTGGCAGCAAAACGACTGCCCTCTTAGTCCAAACTTTGGTGTATGCCAGTGGCTGAGCTTACTTCAAAGAAGAAAAATAACAAAATTTACATTTTTATTTTAAAATTTGTTCTGTCTTTTCCATAATTGCGGCTCATACTCCTCTTATTAAAATTTTTATATAATATATTCAATAATAGTACTTCTCTTTTGAAGCATTTTCATGTTTTCTCAAGTTATGAACATCCTGTGAATCTAATCTTTGATTTTCTTGTGAAAAACCCAATTTTTTGACAACCAAAACTTTTTTAACAAACGAAATCAAAGATAAATATTTTCTTCTTGTTAGCTCCATTCAGTTACACACTGTATACAGATATATTTTCTGTAAGGTAAACTGTGAAAAGAATAGTACATTGTTTACCGGGTAGGAAAAGCTTAACATTCCTGGACGACTGTGAAGATTGCTAAGTCGAGGCGCAAGCCGAGACTTAGCAACACAGAGTCCAGGAATGTGGCTTTTCCTACGAGGTAAACATACTATTTTTCCGCAAATCGTTTAAAATTCGACAGATATTGATTGATTTAAAAAAAAACGCGATAATTTTATTCCCAAATAAATGGTGCTTTGTAATTCCTAATAAAATTACTTGGGTTACTATGGAAACGTATTGAGGTTGAATTGTCAAACTTGACGCTTATAAATTTAATTGCTGGTGTTCTCGAAAGTAAAATGATAAGTGATGATGAAATTTCCATTCCTGGGACTCCTCCAGAGCTGGTTGAGGCAGTGAATACTGCTTCATTTGAATTATTGCCAAAGAAATCAAGAGAAAAGTACGAAAATGCATACAGACGTTTTATGGATTATCGCATGAGTAAAAATACGAGTTCTTTCTCAGAAAATGTTGTAATGGCATACTTCCTAGACCTTTGTTTAAAGATGAAATCTTCAACATTATGGGCCAATTATTCAATGCTGAAGTCAACCCTTGCACTTAAACACAATGTAGATATATCTACATACTCAAAACTTCGTTCTTTATTGAAACGGCAAGCTCAAGGTTATAGGGCAAAGAAATCTAAGATTTTAACGAAAGAAGAAATTGAAAAATTTATCCAGGAAGCTCCAGATAAAGAAAATTCAATGATTAAGGTAATTTACAAGGTTTTAATTTCTATTTAGATTATACCTTTATTTATTTTTTTAGGTGGCTGTAATATTTGGTATTTCTGGGGCCTGTAGAATGGATGAGTTAGTCCGAATGACTGTACACGATATAGAAGACTTAGAATCTGAGCTTTTAATCAGCATACCTGATTCGAGAACCAACAAACCAAGATCATTTGTAATTAATCAGATCTACTTGAATGTTTATCGAAAGTATGTTTCGTTAAGACCAGAAAATATGAACAGTGACCGATTTTTCTTTAAATATCAAAGCGGAAAGGGTTGTAGACAAGTGGTAGGAATTCATCAATTTAGAAAAATGCCCAAAATAGTTGCTACTTATTTGAACTTGGTAAATCCGACAGAATATACTGGTCACTGCTTTCTTCAGTCTTCTGCAACAATATTGGTTGACTCTGGTGCCGACATAACTAGTTTAAAGAGGCATGGCGGATGGAAGTCATCAAACGTTGCTGAAGGATATATCGAAGAATCGCTTAACAATAAGGTTGAGGTGGCAAATAAAATTTTCACAGTACAAAATATTCAACAAAATGACCCTACCACCCTGCATGTTGTCCAAAATGTTTCTCATAGTTCTAAGAGTGTTCCTCCAATGTTCAATAATTGTACTAACTGTCAAATCACTGTAAATATAACAAATTGATCTTAAAAATGTATTCAGCAATGACTTGATGTTTTCAAAATATAAATTAATTCCTTATAAGCAATGTGTTTTCAATCATTTATGTAGAACACTAACAACTGTACGGAAATATCATTTCCTTACAGTAAGGAAATGACATTTCCTTACAGTAAGGAAGTCCTGACTTTTTCTTCAAGAAATTTTGACAGGAATGTCAAAATTTCCTAGCGATTTGCGAAAAAATAAATTTTATCCCAATACATTCTTTCTTTTTTTCAACACCGAGTAAAATTAGAAATAACTTCTTAATGAACCTGTGATAAGTTGTCTACCTTTAAGCAAACATCACATTTTAATTTTAATTTCAATTTACTCGATAATAAAGAAAGATTATTAAAAAACCTCTCGAACATTTTGATTCTGAAAATCCCATTTTTTTAACCACGCTCAACGTATACTTATAGGGTTATTCACATTTGAGTAAATATGGTGTTTTTATGGGACACCCAGTATATTTTTCCAAATGTTATTGAGGGTTTTCATTACGAATCCAGTGATACCAAGTTTGATCGAATTGTGTTAAACGGCTACGAACAAATAGACGAAAAACCTCCTATATCATTACAACATACGTTTAACCTGAATCTCCGCTAGTTTCAATCATACTCATTATACATATGAGCAAGTTTTTTGCCCATACCTTCGCCGCCGATTGAGATAATCAATGGGTTTGTAAGACAATATTAAATCAAATATGGAAAAATATACAGTTGTCCCATTAAAAAAACTACTAAAATAATTTTCACTCAGTATAGCTTGGGCGTGGTTAAAAAATGGGACCCTCAAAATCAAAATTGACCTGTTCCAGCGTTTTTAAATTCATATAGTCAAGTTAACCGGGGGGGACTTTCGCGAACTAGACTAGTGGCACACATTAAACGAAAATATCATTTCATGAGTAGCGTAAACTAAACACTTTTGTCATAACTTCTGTACTTCTATTATTCAGTGATAAATACCAATTGAAACAGTGATTACTATAAAACTAATTAGTAATTTCCACTAAGAAATACTAGTGGCAGGCATTAGAAGGATATAGCATTAAATACAAATTTCATGAGTAGTGTACACTGAGCGCTTTTGTCATAACTACTGTACTTCTATTATGCACTATGAAGTCTTTCAGTGATAAATACTAATGAATCAGTACCTACTACAAAACTAATCGGTAATATCCACTAAGTGGTGGTAAATAGCAAAATGACAATCAGTACTCACAACTGAACAAATTAGTAGTATCCACTAAATAGTGGTACATAGCAAAATGGCAATCAGTTATTGATACAAATTTTGTCAGTAGTTCTTACTGAACACATTAGTGGTGGAGTCAAAATGAGAAGTGCTCGGTAGAAAAGTTGTACTTCATGTCTTATTTTAACGATCTCAACATCAGTTATATCATATGGATCTGCAAGAAACTCAGATTCTTCCTTACTTTCAAGCAAGCGTTTCGTCTAAATTACCGAGTTCATTGGTTGTTTCATTTTCCGGATTCATTGAAACATTTGGCAACTCTAATTCATACATATCTTCAGAATCACTCAAAGTTTCTGTCCTCAAAATCTTCCTAATTGTGACACGACATCTGCTTATGCTGGAAAAAAAATCAACAATGGATTTACTAATAAAAAATCACGAGATAACAGAGTTTTATGAAACCCATGAAAAATCGCTAGAAATGGTTGCAAATTAATTGCATCCATGTACAAAAATATCGATACCTTACTTTCTGGATGACGTAAGATACCAGTATTACAAAAAATTAACTGCAAAATCACCAATCAAGTTAGAAAAGTTACCATCCATGGCGCAGCTGTTCAAAATTTGTACAGATCTTACTTTCAACTGCAAACCTGGCTTGGAAATATATGAAAAGCTACATATTACGGGTGAGGAGAAGTGAATGCAAATAACTCTTGAAAATGTTAGTACCTTGTTTCACTAAAGATCCAGTTGTACCAGAAGATTTACTAAAAACTATCTCTTGCAGCTGACAACGTAGTTGGCGAAAGTAACAGATGCAGTTGTCAAAAACATGGTTTATAGTGCACAGATCTATGCATAAAATATCATGGTTCACTCGATTGTTCGAACGTTGAGAAAATGACAGAAACTTTGACTGACTCTGAAGATATATGTATGAATTAGAGCAGCCAAGTTCTTCAATGAATCCGGAAAATGAAACATCCCATGAAGACAGTAATTTAGATGAAACGCTTGAAAGCGAGGAGGAATCTGAGCTTCTTGCAGGCCCCAGATGATAAATATGATGTTGGTATCGTTTAAAAACCGAGATTAGTATTGAATTATTTCCATTGTACCTTAACACCAAGGCCGCCGACAGGGCGGCAGTAGAGACAGTTGCTCCCTCTGATATTTTGAGTGAAAAATATGTCTAGCATATAATTTGAAGAAACTTACACATAACCTATTAGCAGCTGCAGCGATAATTTAATTATTGAGCAAAATTATTGGACGATCGTAGCTGGATGACGTGTGTCAACTCAGCGGCCAGTTGCTGGTTAGTCTAGTCTGAGATTCTCTCCCCTCCACGGTTTCTTCTTGCCGGCCCTGTGACACAAGGTGGACAAAAAAATATAAGTCAACTAGATAGATTGATAATAAGTTGGTGGACATTATGCAAGCACTTGAAATCATGTCCACATATGAGTATAAAGATACAAGGCAGAAATATTTCCAGCTTCACTGTGCATTTACAGCATCAACATCTCTAATCTGCTTACAGCTCATAGCCCAGTATTCTGGCATACTAGAGGTTATGAGTAAGTTGCTGTAAATTCCAAAAGTTGATTTGTAGAGAGTATCAAACCATATTCAGCAATTTGATAATATAATGAAAAAATGTAGTTGAAAAAAAATGCTGAAGTTCTAGGCACTATTCTTTCAAAACCGCGAGTAGTACAAAAGCAAACGCATAGCCCAGTATTATGGCATATTTGAGGTTATGAGTAAATTGCTTCAACGCTCGAGAGTTGATTTGTAGAGACTATCAAACCATATTCAATAGTTTGACAAAATTATGAAGAAAGTCTGTTGAAAAAATTCTAAAATTCTGAAGTTTTAGGCATTAGTCTTTCAAAACTTCGAGTAGTACAAAAACAAACACATTGTGCAAATCAGCCTGCCCAAACAATCAATGAGTACTACAGATGAACAATATATCTTCACTACTTGGACTTGTTGATACAATCATTGAAAGACAGATTCTCCATCTGTCAACAAGCTGCATTTGAAATTTTCAAGTGGCATCCAAGAGAAATAAAAAGAATATCAAAGGAAGACTATGACTCTTTTCTAAGGCATTCTGGGTTAAACCAAATGTTTTGAGATGCTTTCCAACGTTTTTCTTGTAACTTCTGGTACAGTCGGGTCAAATCTTCTCTCGAAGATTTTTTAATGAAATTAACTGTCTCGACCCTCACTTTGTGGAATCTACTCATATTAGTGTTTTAAATGAAACTTACTGTTTCTAGTTAACTCCACAGTATATTGAAAAATGTTAAAAATTGTAAAAAATTGACAACTGTTTAGATATTATCTAAATATCATCGTCAGAATGACAGAAGTTACATTTCATATGATGCTTACCTGATGTTTAATTATTTTTGGATAGTCCAAGAAGTGACCTTTCTTGTGATTGACTGATTATATGTTAATAGAAATAAGAAGATTTGATATTACAAATATTAAAGCTTAGATATTATTAGCCCTATGGAGATATCCTGGATATCATTTTTCCCAATTTAGATCAGTATAACTGTGCAATGATATAGAAAACCAGGAACACTATATCTGCTGATCTTTACAATTATCACTTAAGAAGACAGTTTAAAAGTGGAGAACTCCCTAGATTTATTTGTTCATTGACGACTTCATATTGGGGGTTTCTTAAGTGTCTTCTAATTTCCAATTCTTCAAGGAAATCCAGTTCTTGTTTCTTATCACAAATATGTAGTTTTTCTAGTTCTGTTTTAGGTGTCAATGAATGATTGGTGTCAAGTTGACGTCTGGCGTAGTGGGATTTATCTGGTTATTTTAATCTGTATGTTCGTAAGTGTTCACTGTATCGGATTTCAAAATTTCTGAGGGTCTGACCCCAATAGACAGCATTACATTCTGGACATTTGAAAACTTATAAAACCATTACATATGCAGGAAATATTTCTAATAATATTTCAAAGGTAATATCTATAGCAACAAATACAACGATTGCTTTTTAAACAAAAAGTATCTTAAGTACAAAATTGTTAAATGTACGAACAAAAAAATCACCATTAAAGAAATCTGGTATATACAAACTCAAATGTCCAGAACGTAATGCTGTCTATTTGGGTCAGACCCTTAGAACTGTTGATACTCCGATACAGTGAACACTTACGAGCATACAGATCAAAATACCAGATAAATCCCACTACGCCAGACATTTACTTGACACCAATCATTCATTGACGCCTAACACAGAACTAGAAATACTACATGTTTGTGATAAGAAACAAGAACTGGATTTCCTTGAAGAACTGGAAATGAGAAGACACTTAGAAACCCACAATATGAAGTCGTCAATAAACAAATAAATCTAGGGAGTTTTCCACTTTTAAACTGTCTTCTTAAGTGATAATTCTGAAGATTAGCAGATATAGTTTTCCTGTTTTTCTATATCATTGCACAGTTATACTGATCTTAATTGGGAAATATGATATCCAGGATATCCCCATAGGGCTAATAATATCTAAACTATCTAAAATTAACTAGAAAAATCTCTGGAAAATATTTTTGAGTTCCTAAAATATCTGCTAGGGGGTGGAATGAATGTTTAGAAATATATAATACTGTGATTATCTCCAAAAAAGACAAACTAAAGGAATCCTAAAAATACAGTTTTTGAATTATTGATAAGATTATGAAAAAATTTAGTTAGGGACTTTTTGCCCTTATTCTTCAAGTAAGGAGGTGGGTAAGGTTTGAACTTGTTAAAAACAAATGTTATAACCCTTTTTTGTTTTTTAACCTATATCAATGTTTTTGGCGTCATTTAAAAGAGTTTTTCCTCTTCAATAAGATATGCTTAATGAAAATAACAAAATTGAACAATTTTGTCAACGCTATGTCAAAAAGTCAACAATTTTCCCATTTTTCTCGGAAATTTCAAATGTAATGAGGCATTTTTTATAAATTCTAATGAGAAGAGGGGTTTAAAAAATAGGAATTCAGTGAAAACCGATACAAAATTATCTAATTTTGTTATCAATCGTATTAAACAGAAAAACTTTTTTAAATGCAGCTAAAATCATCAATACCGGTTAAAAACGGAAAAGTTATACATTTCTTCATAAGTTTGAACATTCTTTCCACACCTAGTGTTCATTCCACCCCTAGCGGATATTTTAGAGACTGCAAAATAATTTTCAGCAATTTTTCAGGATCACTTACCTAAAGGTAATTTTTTTGAAAGTTGTACCATGATTCTTTTCCGAGATGTGGACTACAGTCGTTCTTAGTTGTTCACCCTGTACATTTAAAATAAAATAGCAAAAAAATCAATAAAGGGTTTAAATCGTTCATTCACAATTAATAAACATTACAGTAAATTCGAAAAAAACAGTTACAAAATTCGAAAAAAAATATCCAGGAATCCAACCTAAAAAAAATAAAATTGTGTAAGCATATTGCATAACAAGTGTGGAAAGTGGGAACTATTGAACGCATTTAGTGAAAGCCAGAAATAAAAAAAGGGAAATTAATCTGTAGTTGCCATAACGTAACATACTTTGAAACTGAATTAAGAAAGTTTAACGGATACACTTACATTACACCTAGTTTACAGAAAATTTATTAGTATAGTTTTTAAATAATAATAAAACTATCAAAAACTTTACACCATAAAGATTTTATGAAACATTACGTTAAATCAACAGAAATCCTATCTGATTAAAGAAAATTCTATAGTTTACTTACGGTTACTTTTTCTCACGTAAGAGTTGCTGTTTCAAGTACCTCAACCATTCCATAACGTACACTTCCAAATACTTATCTGTGAAACATTTAAAGGTGTTTTGAACAGCAGCAACTTTAGATCAAATTGTGCCCATGGAGACCTTTAGTCGATCATCATAAGCTACATCAAACTTAATTTTCAGCCAATCGACTACCCATTTTCCATAAAATACATGCGGGGTTCTTCAAAGGAATAACATATTTCATTTTGAGATGTGACTTTCCATAATTTACTTTCTATTACATACTTCACTCCGTCTGGCAGGTAAATTTAGGTGTGCCATGAGTTTATAATTAATTGTATCCAATTTCGTATCTATCCAATAGCTGTGTTTCTACAGTAATAGATAATTGAATTCTGTTTGTTGACTGGAATATTCAGTGTCATAAGTTATATATTCTTCAACTAGAATAATAAATGTTCTATTGTAAGAGACACCCACAGCTTATTCATTGTATTCAGTGAATTTTCCAAATGGAAATGAGCTTTTTAACAGAAATTTCTGTTTTTGAAGTCTTAACCAGCCTCTAATTGTTCACAAGAATTGTTAGTCTTAATGTTAGAATTTTCTAAACCTGCAAAACTATATTGATGGCTATGATTATTACTAGTGCTACTACTACAAAAACTAGAACTAGATATACTTAATTCAATATTTTTTGTACTGTTTAATACAATGTCTGTATCAGACTATTTGAAATAGTTACTTCCCTTTCTTTTCATAATTACCAATGATTTGTTTTTTATTTTATTCATGTAAGTAGCTTCTGAAACATCTTGAACATTGGAAATATTTTCTTCTAGATTCCAATCTCTGCCCACATATGAGCATGTTTTATTATTAATAATATCTGCACTATTGCGATATAAGTTTTTTGTGGGGTATAATGTATATCTAGAATTTGAAATATTGTGAATTGTTTTTAAAATATACTTACTAACTAAAATATTTTAAAATTTGAAAAAAACCCTTATTTTGTAAACTGCATTATATAATGTTAGGGTACAATTCCGCCACCTGGAATTTCAATGTACAATAGCCGATTAAAATGAGTATTAAGTTTTAATAATTATGATTTTGGAATAGGTAGTTATCGATAACAACTGTTGTTCGCACATTATAACAAAAATTATAACTAAGTATAGAAACTGTAGCTAAGTAGGAACTAACGCAAACGAAGACCACTTCAAGTATTTCTTGAAAAAAATGTCATTCATTCAAATAAAGTATAACTAAAAACCATGCCACGACCCACGATTCGCCATGTCATGCTTGTCATTTGTTTCCACAGATAACTACTGTTTGTTTCGTTCGTCAGTTCCTCTTCTGTTTTCTTCTTTTTTTTGTAATTTCATGAATACATCAATCAAACAGCCCACTCAATTATGTTACTGTGATGTTCAATATGAGATATTACTGAGAGTTTTATGAACTAACATCGTACAGACGTAATCGCAGGAAGTTACTAAAAATTATTTCGAAAGATGTAAAAGTAACTGCAACATGTGATCATCTTAGAAACATCTCAATTTGTAATATTACAGTAACGTTCTGTATGTGACATAAGTAAGAAGTATACAAATTAACATCGTATGAATGTTTTCTACAGGAAGTTACTTTAAAGAAGTTCATAGGATGTGTATGTAACTGCGAATTCAAGTATCATTGTGTACACCAAAAATATGTTTTAATTACATCACATGGATGTTAATAGAGTTTGTAATAAAATTAAGACATCTAGGAGATATCTTATTAACGTTTTAAATAAATATCACGAAAAGTCTCTAAAAAGAACATCACAAAAAACTTGTTATGTTTCTTGTTTAGTGGGCTGTATCAGCTGAAATTGTTATTAATAACTATTTGTTTTCATTTAATTTATGTAAGTAGCTTCTGAAATATTTTGAGCATACAACACATTTTCTTCTATATGAGCATGTTTCATTATTAATAATAATATCTACCCTATTGCAATATTAAGTTTTTTGTAGGTATAATGCATATCTATGATTTGAAATATTCTGAATCGTTTCTAAAATATAACTGCTAACTCAAATATTTTGAAAGTTGGAAAAACCTTATTTTGTAAACTCTATTATATAATTTTAGGGTACAATCCCGCCACCCGGAATTTCAATGTGTAATAGCCGATTAAAGTGTTGAATGAGTATTTAGTTTTAATAATAATGATTTTGGAATAGGTACTCACCGATAACTGTTGTTCGTCCATTATAACTGTGTATAGGAACTGTACCTAAGTGGGTAAACGAAAACGAAGACAACTTTATTTAAAAAATGTGCTTCCTGCAAATTAAATATAACACGAAACTCGTCAGTTCGTCAACTTTTTTCTACTTGTTTTTGTAATTTTATAAATACATCAATCACACAGCTCACGCAATTATGTTACTGTGATGCTTAATATGAAATATTACTGAACGTTTTATAAACTAACATCGTATAAACTTAGTCGCGGGAAGTTAATAAAAATTAGTTCGAGATATGTAAAAGTAACTGTAAAATGTGATCATCTTAGAAACATATTAATTTGTAATATTACAGTAACGTTCTGTATGTGACATTAGTGAGAAGTATACAAATTAACATCGTATGAATGTTTCTTATAGGAAGTTGCTAAAATGAAGCTCATAGTGTCTCTCCGATGTTAATCTCCAAGGTACTTTTCCCATAACAGTCCATCCAATGTGTGTTTCAATTGCTACCAACCCACACTCTGAAGTATGTTTGTTAACTGTATATAAAATTCCTGCAACGTCTGCACCTAACAATAGTGCAATGGGATCTTCAATATTTAAATCAGACATAGCGATATAATATTTGTGCAATTCGCATATCCAAGGCCCATTAAAAAGAGGCTTAACGTTGTTATCTTGATCTAATACTTCAAACGTGTATGAGACGTTATCAACTGAAATACTAACATAACAGTTATGTGCAACTATAATCTCTTTTCCTCCAAGTAAACCATGCAACAGATTCTCTGAACTTTTGACTCGCAAACCAAGAAATTACACAGTTGATTTCAAAATATATGAACGTTGTGATCCTGTGTCAATCAAAGTCCGAATAAATTTAGAACTACTTGGACCTACTAATCTGATAAGCAACGTCTGGAGAAATACATGACCACTGGTTTGATTTGCATTCGAATTTGTATGATTTGAAAGTTCGTCGTTATCTGCCAAAGTAGATGAGGGTTTACTTACACTTGATTGAGATATCTTCGGAGAATTACCAGGAGTCAAATTATTACACATAATAGGGTAATGGGGTTTTTCATAAATTATGCACTTTAAACGGCTTCGGCATGATGGCCAATCTTAAAACACCTATAGCATCCCTTTTTACCAGATACAATATTCTTCCTCTCTTCCAAAGTCATTTCTTGCGCCTTAGAACAAGAATCTTCATTATGAGACCCGCTACAAAAAATACAAGTATAAGGAAAATCTTTGTTATAGTTTGTGTTCAGCACACCAGCGGCGGTAGGTAGAGCCCTTGGTACGATTTTTTCTTTCCGCAGCAAGTCTCCCTAGATTTCGACGTTTTATTGCTGTCAGATGTCAGTCTGAAGCCCTCACCTACTAATACAATTCATAGAAACGATAAAAGATTTTCTAGCTTCTTTTCTAGCGTACAATCAATATTAATATTTTCAGAAATATTGCTAGCATTACTAATGCTAAGCTCCCCTGTATTAAATGCTGAACGCTGCCAAATTCTAAGCAGATCATGTGGCAAACAAGATTCTATTAACGGAAATAAAATTGCAGCATATTTATCCGCTGTAATGCCTGGTACCTAAAGCGCGTAACTGGGTTTCAATTTGATCGTAGAGTTTAGAAATTTCAAGTTTTTGTTTACTAATAGCATTATTTAAAACAAGTTTTAATAATTCACGTACGTTGACACCTCTTTTTGAAAATCCTCTTTACCAAATCTGAACTGCATACATTTGATAATTTTTCCATAATGCTCATTCATTAAGGGAAAACTTTCTACTAATTGACGCACTCTAGTACCTGGAACCGTGGCCTGTAGCGAATATTCTATTTTATCACAATTTTCAATATCACGATCTTCATTTACTTATTTAAATTGTGACCAGAAACTCAACCAACCTTTGATACTGCCATCATAACATTTAAATTCGATGCGCGGCAACTTGAAGTTTCTTTTCGTTGATTTCTCCTCAACAATTGCCGAACGCATTGCAATTGTAGCAGATATATTATTATTAGAAAAATGGGTGTACCTTACTTCTAGTTCGGTGTACCTTCTATGATAAGCATCACCTTGTTCCATATTTCCTATCATGTCTTCCTCTGACACCGTCTCTACAAGAGCTTCTCGTTTTTCACATACTTGCAGGTATTCACATTTTGTTTTCAAAATATCCCAAGAAACCTCTAAATCCAGCAAACATGGTTCTTGAGCACGTAGAAAAGCTTAAAATTCATGAGCTGCTTTGAAAAAACTACATCTTAGCACTTTTCGTGACTTCTTCATGCTCTTTAATATTTCTACATTCAACAGCCATCGTAAGGAAAATACTATTACTCTGACTAAAAATGTGGCGTAGGTCCTGTCACGGTCGCCAAAATATGTCTCGCCGATGGACAAACTACCCGTTATTTCCGGCCTAGACGGTTCAAATAATATACCTACGGCACTTTTCTTAACCTTTTAATCAAAAATATATCAGAAATGCCTGTGGATATGGTGTACATACTAGATGTAAATTGAGTGAATGAAAACGACGAATACTCAGTGTGTATTAGTTTATTACTTTCCGGCTAAGCGCTTTCGGCTATTAAGCCATTATCAAAGCCGTCCTATGAAAAATTACAAAGCTTGTGAAATTTTGAAAAAACAATTTAAAAAAGGTTGAACTTACGTCATTTAAAAAAGTAGTTGTCAAAGCCATCAAGTTGATTAAAAACAATACTCAAGATAGAATCATCGTTATGATTGAGTCATTGGAATAAAAATATTAAAATACCCTATTGGAAGGGTGTAAAATTATAATTCACATGATGTAAATTCACTCAAAATTAAAAAACTGAATGAAAACAGATGACAAGTTTGACATTAGAATTACGGTGGCTAATAAGCCAGCGCGCCGTAAAAACAAGTGCATGACAATACAACATATTTACACGACGAACACTGAATCAAAAGCATGATTGAAAAGATGAAAAAATTCCTATAGTGAACTGAAAATTGTAGGGAACCCCGAATATTACATTTATTTTTAAATTCGAAAATGAAGTTAAAGATGTGAATAAAGCAAAAAAAAATTATTGAATAACTCTATTCAAATTCAATACCCAACATTCATCCAACTTAGATGAATAGCAAAATCCCCCTCATCCCTCAGCTGCATACTGAAACTGAATTAAGAGGTTGGATCCATTCCCCAGCCAGTCAGGAACAAGCGTAGTAACCTAAATGTGTGAAATGCTAGATAACATAAATCAAATATTTAGTTGTAAATGCATCCAGGGAGGAGCTTATATAATCTATTGACTAAGGTGGAAGAAATACGCTGGCAAGGTGAACCCAACAACCGACGGTCTCACATATGAATTAGATGTAATGGCATAGTGATTGTGACCTAATGGCCCAAACTATGTCCCATACATAGCCCGACGTCAAGAACACAATGTGATTATGAATTTAAGTCAGTTGTTACAAACCTAGACCCATACTAGGCATGTACAAGAAGAGAAGAAATCATAGGAGTATGTTAAGTGTGGAAGGGGTAGGACAGAATGTGATAAGAGCTGCAAGATAAAGAAGTTGATGAACCCAACTATGACCCATACATAGCTAGGTTAAACGGGAACAATGAGGTTAAGAAATTTTGGTAAGTATGACAAACCTAGATCCATACTAGGCATGTACAGGAAGAAACGGGGTGGGGTGTAAGGAGAAGACAGAGAAGGCGTGTAGTTATAACAAACCTAGATCCATACTAGGCATGCATAGAAGAGAAGAAACAAAGTTTATAAAGAGAAGAAAGGATAGCAGCCATGCCATGGCTGTGACAAACCTAGATCCATACTAAGACCGTCAAGAACCAGGCATGCGCAAAATAATAAGAAAATAAGGGAAAGTGAAAAGGAGGATGATTTGCTCAAGTTATTACGTAGCTTATATGCTTAACCAAACTATGACCCATACATAGCCTGGTGTCTAAAAATGTGAGAAGTGAATAAGGTTGAGCAAACTTAAAATAGAAGAAAGAAGAAATAGAGGTAAAGAATTAATAGAAGATAGGAAAGACTCTTTCATTCGCCTTTTACGAATCAGTAGAGTGCTGGGCGAAATATTCTTGGACCGGATCGCCACGGTGAGAATGTAAGTCGAACGCCGTAGAGGACCACAAGGTCTTGAACAGAGGTTGAAATTTACAATTAAGATGTACCTGTGTGTTGAGGCAGTTTTCTGAGTTAACATTCATTTCTCTGAGTATTTATAGATCCTCAAGCAAGTCCATCTTTCTAAAGTTGTTCCTGGGAATGTTATGTAAGATTTTCGAGTAACGTGATGGAGAAAAGTTATGGTTATTGAACTTAATGTGGAAGCCGAAATTCGATGAAGTGGGTTTACTAAGATGTTCCTTAATTCTAGTACCTAAAGAACGAGTAGTACTACCCACATAAGTAGATGGACAGGAATCACAAGTTAATTTGTAGATACCACTTCTATTGAGTTTATCAATAGGATCTTTGTTCTTAGAGAAAATTGTGGAAATGGAACATTTAGATTTAAAGGAGATTTTAACATCTTCAAGATTGTTGGTAATAATCTTTGAAATTTCATCTGAAACTACACCACGATAAGTCAACGCACGATACTGAGTTTGAACGTTGTTGTGAACCTCAGGATAGGCCAAATTCCTTCTCAACTTCCTTGTTGTCTTAGAGACCATACTATCAACAATTAGAGGAGAATAACCATTGTTAAATGCCAACTGTTTCAAGATATTAAGTTCTACGTTGAAATTATGTTGAGAAAGAGGAACCCTAAGTAACCTATATACATAACAAGATATGGCGGACATTCTATGTTGAATGGGGTGGTTAGAGTGTATTGGAATAAGATGATCAGTCTGTGTGGGTTTTCTGTATATGGAAAATTCAATTTCAAAATCTTTCCTTGATAAGGTCAAATCCAAAAAATGTATTGATCCATTGTTTTAAATTTCCAAAGTAAACTGTATGGAAGGGTGTATATCGTTAAGTATATCCTCAGTAAACTTCAGTAAGTTCAAGTTCAATAACCATAACTTTTCTCCATCACGTAACTCAAAAATCTTACTTAACATTCCCAGAAACAACTTTGGAAAGATGGACTTGCTTGAGGATCTAGAAATACTCAGAGAAATGAATGTTAACTCAGAAAACTGTCTCAACACACAGGTACATCTTAATTGTAAATTTCAACCTCTGTTCAAGACCTTGTGGTCCTCTACGGCGTTCGACTTACATTCTCACCGTGGCGATCCGGTCCAAGAATATTTCGCCCAGCACTCTACTGATTCGTAAAAGGCGAATGAAAGAGTCTTTCCTATCTTCTATTAATTCTTTACCTCTATTTCTTCTTTCTTCTATTTTAAGTTTGCTCAACCTTATTCACTTCTCACATTTTTAGACACCAGGCTATGTATGGGTCATAGTTTGGTTAAGCATATAAGCTACGTAATAACTTGAGCAAATCATCCTCCTTTTCACTTTCCCTTATTTTCTTATTATTTTGCGCACGCCTGGTTCTTGACAGTCTTAGTATGGATCTAGGTTTGTCACAGCCATGGCATGGCTGCTATCCTTTCTTCTCTTTATAAACTTTGTTTCTTCTCTTCTATGCATGCCTAGTATGGATCTAGGTTTGTTATAACTACACGCCTTCTCTGTCTTCTCCTTACACCCCACCCCGTTTCTTCCTGTACATGCCTAGTATGGATCTAGGTTTGTCATACTTACCAAAATTTCTTAACCTCATTGTTCCCGTTTAACCTAGCTATGTATGGGTCATAGTTGGGTTCATCAACTTCTTTATCTTGCAGCTCTTATCACATTCCGTCCTACCCCTTCCACTCTTAACATACTCCTATGATTTCTTCTCTTCTTGTACATGCCTAGTATGGGTCTAGGTTTGTAACAACTAACTTAAATTCATAATCACATTGTGTTCTTGACGTCGGGCTATGTATGGGACATAGTTTGGGCCATTAGGTCACAATCACTATGCCATTACATCTAATCCATATGTGAGACCGTCGGTTGTTGGGTTCACCTTGCCAGCGTATTTCTTCCACCTTAGTCAATAGATTATATAAGCTCCTCCATGGATGCATTTACAACTAAATATTTGATTTATGTTATCTAGCATTTCACACGTTTAGGTTACTACGCTTGTTCCTGACTGGCTGGGGAATGGATCCAACCTCTTAATTCAGTTTCAGTATGCACCTGAGGGATGAGGGGGATTTTGCTATTCATCTAAGTTGGATGAATGTTGGGAATTGAATTTGAATAGAGTTTTTCAATATTTTTTTTTGCTTTATTCACATCTTTAACTTCATTTTCGAATTTAAAAATAAATGTAATATTCGGGGTTCCCTACAATTTTCAGTTCACTATAGGAATTTTTTCATCTTTTCAATCATGCTTTTGATTCAGTGTTCGTCGTGTAAATATGTTGTATTGTCATGCACTTGTTTTTACGGCGCGCTGGCTTATTAGCCACCGTAATTCTAATGTCAAACTTGTCATCTGTTTTCATTCAGTTTTTTAATTTTGAGTGAATTTACATCATGTGAATTATAATTTTACACCCTTCCAATAGGGTATTTTAATATTTTTATTCCAATGACTCAATCATAACGATGATTCTATCTTGAGTATTGTTTTTAATCAACTTGATGGCTTTGACAACTACTTTTTTTAATGACGTAAGTTCAACCTTTTTTAAATTGTTTTTTCAAAATTTCACAAGCTTTGTAATTTTTCATAGGACGGCTTTGATAATGGCTTAATAGCCGACAGCGCTTAGCCGGAAAGTAATAAACTAATACACACTGAGTATTCGTCGTTTTCATTCACTCAAAAATATATCAGACCAATATCGAAAAAAACTATTAATTTTTTCATAATTAATATTCTGACAACTACTGTCATTTTTTCGGTTACATATACATATTAAAATCAAAGTAATAAACGAAATGTGGGAAAACCAACCTGCTTGTCTAAAATTTCTAACACAAAGTATCTCAAGATAAGGATATGAAAAAAAGGTGGTATTTCCGACACATAGGTTGTGTATGTAACTGCGAATTCAAGTATTATGGTGTATATCCAAAATAAGTTTTAATTACAAGACATTGATGTTAATATAGTTGGTTATAAAATTAAGACACCTAGGAGATATCTTATTAACGTTTTAAATAAACATCACGAAAAGTCGCTTAAAAGAATATGTTATGTTTCTTGTTTAGTGGGATACATTTTAGATAAAGGGTGTTCTACGCAAGGTGTTATTAAAACTTAATGTATAATCATAAAAATTAATAATATACAGGGTGTTACATTTAAAATAACAAAGTTGTCGAATATCTGTCAATATATTTCCCGTAACCCGTTATGTATGTATACAAATTTTTATCACAATCGTGTAAGTAGTTTCAAAATATATAGATAGTGTAAGCTAGTCATGAAACAGCCTTATATTCCACTTTTTTCCTCAATATTTTCTCCAAAGTTACGAATTATTTATATTGTTTAAAATCGATTATTAGGTAAAACTGTAATGTAGAGTGAAACATTATCGATAAAAACAATAAAAAACTGATCCAATCTCTCATTTTGGAGATTCAACACTACGTCATAATCACAATGGTGTTTACACTTAAATAATGTTGAGGTGAGAACATTATCAACAGTTGAACGCTTCAGCCAATAAATGTTCGTGGTAGCGTGAATTCTCACACCAACACCAACAACGAACAAAAAACTCATAATAAAGCTCGCATCCCACTTCTGATGGTTCTTGTTTATACGGACGGTGGATTCACACAAGGGATTATCAGGTAAAATGTTCAATTCAAAGATTCTTAAACTATTGTCATAAGCTTATATGGGTCGTGCTTATCCACTTCAGTTAATAAATTTTAATAAGCGGTTAGAGAGATTTTGTTTGGAATTTTTTTTTTGTGTAAGGATTTTCTAAAATAGAAATGGAATTTTAATCAGCAATTCAACGAAAATAGAAAGATACAAGTAGACCGTTAAATCTATCGTGACACCGTAACAGTATAAATTACCTATGTTCATGCGTACAGTTTACAGAAAGATATTTATATTTAATTAATTGGTGAAGGTGCCGAATGTGTTAAAAAATGGCCAATGAATGGTAGGGTAATTTATACACAGCCCAACACATAAGGTTTTTTGTTTTGCATACCTGCAGTAACGAAAGAATTGCCACTTCTGAATTGGTACACACAAAGTAGTTAGTTGAATTCTCTTGAAGATATGACTAGTACCTATTTGATTATACTGAGTGGTAAGCATCAATTATCTCGGATACCGATTGCATGATTTTTATAAATTTATGGTTTATAATACGGTGGATTTGATGACATGAGTATTGTTGCTAAATCTTACGTTTTTCAGTAAATATAATGAAATTTATTATTTGAAATCGGAAGGAGCATTCACTTATCATGTAGTGCTGATTGCAAGCGAAGAACACTGGGCTACAGAACCGACAAATATGGAATCAAGTATCAATAGAATAAGAATTGACAATATATAGAAATAAAACAAAAGTAATGGCAGTAGAAGACTAACAAATAACTGAATAATTTTTGATAGTTCTAACAACCACTCAAATTTTGTCATTTGGTGTCATATGAAACGATTTCACCCAATCATGTCAACATTACATTGCCTAATTTCACTCACTTGTCAAATGAACTAATCAGGAGCTCTAGTCAAGTTCGAATTATCGATAATACCAAACTTAAATCTTAATCTCGGTTGGCCTGTCAAGTTCGGTGTTTTCAGTTTTGTATATGTGACCGTTAAATGTCAAATATAAGTAATCACGTTGTGTATGCATTTAAAAATGAATATTTTTGGGATAGACTCTATCGAATTAATCAACGAAAAATACGAAGAAATTGGAGGAGTACGTTTGGAAGCAATTCACTAGATTTTGCGATGAACGAAAATACCTATTAGATGAAGCATTATATATAATAACTGTACCATTTAGAATTATAATTGAAAAATATTTAAGTACGTTATGTTATTACTGATTCAATTAAATATGAATTTCGTTCGATGGTTATGTTTCCTGGGTTCCGGTGCACTTAACGACCCTCGGAATTTTATGTTAATTTTAATTTTGTTTGATAGCTTCCCTTAAATAAAGCAGATTAGAACAAAAATTTAGCTGGATCATTCAGTAATTACCTACTATAAAAATCACGAATTTAGTTCGTTCGTTTCCTGTTTATTAAACTTTATTTATTTCTGAGATGAACTTTTTTGGAAATTTCCTCTAATTCTGCTGATTTTCAGACTTTTTACCCTTCACTTTGTTTGTGAAATAGTCCAATAAAATTCCACTTGTGGTTAAATTTATCTCACAAGTGTGTCTTTTATTTCTGTACTCAACTGATTTTTTTCAAGAAAATTCAGCTTCCTTTAGAACTAAATCGACAGACTTATCGCAAAAGTTCAATAATTTGTGGTATTACTACTGAATATTTCCCTCGTCTTAATATCCACCAATCACAAACGCGCAATTTTGAATTACAAATGGTTTCTCGATGGAAAAACTGTATGACAGCACCTGGCTGCAGTTTTTTCGAGTTTACCCGCGGCAAAACTTGATAGCTGTTGTCATCAAAAACTACAATACCTTTGATAATAAGTAGGTAATTATTATTATATTATTAAGTTTGTACTATTTTGTGATTAAATAAATTAATTGATGTTTTTCAGTTTTCAAATTAATACCTACATATTTATTTTTATTTTTAAATGTAGTTTTATTTAATTTGATGAGAATAAAATGTATATATGAATATGTAAATAAATTTTGCAGAAAAAACCAGATATGACACTGGATCACAATGAAAATATACAATTTTAGAACTAATAAATAAAAAATAAAAAATAATTATTAAACTTAAAGGTGGGACTTTGTGTCATCTTGTTCATAGAAGAGAACATATGCTTCTCCATTAACTAAAGATTTCCACGATAATAATAGTACACTTGATTCGTTATATTCGTGCTAATATCCCGTGTAGGAATGTCGGCAATATGCTGTGTAGTGACCATTGTAAGTGGTTCAATAGTGATTTGATATAGTGTAAAGGTTATACATAGAAGGAGCCATATTATCAGCGGCGTAATGGGTCATATCAAGCCCTTTATTGGAAAATCTATTGCAACATTTAGTTTTCCACTAAATCTTTCTGTTTGCGAGAAGCGCTTCAGGTGAATAACCAATATTTTCCGAAATTTATGAATTGAGAATGATTTAGTGCATCGTCTTCGTTCCTTACATTTCGAACATGTTTCTTCTTCTGTAAACGAATCTAAACATTGTGAAAGTCGTAATTAACCTGTTCTTTGGGGTATCGAAAGGGATAAATCCCAATAGGGATCGTAGGTAACTGAACAGTGACCACAGTGTGTGCACTTGAGTGTTGATTTTAATTGACCGACAAAGTTATCCACAATCTTGGACTTGTCCATTCTCGGATATCCCAACCAAGATTCTTGTGCTTTCTCAATTTCACTAAGTTTGTCATCAATTTCTGTAAATATGGGCTTTGGTTTTTCATATACCTTGTTGACATCTTCGTGAAGTCCTGCTAATAGGTAACGAAGAAACTCCTGTGCATCATGTTGAGTGTATCCCATGAACCTTGAAGTAAATCACTGAATCTGACTTTTCAATGATACTGTATTAACCACTCTGTCTAAACCGTCTTCAGACCAAAGCTCTTGAATAACATCAGCAAATGCTTCAATTAGTGCTCCTTTCATGCTACATATGTTTATGTTAATATCTCTTATGTATGCGTCTTTCTTTCGATATTCTAATAGCCACCTTGTGTTTGATAGGCATTGGATAATACTATTCATGAAACATATGTTACCAATATTTTTGGGGCCTTTGAGACCCAAAGATTTTTGGGGAATACCCTTTATGTATCTGATTGTGGAGATATTGTTAAGACCTCTTTCGCAACTACTACCATTGTACGAATAATCTCGGATTCTATTATTGTCTTTCTCACTTGATTGGCGTGATAAGGAATTTGAATTGATGTTGTTTGCTATTGAATTGGATGTATATATTGCGGTTTTGGAAAGTTTGGTTGATGTCGATAGATCATTGGTCTGGTTCACTTTGTTAATATATTCCTTGTTATCTACATCATTTTTAGACGTGTCCTTTTGTTCTTGTTGAGTTTTATCCCCTTTCCGAAAATCTTTAATCAAAAATGAAATGTATGAAGAGGAGTTGTTAACTCTAGGATTATGTTTAGAAAGGGAATTGATGTTTATTGATTCCTCAGTTACTACGACCCTATCGACTTCTGACCCATCACTTTTTTCTACGTCTTCATTCTCTTCCAATTTTGAATTTGACTGCAAAACATCGGGGTTATTTTAACACTTGTTGGAGGCAATGTCATCTTTTTTGGTCACCGAAAAATTATTACTAGTTTTATACTCAAATCGGCTACTGATGCGTGATATCATTATCATCATTGTCTATAATAGTATTGTTAGAGTATGCCACACTGTTAGTATAAATAACTTCCATTTGGTGTCTTCAACTCTATTGGTGGTGAACCAGTTTTATATTTTGTGTTGGTGAAAGATAATTTATTGCGTATAGGAATCGCATCATTCTCTAGCATAGTCATATTATTCAGTATTCCTTTGAATGGGACATATCTGGCTAGTGATTATCTATATTTTTTAGTACACTGAGGCCCAAAAGCTTGTTGGAGGTATAATTTATAAAATTGTCAACGCATGTATTATCAGAAGGCACACATTCTGAAGAAGAGAATGGAGATGTTAAATAAGAATTTCGGAAAAAGGAAAGATCACATGTTTTATGGTCGGTAATGTGAGAAAGTTTTAAAGTGGTAGAAGAATTAGATTCCTTATGATTAGGTTTCATAAAAAGTTCTTCTAGAGGCTTAGAACGGGGAAACGTACCGAGAAAAGATGTCACGTCTTCGTGGCAATGCGAATGTTCAGAGTATAAAAGTGCTAATCAAAGAAATACAACTTACAGTCACAAATATATTTGAGGAATATTCATGGAATCTTGCTGCGAACGAAAATATGAATTAAATGATCATAGAGAGTTAGGAGAATTGGCGTTGATACTAAAAGATTGGGCGGTCAATATGAGAAAGAAAGACGGGACCGAATTCGAGGAAGCAACGGTGAAGACAATGTGGAACGTTTCGTGCAAAGTTTTGCAAGGCAAGTACTATAATGACCATAATATTATGATCAATCAAATACATGTAAACGTAAGTCCAGTTCGGTTTCGTTGCTGCTGCTGCTTGAGAATTGGCGCGGTGAGGAGGAGAGGCAGTTGCTTGTCTGGTGGATTTTTTTCAAATCGCGAAAAATAACGATGACTTTCGAACAAATCGCATTGAATACAATCTGGTATTCAGTAAAATGTGCTAATGTGGTTCTAAAAGCTATACAAGTAGTAAATGGTTCGTTTCCAATAGTGGAAGACAAAACTGCCCTGTACGTCTTTTTCATAAACTAATATCCAAATGAGGCAACAATCTTACCTCACCACGACTGTTTTCAATACCAAAACGAGAGTGGAAAAATGAAGCTAACAAATGGGACGATAATGTACCTCTTGGAAGAAATACGAAGAAATACAATAAATGGATGGACTAAATCTGCTGCTGAGGCAATTGGCTCGAATGTAAAGGACAAAACGAATCACACAAATATATCAACTGCTGGCAAAAAGTGGTGTAGAAGAACAACAATTGCTGAAAATTACTGGTCATAGCAATCAAAATTCTATAAAACCATACTTAAATCTTGATCCAGAACACCATAACAAGATCATAAATATTATGAGTGGTAATAGATCTTCTATAGTAGAGAACAGCAACGAATCTAATGTTAAGTTAAATTTTATTAATTGTACTTTCACTAACCGCACTTTTAATAAATAAATACATTAGAGTTTTTAAATGAAACTCAAGATCTCTAGTTAATTCCACAATATAATACAAGTTATTGAAAATTCTAAAAAATTGACAATTGTTTCGATAAATCAATATCATCGTCAGAATGACAGAAGTTACATTTCATTTTATGCCTACCTGATGTTTAGTAGCTATATTTGGCTAGACCAAGAAGTAACCTAACTTGTGATTGGCTTAATATATGTTTATAGAAAAAAGAAGAAGATGTGATATTACAAATATTGAAGCTTAGATATTATTAGCCCTATGGTGATATCCTGGATATCATTTTTCCAATTAAGATCAGTATAACTGTGCAATGATATAGAAAACCAGGAAAACTATATCTGCTGATCTTTACAATTATCACTTAAGAAGACAGTTTATTAGTGGAGAATTCCCTAGATTTAACTGTTCATTGACAACTTGATATTGTGGGTTTCTTGAATGTCTTCTAATTTCCAGTTCTTCAAGGAAATCCAGTTCTTGTTTCTTTTCACAAATATGCAGTACTTCTAGTTTTGTGTTAGGTGTCAATGAATGATTGGTGTCAAGTAGATGTTTTGCGTAGTGGGATTTATCTGGTTGTTTTAATCTGTATGCTCGTAAGTGCTCACTGTATCGTATTTCAAAATTCCTAAGGGTCTGACCCAAATAGACAGCATTACATTCTGGACATTTGAGTTTATATATACCTGACTTCTTTAATAGTGGTATTTTTGTTTTTACATTTAACAATTTTGTACTAACGTTACTTTCTGTTTTAAAAGAAATTGTTGTATTCGTTGCTGAAGATATTATCTTTGAAATATTATTAGAAATATCATCGTCAGAATGACTGAAGTTACATTTCATTTTATACCTACCTGATGTTTAGTAGTTATTTTTGGCTAGACCAAGAAGTAACCTAACTTGTGATTGGCTTAATATATGTTTTTAGAAAAAAGAAGAAGATGTGATATTACAAATATTGAAGCTTAGATATTATTAGCCCCATGGTGATATCCTGGATATCATTTTTCCAATTAAGATCAGTAAAACTGTGCAATGATATAGAAAACCAGGAAAACTATATCTGCTAATCTTTACAATTATCACTTAAGAAGACAGTTTATTAGTGGAGAATTCCCTAGATTCAACTGTTCATTGACAACTTCATATTGTGGGTTTCTTAAATGTCTTCTAATTTCCAGTTCTTCAAGGAAATCCAGTTCTTGTTTCTTTTCACAAATATGCAGTACTTCTAGTTCTGTGTTAGGTGTCAATGGATGATTGGTGTCAAGTAGATGTTTTGCGTAGTGGGATTTATCTGGTTGTTTTAATCTGTATTCTCGTAAGTGCTCACTGTATCGTATTCCAAAATTCTTAAGGGTCTGACCCAAATAGACAGCATTACATTCTGGACATTTGAGTTTATATATACCTGACTTCTTTAATAGTGGTATTTTTGTTTTTACATTTAAAAATTTTTTACTATCGTTACTTTCTGTTTTGAAAGAAATTGTTGTATTCGTTGCTGAAGATATTATCTTTGAAATATTATTAGAAATATTTCCTGCATATGTGATGGTTTTATAAGTTTTAATTTCATCAGCTTGTTTAGGATATATTAGTTGTAATGCCACTTTTTCCTCTTTTTTACTAATTAGCTTATTTATCATATCTAATGGATAACCGTTAGATGTTGCTATTTGTCTAATTGTATTAATCTCTCTATCAAAATTACATTTGTTCATAGGAACTGAAAAAGCTCTATGTATCATTGAATTATATGCTGCTAGTCTGTGTGATACAGGGTGGTTAGAATTGAATGGAATTGTTACATCAGTTTGTGTTGGTTTTCGGTAAATTGAATAATCAAGTACATTATTAACTCTTTGAATTTTTAAATCAAGAAAATTGATTGAGCTATTTTCTTCAATTTCTAATGTAAATTTAATTTTCGGGTGTAAATTATTGATGTGGTTGAAAAATACATCTAATTGTCGTTCACTACCCATAAAACAAGCTAATATCTCATCTACATATCTATACCAAAATAAAATATTTTTCGAAATATTTTTTTCAAAGATCTTTCTTTCTAAATTGTCCATAAAAATGTTTGCTAAAATAGGTGATATAGGGCTTCCCATTGGTAAACCTTCATTTTGAATATATATCTTATTGTCAAAAGTGAAATAATTCTGATTAATGTATACATCAAATAAATTAAGTATATCTGATATTATTCCTGGATTAATATTTTTATCTTCTAGTAATTTTCTTACAAGTATTAGACATTCTTTAGGAGGAATTTTAGTAAACATTTTTATGGACAATTTAGAAAGAAAGATCTTTGAAAGAAATATCTCGAAAAATATTCTATTTTGGTATAGATATGTAGATGACATATTAGCTTGTTTTATGGGTAGTGAACGACAATTAGATGTATTTTTCAACCACATCAATAATTTACACCCGAAAATTAAATTTACATTAGAAATTGAAGAAAATAGCTCAATCAATTTTCTTGATTTAAAAATTCAAAGAGTTAATAATGTACTTGATTATTCAATTTACCGAAAACCAACACAAACTGATGTAACAATTCCATTCAATTCTAACCACCCTGTATCACACAGACTAGCAGCATATAATTCAATGATACATAGAGCTTTTTCAGTTCCTATGAACAAATGTAATTTTGATAGAGAGATTAATACAATTAGACAAATAGCAACATCTAACGGTTATCCATTAGATATGATAAATAAGCTAATTAGTAAAAAAGAGGAAAAAGTGGCATTACAACTAATATATCCTAAACAAGCTGATGAAATTAAAACTTATAAAACCATCACATATGCAGGAAATATTTCTAATAATATTTCAAAGATAATATCTTCAGCAACGAATACAACAATTTCTTTTAAAACAGAAAATAACGTTAGTAAAAAATTGTTAAATGTAAAAACAAAAATACCACTATTAAAGAAGTCAGGTATATATAAACTCAAATTTCCAGAATGTAATGCTGTCTATTTGGGTCAGACCATTAGGAATTTTGAAATACGATACAGTGAGCACTTACGAGCATACAGATTAAAACAACCAGATAAATCCCACTACGCAAAACATCTACTTGACATCAATCATTCATTGACACCTAACACAGAACTAGAAGTACTGCATATTTGTGAAAAGAAACAAGAACTGGATTTCCTTGAAGAACTGGAAATTAGAAGACATTTAAGAAACCTACAATATGAAGTTGTCAATGAACAGTTAAATAGAGGGAATTCTCCACTAATAAACTGTCTTCTTAAGTGATAATTGTAAAGATCAGCAGATATAGTTTTCCTGGTTTTCTATATCATTTCACAGTTATACTGATCTTAATTGGAAAAATGATATCCAGGATATCACCATAGGGCTAATAATATCTAAGCTTCAATATTTGTAATATCACATCTTCTCCTTTTTTCTAAAAACATATATTAAGCCAATCACAAGTTAGGTTACTTCTTGGTCTAGCCAAAAATAACTACTAAACATCAGGTAGGTATAAAATGAAATGTAACTTCTATCATTCTGACGATGATATTGATTTATCGAGACAATTGTCAATTTTTTAGAATTTTCAATAACTTGTATTATATTGTGGAATTAACTAGAGACCTTGAGTTTCATTTAAAAACACTAATATGAGCATATTCCACAAAGTAAGGGTCGAGACAGTCAATTTCATCAAATAAATACATGTTTCGTTGTGTTGGGTAATAATTTTTTTTTCAAAAAATTATCCTCCGGATATCCCTCGGACATTGACAAATGCCTCATGATTTTATGACAAATTTCTCAAGGAACGAGCTTTCGCTTCTCATAAAATTAACTCGTCTTTTATCAGTATCCTAGAGATATTACTAATGAAAATACAAATAGATGGTACCGAAATAGAACAGATGAAAACAGTCCAATGCGTAGGAGTAATAATCGGCGAGACAGTACCACATGAAGCTGAAATAAACCATGGAATAAAGAAAACGATAAAACTTCATTACAGCACGAGTAATGCCTTTATTAACAAAAAAAAATTACCCATGTGACTAAGTAAAAAGTCTTTATAACAAGATACAGACCAGGCTCGACATTTTGAAGTGAATCTTGGGTATTAAACAAAAGACAACAAAGTGAAATACAAGCAACGGAGATGAAGTGCCCAAGAAGACTATTTGGAGACAATGATAGAAGATATGAGGAACGTAAAAATTAGAAAAGAATTTGAAATACAACGATTATTAGAATTGGTAGAAGGACTGCTGGAATGGTGGGAACACTTATCACGAAAAGAACACGAGAAAATCAAGAAAAATATAGTAAGCAAAAATAGGACATATAAACAGTAGGGAAGACCAATGTAAACATGGGACAAGAAGAAAGTAGGAACACTGACTAGAAAGGGACGACAATGAAACGAAGCAAAGAATAAAAAAGAGTGGAACGAGTTAGTGAGACAATCAACGTTGTGTTACCCGATACCATAAATTCAAATATATACATTTTTTTCATTTTTGAATTCTTCAAAACGTAAATTTATTGCATAAACTCGTTTATTTTTTTTCATTGATAGTCTAACAAAATCCCATAACAATACATAAAAAAATATAAATTCAATAACTGTATTTTATGTAATTTAATTTTAATATTTATACATATTCTTTTGAAAATGCTCCTAAAATAAGAGCGAAACGTCAAGTTTAATAAATCTTTATTCGAAAATATATTTTAACTAATAAATTTATTTCATACCACAACCTTTGAACCCAAGAAGATATAATTCTGAATACATAAAAAAATTATATAACTTACTTCTTGTTCTACATATTCCACCATATCTTAAATTCTGGCTGTAGGTACTCTTCTGATAAGGCTTCAATCAGCGTGATAGAGAAGCATGCAATGGGGAGTGGAAAGATTCAGAAAGGATGTAGGTATTAGTTTTTTAAATGAAACTCACGGTTTCTAGTTAATTCCACAATATAATGAAAGTTATTGAAAATTCTAAAAAATTGACTATTGTTTCGATAAATCAATATCATCGTCAGAATGACAGAAGTTACATTTCATTTGAGGCCTACCTGATGTTTAGTAGTTATTTTTGGCTAGACCAAGAAGTGACCTAACTTGTGATTGACTTAATATATGTTTATAGAAAAAAGAAGAAGATGTGATATTACAAATATTATTAGCCCTATGGTGATATCCTGGATATCATTTTTCCAATTAAGATCAGTATAACTGTGCAATGATATAGAAAACCTGGAAAACTATATCTGCTGATCTTTACAATTATTACTTAAGAAGACAGTTTTTTAGTGGAGAACGCCCTAGATTTAACTGTTCATTGACAACTTCATATTGTGGGTTTCTTAAATGTCTTCTAATTTCCAATTCTTCAAGGAAATCCAGTTCTTGTTTCTTTTCACAAATATGCAGCACTTCTAGTGTCAATGAATGATTGTTGTCAAGTAGATGTTTTGCGTAGTGGGATTTATCTGGTTGTTTTAATCTATATGCTCGTAAGTGTTCACTGTATCGGGTTTCACAATTCCTAAGGGTCTGACCAAAATAGACAGCATTACATTCTGGACATTTGAGTTTATATATACCTGACTTCTTTAATAGTGGTACTTTTGTTTTTATATTTAACAATTTTTTACTAACGTTTCTTTCTGTTTAAAAGAAATTGTATTCATTGCTGCAGATATTATCTTTGAAATATTATTAGAAATATTTCCTGCATATGTGATGGTTTTATAAGTTTTTATTTCCTCAGCTAGTTTAGGAAATATTAGTTGTAATGCCAGTTTTTCCTCTTTTCTACTAATTAGCTTATTTATCATATCTAATGGATAACCGTTGGATGTTGCTATTTGTCTAATTGTATTAATCTCTCTATCAAAATTACATTTGTTCATAGGAACTGAAAAACCTCTATGTATCATTGAATTATATGCCGCTAGTCTGTGTGGCATAGGGTGATTGGAATTGAATGGAATTTTCACATCAGTCTGTATTAGTTTTCGGTAAATTGAATAATCAAGTACATTATTAACTCTTTGAATTTTTAAATCAAGAAAATTGATTGAGCTATTTTCTTCAATTTCTAATGTAAATTTAATTTTTGGGTGTAAATTATTGATGTGGTTGAAAAATACATCTAATTGTCGTTCACTACCCATAAAACAAGCTAATATGTCATCTACATATCTATACCAAAATAAAATATTTTTCGAAATATTACTTTCAAAGATCTTTCTTTCTAAATTGTCCATGAAAATGTTTGCTAAAATAGGTGATATAGGGCTTCCTATTGGTAAACCTTCATTTTGAATATATATCTTATTGTCCAAAGTGAAATAATTCTGATTAATGCATACATCAAATAAATTAAGTATATCTGATATTATTCCTGGATTAATATTTTTATCTTCTAGTAATTTTCTCACAAGTATTAGACATTCTTTAGGAGGAATTTTAGTAAACATATTAGTTACATCGAACGATATGAGTTTATAGTTATCTTGCAAGTGGATTGCTTTCCACTTTTTGATTAGTTCTATAGAATTTCTAATTGAGTACTGAGATTCTTATCCGTAACTATTGAGTATATTGTTGAGTCTCTTTGCCAATATATTATTAGCAGCATTAACATAAGAAACTACAGGTTAATTGGTTCGGGTCATTTCATGTAATTTAACGGTTCCATATAATTGTGGACAATGAGGATTCTTATGTATGATAGACCTCTTTTCGTAATCACTTAAAAGATAATTTGAATTAATAACAATATCCCTTACATTATTAGAAAACTTTTTTGTTGTGTCTGCTTTAGGAACTTTTACATCGCTAGATTCTATAAAGTTATATATTTTGGAATTGTAATTTTCAGTCGTCAAAATGACAGTTGTGTTCCCCTTATCAGATTTTGTAACTGTTAGGTTATTATCTTCTATCTTCTTTTTTATTGCATTTAAAACTGTAATGTCATTTTTTGTTTGACGTTCAACTTTTGAAGGATCAATATTTTTTATTAAATTGGCAATTTTCAATTTGCCATAAAGAAAATTATTTGAATTAGATATTAAAGCTATTTCTGACTCTGTAACTATAATTTGTTTAATATTATTCGTAAATTTTGGTGGTATGCTGTACTTTAAACCTTTATTTAAAAATTCTATTCCACTATCTGTAAAATTAGTGTCTGAAAGGTTTTCAAATCGTGGTGCAAAGTGTGTTGGTATGTAGGTACTTACAGTTTCATGATGTTTTGAGTATTGAATTTTATGTTTTGTGTGTTCAAGATTCTGTAGCTTATTTTCTTGTTTCTTAAATTTCTTATGCTTAATCGTGCTGACACTTTCTCTAATTTTGTCATCCAAACAGTCAAATTCTACTGGATGTAATTGGAATGTGAGTTCTGAATGTACAACTTCTATGTAGTTGTCTAAGGAGTCTCTAACTTTGAACCATTTCTTACATTCTCCTTTTATCCAAACTCGTTGAGCACATTTTATAGCTTTTTGTGCTTGTGGTGTTTTAGCGTGACATTTTATATTCACATAATTTGGAATTACCTTTTTCCTAAGGCATTCTAGGTTAAACCAAATGTTTTGTAACGTTTTTGTAGGTATTCCTTATTTTTTTATAAGTACTATAAGTACTATCTTACACAATACAATGCACAATTAACTGTTTTTATTGAGAATAAGGTACGCCGAGGTCAATTTAATAGGCAATTTCCATCTAATTTTAATAATAGAGGTATCAGAAGACATACTAAAGTACAGACTATGATTCTTTAGATTTTTTTTTCAAAACAACATGACGATATTTCTTAATTCGATATTGAAATTAGCGCATTCGTTTATGTTTATTTAATCATTTTTTTTTAAGAGATTGATACTAAAGAAGCAAAATTTAAAGAATTATTGTCTCGATGCAATCTTTTTCAATATTATACGTGCATTTGTTTCATTTTTTTTTAATTTTGAAACATGTCGCATCCACCAAAAGGTTATTAGCGACAATACGATGATATAATACCATTAGATCTTATACAATAAATTTATAGATTTTCAATAGTCTATGATTCGCCTATGATATTGGCAGTTTTTCCCGAGGAGAACTTCCAAATTGTTTGGAGAATCATTGGTTGCTCGTTCGACTGTGTAATTTAGACATGCGATAAGGATATATTTTATGCTATCTACGACATTACACCTTGTACACATCGGGGATTCACTAGTTGTGAATAAATCGGAGTGCGTATATCTTGTGTGTCCCAGACGAAGCTGCGTTAATATAACTTGTATTTTCCTATTTTTAGTAGTACGTTGCAATGGATATATATATATATTACTATTTACTTCCCTTAGCTTTGATCTGTAGTTCGACCACTCTCGTTCCCACGCACTATACACTTTCATTTTAAAGAATACTTTTAAATCACTAGCTACGCTTCGACACCAACTTCCCAAATTAATATTAGAGAACGCGTCACGCGCACTAGCATCTGCTTTGTCGTTGCTTCCGATTCCAATATGCGATGGTATCCATATAAACTTAACGCTTCTAGAATACAACTCAGCTTCCACTAATTCATCCTTCATGAGTTTTCTAATAGAATTTTGTTGGCATATTTGCTGCAAACTTTTTAAAGCACAGAGGGAGTTGCTAAGAATAAGGCTGTTTGAAAATTTCTGCGGGTTTACGAGTTGGAGAACTTTGTATAAAGAAAAAAGTTCAGCAGAGAAGATACTGAGGCTGGAAGGAAGTCTGTATTGGGAAATATTGCCCGAGTATACAATGGCAGCCCCTACCCAGGTTTGAATTAAATAAAATTTATCTCTCAAAATTGCTGAGTTTACTTCGTGTTTGTTAAATATACTTAATGTTGTATTAACACTAGGGGTTTTAATGGTCCATGGTGGAGGATGATCCAAGTCTATAGCAAATACAGGAGGAAATTGAATATCCTAGTTATTTAGGAATACTCTTATCCTTTCGTAGTAAGGTCTAGATGAAGTGATGCAGACATTTATTGGTGTAGGTGTTATTATAAAGAGGCTCATTTGTATTCGATGCAATTGAGGTAGCATGTGACAATTTTAGATACTTTCTTCGATAATATGGAGGAGGTTCACCAGTTTTACTAAGAATACTATCGACAGGAGTTGTTCTAAAAGCTCCAAGAGCAATTCTAAGCCCATGGTTATGAACAGTATCAAGTAATTTTAATATTGTTTTAGATGCAGAGGCTTAAGCAATTAATCCATAGTCTATTTTAGATCTTATTAAACTTTTGTAAATAGTTAGCAGCATAGTATAATCAGATCCCCAATGTTTGTTACTTAATGTCTTCATTATGTTTAGCCTTTTATGACATGATACGATGGTTTGCTTTATACGTTATTTCCAAGAAAGTTTCAGGTCTAACCACATTCCAAAAAATTTAACTGATGGCTTGAACGAAATAACTTCATCATATAGAATGAGTTTTGGATAAGATTCTGGAAACTTTTAGAAAATAGTACTCCTTTTGTTTCTGAAACTGAGAATTTGAAACCGCTGTGCTGAGACCATTGTTCTAATTGTGTGAGAAAGGAATGAAATATATTTTTCATTAATGTGATGTTTTTGCCTTTACAATAAACTACCAGGTCATCTGCGGATAAGCGAGCCTTAAGAAGCTTTGGTATATCTTTAATAATCGTATTTATAGCTATTAGAAACAGTGATGGACTACAGACTGAGCCTTGAGGAGTTCCGTTTTCTTCAGTTTGACTTTCGGAATATGAATTATGGACTCTTACTTGAAATTATCTGTCTTTAAGGAAATTACTAATAAATTTGAGGCAAATACCACGAATATTCCATGCGTGGAGTTGTTTTATTATGTTAAATCTCCAACATGCTCTTTTCAAATAAAAAAAATAGGTAGACATGATTGCTCAGTCGACAGTGCTTCATAGATATCACTTTCCAGTTCAAGAATATTATCGATGCAGGAACGACTTTGTGTAAAACCATTTTGTTCGGATATTAAACGTTTTGATGTTTCCAGTATCCACATTGGTCTGTAATTAACGATTTTTTCCATTAACTTGCACATTGAACAGGATAAACTTATAGGTCGCTACGAGTCAGATGCAAGATGGTTTTTCAGGAAAGATAGAATGTACGCTGTTGACCATGTTGAAGGGAATTGATTATGTTTCCAAACAAAGTTGAATAGCTGGGAAAGGAATGTTTTCGCAGATTCAGGAAGGTGTTTTAAGAATGTGACTGGGATATCATCAGGTCCAGGTCCAGTATCTTTCATGCTATAAAGTGCATTTTCAAATTCCTCTATAGAGAAGGGTAGGTTTAATGGAGGGTTTTCGTCTTCTTCTTGAAATAGCTCTGAACTTTCCACCCCTAATCTGTTTTCAAGGAAGGTATTATCATAATTAAGGTTTGAAGATAAACTTTTGAGGTGATTGGCTTAAGCGTCGGCCATTACCTGAGGAGAAGTTGTAACTACATAATTAGTCTTTAGTCGAGATAATATTGGTGTGTACTGTAATCCCGAAACATTTCTTATTCTTTTCCATACTTCATTGATGGGAGTTGTGCAATTAATTTCGGAAACATATTTTGACCATGATGTTTTCTTAGCTGTTTTGATGACAAACTGCGCCTACGCTTTGAGTTTTTTGAAATCTATTTTATTTGCCATTGTCTTGTGCCTCTTGTACTTATTAAGTGTTGTTTTGGCGGCACGAATTGACGTACGACATTCCGTATTCCACCATGGTACGGGGGTGCGTTTTTTGTTTGAGAACTAACGAAAAACATGTTAGAACCCAGGCCTCGTGGTTATGTATAAGCAAAGCTGACAAGACAGAATGTGTCAAGTCAAATGTCAAATATCAATAGTCACAGTGAAATACCAGTACCAACTTGAAGAGTGGTCTAGTACCGATTGCAAAGGAAGTGTTACCAACTTTAATTTAATTATGTTTGATCTTCTGATGGAGGGGAAGGAAATCTCTGTCCAAGTTTACTTGCGTATTCAAACAGAGCTGATTTTTTGTAAGTTCTTTGGAGATCTCCAGTTCTTCGAACAGATCCAATCTAAGAAAATTTTTATTATCTATTTTGTGTAAAATTTTTGAATTTCTGTTGGGGCTAAAATTATGATTATGGAATTTGAGATGATTACCAAATATAGATTTATCTGGTATCTTCAATTGTTCGTTAATACGAGTAAGAAGTGGTCTACAGGTTCTACCAATGTAGGAGGCGGAGCAACCAGCACAATCAAGCCTATACACACCGCTACTTTTCAATTTACTGATTTTGTCTTTAGAATTGACTAAATAGTTACTTAAATTGTTAAAAGTTTTAAAAGAAACTTTAGTACCAGGTAATGTGTCTTCAATGAATTTGGAAATGTCACTGCACATGTTTTGATCAAAAAAAGGTAAGGAAAAATATTTCACAGAAGGTGAATTGATTACAGGAGAGGTGCTGAAGGCAAGTCTTCTGTCTGTTCTATGTTTAAATTTATTAATCAATTTAAGAATAATGTAAGGTTGATAGCCATTGTTGACAGCAATCTGTTTTAATATATTGACTTCGTTATTGTAATTTGAATCAGAAAGAGGAATTTTCAAAAGCCTGTTAACATAGCAGTTAAAGGAGGCCATTTTATGTTGCATCGGGTGATAACAATTAAAAGGAATGACGTGATCCGTCTGAGTGGGTTTCCTGTAAATAGAAAAATCTAATTTGTAATTCAATTTAGTTATGGTGAGATCTAAAAAGTTCAATTCATTGTCTAATTCCACTTCAAGAGTAAAATTATTATTGGGGTGTAAATTGTTTAGGGATTCAAGAATGTCAAGAGCATCGTTGGAGTTACCTTCAATGAAAACCAGGCAATCATCGACGTAACGGTACCAACTTAAAATTTTATTAATTTTATTAACAATGTATGAATTTTCCAAATTTTCCATGAAAATGTCAGCTAAGAAAGGAGAGAGAGGGTTACCCATGGCTAAGCCTTCGGGTTGGTTATAAAATTTATCGTTAAAGACAAAAAAATCCTGAGAAATGCAAAATTCTAACAAAGCCAAAATGTCAGTTTTTGTGGAATCAGAAACTGAGTGTAGGGAAAGTAAATTAGACACTAAAGGTAGCGTTTCAGTTTTAGGTATAGACGTAAACAAGTTGCTGACATCAAAAGATATCATGAATGTATTGCTGTCAGGTTGGAAATTTTTAATTTTATTAATTAAATCTAAAGTGTTACTTACCGAATTGGCCGGTTTGTAGTTGGTGATGTTTTTTATCAATTGCAAAATGAATGATGATAAGGTCGAGACTGGAGTGTTGTAAAAGCTTACCACTGGTCTGATTGGGACGCCCTCCTTATGTATCTTCGGTAGACCATATAATCTGGGAATTTGAGGATCGCTAGGAATTGAATTATATGGTTTGTTGAATTCACGAAAAAGATTGTCGCAAACTTTAATGTAATTTTTGGTTTTAGAAATGAATTTATTGAGAGGGTATGAATTCAAAGAGATGAAGTTATTCGAGCCCAAAAAGTCTTCAACTCTTTGGATATACTCTATTTTATCAAGTATAACTAGGCAGTTGCCTTTGTCAGCTTTAGATAAGATGAGATTACTATTAGAAATTTATGTAAAGTCACATTTAAATTCCTGTGATTGGACTTCCTCAAGTAACTGGGGACCTCCCTGTGAGAACGTTGATATTTAGTTATAGTGAACTGACAGAAATTTCTAATTTTCTGTTTGGTTTTATTGTTATTGGAAAGTTTGTCAATTAAAACATCTAATTCTATGGAAAATGAAGTGAGTTCCTTTTCAGACCGGTCTGGATTCAATGAGAATTTCATACCTAAAGATAGCAGAGCTATCTCGTCATCATCAAAAGAAGTCTTAGATAAATTTTTGATACGTTCATGAAATTTAAATTCTGGAAACTTTTCAACAGAAGGTTGAGAGTTTTGCATGTTCTTGCTAAGAATGAGTGAGTTAAGTTTCTTGTTTACTTTTTTGAATTTCAAATTGCTTTGACATACCACTTGGTCTTCTAAATCATTAAAAAAATTTTGAAGTAAAGGTAGATTTAAAGGATTGTCTGAGATAAGTCTATCATAACAAATGTTCATGTCCACATTAGTGCGATCTAACTTGGCATAGTGTTTACAAACAGCACTCTTGATGATTTTCCTCTCCGTGTTGTGTTTTAGGTGAGAAGGTATATTGGTTGGCATAGAGGTTCTAGCAAACTTCGGAATTACATCCTCTCTCAGACAACTGTTTTTGAACCATATATCTATGTGTAACAAGTTTCTTCTGATTGATAACTTCCTGTAAAAATCAGCTGGGTCTACCATACTGTAGATAATTGAATAAATGCGTGAAGCTGAATACACTTGTTTAAATAAATGAAGCGAAGTTTTTGTATAAAAGTGTATAATTTTCTTTTTATTTATTGCAAAGCGCTTTCGACTTTCGTCATCATCAGTGCTTCCTGAAAGTAAACACTCAGTTGAGAGTACCGAAATTGAATTTAAAGAAGAGAGGTTATAAAATTAGGAAAATCAAGTGAGTACTTACAAGTCAGGTAACAAGAAGTTTCAAATATGTGAAAAACATTGTTTAAAATTACAAAATCATATTATTCTATAAGAGAACTAACGAAAAACATGTTAGAACCCACGCCTCGTGGTTATGTAAAAGCAAAGTTGACAAGACAGAATGTGTCAAGTAATGATTTAGAAGACCAAGTGGTATGTCAAAGCAATTTTAAATTCAAAAAAGTAAACAAGAAACTTAACTCACTCATTCTTAGCAAGAACAGGCAAAACTCTCAACCTTCTGTTGAAAAATTTCAGAATTTAAATTTCATGAACGTATCAAAAATTTATCTAAGACTTCTTTGGATGATGACGAGATAGCTCTGCTATCTTTAGGTATGAAATTCTCATTGAATCCAGACCGGTCTGAAAAGGAACTCATTTCATTTTCCATAGAATTAGATGTTTTAATTGACAAACTTTCCAATAACAATAAAACCAAACAGAAAATTAGAAATTTCTGTCAGTTCACTATAACTAAATATCAACGTTCTCACAGAGAGGTCCCCAGTTACTTGAGGAAGTCCAATCACAGGAATTTAAATGTGACTTTACATAAATTAACTAAGAAAATTTCCAATAGTAATCTCATCTTATCTAAAGCTGACAAAGGCAACTGCCTAGTCATACTTGATAAAATAGAGTATATCCAAAGAGTTGAAGACTTTTTGGGCTCGAATAACTTCATCTCTTTGAATTCAGAGCCTCTCAATAAATTCATTTCTAAAACCAAAAATTACATTAAAGTTTGCGACAATCTTTTTCGTGAATTCAACAAACCATATAATTTAATTCCTAGCAATCCTCAAATTCCCAGATTATGTGGTCTACCGAAGATACATAAGGAGGGCGTCCCAATCAGACCAGTGGTAAGCTTTTACAACACTCCAATCTCGCCCTTATCATCATTCATTTTGCAATTGATAAAAAACATCACCAACTACAAACCGGCCAATTCGGTAAGTAACACTTTAGATTTAATTAATAAAATTAAAAATTTTCAACCTGACAGCAATACATTCATGATATCTTTTGATGTCAGCAACCTGTTTACGTCTATACCTAAAACTGAAACGCTACCTTTAGTGTCTAATTTACTTTCCCTACACTCAGTTTCTGATTCTACAAAAACTGACATTTTGGCTTTGTTAGAATTTTGCATTTCTCAGGATTTTTTTGTCTTCAACGATAAATTTTATAACCAACCCGAAGGCTTAGCCATGGGTAACCCTCTCTCTCCTTTCTTAGCTCACATTTTCATGGAAAATTTGGAAAATTCATACATTGATAATAAAATTAATAAAATTTTAAGTTGGTACCGTTACGTCGATGATTGCCTGGTTTTCATTGAAGGTAACTCCAACGATGCTCTTGACATTCTTGAATCCCTAAACAATTTACACCCCAATATTAATTTTACTCTTGAAGTGGAATTAGACAGTAAATTAAACTTTTTAGATCTCACCATAACTAAATTGAATAACAAATTAGATTTTTCTATTTACAGGAAACCCACTCAGACGGATCACGTCATTCCTTTTAATTCTTATCACCCGATGCAACATAAAATGGCCTCCTTTAACTGCTTTGTTAACAGGCTTTTGAAAATTCCTCTTTCTCAATCAAATTACAATAACAAAGTCAATATATTAAAACAGATTGCTGTCAACAATGGCTATCAACCTTACATTATTCTTAAATTGATTAATAAATTTAAACATAGAACAGACAGAAGACTTGCCTTCAGCACCTCTCCTGTAGTCAATTCACCTTCTGTGAAATATTTTTCCTTACCATTTTTTGATCAAAACATGTGCAGTGACATTTCCAAATTCATTGAAGACACAGTACCTGGTACTAAAGTTTCTTTTAAAACTTTTACCAATTTAAGTAACCATTTAGTCAATTCTAAAGACAAAATCAGTAAATTGAAAAGTAGCGGTGTGTATAGGCTTGATTGTGCTGGTTGCTCCGCCTCCTACATTGATAGAACCTGTAGACCACTTCTTACTCGTATTAACAAACAATTGAAGAGACCAGATAAATCTATATTTGGTAATCATCTCAAATTCCATAATCATAATTTTAGCCCCAACAGAAATTCAAAAATTTTACACAAAATAGATAATAAAAATTTTCTTAGATTGGATCTGTTCGAAGAACTGGAGATCTCCAAAGAACTTACAAAAAATCAGCTCTGTTTGAATACGTAAGTAAACTTGGACAGAGATTTCCTTCCCCTCCATCAGAGGATCAAACATAATTAAATTAAAGTTGGTAACACTTCCTTTGCAATCGGTACTAGACCACTCTTCAAGTTGGTACTGGTATTTCACTGTGACTTTTGATATTTGACATTTGACTTGACACATTCTGTCTTGTCAGCTTTGCTTTTACATAACCACGAGGCCTGGGCTCTAACATGTTTTTCGTTAGTTCTCTTATAGAATAATATGATTTTGTAATTTTAAACAATGTTTTTTACATATTTGAAACTTCTTGTTACCTGACTTGTAAGTACTCACTTGATTTTCCTAATTTTATAACCTCTCTTTTTTAAATTCAATTTCGGTACTCTCAACTGAGTGTTTACTTTCAGGAAGCACTGATGATGACGAAAGTCGAAAGCGCTTTGCAATAAATAAAAAGAAAATTATACACTTTTATACAAAATCTTCGCTTCATGTATGAAAATATTATGTTTTTTGGCTGAATTATACTATCCAGAGGAATGAGATAATCTTGAAGACGAGTGTTTTCTAATGTACTTAACTGGGTTCACATCAGTAGATATCTACGTAGTTCGTCGCTTTTCGTCAGGATATTTATTGATGTGGAGGGGGTGAAGCATCAATCCAGCGCGTCTCCAGATGGCGGATAGGAAAAGGGCCTCTGAGATGATTTTATATGAGGAGGAGGTCTGCGGGGAAATACCTGGGGGCTCGTTGTGTTTGAAAACTCAACTGGCAGCCCTCGAATACCCTGCCGCGGACCATCTTTACCTGTCCCAGCTGTAGTATCGTGGCTAAGGGATTGCACACAGGGTTACGATGCCGGGTAAAATTTTGAGCTTACCTCGAAATCACCTGTTATACCAATGTCTCCTGGCTGTCTGTGGTCAAGTCTCGCGGGCCAGAGGGAGGAAGGGGGTCTTGGCTTTAATGCCCGGACCGAGAGGAGACAACGTCATTAAAAACCTAAAGTCATGGTGGGAAATCAGACCGAAGAATGTGTGGCTATATAGAAGAATAGTCCTCACCAGAGAAGGTCAAACTTCCACCGGAAAAGTAGTGGAGAAAACCTCCACCACTTCATCCGGGCCCATGTAACCCGGAGGGTCGTTAAGGACCTATTTACGTTATTTACGGATTACTGACGAAAGTAAATTTGAGGGAGATTTCACCTCTCTATCTGATTGCTTATTTGGTTATGCCTAGTGACTAAAACCACAAACAAACAAAATTATAAATTAAGTACATCCCTTTGCAAATTCCTTCGAACGGTCTAAGCTATTTTTCCGAAAGAGCTTGAAGCCTCACCTCGGTTTACAATACGAGGATTTATTTTTCGAAAAGGTTAGAGTGATTTTAAATGAAAAACCTGAGTTTAACTAATCCATATATATATATATATATATATATATATATATATATATATATATATATATATATACATATATATATATATATATATATATATATATATATAGAAGAGGCCAGGAAGCAGGCTATTCAGCGCCCAACACTCCACCGAAGGAACCACCAACAGGGAAGACAACGCTTAAAAGAGGCCCGGAGGATATTACTCCTCCTCAAAGACCTCTAAGCAAGAAACCAAAAACAGCTGCAATGGTAACCTGGCAAGCCACTGGTTACGCAGCAGCTGTCAAAACAGAGAAGGCCTTTAGGGTTGGAATAATGCCCAATGACTATCCTGGGGTCATCCTGAAAGCAGATCAGCTCTCCACACTGGAAGAACTGTGCCAGAGCGAAGAGAAGGGAATCCACTTCTCAGGTATCCATTTGCGTTATGGAATGATACTGGAGGACTGTGAGTCACAAGAATCGGCAGACTGGGTCATGAGATCAGCACTGAAATTGAACTCTTGGGAAGGACCCGTATTGGTGGCTCGAAGTGGAGACGAAATCCCAAAGCCGGTCTCCATAACGGTGTTCTTCCCAAAAAGCCACGACATGAAATTGGAGAAGATCCTCCAACTTGTCGAGGTTCAGAACTCCAACCTCACTACTGGGGCTTGGAAGATCCTAAACTCTAAAAAAGAGGGATAAGGAACTATCCTCACGATTGGGATCGATCACTAATCTGGGGAGGCTCTGAAGGCACGAGGTTACGCGCTAAACTTCCGTTTTGGGCGTATACCTGTCTCGGGGCTGAGAAAGAGAAAGAAACCCGCGGAGGATCCAAAGGACATAGAGATACCCTCCACATCCGGAACCTCTGGAAAAGGGGAAAAGGGCGAAAGCTTGAATTTGGGTCAGCCCGAGATCTTCTCCGGCTCTGCTGGAGGTGACTGGGGATGCGGAGATCGCCTCTGTATCCCGGGAAACTGGGCAGAGCAGCCTGGGGGTTGAGAATCTGATTCGAGAATAAGAAACCTGCTGGAACTCCGAGGAAGATATTGCCATGGGGATCGAGGAGGGCCAGGGAGAGACAAAGGAGGGGAATGATTAGAGTAACTCGGCGTCTTTCATCCATAATAATTCACCTTCACGTTCACGAATGTAGCTCAGATTAACCTGCATCACGCGAAGGGAGTTTCAGTCGTGAGTGCAAGGTTGTTCGCTAGACTACAACTGGATATATTGTACTGATCCAAGAACCATGGATCAACAAAGAAGGCCAAATCAATGGTTTGGCATGCAAGGATTCCAAATTGATTCATGATCAAAGGCAAGTGTCCCCGCGTGCCTGTGTAATCATAAGGAATACCATAAAATATATTTGTGTTTCAGAATACGTGTCACGGGACCTTGTTATAATCATGGTTCGCCTCAACATTGGGGGTGTCGATCGAGACATCGTCATTGCCTCTGCCTACTTCGCAGGAGACGGGCCGATAACATCGCCAGAAGAAGTAAAAGAGCTAGTGAGACACTGCAATAGCAGACGGCTGCCAATTATAATTGGTTGTGATGCCAACGCACACAATACCGTGTCGGGAAGCACTAATAACAACGCAAAAGGTGAGTGTTTATAAGAATATCGCTTAGCCAATAACCTTGAGACCTTAAATGTGGGGACAGCCCCCACCTTTGTCACGAGAGCAATAGAAGAGGTCCTGGACGTAAAAATTGTTGCTTCTTGGAAAAATGTAAAAGATTGGAGGGTGATCAGCGAGTCATCCCTTTCCGATCATAGGATCATCGAATTTAGGATGGAGGGAAATACCACCTCAATTCCCACAACCCGAAATCCTAGAAATACTGATTGGTCTATTTACAAGACAAGTAAATCACCCGCACTACGACCTGGAACAGATCAGTGAGGCAATAATGGAACCTTTTCATTCCAGTTGCCCACTGTCAGAAGCTCGTTCAGGAAAAGACGATCCTTGGTGGAATGAGAACTTGTCAAACCTCAGAAAAGAGGTACGTCGGCTCTTTAATAGAGCCACACCTGACAGTAATTGGTAGAGGTAGAGAAGCTTACTCAGTGCGATAAAGAGATTTAGAAGGCCAGAAGGCTTAATTTTAAAGCAAAAAGATCACTTCCACAGAGCGGTCAGACTACAAAATGTCATGGCAAATGGGGGAACTAACCCCACAATGTCGCTGAGAAATCCAGACGGATCATACACGGAAGGTGAAGAGGAACGATCGATTCTTCTTCTTAGAACCCACTTTCCAGGTAGTGAACCAGCAACAAGCACTGAAATAGCAATGAATTAAACCAAAAAATGATTGGGGCATTGCTAAGAAAATATTCACTAAACGGTTGGAATGGGCAATAAGTACCTTTCAACCATATAAATCACCAGGAGTGGGTGGAATATTTCCAGCACTCCTTCAGCAAGGGATAGAGAAGATTCTTCCTCACCTGCTGAAGATTACAAGAAGCAGTTTAGCAGTGGGTCTAATACCTAGAAAATGGAGAAGGGTACCCATCTGTCTAACATCGTTCTTACTCAAAACGATGGAGAAAGTAATGGATAACTACATAAGAACAGAGAATCTGGAGAATATACCACTTCATAAATGTTAGCATGCCTACAGAGCGAGTCGATCAACTGAGACGGCTCTGTATCAGCTGACCGAAGTCATCCAGAGAGCTCTAAACAACAAAGAAATCGCAATGTGCGCGTTCCTGTATATATCTGGGGTCTTTGACAACACAACTCATGTGTCTATCAAAGAAGCACTAAAAAGGCGAGGAGTAAATGAAACCATTGTAAAATGGATGTATGTGTTATTGACGACGAGGATAGCTGAAACACTGGTGGGGAATCAAACCACCTCAGTCAAAGCCACTCGCGGGACACCTAAAGGGGGAGTAATATCTCGCCTTATATGGAGCCTCGTAGTAGATGAGTTGCTCCACAGGCTAACGGAGCTTGGCTTCGAATGTATGGGCTATGCTGATGACATGGTTATAATAGTCAGAGGCAAGTTCGAGAGCACCTTGTGTGATTTATTACAAAAGAGCCCCAAAATCATTGAGGAATGGTGCTTATCAGTGGGGCCTCACAATAACCCAAACAAGACCATAGTAATTCCATTTACCCGGAAAAGAGCACTTCCAGCCATGGAACCCATATCTTTAAACACAGAAATCATAGAATGGAAATCAGAAGTTAAATATCTAGGGATAACCATAGACAGTAAGCTTCTGTGGAATAAGCATGTTGAAATAACTGCTAGTAAAGCAATGAGAGCTTTGATGGCGTGCATAAATCTAGCTGGTATGAGGTGGGGCTGTAATCCAAAAATACTGCGATGGATGTACGCCATGATTGTGAGACCAGCAATTACGTATGGGGCAATAGTTTGGCATACAAAAGCCAGTACAGCACGAGGAAGACTCTCGAGAAAGTTCAAAGGCTTGCCTGTGTGTGCATCACTGGAGCTATGAGAACTTGTCCAACTAGGGCACTTGAGATCATCACAGATCTCACACCTCTACATCTGGTGATAGAAATATCTGCCCAAGAGGCAATTCTTAGAATATATAAGGAAGGTTCAGGCAATGAGAGTATTAAAAATCAGGGAACCTGGGTCTCTCTAACAAAATACATCTCAACAGCGAATCTTCCCAGTGACCAAATGATCAAGAGAGTAAGTATCGAAAAGAATTCCACTACGATGGTAAATACGAGGAGAGACTGGGAAAGGGAATACACCACCAAAACTCTCAAACAAAGCACCATTAGATGATATACGGCTGGTTGAAAACCCAACACTTGAGCAGGCGCTGGAGTATTTGGGCCTGGCACTAGATACTCATTATCGTTAGGCTCCTTCCCGAGCGTCTTTCAGGCAGAAATACTTGCGATTAAAAGATACGTGGGAATGAACCTGGAAGGAAGCTATGAGAAATGTGACATATCGATCCATTCTGATAGTCAATCAGCTATCAAAGCATTGACCTCCCATGTCATTGACTCAAAGTTGGCAAGTGAGTGCCGAAGAAAACTTAATGAATTAGGCAATAATAACAGAGTCTCTTTAGTCTGGGTTCCTGGCTACTCGGGAATCACAGGAAATGAAGAGGCCAATACACTTGCCAGGAAAGGAACACAAACGCCCTTTGTTCCGTCGGAGCCTATCTGTACTGAAGGAAAATGCTCCTTTAAGAAACAGTTTCGGAAGAAGGAGGAAACCGAAAGAGAAGCACTCTGGCAGTGCCTTCCCGGGCTGGAATATTCCAAAAAGTTCCTGGGGAACTTTGACACTGCTAGGTCCAAAAAATATTTGGACCTCAGTAAAAATAAGCTACATCTCCTCACGGGCTTTCTTACAGGACACTGCCGCCTCAGGAAGCACCTAATGAGAATAGGTCCAGCAGAATCTGACGAGTGTAGATTCTGTGGGGAGGATGAGGATGAAACTCTGAATCACCTAGTTCTAGAATGCCTCGCCATTGCAAGCCAACGCAAGAAATGCTTCGGACATGAAACTTGTAAGAGTGAGGATATAAACACGTTGAAGCCGTTCCAAATACTAGAATTCATTAGAACCCTGGAACTGGAAGGCGAGCTGTAGTAGTAGCGAGAACAGCTCTGATAGGGGGGGGCACAATAAACCTTAGGTTTCAGTGCATTATAACCCCGTTAAAATGTAATTTAATCTAAATCTAATGCACTGAAGACGATTGCTTTGTTCTTTTGAAGGGAAGATGGGGCTTGAAACTGCTGACGAATAGGTTCGGGCAATATCTCATCTAGACCGAGAATGTGGAAGAGTCGAAACATTTTTGGTGGGGCTCGTGACGGACGTCCCTGTCACCTGATAAAACAGATGTATGAGCCTGCGTTAGTAATTATCAATAACAATATAAAATGAATGAAACTGAAATTGTTTAATACACAGTTATTGTCCACTTTATTGTTAATAATTAAATTTTGAAGATATCAGCAAATGCACTTACTATTGTAAAAGTATCCCTACACAAAATTCACAATTATTATTTTGTTAACTTAGTATCTTTGCAAATAATTGGAGCCCACGTTGAACACAGATTCTCTGAATCCGGTCAGGGCCGAACTCCGAAGTTTCATATTGTAACATGCCGGTAAAATATCAATTCGTATTTTTTAGATAAACGGTACATTGTCACCAACAATAATAGTTTATTGAAACGTTAAAGTTATTATTGTTATGGATAACAATGTAAATACTACCATGAGATCGGCCGTATTGCAAACCTTCACAAAACAACATTTTTAATAATCGCACCAGACATTTCAGAGATAATTGAGGCCTTCCATATTTAAAACTTACTCTGTAGATCTGATTTTTGAAGTTCATACGCAGATTTATTTGAATTGAATGTTTTATTGTAAAACAAGTGTATGTGTTATATAATTTATAATATGTAACCCGAAATAGGCTTTATTATACTAAAATTAACATGAACGAAAATAAAGTCTATGACAGTATATTACCTGTTATTTATTGCCACATCAATCTTAAAAAGCATGAGAGAAAATTGTGGCCTGGATTAAAAACACAAACAAATAACTGTTACAATAATTACGAAATGTTTTTGAAACTGATTATACCATGAGATTAAGATAATATAGAGTTTGTTCAAGATAAATAATTTCAATTTTTTATATTTCATCTTACTTTATCCGAAATTTGATTAATAAAACAATAAATTTCCACTTTATTTCCGAAATATTATCCTACCGATAATTGACCAATCCCATTATAAGCATAGGTACATGACTTGAAAAAATGATACCGTGTTAGTGGAAAACGCAGGTGATATAATATCATATAATCGGTAAATAGGAGCTCTAGTAGTGTTATCTCATTCATTTACCTATTGCTGAGCTTTTACAACTCTTTACGACGTCATCTTTTACAATGAAAAACAGTAAATGACTCGGCACACATCCTCGTTTCAGTCCAATTTTTGTTCCGAAATCTGTAGATTCAATATTATGTGTTCTTACTTTCTTTTGTTTCTATATCTAGGTATAGCGCTTTTACCAAAGCAATCATAGTTTTCTCGATTTCCCTTTTTCTCACACTACTCCAAATGTTGTTTTTTCGCATTTTGTCGAAAACATGTTTCATATCTATGAAGCATACTTGTATTTCTTTTCCCTTTCTTTCTAATTCTTCTCCTATTTGTCCCGGTATGAATACTAGGTCTTGCTTGCTCCTTCCTTTCCTACATTCATATTGAGATTCTTTCAACGTTGTCTCTAGTTTTCGTCTAAGTCTATTTTCTATTACTGTGGTAATAACATTACTATGTATGCTAGTCAATGTGATAACTCTCTAGATTGCGTTTCCCCTTTTTTGTAACTTGGAATTATTATGTCTGTCCTCCATTTCTTGGGTATTTCTTTTTGTTTTAATATATCATTGAATGTTCCGAGATATTCTTTTTTCACATTTTCCCCCATGTACTTTATCATTTCACTTATCCTGAAAGTTTTCCTATATTCGGTTTCTGTATGGCGTGTGACATTTCTTCTGAAGCAATTGTTTGTAGCTCATTTTCATCTTCATTATTTCATTGGGAAGATACCACTTCTTCTTGGTCTGTGTCAGTTAGTTATTCAAAATGTTTCTCTCACCTGTTTATTATTTCTTTTTCCGTGGTCAAGATATTTCCTTGTGCATCTTGTAGATTTTTCAGTCTAGGCGGTTTCTATTGTCATAGTTGTTTTAGTGTACTATAAAATACTTTTTGGTTTCCTACGTAGTTTTTTTTTTCATTTTATTTCCAAATTCTTCCCAAGTTTGATTTTTGCTAGCTTTATAAAGCGTTTTGTTACAGTGCGGGCAATTGTATATTCTTGGTGGTCTTCTTCTGATTTCCATTTGTATTTTTTTATCCTTCAGATATGTTATAAAGCAAATATTTTCCAAAATACTGCTAAGGTTGAATATTTGCGTCTCAATATATGTTTTCTGGTAATACTTTACAAAAAAAGTCTTCCACTTCCTTTAAAAATCGGTTAGTAAAAGTTTTTCAGTGGTGAACGCCACTGTGACATAATTCTCCTTGAAAAGACATCATTAGAGGGATTGAGACTGCTTTGCGGTGAGGTGACACTGTCACACATACACAGCTCACAAAAAGCTCCATTGTTCCACAAAGAATAGTTTACAGCGGTCAAATACGGCTTGTAAACAATGAGGCAGAGGCGCCGATTAACCCCAGGAGGGCGATTTGTTGTTACCCCTGCTTCTTTAATCCCATAGGGCTCGCCACTCATAAACTAGTTATTCCGTTATTTCATTATGCGATTCTCATTAAACACCAAATAAGTGAAAATTGGGCTCAAACAAGTTTGGTAACAATATGTTTTGGATAATGGTTATTGATTGTTCCCATCAAAGTTTCCTTACAATATTCAGAATAAAAACTTCAATTAGTGGTGAAATTTTTTTCACGAATATTTTTTGATAATTCTCCTTAAGCTAACACCTTTCGCATATCTTGATGAAAATCAATCACTAATTGGTTTATTATTAGTAAGTACAAGTGTCCTCTATTGACGTACGAAGTATGAAAACGTCATATCGTCGTTTAATATTTAAAACCTCCTATGTGTTAAAAGTGACTTTCATAGAAAAACTAAAAAGCTTTCCATGTAAAAATTTTTTTTAAAATATTTTTACTCTATTTGACATCAAAACAAAGTGAGAACATGAACGAAAGAAACATCAAACATTATTGCATCATAATAAATACAGTCGAAACTAACGCCTTTTCAATTTGATATTCCACACGTAAGTGATTTTAATTGCAATTTTTTAATCACATGGGAGGTTTTAAAGTGATATGAACTAAAACAAAACAATTTTTATCGCTTTATTTGATCATTTGTATTTAATACAAAAACTTTCGCTTCAGTTTGATGGTACTATGTGTAATGTATTTTAGGGCTCCAATAAAACTCACAACTAGAAATATTAACACGTTTATTTTATACACTGAGTTACCGCCCACTAACTGATATGACGGTGTTAAGACATTGACATTATTCTTAGTTCTGTCTACAATCGCGTTCATGGTAACTTTCTCAATATACAATATTTTTCCCTCCTTGAACAGAACATAAAATTACAAATGAACCAATTTAAAATTAATCTAAGAATCTAATCGGTTTTTACATGATCCGTTCCGACCTACGTAACATGGGTGGTGATTTAATGGCATCACTGGTTGTGTTTTCACTTCCATTTGGTTCACTTCTTCTACTAGTTGGTGGTGCCGGTATCGCTAGCTCAAGAGTCTCTGGAGCACTCTTTGTGTGTACAATATTAGGTAGTTTCACATGGGCTTGTTTATTATCTCTCTGGGTTGTCATTAAATCACCTATGTCGGAAGTAATGAAAGAGTCAGAGGTAGAGGTAATGCCATTCCTGTTCTCGTTTAATTTTCCCATTTTTCTTATATGATCTATGTGTACAAAACGAATATGATCGTCTACTGTCAAAATTGTTTAAATTTTCAATCGTCACAACCATTTATTTTGTTTGATCGTATAGTTTGCTGATGTTCAACTTTTTTATTCAAATTTGGTTTTAACAGTGAAAATTTAGTTTTAGGGTTTTGTCGCAACATTATATCTGCTGTAGACATTGGTGTAGTCCTATATGGAACATTTCTATAATAAAACAGAAAATTATCTAATATCTCCTGATGTAAGAGAACGTTATATTACATCATCATACATTTTTTTGAGAAATTATTTTTAAAAGTGTGAATACAGCGTTCCGCTGTGCCATTTGAGGCAGGATATATAGGTGGAGACTTTGATCGCATTATTCACGCTAAACGTTACAAATTCTTCTGAATTAAAAGGTGAACCATTGTCTGAATGTATCTCATCTGGTAATCCGAGAACTGCAAATGATTTTATTGTTATTATTATTATTACAATAGAAATAACGGCTGAAGTAAGAACCTATGCAGCCCGTGATCTGGAAACATAAATAAGTGCTTAAACGCCTATAAACATAATCAATGACAAATTAACAATAATTATCAAAATCATAGTTTTCAACAATAACCGCAACAACTATACAGCGAAAAAGGATATAAATAACATAAGTTCAGATACATAATAAATGCAACAATGCGCACTATTAACTATTAAATAGAAGTCTATCAATCCTGTTCTTAAATGCGTTAACTGATGGTGCGTCAACAACATCATCAGAAAGATTGTTCCAGGCATCAAACACTCTGTTTGGAAAAAAGTGCTGTCTTACTCGGGATCTAAAGGACTCCTTCTTAAAATTAAATGGGTGACCTCTCAGTCTAAGATCAGTGTTGAATAGAAACAAAGATTGAAGATCACCAAAGTTGTGCTTAATGATTTTATAACATAATATCAAGTCTCCCCGAAGTCGACGATCTTGAAACGAGATGAGATTCGCCCCAGTCAGTCGCTCCTCATATGAAGACCTTACGCGACCAAATGCAAGTATAGTGGCCCTCCTTTGCACGTTTTCTAATAAAATTCGGTCGCGAATAAGATCAAGATACCACACAGGACTCGCATATTGTAAAATAGGACGCACCTAACATTTATACAGTTTACAGTAAGTTTCAAGTGACACTCTAGAGAACTATTTTGGTACCAGATAGAGTCTGGATTTCGCGCGGTTGCATACGGATACAACATGTTTACTCCACGATAAATTTGAGTTCACTAAGATGCCTAGGTCATCATGGCTGGTAATCGTATTTAGTATCTGCCCATTTAAGTTGTATGATAAATTGGGATTGGTCTTGCCAATGTGGAGTACATTACATTTATTGATGTTCAGGGGAAGCAACAAGTCCAAACACCACCGCTGTATAGTGTGTAGGTCATTTTGGAGGGTGAGATGGAGATGAGATGGGCCAAGGACGGAACCCTGTGGAACATCACTAGAAACTGGCCTGTCATTGGAGAACTCTCGGCCGACTCTGACTTTAAAAATCCTGTCCGATAAAAAAGTTGGAGATCCATAAATTCAGGCTACCCGGTATGCCAAAGTGATCTAATTTATATAAAAGTCTTCTTTTTGGGTTTTTGTCGAAGGCCTTGGAGAAGTCCAAATAAATTACGTCAATCAGATCTCTCTTGTTCAAATCTTTTGTCCAGTCATTAACACAGTGAAGAGGATTGGACATGGTAGAGCGACTTCGAACAAAACCATGTTGGTGAAGAGGTATGATATTTTGTTGAAGAAGGAACTTAGACATGGCCTCACAAATAATAGATTCCATAATTTTACAAACAATAGGTACCAGGCTTACTGGTCGGTAATTGCTTGGATCCAGTTTATGGCCCTTTTTGAATATAAGAGTAACTGACGCCGATTTCCAGATTGGTGGAATAGAACATTGCGTGAAAGAGGCATTCATGATGACTGAAAGTGGATAGGAAATTGAGTCTGCACATTTTTTAAGAAACATTGCTTGCAAATCATCAAGACCAGAAGAAGTGTTATTTAATATTTTTTCTTCAATTTGCTGGGGTGAAAATTCAATATTACTAAGGGATTCTAAGACCCGAGCACCAGATATTGGAGGCAAAGTGTCATCAATTGCTTCAGAAGTAAAAGCCTCAGAAAAACTAATGGGCAACGTTTCGGAAGTTTCATAATTAGACGAATATTATACTCCATCACTTTTCCTAAGTGAAGGGACACCAACTTTAGACGAAAGACAGGAACGCATGTGCTTAAAAAACTTTTTAGGGTTGCCACTATTAGCAATACTTTCCTCGAAGCCCCTTCTGGCGTTAGCCAACCCACTAATTATTGTATTAGAGAATCTTCTGTGAGTTAAGAAATCTTTATTATTGTTGGTGCGTTTAAATCTTCTCCACAAATTTCGTTTATGTTTCATAAAATCATGTATTTCATTATTGATCCATGGCTTAAATTTATTACGGAAAATTCTTTTTTCTCTCATATTCTCATTCAAACATTTTGTTACCGTGTCATAGAAACATTTCCATAAATGTATTCAGTTATTATTATCAGGCAATACTTTATCCCAATTTATGGACGAGAGAGTACGATTGATATTTATAAAATTTGTTACTTCGATAGTCATGTAATTCTTATCATCGTCAGCGGCGGGTAAGTTAAGTTGAATATTGACAGTTATTGCTGCATGATCGGACTTACCTACTGGTGAACTGATCTCCAGGCATGATAGCAAACATTCTTCATTGGTCAAAATAAGATCGAGGGTAGAAGGATTATTATTGTATCGAAAACGAGTAGGTTCGTGGACAACTTGGGTTAAATTCGAGTTTTGGATAAATTGCATAAACAAATTTTTTGCATTATTGCCCTCAGAACTATTTATTTCCGGCCAGGATATATCCGAAAAATTGAAATCCCCAATGATAACTAGATTGTCAAGCATGTATAACTCATCCAGTTTATCAAGGAGAGTGACATTATCTGCCAATCGTGAGTCGCTTGGACGATATATGCAGGCTAAGTGTATGGACATAAGGCTTTTGAATATTTTAATGCATATATCATCAATATTTGGGACAGTTATATCTATTTCAAATACAGAAAAATTACTAGTTATAAAATCAGAGAGGTATATGCAAACACCCCCTCCAGGACGGTTGAGTCCATCGGTTCGAAAAATAGTAAAGCCATCAATTCGAACCACTGAGTCCGAAATTGAACGCTTAAGCCAAACTTCGTTGATAAGTATTATGGAGGGTTTAATTAAATCAACCGAACATACAAATTTATTAAATTTGGCACATATGGAGTCAAGATTAGTATGAAGTAACAACCAGTTTTCAAAATTTTGAGAAGAGCATTTATTGGCGAAATATAACGATTTTTTGTGATCCTCGTACAAATTTTATGGTGAGGTTCTTCTCTCCATTATTGGTGCGATCCTCCAGTTCTTTGCGCAATTCTGTGAGGAACAATTGTCGTGTTGTAGTTTTGTCATCCATAATGGAAAATTTGCTGGTTGAGCGAGTCTCTAAAACCTTTTTCTTATTTTTTAGAATGTATTTGGCATCTGATTGTATTTAGCATACGGGGAAAGCGCTGACTTGGTTTGCCTATTCGATAAAATGTGACCGAAGAGGTGGGACAGCCGACAGCGTCGAGCACTTCCTTGATTGCAGCTCGGTCACATTCTTTTTTAACGTTGGAATCCCCGTCAGTTTGTGGTACACCCTTAATCAAAACATTTTTGGCACGGACCATGCGTTCGACATCCTCGTTCGCGATTTTGTCGGTGATTTCGACGGAGTTAATTGCCCCCACAGTGGCAATTTTATTTTTTAACGTATTTAACTCGGCTGTAAGAGTAGCAATATGATTGTCTATCTTTGTCTGCAGATCAGTCTTAAAATCAGTAAAGAGTTACTTTAAGTCGAGAAAATTTCCCATGTTGGCCACGCAAGAGTTACACAGAATACTCAAAACTCGAACTTTCTGACGCGTTACGCGATCAGACGCAGATATCCCCGTACATTCCATGTGTAGCGATCGCTTGCAGCCGTCACACTGAAGTACTGATTCTCGATCGGAGACAGACTTGGAACAGTGACCGCAGTTATTAGGCATCGCGGACCTTCACAAAATTTGACGAATGTAGAGAAAAAAGTTGAACTGATAATGGGTACTTACAGTACTTCGTTCAAAATGCACTTTTTAATTCACTAATGTATATAATTATTGTCACAACAGCAATACTAACACTTTAACAATTACGTACAAAATTTTCAAAATATTCAAGTATTTAATACTAACAGCAAATCGATATTTTAATGGAGCAACGAAATGTGTGTATTTACCAAATCATAGGCGCACAATAATTTTCTAAGACATGATATTATATTAGTTGCATTAGTAGACATAATGAACCAAGCATCAATCCACTTGCTATGAAAATCTATTAACATAAGAAAATTTATATTATTTTTCTGTGCTAGGTCTATGTGGAGCAGCTGCCATTTTTTCCAACACCAAGACCATGATGTTAATGGTACACTGGGTACATTATTAGCATTTAACTGACAACATTCGCAATTGTTAACTATTTGCTCAATATCCTTATTTATATTATCCCAATAAACATACTGACGAGCCAAAACTTTCATTTTGACAATTCCAGGATGTTAGTCATGTAAAAGTCTTAAAACTAGATTGCAACTGTTTGGGTACAACAACCCTATTATTATACATTATATAATTTTGGTCAACTTCTAAATATTCTTTTATACGGGAATAAGCTAGAAATTCTATTGTTACAACTTTGGGCCAACCCTGTCTAATAAATTCATGAATTTTACTTAAAATTTTGTCTCTACCGGTTTCTCTAGCTATGTCTTTGTAAGACAAAGGCAGGTCTTGTACTACTGAGAAATATTTAACAATTTCACCACTTTTTTTATCTGATAGTGGTAAACGTGACAAAGCGTCAGCATTCCGTAACTTGAGTTACGAGCCAACAATATGCAAACACATAAGAAATACGACACCTCTTATTCAACATTGTATTCTTATCTCTATGTTATTTGTTCATTATTTTAACACGGTTGCTTCAGTTTCTGTCTAGTTGATGTATAAACATACCACTGTGATTAAAATATATTTTTGAAAACGGCCTTCAAACTTATTAATCTTTATCTGGCGCAGTCAGTAGGATTCGCGAAGTCGTGAAAGTACTGTGAAAAATCGCTTTAGTTGAAAAAGCAGTGAAAATTCGGGACTTTATCGCGAATCTGTTGAATCTATCCTTTTGAGGACTTCCCGTTATCCTTTCGAGGACTTTAAGTTACTCTTTAGTGGAAACGAGACCGTATCGACTGGACCTCGAAACTCGAAGAAACTGGTATCCACAACCATCGAGGTATGTGTCAAGTTCCTTTTTGCCCTTCTAGCTCTTTCGTGGTTTTTTCGGAGGATAGTTGTTAAGATTATTGAATTTTGGTTATTACAGAACAATAAAGTACTAGTATTTATTAATTTATGAGCGATTCTAAATTATTGGAACTCTTTACTAACGTGAGTATTAGTAAGAGTAAAAACAAATCTAATTTAAGTAAAATTTATATATATATATATATATATATATATATATATATTAAACTGAAAATTATCTATCAAGATAAATTAAAACAGAGATATCACTAAGTTAATGTGAATCTTAGTAATAGATGACAATAAATCCAATAAATTGCATAATAGTCCATAAGATAACAATTTAAATATGAGTATAAATATGTGAAGAAACACTTACAAACAAGATACAACTAATATTGCATATAAAAATTGTTATTTAAGTTTGCAATTATTTTTCTTCAAATTATATTTCATGACAAAAAAACACAGACGTAACAAATAAATTACGTAAACATTAATTTGGTACAAAACAATGATTATCACGGTATAATATTGCATGAATTTCAAAATAAAATTCCATAATTGTAATTTTATATATTATAGACACTTTTCAGAAACCCTGTATGTTATGTAAATTATTGATTATTTTGGTATAAACTTCAAGGTCAAAATGTCATCGTAAAATGACGTTCGGTTAAAAGTTCGAACGGTGTAATTTCGGAGTGACATTAGGAATGCATAAGAACAAAGTGAACTTATCTACAATAACATAGAAAACAGATATTTGGATTTGAAAACAATGATGTTTATTTATAAACAATTGAAAAATAAAACAAAAATTAAAAACAACTAAAAGTTGTTGATTGAGAGCTTGAGGAGACGCGGTGTAGATTCAATAATGTAAGGACGCATTAAAATTACTCTCCTCTAAATTTTTATAAATCTCAAACATTTTGATATATTTTAAGTTTAAAGAATTAATCATAGTATTTTAAAACAATGATGCTATAAAATAACAGAAACTTTCTATCGAATACATAATAAAAAGTGAAAAAATTAGTGAAACGCCGAGAATTGGTAAGATGAACAATTTACCTCTATTAATCTGCTTTTCGTTTGCTCATTCACGTATCTTCTGTGAATAAATTGTTGCTCCTGGCGAAATAAATCACGTCACATCATTTTAATATCAAGATTTCGCATATATGATCATAGGCGATCGTATTTCTTCCAAATGTTTCATCCCAGAGACAAGAAGATGCCAAGCATAGACTTTTCTTTTCGTGTGTAACATATTTGTCCTATAAAACATCGTTCATAATTTTCATTTGTTAGGTTATATTGTGTAAAAATTTATTCGTTGGTAAAATTATTAGATATAGATATTCAATCTCCACTAGATCGGGATAGAACATTGAACTTACATTAAAGGAAAAAATAAAGGAAATAATACTCACCAAATCATTACGATAAATCATCAGTTTGCCTCACAAACACACTTGGTTTTCATTCTTTATTTAATAACTGAATTATCATTACCATAGAATAACTCAACGTCACGTCAACATTAACAAATTATTAGAGTAGAGATTGAATGGTTTGTGGAAGCTTTCAAAAACATATAGAGATAAGTTATAGGAAGCGAAATTTATTTGATATGTTTCATATTTAATAGTATTCATAAAAAAATAAAAAAAAAAACGTACTTACGCAAAGGTTTAATTAATATGATTATACAATTATGATTCAGAAAATGTTCATTATTCAAACAACTATTCACAATTAAAATCTATTTATCTATGTTTTTCCTTTCTTTTCTTTGATATCTTACCTTTCAGTTTCTTGTTACTACCGATCGCCAAGTGCCGAATCTCATCCCTGAGGTATAGTATCATAAAGTTACATAACTCATAATTTTGTTACTAAATAAAATTTTGAATTGGAAATTAGCGGTTAGCTTAACCAATTCTGGCGCCCACAATCATTAAAAAAAAATATATTTAAAGTCAAATCAATTATAAATAAATACTCATAAATATAAGATCCATAATAAAGTAGCATCCCAATATAGGATCATTAATTAATAAGTAAATGTTATTACTCCAATATTTAAATACATGATAAAAAATGGCAAGCCCAACGCATGGCGATTGTTGAACAATTGAAATAACGCTAGTAACAGGAACAGGTTATTATTTTTGAGATATCTGAGGGAATTTTTTTTTAAAAACAATGACAGACAAAACAATAAACGTTGACGAACTGACGGTAGAAGACTTAAAAGAACTTTTAAAAACTAGGAACATGGACGTGAAAGGAAATAAGCAGACACTGAAAGAACGTTTGACAGCGACCCTTCAAGCTGAAGAAGCAGCAGGATTGGAAGAAGGAGATGGCATAGTGAAAGAAGTTCACCACTACGTAAAACCGACACCAAATGAAAATCAACAACTACTAGACATGATGAAAATAATGATGGCAGATATCAAAAGCGCAAAGGAAGACATCAAAAGGACCAAAGAAGAAATAAAAGAGGACATTAAAAAAACACAGGAAAGCACAAAAGATGAAATAAAAAGTACAAAGGAAGAAATCAATAAAAAACTGGATCAACAAGAAGAAAAATTTGCAGGACATATGGTGGAAATGAAAAAACGGTTTGAAGATCATAAGAAAGAACAAGAAAAGAAAATGGATAAGTTATATGGACATCTAATACAAGAAGGCAATATTAGGAAACAAGAAATTGAAGAGATGGGAAATAAACTGCGAGAAGAAGGAAAGGAACAGATAGGCAGAGTGGAGAAAAATATAATGAAAACCCACGCCAGAATAAACGATGTTGAACAAGGCATTCAATTAAATTTGTCGATTGCGGAGGAGATGAACCTAAAAACGCGAAAAGAACTTATATGGGAAATGGATTCAAAACTAAAACAAATCAAGGAAGATGGAAACTTACGAGATTTTACGAAATTGGAAAAGGAAATCAAAGAAGATTTCAAGAAGAAGATGATGGAGTTAGAAAAAGAATTTGGAAATATAAAAAACAAAACGAATACAAACAGTAGCACTCAAGGGGTAAATTATATCTACAATCATGGGGAAAGTAACCTCAGATTTGACGGGGATACCAGGAAAATGCATCCGAAAATTTTCCTGAGATATCTTAAAAATAAAGTAAAAGGTATCAGAGAGATAGAGGATCTTAAGGAGATAATAAGATCTCATCTACATGGTCAGACATTACTTTGGTTCACATGTAATGATGTGAACATTAATAACTTCACTGATTTTGAAAATAATTACCTAAAACAATATTGGGGGGAAACTGAACAAAATTGTGTTAGGGAAAAGTTGTACTTTGGTAAGTTCGATACCAGAAGGAACAGCAATATGAGTAGTTATGCTCTATCATTATATTCACAGGCACAGTATTTAGAGCCAACTATTTCCGAGCAAGAAATAATAATATTCTTGTCTCGACACTTTAACGATAACGTAACGCAAGGCATAGCCATACAAAACATAACAAATTTCCAATCATTATTAGATTACCTAAATAGAGTACAGAGAACAGTTCATCATAACAATAATAGACGTGACAACGACGACTATAGAAATAACAATTACAGACATAATAATTATAACAATCAATATCATGACACAAACAATACTAACAACAACAGGAGATTTGACAGAAATAATGATAGGACAAATAACAACAATAACAGGTACACCAATTATCCAGATAGGAGACAACAACAAAACAATTATAATAGGAGAGAGAGAAGAAACTCTGATGGAGATATGAGAAGGACGAACAACATAAGACGTGACACAAGAACTGACAGAACGAACAGTTTAGAAAGGAATACAACTAATAGTGACACAAACTTTAATCAAACTAATTTAAGTAACAATAATCATAGTAATAATAATGTTGTAGTTCCCGTGTCATCCTCTGGTGCGGAACAACAGTTTTTCCACTAGAGGGTGAATATGGTAGGTTGAGTTGGTGCAGCTATGTTCACCCACGCGAATTTCTAAAGGTACAGGACCAGCTAGAACAAAACAATGAAACTTTAATTTATATATATGGAACGATAGAAGGCATTAGTATAAAAATATTGATCGATACCGGGTCAGAGATATCATTAATAAATAACAAATTCGTAAATCAATTAAATACATCAAAGAAAAATTTCGTCAAGGTACCAAAAGTAAGCTTAATAGGAATAAATCAAAAGAAATTAACTATTTCAAGTACTTCGATAACCGTCGCATTAAAATTCAAGGAATGGGAATCTATGGTACAACTGATAGTAGTGGAAGATATGGAATGTGAACTATTGCTAGGATCGGATATTTTGTATGAAAACAAAGCAATTATCAATTATGAAGGAATGTACATAATCTTTAATAAAGAAAAAGTGGATTTTAGTTATGAAGAGAAAAATAATAATTCAAAAAGGGATGAAGAGTTAATAGAAGAAGTAGATAAATGTATTAATTATAATAAGAAAATCGAAGTTGATATGGAACAGAGATATGATTATAGGCAGGAAGGAAAAATGAATGGAGATATGATGTTGGATGGCAATGGAGAAATAAATTTGAATAATAATAATATGCCGGAATGGAATTTGGATATAGATGGAAAAATAGAGTGGAAAAATGAAGTAATGGAGATGTTGAGAGAACATGGAAGTTTGATTAATGAAGAATCTCGAATTGCAAGAAATTATGTACACAAGATTGAAATGAAAAAGGATCAACAATTTCAACAAAGAGCTATCCGATACCCTACAAATATCAAGAAGATGTGAAGAAATCTATAAATAAATTATTAGAAGATAAAATAATAGAACATAGTACCACCCCGTATATCAATCCAGTAGTAATAGTGAAGAAGAAAGACGGAGATATAAGAATATGCCTTGATGCACGAAATTTAAATAAATGTACAATGCCCGAGTATGAATCACCTTTAACTATCGAATCGATACTAGGAAAGATAAGTAAAGTAAAAGTTTTTTCCAAGCTAGACTTGAAACACAGCTTCTGGCTGATACCACTACATCCGGAAAGCAGGAAGTTTGTAGGTTTCAAAATTAATGGGGAAGTATATCAATTCCGAGTAACGCCATTTGGTATACAGAGCGCTACAGCAGCACTATTAAAAGCACTAAACAAAATTTTAAATAAATATGACCAATTTACGATACACTATGTGGATGATATACTTGTTTTTTCAAATAGTGTAGAAGAACATTTACAACACCTACGGACAATTATAACAGAACTTGACGAAAACGGACTGAAACTGAACATACAGAAATGCCAATTTTTGAAGAGAGAAGTGATATATTTAGGCTACAAGATCACAGAGACAGGAATCGAGATGGATCCAGAGAGAGTAAGAACCATCAAAGAGTATAAAAGACCGAAAAATCTGAAGACACTTCGGGGGTTTCTTGGTATGCTTAACTATTTTAAACGAATGTTGGAAAATTTAACTGATCTGGAACTACCTTTAATGGAGCTACTGAGAAAGGGAGTAAAATGGAATTGGACCAGTAAACAAGAAGACGCCTTCAATAAGATCAAGGAACAGTTCATTAGAAACATAAAATTATACCATCCGAACTATGAGAAGATTTTCATTTTAAGGACAGATGCATCCAGAAACAGACTAGCTGGAGTTTTAATGCAGGAATATGATGACATGTATGTACCCGTATCATTTGTCTCTAGAATAACGAAAAGAGCAGAGAAGAATTATGGAGTAAGCGAATTGGAGCTTGCTAGCATCATATTCTGTGTGAATAAACTCAGATACTTCTTACTGGGAGGAAAATTTATAATTGAAACCGATAATCAGGCTTTGTTGACAATATTGACCAACAAGATGAATAATGCCAGAATCCATCGATGGGCATTACTTCTACAGGAATATGACTTCGAGATAAAATATATTCCAGGAATTCAAAATGTAGTACCAGACTCGATCAGTAGAATGGACGGAGAGAAAAGAAGAGATACGAACGAAGCTAGAGTGGGAATTAACATCATGAAGCGGAACAGTGGCATGTTTTCTTTGGAACAAATAAAACAGGAACAACTATTACTAGAAGAGAAATACAAAAGAAGATGCTCTGAAAAGGATGGAATATTGTATAAATTGATGAATGACAAGGAATTGTATGTAATATCTGAAAATTTAACAAAATTAATTGTAAGAAGAATACATTTAGATTTTAATCATTTAGGAATTAGGAAGACTCATATGATATTTCGAGAAAATTATATATCAAAAAACGATATCACGATCATAAAGGATTCCATTAAACAGTGTGAACTATGTCAACTATCAAAGGAAAAGAACATACATCATGAAAACGTACCGAAATCCATCATAGCAGAAAATCCATTAGATATAGTAGCAATAGACTTCATCTCAAACCTTATACCAAGTTATAATGGTAACAAACACATTTTGGTAATCGTAGACATTTTTTCTAAGTTTATTAGTACCTATCCTTGTAGTAAAACAAATGAAAACTCCATTAAAGCATCGCTAGGAAACTATTTCAAGAAATATGGAAAGCCAAAGAAGTGCATAATGGACAATGCTACATACTTCCGGAACAAAAGGATAGTAAAATGGTTGAGAGATCTGGAAATCCAACAGGTCTTCACAAGTATCAGACATCCCAATAGCAACCCTGCAGAGCGAGGAATTAAGGAGGTGATAAAGCATCTGAGGATACTTACATATTACGAAAACCGTATGTGGGAAGAACGTCTAAAGGAGACCACAGACTTTATAAACAACATACCTAATATCGTTACGGAAATAGCACCCATTACTTTATTCACAGGAACAGAACCAGATAGACCATGGATTAGTGAAGTCAACTATAGTAAACTCATTAGAATAGCAAGAGAAAGACAAGCAAGACAAGCTGACAAATATATTAAAAGAAAACTAGCTAAACTTAGAAATAGGAGAACATTTGAAAAAGGTGACTTGGTAATAATAAAAGCATTAAGAGTACCTAATCATAAAAAAGGAATATGTTCTAAGCTACAGTTACCTTACGAAGGTCTTTATTTAGTCGAAACCAGTCATGGAATAAATAGCTATAAATTGATACATCCTGACACTCATCGAAAACGTGGAATTTTCCATATCAACCAGCTGCATCAATTTAACACCAACCAATCATCAATTTGACACCATCAGTTGTAACTATAAAAATTGAGAAACATTAGAATTAGAGATATTATTTAGTTAATCAAGTATAAAATAGTTTATTTAGTCAATCTTAATTGAGAATTAATATTAGTGGAATTAAGATTCATTAGTAGGTTAAGTATAAGTTAATTATGAGAATCTAGAAGATTTCTTTAGTATTGAGAGAGATTTAAATGGGGAATTAATTAAATAAGTAGTACATGATTATGAAATCATATATAAAAAATCAAGGTAAACTTCTATAGAATATTCTTGTCAAACCAAGAATAATTCTATAGAATTTTAGGGAATGTTAAACTGAAAATTATCTATCAAGATAAATTAAAACAGAGATATCACTAAGTTAATGTGAATCTTAGTAATAGATGACAATAAATCCAATAAATTGCATAATAGTCCATAAGATAACAATTTAAATATGAGTATAAATATGTGAAGAAACACTTACAAACAAGATACAACTAATATTGCATATAAAAATTGTTATTTAAGTTTGCAATTATTTTTCTTCAAATTATATTTCATGACAAAAAAACACAGACGTAACAAATAAATTACGTAAACATTAATTTGGTACAAAACAATGATTATCACGGTATAATATTGCATGAATTTCAAAATAAAATTCCATAATTGTAATTTTATATATTATAGACACTTTTCAGAAACCCTGTATGTTATGTAAATTATTGATTATTTTGGTATAAACTTCAAGGTCAAAATGTCATCGTAAAATGACGTTCGGTTAAAAGTTCGAACGGTGTAATTTCGGAGTGACATTAGGAATGCATAAGAACAAAGTGAACTTATTTACAATAACATAGAAAACAGATATTTGGATTTGAAAACAATGATGTTTATTTATAAACAATTGAAAAATAAAACAAAAATTAAAAACAACTAAAAGTTGTTGATTGAGAGCTTGAGGAGACGCGGTGTAGATTCAATAATGTAAGGACGCATTAAAATTACTCTCCTCTAAATTTTTATAAATCTCAAACATTTTGATATATTTTAAGTTTAAAGAATTAATCATAGTATTTTAAAACAATGATGCTATAAAATAACAGAAACTTTCTATCGAATACATAATAAAAAGTGAAAAAATTAGTGAAACGCTGAGAATTGGTAAGATGAACAATTTACCTCTATTAATCTGCTTTTCGTTTGCTCATTCACGTATCTTCTGTGAATAAATTGTTGCTCCTGGCGAAATAAATCACGTCACATCATTTTAATATCAAGATTTCGCATATATGATCATAGGCGATCGTATTTCTTCCAAATGTTTCATCCCAGAGACAAGAAGATGCCAAGCATAGACTTTTCTTTTCGTGTGTAACATATTTGTCCTATAAAACATCGTTCATAATTTTCATTTGTTAGGTTATATTGTGTGAAAATTTATTCGTTGGTAAAATTATTAGATATAGATATTCAATCTCCACTAGATCGGGATAGAACATTGAACTTACATTAAAGGAAAAAATAAAGGATATAATACTCACCAAATCATTACGATAAATCATCAGTTTGCCTCACAAACACACTTGGTTTTCATTCTTTATTTAATAACTGAATTATCATTACCATAGAATAACTCAACGTCACGTCAACATTAACAAATTATTAGAGTAGAGATTGAATGGTTTGTGGAAGCTTTCAAAAACATATAGAGATAAGTTATAGGAAGCGAAATTTATTTGATATGTTTCATATTTAATAGTATTCATAAAAAAATAAAAAAAAAACGTACTTACGCAAAGGTTTAATTAATATGATTATACAATTATGATTCAGAAAATGTTCATTATTCAAACAACTATTCACAATTAAAATCTATTTATCTATGTTTTTCCTTTCTTTTCTTTGATATCTTACCTTTCAGTTTCTTGTTACTACCGATCGCCAAGTGCCGAATCTCATCCCTGAGGTATAGTATCATAAAGTTACATAACTCATAATTTTGTTACTAAATAAAATTTTGAATTGGAAATTAGCGGTTAGCTTAACCAATTCTGGCGCCCACAATCATTAAAAAAAAAATATATTTAAAGTCAAATCAATTATAAATAAATACTCATAAATATAAGATCCATAATAAAGTAGCATCCCAATATAGGATCATTAATAAATAAGTAAATGTTATTACTCCAATATTTAAATACATGATAATATATATATATATATATACAAAATATGGCAACCGCTGCTCAAGAACCGCGTACCGTTAACTGGAATTTATTTAAGTCGAAGCTGGAAAATATTAGACCCTATGATGGAGATGTTGATACTTTTAATATTTTTATTTCACGATGTGAAAGTTTAATTGCAACGTATATTAATTATGGCGACAGAGAATTAAATGATCACATATTTGAATGCATACAGGGAAAACTTATTGGTAAAGCGCAATTAATGATAGGAAATCGGATAGAACTAACTAATTGGAATATCTTTGAAGCAATGTTTCTCAGATAAGCGGAATCTGGACTGTTTAATTCAAGAACTCACGAGAACCAGACCGTATAGAAACGAGAATTTATTAGAATTCCGAAATAGGCTTCAACGTTTACGAAGTAGCATAGTGCAAAGAATTAGTAATGATACGAATTTCAACCAAAATGAAAAAATATGTCAAATGCATCACTGTGACAAAACGGCGCTGAATACATTCATTGCCGGTTACACAGGAGTACTAAGAAATAATTTACACTTAAAACAACCAAATTCCTCAGAACACGCGTTAGCTTACGTTAGTGAGTACGAAAATTTTGAGAAGTTATATTCACCTTCTAACGAAACAAAATTCAATTCCCCCAAAAATAATTATAGTTCTCAAAATTTCGTAAAATCAAACAACCATCAACCTAATTGACAATTCAATCAGCAAAACTTTCCAAATGCAAATAACCCCCAACAAAACTTTCGATGAACCGAATGGTCTTCACAGCCAATAAACATTCAACAACGCCCTCCAATACAAAAACATAATTCTCCAACGAATGCCCAAGTTTATGGAAGACGAAATGTTTTCAAACCTAACTCGATCCCTCAAAACCAAATGCCGAAACCACAACCAGTGTCCACCACTTCTAGAATCCCTTAAATGTATACCAACAGAGTACAGAATCAAAGCCATAGAAATAATAATTATTTTTCTAATAATAATAGTCAAAAACGCAATTTTATACCAGAAGAATTATTTGTTAATGGTTAATGACTATAATGAAGACGATGTAGATTGTCAAGAGTACAATCATAATCAATAAGAAAATTTCCCTGATCAACATAGTAATTGTCAAATAAATATATATATATATATATATATATATATATATATATATATATATATATATATATATATATATATATACAAGGCTATACACTCCAGTTGGAGTTGTAACCGCTCAGATTGAGCTCTTTTGACCCTGTATCTTGTGGGGGGTCAGCCCACGTTTTTCTTGCTGTTTATCTACAATTTATTAGAGGTTTTTGCAGTTTCGACAATTGTTCTCCACTCCTTTCTGTCCTGCATCTGTCTCTCCCCGCCTTGTGCTCCCAAAATTTTTATATCTTTCACAACCTGATCTTCCCATCTAATTTTTGGTCTTCCTGGTAATCTTTCCTCATTCGGTCTCCATTCTGTAATTCTCCTCACCTCCTGTCCTTTCTCCATTCTTTTAACATGTCCGTACCAACGAATCCTTTTTGATTTAATTGTGTTTACTATGTCCTCATTTTCTAATATATTTCTAATTTCATAATTCATAAGTCTTCGGTACTCGTTATACCCTAGTTTGACCGGTCCATAAATTTTTCTAATTATTCTTCTTTCATATATCGTTAGTTGCTCTTCGTCCTCGTTTGTCAGTCTCATAGTTTCTGCCGCATATGTAACTACCGGTTTTATCGCCGTCCTGTGGACTCTTAATTTTGTTGCTCGGCTTATTCTCTTACTCAGCATGATGTTTTTAAATTTATTATATGCTCTATACCCTGCTTGAATTCTTTGTTTTATCTCGATTTTTGTGTCGTTTTTGTTACTAATAATTGTTCCCAGATACTTAAAGGTGTTAACAACTTCAAAAGTAAATTCATTTAACTTTACTGCTTCTGGTTGGTAGACTTCCTTCTTTCTTTTCATTTCCATATATTTTGTTTTCTCCTGATTTATTTTTAATCCTCTTTTTCCCGCTTCCTTTACAATTTTCTCTAATGTTTCTTCAAGGCTCTTTCGGTCTCTCGCTATTATGGTTAAATCATCAGCATATGCCATTATTTGTTTTGATTTATTAATTATGCTTCCATTGATATTACAAGTCTTAATTATGCCATCAACTGCTATGTTAAACAATACCGCTGACAGCCCATCTCCTTGCCTTACTCCAGCATTTATCTCAAATTCCTCTGATGGACCTTCCCTTGTCATTACTTTTGCCCTAGAATCTTTCATCGTCATTTTCACCAACCGTATGATCTTTTGTGGTACATTTAGTTGTTCCATATCCTTTATGATTGTCCTCCGTTTCAAGCTGTCGAAAGCTTGCTTGAAGTCAATAAATAGCATTTGGACTCCAACATTGTGTTCATAACATTTTTCAATTACTTGATTTATAGTATGTATGGCATCTACTGTTGATTTTCTTTTCCGAAAACCTTTTTGATACTCCCCTATATTTGATTCCATTACCTTTTTTAGCCTTTCATTTATTATCGTTGTTAGTATTTTATATACGGTATTGAGTAAACTAATTCCTCTATAATTGCTACAAATATTACGATTTCCTTTCTTCATTATTGGTATAATCATACCAGTAGACCATTCTTTTGGCATTGTTTCTGATTCCCATATTCTTTCCATGATTTTAAATATTTTATGTCTTAGATCATCTTCTCCATATTTTATCAGCTCATTTATTATTTCGTCTGACCCTCCTGCTTTGTTGTGCTTCAATTTATTAATTATGTCGTTGCATTCCTCTTCGGTCGGTTTTTCTTCGTATTCTATCCCTGTATCATTATCAGTCATATCATCTTCTTCATACTCCCCATCTTCTTCCGTTAATAAATTCTTGAAATATTGACTCCACTCTTTTTCCTTGATATTTATTGCAGTTGATTTTCTGCTTTGTCTCTTTATATATTGATATAATTTTACATTATTTTTATTATCATTCTCTAATATGTCCATGCTTTCATTTAACCATTTTATTCTTTTTGCTTTTATCAACTTGGCGCTCTCTTTTCTTATTTTTCTGTATCCATCATACAAATTTTGTTGCTTAGTTCGCAGCCATTTTAGTCTGGCTTCTTTTTTCTCTTTTATCTTTATTTCACATTCTTGATCAAACCATTTATTATTCTGTCTTGTATCTTTTGTACCAACCACTTCCTCTGCTGTCGTTATTATACTTCTTTTTATTTCCTTCCATTGTTCATCGATATTATCTTGTTCTTTGCTCTTTTGTAGTTGCTTCTTTACTTCTTCCCCATATTCATTTTTACTACTTTTCAATTTCTGCACGTTCCATTTCCTACATTTTGTTGTCCTATTTACTATATTTACAATTCTCATTTGCATTTTGATAATTACTTATTGATGATCAGTATCAACACTTGTTCCTCTGTATGATCTTACATCCTGTATCATCTTTGATCTTCTTTTTGCTATCAGAACATGATCTATCTGGTTCCCCGTAGTAGTCCCAGGTATAATCCATGTAATTTTATGTTCTTTCTTATGCTTGAAACTAGTGCTGCTAATATACATGTTGAGCTCCTCAGCTAAATTGCACAGTCGCCATCCATTATCGTTAGATTTTTCATGTATAGTGTACTTCCCTGCAACATTATTTAAGTAGTCTTCTTTTCCTATTTTGCATTCATATCTCCAATAATTATTAATGTATCATGTCTTGCGGTTTCCTCACATACCTTTACCAATTTCTCGTAAAATTCATCTTTGTCTTCATCTTTTGCTTCTTCCGTCGGTGCGTAACAATTAATTATTGCAATATTTGCCATGTGGTTTTTTAATCTTAATTTTGATATTCTACCGCTTATAACTGTGTAATCTAGTATATTATTTATTATTCTTTTGCTTATCATAAATCCTGTGCCGTTCTTTCCTCGACTGTCTTCCCCTCCATAAAACAATATATATTCTCCTTTGTTGATTTGACCTTCACCTTTCCAGCGTATTTCTTGAAGTGCCAATATCTCTATTTTATATTCCAACATCTCTTTTGCAATTTCCTCCATTTTTCCCATTGTCAGCATTGTCCTGATATTCCATGTTGCCATTCTCACTAAACTCTTGCGTTTACTTCTCTTATTTTTACCCTTACTCATTATCCATTTCATTGCATTGTCTTCAATTGTATATATCGTATTTTCTTTAGCTACTAGTTTTTTGACTTCTTCTCTTTGTTGCCTCCTCCATGCTCCGGCGAACGATCGGTTGCTGTACGTTTCTTATCATCATTTTCTATTGGATTTTCATCCCCAAATGCATCTGCTTCATAAACTCTGTTGTTTATAATTAATTTATTAAACTTAAGTACTGCGTTGAGTCCTTGTTCTCTAGCTATTTTTACCTGAGGCAGTAAAATTTTTCTTTCTCTTTGGACTTTTTTCGAGTAGTCGTCATTAATCCAAATATTGGTACCTTTTAGCTTTTTACCTTGTTTCATAATTTCCAATTTTTTACTCCAATTTTTGATTTTAACTAGAATTGGTTTACTTTTGTTTCTTCCAAAAGTTCCGATCCTGCCAAATTCTATCAGATCTTTTTCCGGATCTACTTCTACCTCTATTTTTCTCATTATTTTTTGGACTGTTTCCTTTATTTCTTGTTGACTCTCATTCTCCTTATCTTCAATTCCTTGAATTACTATGTTATTGCGCCTTATTTCCCTTTCTACGTAGTCTAATCTTTCTTCTTGCTCGGCGATTATTTCTTTCAGCTTATGATTTTCCTGTTTCAATTCCATTATAATACATGCATTTCTGTCTATTTTTTCTTCCATATTCCGAAGACTATCTTTTCTCTGCGAGAACATTCCTTTAATTTCTTCCATATCGTATTTATCGATGTTCATTTCTTAACGCACCTTAACGAGTTCCGCGTCCCGTCAAGTTTCGTCAGTCACCTACTCAGTTCAGCTTCCAACACTCACCCGGGCTGGCTGAACTCGTCTCGCTGCGTTATAATAAATTAATTTCCTTTTTGAAGTCAGTCCGGGACTGTATTTTTAAACAAGTACTCGTATTTTGGTGAACGATCTTCGCTTATCGCTTTTGTTTTTTGCTGGTAATTAACACAATTTAGATTTCGAATTTAACAATGTTGAATTGTTTTATGACAGATTTTCCTATTGTCACAATATTTGGAGAATACTCACCAATTATATGTGATAGTTTACACTTACACTTACAAATAAATAACACTATTGAATATTCAGATCCAAATTTTTGGAACAATGCCTCCCGGAACCGTCTATCTTGACAGAACTCAATATAACTTCCAACAAAACCCATTACCTTACACTGAAATTCAAAAACCCCCATTAAAAATGCTAATCGATACTGGTAGCACGAAATCTATTTTAAAACCTATTGTCGCAGAAAAAATTTATCCCCACGGTATATTTCACTTGAATATATCACTTTCAACTTCTCTAGGTACTAAGAATATTGGATTTCAAGCTGAGATCCCTGCATTCAGCGAATTTAATGATAATCATATGTTACAATTTATACTGTATGACTTCCACGAATTCTTTGATGGTGTTATAGGTATAAATGATTTAATAGAAATGAATTTTAATATTGACTTAAAGAATAAACGACTTATTAGTGATCACGCTATTATTCTGATTAAATTTAGGAAACCAACCGACATTTACTTTCAAATTTCAGTCGGACCGTACGAAAGAATTTTGAAAGAAATACCTGTAACCAGTCTTAATGGTGGAATTTTGATAGATAAAACTATCTTAGGAGATATTTATATACCAGAATCTTTAGCTATAGCTAAAAATGGATTCGCTTTAGTTGAATTCGTTATCGAGAGTATCAAAAACGTATCAATTAGAATAATAAAACCGATAAACTCTATTCCGTATAAATCAGATTCTTATGAAATGTATAAATTCGAATGCTTTAATGATAAAACTGAGAAATTGACTGTCTCGACCCTTACTTCGTGGAATATGCTCATATTAGTGTTTTTAAATGAAACTCATGGTCTCTAGGTAATTCCACAATATAATACAAGTTATTGAAAATTCTAAAAAATTGACAATTGTTTTGATAAATCATTTCTGACGATGATATTGATTTATCGAAACAATTGTCAATTTCATAGAATTTTCAATAACTTGTATTATATTGTGGAATTAACTAGAGACCGTGAGTTTCATTTAAAAACACTGATAAAACTGAGCTTAATCTAAAGAAAAATGATATTCAAAATTTTATTAGAACATAACACATAAACTCGGAAGAGAAAGAAAATATTATTAAATGTGTCGGCAATTTTCAGAAATATTTCTTAAACCAGGTGACCCCCTTACATTTACTTCGAAAGTAAAACATATTATAAAGACAACAGATGAAGCACTTGTTCATGCAAAGTCATATAGGTATCCTTATGCTCTCAAAGAAGAGGTAAGTCGACAAATAGATGATATGTTAGAAAAAGGTATCATTAAACCATCTTCTAGTCCATGGTCCTTGCCAATATGGCTTATGGCAAAGAAAATGGATGCTTCGGGACAGCAGAAGTGGAGTGAGTCTCGTAGTAGATTACAGAAAACGTAATGACAAAACGATTAGTGATCGGCACCCTATACCGCATATTAACGAAATTCTTGATAAATTGGGAAGAGCTCAATACTTCAGTACACTTGATCTTGCTAGTGGTTTTTATCAAATAGAAATGAGCAAGTGTTCAATTGCAAAAACGACATTTAATGTTGATAATGGAAAACACGAATTCCTTAGAATGCCAATGGGTCTTCGTAACTCACCAAGTACATTCCAGAGAGATATGGACGCAGCATATCCAAAATTTGAAATTAGTATTTAATAAACTGAAAGAAGCCGGTCTAAAATAAAATGCACAAATGCGAATTTCTACGGAAAGAAGTAGAATTCCCAGGTCATGTAGTAACAAGGCATTAAGCACAACCCAAAAAATATTCACGCAATAAATAATTTCCTGATTCCGAAAACGCAGAAGGAAATAAAATCTTTTCTTGGCCTTCTAGGATATTACCGGAAATTTATTCAAAGTTTTGCTAAATTAACAAAACCCTTGACGATTTGTTTGAAAAAGGACAACAAAATAGAGCACATGAAAGAATTTATAGATTGCTCTAATCACTGTAAAAATTTATTGATATAGGAACCAATATTAGCTTATGCTGATTTTGAGAAACCTTTCGAAATTATGACGGACGCGTCAAAGTATGCTATCGGAGCCGTACTAAGTCGAAACAATTACCCCATAAGTTACGCTTCACGAACTTTAAATTCTGCCGAAATTAACTACTCAACCATTGAGAAAGAGTTATTGGCAATTGCTTGGGGCTGTAAATATTTTCGCCCATACTTATTTGGTCGAACCTTTAAAATTTTAACAGACCATAAACCTTGAGAATGGCTGTTTTCCCTTAAAGAACCAAATTCTCGTCTTATGCGCTGGCAGCTTAAGTTAGAAGAATTTGAATACACTATGAAATATCAACACGGAAAATTAAACCAAGTAGCAGACGCTTTATCACGAGCTCCTACCAAACTTGATTTGAATGCTCTAGAAACCGAATAATTAGATGTTAATGTAGATGATATTGTTTCTATAATTCAAAAGAATATAGTGTTCACTACCCCTCACCCTTACTTGGCACTTAATAATGAAGAAGCTCAACCAGAGAAAGAAGAATGTCCGAAAGTTGAAGACATCTACTACTGTATTCAAGAGTTTATTCCTGCCGACAACTGTACGCTACAACTCCTAAACGGCCAGTCGCCAACTGGATGTTATGCGACTCAAATAGATAATCAATACTCAATAATCAATCCAGTTACAAATAACGAACTGATGATCATCCCTGTACAATCCCTAGATGTTGTTTCAAAGTGTCGAACTCATCGAATATTTCAAGTACAAACACCCTCCTTAATAAATATTCCAGAAAATTGTGAACTGTCAATTAATAACCTGAAATATTCATTTAAGCAATAAATTCAAAAAGGAAAATCACTAATCTTACCGAGACTGGAAATGCAGAAAAATGATCAAGCTTCAAAACTCACATAAATTAAACTCGACGACTTGTATGCAATTAACAGAATTGCCAAACAGTTGAAACCCATTGAGGAGCAGACAACTAACTATAAAGTACCGGCCATATCGATAACTTCAATATCAATAATTTTAATCGCAACTATAGCAACTTACTACTTATTGAAAAGGAAACGTAGTCGATCGAAACACAACGAAGAAAAGGATATTAGTTTAGGAGAAATTACAACAGATTCATCCCACAAAAATAATTCCATTATTTTATCGTCCTAGGGATGGAGGAGTTACGAGCCAACAATATGCAAACACATAAGAAATACACCTCTTATTAAACATTGTATTCTCATCTCTATATGTTACTTGTTCATTATTTTAACACGGTTGTTTCAGTTTCTCTCTAGTTTTTGATGTATAAACATACCATTGTAATTAAAATATATTTTTAAAAACGGTCTTCAAACTTATTAATCTTTATCTGTTGTTATCTTCTTTAAAATGTAATTTATAATCATACATAGATAACTGTACCGCCCAGCGTTGTACTCTTGCTGCTGCTAAAGGTGGTAAGGATTTTGTAAGGGATAAAATAGACTGTAATGGTTGATGATCATTATATGAGATAAACTGACTCCCATATATGTAGTTATGAAATTTTTTAATGCAGAAATAATGCTTAAAGCTTCTTTCTCTAACTGACTATAATTAATTTCCGCTTTAGACAATGTTGCTGATACGAACATAACCGGTCTTTCTGATCCATCTGGTAATCGATGTCCTGGCACAGCTCCTAAGTCCTAGGCATCATTTGAGACTATAATGGGTAGTTTAGGATTGAAAGGCATTAGGATATTTGGATTAGTCAGTAATCGTTTACTATTTTCAAATGTTTCATTAACTTCCTTATTCCACATCTAGACTTTATCTTTTCTTAACAGTTCATATAATGATCTCATTTTCTCAGACAACCTTGGAATAAATTTAGAATATTAATGCAACAATCCTAGATATGACGGTAATTTCTGGTTTAGGTGCATCCATTAAGGCTTCAACTTTAGAGTTACAAGGCTCAATTCAATTTTCTGATATAACATGACCCAAAAATACTACATTTTTGACAAAAAACTTAGTTTGATCTAAGTTAACCCTAACATTAAACTGGTCTAAGATTACTTTTAGCTTTTTAAACATTGCCGACACTAGGCAATCATCTAGGTAGCATGCTACTCCTGGTATACCTTTTAGTAGTTGGTCAATTACAGACTGAATTATGTGAGGTGCAGTATTTACTCCAAATGCCAACCTCTTATATCTATTAGTGTTTTTAAATGAAACTGAAGGTCTCTAGTTAATTCCACAATATAATACAAGTTATTGAAAATTCTAAAAAAATGACAATTGTTTCGATAAATCAATATCATCGTCAGAATGACAGAAGTTACATTTCATTTTATGCCTACCTGATGTTTAGTAGTTATTTTTGGCTAGACCAAGAAGTAACCTAACTTGTGATTGGCTTAATATATGTTTATAGAAAAAAGAAGAAGATGTGATATTACAAATATTGAAGCTTAGATATTATTAGCCCTATCGTGATATCCTGGATATCATTTTTCCAATTAAGATCAGTATAACTGTGCAATGATATAGAAAACCAGGAAAACTATATCTGCTGATCTTTACAATTATCACTTAAGAAGGCAGTTTATTAGTGGAGAATTCCCTAGATTTACCTGTTCATTGACAACTTCATATTGTGGGTTTCTTAAATGTCTTCTAATTTCCAGTTCTTCAAGGAAATCCAGTTCTTGTTTATTTTCACAAATATGCAGTACTTCTAGTTCTGTGTTAGGTGTCAATTAATGATTGGTGTCAAGTAGATGTTTTGCGTAGTGGGATTTATCTGGTTGTTTTAATCTGTATGCTCGTAAGTGCTCACTGTATCGTATTTCAAAATTCCTAAGGGTCTGACCCAAATAGACAGCATTACATTCTGGACATTAGAGTTTATATATACCTGACTTCTTTAATAGTGGTATTTTTGTTTTTACATTTAACAATTTTGTACTAACGTCACTTTCTGTTTTTAAAGAAATTGTTGTATTCGTTGCTGAAGATATTATTAGAAATATTTCCTGCATATGTGATGGTTTTATAAGTTCATCAGCTTGTTCAGGATATATTAGTTGTAATGCCACTTTCTTCTCTTTTTTACTAATTAGCTTATTTATCATATCTTATGGATAACCTCTCTATCAATATTACATTTGTTCATAGGAACTGAAAAAGCTCTACGTATCATTGAATTATATGCTGCTAGTCTGTGTGACACAGGGTGGTTAGAATTGAATGGAATTGTTACATCAGTTTGTGTTGGTTTTCGGTAAATTGAATAATCAAGTACATTATTAACTCTTTGAATTTTTAAATCAAGAAAATTGATTGAGCTATTTTCTTCAATTTCTAATGTTAATTTAATTTTCGGGTGTAAATTATTGATGTGGTTGAAAAATACATCTAATTGTCTTTCACTACCCATAAAACAAGCTAATATGTCATCTACATATCTATACCAAAATAAAATATTTTTCGAAATATTACTTTCAAAGATCTTTCTTTCTAATTTGTCCATAAAAATGTTTGCTAAATTAGGTGATATAGGGCTTCCCATTGGTAAACCTTCATTTTGAATATATATCTTATTGTCAAAATTGAAATAATTCTGATTAATGGAAAAATGATATCCAGGATATCACCATAGGGCTAATAATATCTAAGCCTCAATATTTGTAATATCACATCCTCTTCTTTTTTCTATGAACATATATTAAGCCAATCACAAGTTAGGTTACTTCTTGGTCTAGCCAAAAATAACTACTAAACATCAGGTAGGCATAAAATGAAATGTAACTTCTGTCATTCTGAAGATGATATTGATTTATCGAAACAATTGTCAATTTTTTAGAATTTTCAATAACTTGTATTATATTGTGGAATTAACTAGAGACCTTGAGTTTCATTTAAAAACACTAATATGAGCATATTCCACGAAGTAAGGGTCGAGACAGTCAATCTCTTATATCTAAACAGAATTATTGGTGTGTTAACGGTTAAATAACGTTTACTTTCTTCGTGTACCTCCAGCTGGAAATACGCGTTTTATAAATCAATTACCGAGAATATACAACCTTCTGAAATAGAAGCAAATATTTCCTCAAAAGTGGGCAATGGATAATAATTATTTTCGATGACCGGATTTATAGTATTTTTAAAATCTCCAAATATATGTATCATACCATTTGTTTTAGGTACTATTACAATAGGACTAGGCCACTCAGATGTCTCCACCGGTTCTAAGATATTACTTTTGACTAAATCACTCATTTCCTTTTCAACCTCCTCTTTTAATGCAAAAGGTATTCTATAGGGTTTACTAAACTTGGGTACTGACCCCTTTTTCATTTTAATATTTGCTACAAACTCTTTTATACTCTGATTTCTATTAATTAAACTCATCATGATAATTTTTTATTAATTCAGTTAAAAGGAAATTATGATCACTAGTTACATTATGTATTTCAATTGTTTTATCCGGATTAACAAAGGACTTCCACTCTGGTATTAATACATTTAACCATGCACCACAAAATTGATATTTAAACATTACAATTTTCAAATTTAACCTTGTTTTAATTGTACCAAATTTGACATTAACATTTGCCTGCAAACACATTATATTGTACTTGTCCAAACAATGTTTTTAATTTGATATTTGCTTTAACTACTTTTATATTTGGAAATAATTTTTTAAACATCTCAAAAGGTACTACCGTACTATCAGACCCTGTATCAACTTCAAAACTCATTACCTTATTTTCTATTCCTAACTTTAATATGTTCAGTTCACTTTTTGAGTTTCCTATCATTTGATTGACTTCATCTTCTACTTGAGCTGTCCAATTGATTTCGAATTCATCTTCTAATTCTGATACGCTACTTTTCCGATTATCTAACCTTTCTAAAAAGGTAACTCTTCCTCTGCATAAGGGTGATTTTGCAATGTGACCAGTAATGTTACAATAAAACGTTTCCATGACATCACTGGGCATTGTTTTTGATCCTTATGAAATTTAATACATCTCTGACATTGATTTTTATTCATTCTGTGTGAATTGGCCTGGCTCTGACTTGTCGCTGGATTTTGATTTTCAGACTGGTTAACGGTATATCTGTTGCGAGAAAAACTTGACTTTGCTTCTTATTACCTATTATTTCTACCATTTAGAATTGACACTTGATTTATTAATTCGGGAACCATGATCCTTGCCTGGCCTTTAGCCAGCTCCATGCTTAAGGCTATCTTGACTGCTTTGTCATATGTTAAATTGTCTTCGGACAACAGCTTTCTTTTTATTGCCTCAGACTTTAGCCCACAGACACATTTGTCTCTAAGAGCTTCGTTTAAAAATGCCCCAAATTGACAATATTTTGACAATTTCTTCAACTTCTCAGTAAAGGTGGTTAAGTCATCCACACTATCCTGCGAACAATTATTAAATTGGTATCTCTTCGCAATTACTAGTCTTTTTGGGCTATAATGAGTTACTAGTATATTCTTCAATTGTGTATAAATTCTCGTGCTTGGTACTTCAACTAACGTTAGAAATAAGGGCACTTTTTCATCGTCGCCAATTCTATTGCACAAAAATAACTGTTCCATACGCTGTAAATAACTATTGATGTCAATAAAGCCAATTTCGAAAAAAATGTTTTTTTTGTGTTCAAAATAATGGAGAAATATAAATAAAACTGTTTTATGTTGGACCTACAAAATCAGTTATTGCGATTTTCATGTCGCTCCAATTGCGTTCCTAAGAGCTACTACAATGTAAAATAAAGGCAAATTTCAAGTCGCCTCAACATGAGGTGACTTACAAAAAGACCTTCAACATTTTTTTCCTAGGGAGTGGAAGGAGGTACAACTTTTTTAAGCTTCGTGTCCAATAGCCACCACCTAAAAGTAATCTAAAATAATTTTTATTTGAATTAGAACGGTAAATTAACGGCGGTAGGGTATCGAATATTCCAAAAATGGTATAAAGTTTTACGGCACTTAACAAATTGTAAACAGAATGAATTGACAGACTCGTTGACATTGGAGCCACCAAGCGACGGCTAGTAGGTGTATTTCCATATCAGATTTAAACGGCTATCTTCAAACTGTAGAACTATGGTCTGTTGACATCATAGATAGAAACCAGGGATTTCGGGATATTAAAAACTTGAGGGAATCCGTTGGTATTTTCCCCGTACTGTTTTGAGGATATTTTTTTTTGCATTTGGCCTGTACCAAATCGACGAGCATTACTTGGCTGTATGTGTGGGTTTCGGGTATCTTGTGAGGTAAACTCTCCACTACTCACCGAAGCTGCGAGGTCAATTTTTGTTACGAGGTCCAAAACTTGGACCAACAAACGTCATTGCAGTATTCGTCGTTATGCGATGAGTGTTTCTATACCTATAAAAGCTATATTTTAAAAATACCCCGTAACCACCTTCACTGGTTTTTTTCTAGTTCAGCGTATTTATGTCAGAGGGCATATAAACACACATACGCCCAGCATCAAATATTTTTGTGAGGTTCCTCTGATACACACCAAGACCTCTCATCATACCTTTAAATTGCCATATATCGTATAATGTGTATATGCAGGACCTTCCAAGGTCTCGTAATGACTGAATCGTGTGTATAATTAAATAAATTAAGGACGTTATCATACCGAATTGAACTTTTAATTAGTTTGCATTGAGAATAATGTAATCCGACGTTCTCTGTTCTAACCTTCTTTTTTAATTTTTTCATTATAATATTGTTTACAGCGTTACAATCAAATCTCGTTGAACACTTTTTTAATAATTTTTAGTGTCATACAGTTGGCTATTGTATGTAGTGTATTTTTATTTTACTTTAACCTTGAAACAAATTATAAAATGGTCTAGCGTTATTCTAGCTAGCAAATTATTATATTAAATGGTCCTAAAGATAAATTTAAATAAATTATGTATCAAAAATATTAATTAATAAAGTACGTAGACGTTTATTCATCAATGATTTGTCAATTCTTTATTTTTACATTGTATAGGATCAATATGTGTGTATACATACCGTTCAAATTTTGGCATAAATTACCAGGTACCTATGTGAAGATATATTATAGAAATAATTCTGTTCTTGATATAATATAAATAGATCGCAAGCATATACGAAGAAGCTCTTTTTTAAACAAATGATCATCCTCTATCTGCTTAAATGAAAGTCTGTTTACAATGTACACAATTATTCGATCATAGTTTAACAAAAGTCAAAAGTGCCGATTAAAACCATCTGTGATCAGACCAATCAGAAATCTACAGAATTGCCAACATAAATTCAAATCACTCCTCCTAGTTTGAAAACAGGGATTATATAACTCTATTCTATTTAAAAAATTAAATAAATGCGAATTTTAAAAAATATTGTGTAAAACTTGTGTCACAATGACTTTGTGTAGTACCCGTGATTTGCGCAATTCACCGCTTCGTGGTTCGTTGCGCGAACTTCACTCTTACTACAAAACGAGTTATTGTGACACTTATTTTACAAATAGCTATTCTACCACTTTATCTTAATTTATAATATCGAAGCAACCTTGTCGGCGCTTATAAAAAAACACAAAATTCCTGGGTGGTACAAAACCTATATATTTTGAATATAACCTGAATTGGATGTTAATAAAATGTTAGAAATTTTATGTGGGTACTAAAAGGAAAAAAATGTTTGTCGCCTAGTACATCAAATTGTCAATCCCTTCATTACTATAATTTACAACTACACTGCACTAGTTATGAAAAATGAACTCCATCTCTCTAGGTCTAAAATTACTCCAACGAAAAATACTGAAGTTTGTGGCAATATAAAGAAACAGTAGTGTACCAAAAAGGATGACGTAAACAAAACGTTAAGTGATAGACTAACAGAAATACTTGTTCAAGTCATCTGCAGCTTTTTAACCATCTTTATTTTGTCACACAAAATAAAGTAGTGGTAGGTACGATATTTGGTTCCTGTGTAGTATTGTTAGCCACTGCGTTTCACATTTTATTGCATAAAAAAATGATTTGTTAGACTCATATTGCAGTGCCGTGCGACATACGATATTTTTTAAGATGTATAATAATAGTTTTCCGTAAGAAGTAAGAGATCTTAGTTTTAATCATTAATACAAAGAAAGCTTTATCAAAAAATATTTTCGGTGATTTTAATTAGCATATATTTGATGGTCCTGAAATGGCTATCATATTCAGCAAAAATAAAAACGTAAAAACGTTGTAAGTGTATATCATACAAGTTGTTGCGCGAAAAGTTTTGATCAGTAGTTTCTAGGTATGGAGTTATAGGAAAAATATAAAATTTTACCAAATTAGGTGATCGATTATACTGATTAGAAATGTAATATTTTCTCGAAATACATATTACCGAAATAGCGGAAGTCAATACCACCTCCATTGAGTTAAATGGAACTGGTATTTTTTATATTATTTTTAATGTCTTCTTTAAATTTCGAGTAAATTTCATGTAATTTGTGCTTTACCAAAAATTACTAGTTTTTGAGATATTCCAATTGTTTAAAATTTTTTGAGAAAAACAGTGGTGTTCCAAATAAATCACAATATTTCTGCAAATAAAAAGCTCCTGACTTATAATTTTTTATTAATAGAGTAATCAAGAAATGTTTGTTCTTTATACATTCAATTCGAACAATTTAAAACAACAACTCGCTTTTTCAAATGCAATACCCTGTATTTTGTATCAATTTCTTATTTAAATTTTTATTAACTTTTTGTTGTCACTAGCATTCCATATACCTACCTAAATCTAACTAGTTATGAGATATTTTAGGAGTTTGCTAAATATTTCAATATTAATAAAGCCTTAGCTATGATTTCCAATGTTTAAGGTGACATTTTGACAATTCTTTATGAAGTTATTTAATCTGAAATGTAACCCTAATCAATAGCCTAAAGGAGTTGTGAATTTTGAATATAAATAATATCTTTGACTGGGTATTTAGGATATCAACTTAATTACATAATTTACATATGTTATAAATAACTAAACATAATAAAGAAATAAAGTTTTATAATAAGTGTTCAAATTAACAGGGTTTAAATAAATTAACTGTCTCGACCCTTACTTCGTGGAATCTACTTATTTAACTGTTTTAAATGAAACTTACTGTTTCTAGATAATTCCACAATATATTGAAAAACTTTTAAATACTCTAAGAAAATTGACAATTGTTTCGATATAAGATATCATCGTCAGAATGACAGAAGTTACATTTCATTCGATGCCTATTAGATGTTTGATAATTTCTAAGGGTGTGGCCTAAATAGACAGCATTACGCTCTGGACATTTAACTTTATATATACCAGACTTCTTTAATGGCGATATTTAACAATTTTGTACTCACATTACTTTCTGGTAATATTTCTAATAATATTTCAAAAATAATATCTTTAGCTACAAATACAACAATTTCTTTTACAACAGAAAGTTATGTGAGTACAAAACTGTTAAATGTAGAAACAAAAATATCCCCATTAAAGAAGTCTCGTATATATAAACTTAAATGTCCAGAGTGTAATGCTGTCTATTTGGATCAAACCCTGAGAAATTTTGAGAACAGATACAGTGAACATTTACGAGCAAATAGATTAACACAACCAGATAAGTCACACTACGCAAAACATCTACTTGACACCTAACACAGAACATATTTGTGATAAGAAACAAGAACTGGATTTCCTTGAAGAGTTAGAAATTAGAAGACACTTAAGAAACCCACAATATCAAGTTGTCAATGAACAGATCAATCTAGGGAGTTCTCCACTTTCAAATTGTCTTCTTAAGTGATAAATGTAAAGATCAGCAGCTATAGTTTTCCTGGTTTTCTATATCATTGCACAGTTATACTGATCTTAATTGGAAAAAGATATCCAGGATATCTCCATAGGGCTAGTAACATCTAAGCTTTAATATTTGTAATATCATACCTTCACCTTTTTTCTATTAACATATATTAAGTCAATCACTAGGTAGGTAACTTCTTGGTCTAGCCAAAATAATTATTAAACATCAAATAGGCATCGAATGAAATGTAACTTCTGTCATTCTGACAATTGTCAATTTTCTTAGAGGTTTTAAAAGTTTTCAATATATTGTAGAATTATCTAGAAACAGTAAGTTTCATTCAATACAGGGTTTAAGTACTTCTAAATTTGTTAATTCTTTTTAATTATGACTCGTAACTCTAGAAATATGGTCGGGTGTTGGTGAATTGAAAGACAGTAACACTCTCTGCATCATATCTCTCTCGTAACGAGATTGGAAAATTTAATCTCAAATTAAAAAATCTAAAGGAGCCAAGTCAGAAGAACGAGCTGGTCGATGAAACTGACTCTAACGGACACTAATCGGTAGTTACATTCGCCAGAAATAATAAGATTTGTAAATCCTAAATTTTCCCTTACTTGCTATCAAACACAAATTTAAAAAAAAACTGTCACTTCGTACCTAATGCATACATATAGAATTTAACAACTTATCACATCCACGGCCCACTTTTTGTTAAGATATTGTAATTTTTTTAACAAAATCATGAAGTATCTTAAAACTGGTTATATTTAGGTATAGGATTACAAGTAAATAAAAATATAAATGGAAATTTTATATAAAATACAGGGTGTTGAATTTGAAATAAACGAGTTAAAGTGGTTTTACATTGTAATTGAATGGTATGTCTAAAATGTATAAGAAAATAGCATTTTAGGAGCAGATACCCTTTAATGCAGTCATATAATTCGTTGTACCAAACTCGGTAGCGTTATTGTTTCAAGGAATATCGTGATTTATTTAGGAATGTGTTTTTCTCAAAAGCATTCAAAACATTGAAATCTCTTAAAAACTGTTAATTTTTGGTATAGGACATGGTACATAAAATTTATTCTAAATGTGATAGAGAATTTAAAAATAAAATAAAAAATTCCAGGTTCTATTTAAAATAAGGGAATAGGAAATTCGTGGAAATATCACAATCCAAATCACTGTAATCGATAACGTAATATGGTAAAATTTTATATTTTACCAATCCCTAAAAACTTCTAATTAAAGTCTTCGTGCCACACCCATTGCTTCAGGTATGAAGCGAAATGTTTTTTTAAATTGCATTTAACTGCAATTATCCTGCGCTTGTCACACATATTAATACATAGATCTACAATTTGCCAACTATTACATAGGTATGTTATTTTATCATAAATATAGGCAATTGGCTAAAAGTAATTTATGATAGCAAAGAACGAAATATCCAATAATTTAATAACAACGGCACAACAAATGTTACACAAATGCTTGAATAAAAATTTGCCAAAACAAAATTAATTCAGTGCATATAATAACAACTATGGAAACTGTTTTATCGATGTCACAACAAAAAATTTCTGTAGTAGATTTTTTACGAGTTTGTGTCCTACGAATTCTGCATTAAAATCTGTTAGCTTTTGCCGTTGCCTAAAAACGAATTTATGTCTGTCTCCATCGCTACATATGAATGTAGAACTTTAAAAATCACAGAGCAGGCGACGAATATAGTTATTGTATGTATTTTAACTATAACTATTTTTTGGTCCGGGGTATCCTACATGTTGCCAATTTCCCTTTATGCTGCCATTGGAGTTGCAGGTGGGTAGCTGCTCATAGGGAAAAGTATTGTTTTTCTGGAAATCCATTTCGTTTAAAAATTGCACAAGATATTAATCACATTAGACTTTATTATAACGTTGAAAAATATCGGAAACTATTTTATTTTTTCATATATTTTTAGTAAGAATGTTGACATCAATTTTCATTAAATTTTCTGAAACCTGATAACTTTTCCGATGTTTATTTATTTTGTTTGGAATATTTTTAAAATTATACCTCGGAAACATTTTGATTTATTGAGTTTATAAACAAGATTTTCTGTTACTAAATAGCATATTAATCTTTTTCTTTTCGTTCCACACATTTGCTATATCGAAACAAGACGCCACGGGTATTGTCCACCTTTAATAAATTTGTGATTTTTTATTGATAATAAAAAATATTTTCGTAACGTCCGTGTACTGTGTGTTCCTATTAGAATGGCTCTCGTCCATATCGTTTATTATACAATTTCGGGAAAGAAATTTGGAGTTGTCTCGAGAAAAATTTGTAAATTATTAACAGACTTGTAGGTCTGCCGCTGGAGGGCGTAAATGAATATCAAAAATTAAAATTCTGTAAAATGTGGCAAATTAAGGGGCATTAAATATACGATCATGGTATTCTTAAATAAATTCTGCGCGTATTTGATTCCATAAATTTGCAAGTAAGAGGTTGGGGAGAGTGGGAACTTGTTATGAAAAAAACACCTCTAAGTCCAATTTAACTAATTGATATTTGTTAATTCAAACTTGTTGAAGTCAACTATTTCTCCAAGGTGAGAGTTATAATTTGGAAACTACGCATTAAGTAACGTGAACGCTGGAAGTCACTAGTTATTTTTTTTAATCTAGTTTTCTTTGGAAAATATTAAATGGAAGTATATAGTTCTAACCATGGATTATTAAAGTAAATCAAATTAGCAACAGAATGGTGAAAACTGCATGACAATATAATTTTCCTATACCGAAATATCTTAAGAAACGTGTAAATTTTAAGCAATTGCTTTAGAATACAGATTTCTCTCGTTCAATTGAACGGAATTTTAATTATTTAAATATTATTGTTACTGTCATCGGCAAACTACGTTAAAGAAGTTAATGTGCAAATACATTAAAATAAGTAGTGGACCCTGAAAAGAGAACAAATGTTACAATATAACGAAAAAATTAAAATAACTAAGTGCCCCCGAAACACTCTGTATGGCGTTTCATATTCTTTCGAGTGGAGTAGTCTAGTTGCAAAAAGAAGCTCGTTAATTTGTCCTGTGTTTTTGTATCTCCACTTAAACCGGGTTACATTAACAGTAATATTGAAATAATTGAATTCCTTATCAATAGGACAAGGAAAGTCAATTTAGGGAGTCAAAAATTGTTAAATTCCTTTCAGTAGAACCAGAGTAATCTATATACAAAGGAAAACGCTTAAAACTTACATATTTCTCGAAATATCAAAAAAATATTTATATGCGGTTTTCATATTCTGTTGCTAATTTGGTTTACTTTAATAATCCATGATTAAAACTGTATACTTACATTTAATATTTTCCAAAGGAAACTAGATTAAACAAAATTAAATAGTGACCCCTAGTGCGCGCATTACTTATCGGGTTATTTCGAAATTATAACTCTTACATTGGTGGAAAAGAACTGATTTCAAAAAGACCAAGTTTGCCAATATCGATTAAGCAGTTCCGGACCATTTTTTTATAATTAGGTTTCCACTCTCCCCCATTTCTTATTTGCAAAGATACACTAAAGCTTAGAAAGTCTAATATACGCAGATTTTTTTGAAGAATAAAGTATTTAATTGGGCAATTTTCGAGAGTTTTTTTTGCATTCAATTACGCCCTCTAGCGATGGACCTCTAAGTATGAAAATAATTTCCAGGTTTTTCTCGAGGCAACCTTTGTTTTAAACATTTTTGCCCGAAGCTGTACTATAAACGGTTCCTGAGATATGTACAACAGTCATTCTTATTGGGGCACCCGGTACATCGTATTCATATAAAATGGTGCTGTTTCTCAATTCGACGTCATGATCAGCTTTATCAATTGTCAAGTGGGAACAAATTTACATGAAAGATAATTTAATATTTTATTTTCTCGCCAATACTAAGAAAAGGTAGTGAAATTATTGAGAAATATATAAACATAATTTTTAAGACCTCTTCAACCCCGAATTAAGTTAACTGCTTGTGAGTACAAGGTCATAGTAAAAATCTCAGTTGATCCACTGGCAACACTGTTACTAATCTAAGCGCCGTATGTAGCAAGTTTGTTTCCAAGTACAACAAATGCAGCCTCTATACACCCCTGCAAACCACCTTTAAAATGTTTTAGGGGGTCCTATCTCTAATACATTTGTACCTCGGTTATAAACTACAATTGACTTTCCTTGCCTTATTATATTAATAATAATTTCAATATTACTGTTAAGGAAGTTAAAGTAGAAATATATAATGTTTGTTTTTTCTGGCCCACTACTTGTTTTTACATATTTCAACTCTAACTTCCTTAACGCCGTTTCCCAATAACATCGATATAATAATTGAAATTATCATAAAGTCAACTATAATTCGTTCCAATTTGTTAAAATCCGTTCCGAACCCACAACCATAGTAGGTAATCTATATTCAAAGGGAAATAATTAAAATTTACACGTTTTTGAAAATATTTCGGGATAGGAAAAAAATATCGATATGCGGTGTTCGGTATTCTGTTCTAATTAAGTCTACTTTTATAATTCCCGATTAAAATTGCATACACCTATGTAATATTTTCCAAAAATAACTATATCTAAAAAACAAAGTCAATAACGTGCATGTTACTCAATAGATTATGTCGAAATTATTACTCTTACATAATTTATGTTTATGGAAAACAGATGTTTTCAAGGAGACTAAATTTGCAGCAATCGGTTAAGTAGAACCCGAGTAAAGGGCAAAGTTCCCACTCTCCCAACAATTTTTTTATGAATGCGTTGATTGTTTTTGTTATGCCCCTTAATCGGGTTAATTCTATAAAATTTGGCTTTTTAAATTTTTTTTATCCAATTACGCCCTCTAGCGGTAGACAGAAACTTTTGTTATATTTTTTCGCACAGTTGTACTATTAACTGTTTCTGATATATGGTCGAGAGCCATTCTTATGGGGACACTCGGTACGTATGTAGTTTTCATAACAAAAAATCTTAAACGCTGAAATCAATCATACTTAGAACAATTCGGTAATGGAATGAATGACAAAAGGTCAAAGGGAGCTAGCTATCTGCTATTTTTTTCAAAATGAGTTAAGGGTTATGATGTTGGTTGATTGAAATTTATATTCTCATGAAAAATGTGTTTGGATTAGACCGCAGGATTACCAGCCACTGCAGTGGACGCTGCGTCCGAAAGGGTTGAGTATTAGCAAAATAATCTATTAGATATTTTAAATCTAATTTAGCTGCGATATTATATTCTATATTTAAACTAGATAGATCACGCAACCTTCGTTCGTTCATTATTGACCTAATGCAATTTTTCAACATTTTAAAATTACTAGAGAATATTTCCTATTGCGCAACAGATATAGAACATGTAGGGTAACAAATAGAACAAACATAACATAAACTTCAAGAAAACAACTTACATATACGAATATTTATTAATAACTATTTCGAAAAGTTCCCTCTTTTTCATTTTTTTTTTGATGTCAGCTTTAACTAGTTCAAGGAACATAGCAAACTGATTGACAACACCGTTAGTAAAAATGTCTCCATATTTTTGAAATAAGCATTGTTGCAACAAATAATATTCATTTGATTTTTCAAGCATATCATTAAGTTCTAAGAAGACAAAAGATGTTTTGATTGATTGCGTAGCAGAAAACTTCGGTTCAATTTGATTGTTAGTGATATCAATTGAATAATAATATACCTGGACTTTGAAGTATTCTCCTCTATTATCAAATGGGTATTCCAAAGCAAGCTTAACAATTTGTTTCGGCACTTTTAGTTGCCTTTTAAATTGAATTACTGGCTCTATATTCCATTTAATTGTAACAGTTTTGGCTTCAGATATTATATCATTATATCATATTATAAGGTATCTTGTGCGTCGCCAAGATCGATATCAATTCTTTGTAAAAATACATGGTTTACTTAAAATAAAGTTTTGAACGTAAACGCTATTTCCTACTTTTGGAACCATAATTGTTTCCAAAAGCCTTCTTCCAGAATAAGGGAGTCCCACTCAGCCCAATATGACTTGAACAATGGCGAATATTCCGATGCCTCTTGCCATCTAGGTTGTCGATTTTCTTCCTTCTAATGCCGGATCTTCTTAAAGAGAGAATCGTTCTCCTCTTATTTTCTAATTCTTCTAGAAAACAAGTCGGCATTTCGGCGACACACACCAGCTGGATGTTCGATGTGAAAATCGAACTCTGAAGTTTTAGAGTATTTTTTCCATAAGTTTATAAAATGTCGCTTGTGCATTACATAGCCTGAATGGCATTACATAGCCTGAATGGCATAGCCATATCCCAGATCCGGTGGTAAACGCTGTTTCTTTTTTGTCATTTGGTCTATTTCCACTTGCCATTAACCAAACTTCAAGTTCAAGGTGAAAACCAGTTTTTCAATGTATTCCGCGTATCGTAATTTTATAAACATGAACAAGGATTCTAGCCAGCGAGATACTGCAGGTGAATAACACTGATAAAAATAATATGTATTTTTGAAAAGCAACAACGGATTGTTCACAGAACACTAATCCCACGCTCAAGTAGAGGCTTCATAATATTAACAGCATAAGTCATTATATTATACGTTACATTTCAAATATCAATAATAAAATTGTTTCAAATATTTATTAAAAGACCACGTAACATCGATTAAGGGTGTATATGTTACTTACACATATGTTTGCGTCACTAGGACCTCTCATGTCCTCGTGAAATTGGATTCAATTAACTCAAACCTCGTAGCAATGTAAAAATGTGGAGACCTCACAAAGATAGTTTCCTACTGATGAAAAATATTTTTTTGGAGTGTTTGCAGTGTGTACCAACATATTCGAAAATACGAAGTTAGAATAAGGAGTGTTTGATGATTTGTTTATTTATAAATTAGTTTTTTAGGGTGGACCTCGTAACATATCCTAGATAGCAAATACCTCTCAAGACCCCCCAGCCCAGTATAGGTGTGTGTGTGTGTGTGTGTGTGTTTAGTTCACAGTAGGTTGCTAATGACGACAGGTTGGATAGTCGGTCGTCAGTAGGTATTGTGTAGTGGAATCGTGACTATGGTTTTAAGTAGCTTGGATGGATTTTAACGTTTACGGTAGCTTTCTATTTCCTGATTGGAAGTGTGGCGTGATAGACGTCGTAATTTTCTTGAGGTTCGGAGAAGTTGGAGTTGAAGATCAACCCCGTTTTGTGTAGGAGATAATTCCAATCTCAAGTATGGAGATTAGGCTGTGGTAGTGTCTCACCAGTAATGGGAGAGAGAGAGAGAGAGAAAGAGAGAAATTCGAGTGAATTTTTGTTTGGGTTTGTTGGTTTTTGAGTAAGATATGGGGATATTCGAGATAAGGCCCTGATATAGGATGCGGTTCTTCTGCAGGGCGGGTTTGGAGATCTTTAGATGGGGTTTGTGTGCGCGTTCAGTGGGGGTTGGCATGGGTGGCGGGTTGTGTTTGTGTTGAGAGGGTTGGTTGAAGAATTCGAGGGGAGATGGTAGTCTTAATGATTTGTTTTAAAGTTGGGTGAAATTAGGTAGCAATTATCGTATGTGTTGAGTTGATTTGAGTGAATGGTTGGTATAATCATCTTGAATCTAAAAATGTTGTCGATACGTCGGCCCATTTGGCTAGTGAATAAATTTACCATGCTACAGGAAAAAAACGTGAAAACCCTGCAGCACCGAGGGGGGGGGGTTTGAGGCTCGCGGATTTAAGTAGAAGTACTTTCACTCCTGATGGGAGTGGAAGCGAAGTGGGAACGCCTGCCTATGCTTGTGATAGAGCAGTGGTGTCGATATATGAACGGAATTAGGGGACGAAGAGTGTCGGCTATGATGTCCCTCGAGTTGTGAATGGCGTTCATTAGGGTGACAGTTAGGATTTCTATAATGATTTTGGAGTCTGTAGAGAGTTCGAAGGGAACTGGTGGCTTTTCGAGAGTGACTGGGTCGGTTTCTTGGAGGGTATTTAGTGTGGTTTGGTGCAAGTAGGAGTACCGGACTTGGGGCAATTCTCGGTGCGGTCACCAGATTGGCCGCAAGAAGGGGAAATCGGTTGAGACCGACAAGAATCGGAAGAATGTCCGGTTTTGGTGCATCGATTGCAGTATTTTGGGACAGGGGACAGAAGGTTGGCGTTTCATGGTTCACACTGGTGTGGGAGGCCAAAAAATGAGATGCCGGAAGTGAGGGCTAGGTGATAGTGGATTTTGGAGTGTGTGATGATGCGAAACATCGATGTAGGTTTATTGGTGGACTTGGCGATGATTCGCCAAGTTTTGACGTAAAGGAATTGTTGATCGTGAAGAATTTCTTTGAATTCTTCGAGAGGGATCGTTGGATCTACATTCCTGCAGACGAGTGAGTAGGAGGGTGTTAGGGTTTTGACTGGTTGGGGTGGACGTTGCATGGAGTTTAGGATGTTTATGGTAATGTTGGGATCTCCAGTGGAGTTTTGGAGTTTTCTGAGCATTGCATTAACTGACATCGTGGAAGAGGTTTTGAAATTTGCTTTCAGATAAAGGATGTGTCCGTTTAGAAGTTCAAGGGTGTTTAAAAGGGTGAAGAGCGATTTTTTAGTTGAGTATTGGGGTGGGAGGTTTCTGAGATTAACGGGTTGGGTGTATGTTGGCGGGGGTTGGTGTGGGGTTGTTGAGGGAGGTAGGAGCTGGGGTAGATCGGGGTTTAGTTTTCCCGACGAGGATGGAATCATCCTTGCCGGGACCGGGTGGTTGTCGGGAGATTGAGGGAGTGGGGGTTGGGGATCTTACAGAGGAAGCGTAAGACCTGGGGGGGATGAGATGAAAGTGTGTTTTGGCGTGGATGTGAAGGTGTTTTGAGGGTTTGCCGTTGACGTGGAAGAGTTTTGAGGGTTTAGGGTTGAAGTGGAGGGGTTTTGAGGGATTGGGGTTGATGGGGAGGAGTTTTGAGGGTTTGGGGAGGATAGATTGGAGGCTTCATTTATGAACGTGTGGAGATGATTTTTTTTTCCGAGTTCGTCGAGTTCTCGGAGTACGCATGGGGTAAACGAGGTGGAAGGATCTAAGGATTTCTGGAGTTGAATTTTTATTTCAAGTTCGTCAAGTTGTCGGGAAAAGTCGATGAAATCGATGGTTTCGGGTGTGGTGGTTAGGGATGTGGTGCGTTTGGATCTGCAGGAGCGTCTGGAGGACATTTTGGGTGTTTTTTGTGTTGTGAATAGGTGTGGATGGCTGTGAAAGTTAATACCAACAGCGGACTCAGTGCTGGAGGGAGTTGTCTCCCCAGTTAAGGGTGTCCTGACTTATTAGGGTGTTTAATATTTACCTGAGTTAAGTATCCTTCCTCCGTCTGGTGTGGTTTTATGTTGTGTTGTTGCGGGTTTCTTCAGGATTTCATAAATAAGATGTGTTTCAACAGAAACAGTTGTAACACTTTTATTGATTACGGTGAACTATCGAACTAGACAGTTCGACAGAACACGTGGGTTTGTAGACTTGCTGTTGGAGGCGTCCAAGTTGCCGGTGAGGTCGACTATGAGTTGGTTTGAATCAGTGACCAACTCTACTATCACACCTTCCTCTAACGATGGACTGGAACAAGTGACACATTGTTCATTTATGACACAATTCATCATATGATTATTCTTCATCAATACGTTTTAGTTTATTGAATTACCAGCAACGATGTGTAGGTAAGATCAGAATTTGAGTATGAGAGAAATAACGGAACGTTTCGAGTATTTCAAAAATATATACAGGGTGTAACGAAATGATGAGTCTTGAATAAATCCAATACCAAATTGATGTTTTCAAATAATAGAAGAGTTGTTTGGAGAGAGATTTAAACTAAAATTAACTTTAAGTAGAGCTTATATTTTCTAAACTTTGTTCTATTACTTCGATTCAATTTGAAAATTAATCACTAGTAGTTGTTTTTGTGTTCTCATCACTGTATTAATAGCAAATAAGAGTTATTTCTCGCTGTACTCATTTAACATAGAATTCAATCGCAGATGTAAATAGCGGGATGTCTTCAAATCGATTGTAATCTCTATTGGACGCGTGTACATTCAATAGTAGCTAGATTTTATCTTTAAAAACTGATTGAAATCTTAGAATTATTGAAAAACTGTACCGTTTCCTGAAATACGACCGAGAGGAGTATAATAATTCAATGAATTTCCTTTCCCTAAATATGTTATTGTAAACTAGAGGCCATGGCCGTAGAGTAAATGGCCTATAAGTAGGGATCCCAGTTTATTTTGGTGAATATCTTAGTCCAGTCATTATAGGGGGTTTACCTCGGAATGAGAATAAGCTATAAACTTGTATAAATCTCTATTTTGACGTTCTAAAGGTTGTCTCAAAAGTCTCATTAAATCTCATATCCCCGCCTCAAGTTAGCTCGCTTCCTATGGTTTAAATGCTATTTGCATTCATTATAAATATTATAGAGGAGAAGTTATCTACAACTTTTGATACAAATATTTTTATATATACTCAACTGTTTTTGAGATAGAGGGCAGAGAAACCGCTGCGCTTCACTATTCACAGCATAATACTACCAGTATCGGTAAATAATACATTATATAAATTCTAAAAATCATTAAAAGATATATTATGAATAATTTGCAGTATTTAGCAATTCATAAATGATATTTAATATTATTTCTCATCCATCGAATATATATTTTTTCAATATTACTTTATTATTCATGTAACCAAAAAAAATCATTGAGTGAAATACTTGAAGTATATTGTTTATATTCTAAAATTTATTAATTATATTTTGAGTAGAAAAAATAGAGTGAACACATACATTTTAATTATGTTATCTTTATGTAGAAATTATTTTTGATATTAGTGTTTTTAAATGAAACTCAAGGTCTCTAGTTAATTCCACAATATATTGTGGAATTAACTAGAGACCTTGAGTTTTATTTAAAAACACTAATATGAGCATATTCCACGAAGTAAGGGTCGAGACAGTCAATTTTATTTTTGATCTATTTATTTAAATTATAATGGTCTCCGTAGTCTAGTGGAATGGTGCTAACTGCTAACCAAGAGGCCCCGGGATCAAACCCGGGCCTAGATACCATCACAATTAAAAATTTGGAGAACCGCCTGTCGGAAGGCAATGGCAAACCACCGACAGTATTCTGCCTAGTACAGCCTCTCAACATAGATGTTCGAATCTGTCGTTAAACTGTAGATCCCTTCTATCTGTGGTAACCGGAGATCACAACACAGGTAGAAATGAGAGGTCGCCTACATCCACGGATCACTGTAAGAAGAGAAGAGAGTTGAAATGTTGGGTGGTTTTTCAAAAACTTTTATAATTATAAGGAACTGAGTGTTAATTTTCATCATCATTATTGAGGCACATTACATTGGCCACAAGCTAAAGAACATCACAAATCGTTCCTGCATCCGTAGCGTGAACCACAGCCATTCTTGCAGTTCCAAAATGTTGTCTAATTCATCTGGAGAGGATGGTAATATTATCATTATCGGTACTAGGTTCATTTTGCAGTACTCATTCCTGGGGTTCTAAACCCAAATTTGAATTTGATGGTATATACGCAGAATGTGTTGATGAGCCGCTGCGCTTGTTAGTAGAAGATTCGATAACTGAACAGTTACCAAGACGCGTATCCTATTTTTAAATAATATTTTTACAGATCAATTTTCTGATGTTCTAAAGAAAATGTTTTCATTCTTCATTGCTTATACTCCCCTTTATTGAGAAGCTTTGTCAAATATGAACTGGATCATCTTATGGCTTCAGAAAATAAAATCGCAGTTCTGGTTTTCGAGAACTTTCATTTTAGGATTCAATTTGTATATCGCACTCATAAATAAAATGCAAACTCAGAATTTTAAATCTGAAATAATCTCGTTTTCAGTAAATGAAATGAAATGTTCCTAGTGTAAATTTCCGCCAACTCTAACTACGATACGAGAAAAGTATTGGTTAACCTCAAAAAAAGTTGGAGCTTATGAATTATTTTTAAGTTTTTCAGTGAAAAAAAAAACAAGAAAAACTGGTTTTTACAAAAAAATCATATGTGTAGTTATGTCATCGTTATTGTCGTCGGCCACTGTTTCTAACATGTCTTGTTAGCACGATACAACCTACGGAGAACATAAAATCACCAATTTTATGATTGCGTACTGTTCAGGGCATCTCACAGATGAATCCTATTTATTTTCAGCTTACCAGAGCTAATACAACGGGTGCAATGGTACCCGAAGTACCACATTTTTGGATAAATTTCGGTTTGTTAGGACGATACAGCAACTGGAGGGTATATAAGTGACCAATTTCATGATTGGATATTGTTCAGAGCGTCTCACACATAAACCTTATTCATTTTAAGCTCACCAAAGCGAGAACAATGGGTCCCATATATACTACATTTAAGGGCATTTTCGGAGAAATTTATATTTATTAGCATCATACAGCTTCCGGAGTGTATACAAGTGACCAATTTTATGATTAGATATTGTTCAAGCGTTTCACAGATGAACTCTATTGATTTTTAGCTCACTAGAGCCACTTAAATAGGTTCTATAAATCTAGAGGTACTACACTTTCCGTCATTTTTGGGGAAATATCGGTTTACTAGCACGATACAGCCTCCGGAGTGTATGCAAGAGACCAATTTTATGATAATATATTGTTCAGAGCCTCTCACAGTTGAACTCTGATTTTCAGCTCACCAGAGCTAGTACAATGGGTCCCATAAATCCAGATGTTCAAGATTGGAAAATCTTGAATTATATTGTTTACGTTTTTAAAAATATGTAAGATATTTGTATGTTAATTCTTTTCGTCATTGTATATATTTAAGGCGTAAATTCGTTTCAGTTGTTAGCGCTGTAAAAATGTGTTAAAGAATTGATAGATCTTTTGTATTGTTGTAAATTCAAAGGGTAGTTACACTTTATTCGCAACTTTTTTTAAATACTTTTAAAATATCACGTTTCGCAATAATAATTGTAAATAGTTTTGTTGGAGCATTGAAATAACACATTTTGAAAGTCGTGAGAGACATATTGTCGCATTATGTTTGAAATCCTATAGTTAAAACTTTAGGAAAATGTCACGTTTCACACTATTATCTACTGTATTGTAAAAACCCTAAAGCAAAACTATAATTGTAACTTATTGTCACTTTGTGCGTGAATTTTTATGGTCGATGGTCGGAAGATTGTAAGAAACGTTTGAATAACCTTTCTGAGTAAAAAGGTTACAATAGAACGGTCTTACTATTGGAGTATTCAATAGAAATTGAAATATCTATTGCAGGCGTCCATTGTTGATTCTTGTCGATGATCCCGACGAGTCAAATGATACTGGCCAATAGGAAATGTTTATTTCCTTTTAGTCAACCCAATTCGCGTGTAAGCACGCCCCTTGCAGATTTCTATTCAACACATCTTACCACGTGAAGAAATCAGTTTTTATACTCATCGAAGCGAGTTCAACACTCAATAACGAAATCAGTTCAATACTCAAGTTAGTTCATAACTCAGTTCAACACTCAATCGTGTTCATCGAGTCGTCGTTACATATCGAAGTAACTTCACTCAAAGTCAAACAATCAGAGATACTAAGTCTAACACATCGTTACTCAGTTTCTATACGAGCCAAGTGAATATTCATCAAATCGAAACTTGAAGTGTCTTCCGATCTGAAACCATCGAAGTTCAACATTCATAACTTTGTACTATTCTTATAAATTTATACATAATACATTATTAATTTCGACATTAATTTTTGTCAAATTAAGATTATTTTTCTAGTTGTATGTCTACGCCAGTCGACGAAGTTCAACTTGAAATATAATCAAAAACACCATATATAATACATGTTTGGAGAAATTTCGGTTTTTTAGCACGGTGTTTATACAAGTGATCAATTTTATAATTGGATATTCTTCAGGGCGACACACAGATAACCCCTATCGATTTTCAGCTCACCAGAGCCAGTACAATGGTTCACATAAATACAGATATACTAAATTTTTTGTAATATTTTGGAGAAATTTGGGTTTGTTACCACGATACAGCCTCCAGAGTGTATACAAGTGATCAATTTTATCATTGGATATTGTTTAGGGTGTCTCACAGATAACCCCTTTTGATTTTAAGCTCACCAGAGCCAGTACAACGGTACTAAAATTGACACATTTTTGTAATTTTTGGAAGAATTTCGGTTTGCTAGATGAAGACTCCAAAGTGTATACAAGTGACCAATTTCATGATTAAATTGACTGTCTCGACCCTTACTTCGTGGAATATGCTCATATTAGTGTTTTTAAATGAAACTCAAGGTCTCTAGTTAATTCCACAATATAATACAAGTTATTGAAAATTCTAAAAAATTGACAATTGTTTCGATGATATTGATTTATCGAAACAATTGTCAATTTTTTAGAATTTTCAATAACTTGTATTATATTGTGGAATTAACTAGAGACCTTGAGTTTAATTTAAAAACACTTATTTTATGATTGGATATTGTTCATTGAGTGTTTTAATATTTAAACGCTGTGTCACATAAGGCTACTTTGCTAGCCGCTAGTCGTTAGCTGCTAGTAAGTAGCGTAGTCTGGCCATAGGTGGTAGCGGTTGCAAATAGTCGCCGGCTAGTGAAAAATGAGTAGCAAGAAAAGTTGGACATGTTCAAACTTTTTGGCCCTAGTAGCCAGCCTTAAGCGGTCACGTGACCTAGTAGCGGCAAGTAAGTCATTGACATCACAGTAGCAGTGTCATGGTGGCAACTCAACGCAACCACGTGCTGTGTTGGATTTATTTGTTTTAATAAGAACATAAATATTATCGTACAAAATGAGTGAATTTAAGTGGTCCGGTAAAGAAATAATAACATTTCTCAACAAATATAGAAAATATGAATGTTTGTGGAACACGAAATCACCCGATTACTTAAAACGGGAAGCAAAAAAAGCTGCTTTTGCTCAATTAATCAGTGAGCTTCAAGATGTTGGGTTACCAGTGCAGGAAGAAGCCCTAAAAAAGAAAATTAAATTAATTTCGGACGCATACAGGAATGAGTTGAATAAAATAAAAAACGTAAAAGAAGTGGGGCCGGCGTGGACGATGTACACAAGCATAAATTAATATGGTTCACTACAGCTGATGCTCTTTGGAACCAAGTTATATGTGGAAGGCAGTCATCATCAAACCTGATAAGTACAAAAACCACATAAATGTAAACATATGTGTATTTTACAATGTAGTAATGTGTATTGTTTGCACTTAATTGTAAGTAACATTGGATTTTCTCATATAACAATATCTTTCCTGCCATGGTACTGCCATATGAGTCACAAAAGCATGTTCATAAGCCTAACGGGCATCTTCCCCGTCTTGAGAATAATTGTTAGTACAGTACAATCGGTCCTTTAAATTCAGATATACCACATTTTTTGAAAAATTTCAGTTTGTTAGCACCTTATAGCCCGCGGAAAAGTTAGTTTTAATCATTAAAACCGTTTATCTTCATTTTGTGCTTCAACATCCTGTTTAACTTTTAAATACTGCTCACTTTTAAGCAGCATAATAAATCTGCTACTGATATTGCCAAGTTTAAAAATTCTACTTCAGATAGGAATCAAGCAACAAAATATTTGTAGGTGATTCTCACCAACGTAACTCATATACATCTTAAGATATGTCTTCTCTTTACTATTCAAATGCAATGTATACAAATGATATTACTGAATCCAGACAAATTAACAATCACTTAGAAAACTATAAATGACATATATGTAGATCTTACTATTCTACTCCTTTATGATCCATTACTTCCCAATGACCACTTATTTTCCTTGTGATATGTATAGTACGCGCAAAACATATAGTCCAGAAATGTAATAGCATATCCCCTTCAAGTTATGTTGCGGATCTAGGCTCTGAAAGGTATTAATATTTTGTTTATTTTTATTAATACCACTTACACACTACACTCTATATTGATGCTAGCGTACCAACTAAATAGTGAGCCGTCCTTATCGGTTGTGGACCCGAGCGTGTTTGAAAAAGCTGCTATCTCAAAATATGCTTATAGTTCAGTGAAAATAATATGTTCTTTAAAAATTATATTACCAATTCTTGTTAATAAAACGAGATATAAGGTAGTGTTGATTGTCTGGTGTTATGTTTAAGATGTATTTAATAATTTTATAATTATAAAATTATTAAATACATTTTAAGGATTTATAGTTATAATATTAAATGAATATATCGTCTAATACGCATTTTAATTTATAATATTGACTGGACTATGACAGTATTCGAATCAATGGTAAGCCGAAACTTCAAATTTCGCACTAGGTATATTTCTTACGTAAACCATACAAGCAGAAACGAATGTCTGATAAATACAGACTAAATACGACCATAGAAAGTATCATCTCTCCTTTTTTTTACTAGTGAAAACTAATCAAGTACTGAGTTTACGGAAATAATATTATTAGTGATCACTTTTCGAAGTTTCATATTATTTGATTTTATTGGTTCATTTGAACTCATACTGTGTTTACCGAGCAGGAAATAATTACAATATCAATGATGAGAGGTACATATAAATTTCATCTATACACAGTAAGGCTTCAACAAGAATTATCTGAAGGCGATTTTGATCCCAAATTGAAATTTTGTGAAACCATTTTGCAGAAGGTAGATACTGCATTTCCTTAATATTATTAAGCTACGTGGATACATGCAGAAACATACAAACATAAAGACCATCAGAAGTAAATGTTTGGCAGGTATTATTGGAACCACAGGTATTGGTTGTTACGAGTAATATATCCTCCTGATAGATTACCTCGTTAATTTCAGTGTTTATTATATTGCCACATTATCTTCGTACTATTTAGAATAATAATAATTCTGGTTTAAAATTAGGGACGCCTTTGACATTTATATAAATGTTGTTTATTCTGAGCTCACATTCCAACTAAATCCAGTAGAATTTTACTGTTTAAATGACAAAATCAGAGAAAGTATCAGTTCGATGAAGCACAAGAAATATGAGAAACGAAAACAAAAATTAATTGATTCTACTGTTGGTAAAAATAATCTAAGGAGGTTTAATTTCGTTTTAATACGGTCACATTAATTACCTCGCCTTCGAGAGACCTAGATGGTGAATCTGCTCCTATGATTGTAGAGACTTTTTATAGATTGATGTGTAGTATGCTTATTATAATTGTATACCATTCTATTTTGGAATTTTTTTGTATTTTCATCAATTTATATCAGGTTTGTAAAGCAATTTAGTTTTTGTAACGCCATGTGGTGAATTTACAATTTCCTTGTCCAAATAACTCTGCGACAATTAGTTTTAAATGGGATAACCCCTGAATTATTTGTATCCTTATAGGAGCAAGGACTACACTCTTTTATACTTTGAGAGTCTAATTATAGACACGAAATATCAAGTGGAAAAAAAATTTGAAGAAATGTACACAATTCTAAAAACAGCTCGTTGGTATAAAAAATATATTCAACTAACTAAAAAAAAAACATTGAATGTGTATGTGAGAAATACGTAACACATTTTTTCTAAGCCACTGGAAATTTTTGTAAAATAATCCATCTGACACGGGCCACTTTCGCATACAAAAGCCTTTAAACCAACAAATAAACTGAGATAACAATGAATTGTGCCTTAAAACCTCAATAGATAATATACGTGTTTTCTTTTGATACTTGTTAGTATACGAGATCCGAAAAAGATACTGTAAATACACAGTAGCCAAAAATCTCTTTGAAATGCTATATTCCGATACATAAAGCAGTTCCGTTCTCCGTTCTTCTATTCAGTATGCTCTTTTCAAGTCACCCACAAAGAATTACAGATTAAAGTTTTTGTGAAATTTGTGTCCACTCCATACATTACATGCTCTATTAGATTGTTACATTTTTATCAGCGAACTAGAAGCTGTCATAATAGAAGTGTGAAGCGATATTTCTCAGCATATGTTCTTGAGAATAAAGCGTGTTGGGGAAATAAGGGATTTGCGGACATAATAAATAATACTTGATGAAAAGGTTGACGTGCTGTTTAAAGAAAATTTTAACAATATAACAACACCTCCGGACAATGTATAGTGCCCAATGATAAATAGCCGAGATGATAATGTTTTCAACACCTTAATATAATGATATACTTTTTGTATACTGAGGTTTTTGCAAACAGCTAATGCTTTTATACGGGATTTCTTTCATGGACTTAAGAGTGTCTATCTCGAAAAATCTTTTGAAGTATATTAGAAAGCTGTTGATGATAAAAAATGTAGAAATAGCCATGTTTTTAAAGTATGAGCTAAGAATTTAAGACTATTATATGCAGCAAAAGTGGCATTCACATTGCAAATGTTTGAAAAGATGTTTATGTATAGTGCCAAACGAACTTTTTTCCAATTTAAATGCAATTTAAATGAGAATAGAATTAATCTATCATTTCAATGTATTTTATCAAGTGAATAGCTAGGTGGATTTGACATTTCATTCAATTAATAAATGCCAAAATCAACGAAAATAGAGAAATCGGCTACTTAGGCCGAGCTAAAGACATCCAAGGAATGTGAAAATTTGTTATAGACTGGGCAGAAAGATACTCAAAATGAATGATTTTGAAGATTCAAACTAACTTTTGCTCATCTGTGAGATGCTCAGAACAATATTCTATCACGAAATTGTCACTTTTATACACTTCGGGGGATGTATCGTGCTAACAAACCGAAATATCTCCAAAAATAACCAAAAATGTCGTATATCTGGATTTATAGAACCCGCTGTACTCACTCTCGTCAGCTGAAAATCAATATGGTACATCTGTATGACACCCTGAAAAATATAGAATTATAAAATTGGTCACTTGTATACACTACGGCACCAGTATCGTGCTAACAACCCGAAATTTCTCCAAAAAGGACCAAAAATGTGACACTTCAGGTACCATAGCATTCGTTGTACTAGCTATGGTGAGCTAAGGTTCATCTATTAGACGCTCTGAATAATGTTCAATCATAAAATCGATCACATGTATACACTCTGGAGGCTGTATCCTTCTACAACCTGAAAATTCTCTAAAAATGACAAAAATTTGAAACTTCAAGTACCATAGCACTCGTTGTACCGGCTTTAGTGAGCTTAATATCAATAGGGTTCATCTTTGAGATGCCCTAAATAATATCCAATCATAAAATTGGTCACTTGTGTATACTTCGGAGGCTGTATCGTGCTAACAAACTGAAATTTCTCAAAAAATGACTTAAATGTCGTACTTCTAGTACCATAGCACCCGTTGTGCTGGCTCTAGTGAGCAGAAAATCGATAGGGTTCACCTGTAAGATGTCCCTAATAATATTCAATCATAAAATTGGTGACTTGTTGCACTCCGGAGGCTGTATCGTGCTAACAAACTGAAATTTCTCAAAAAGTCACAAAAATATCGTACTTCAAGTACCACAGAAATCGTTATACTGGCTCTGGTAAGCTGAAATTCAATAGGGTTCATCTGTGAAATGATTTGAACCATATTCAATCATAAAATTGGTGACTTGTTGCACTCTGGAGGCTGTATCGTGCTAACAAGACATGTAAGAAAAAGTGGCCTACGACGACGAGGACATACACATAGGATTTTTTTTCTAAAAACCGTTTTTTCGTGTTGTTGCTAATGGAAAACGTAAAAATAACTTTTTTTGGGGTAAACCAATACTTTTCTCGCATATTAAATAGGTTGGCCGGGAAAGTAAAACGGTTTTTAGAAAACCAATCCTGTGTGTATGTCGTCGTCGACGTTGTCGTCGGCCACTTTTCGAGTACAATAAGTCACCAATTCCATAATAGAAAATTGTTAAGGACATGTCACAGATGAATCCTATTGATTTTCAGTTCACCAGAGCCAGTACAACTGGTACCATGGTACTTGAATTACGAAATTTTGTCATTTTTTGAGAAATTTCAGTTTGTTAGTACGATACAGCCTCCGGAGTTCAACAAGTCACAAATTTGATGATTGAATATTATTCAGAAAGTCTCACAGATGAACCACCAGAGCCAATACAACAGGTGCTACAGTACTTTGAGAACGATATTTTTGTCATTTTTGAAGAAGTTTCAGTTTGTTAGCACGATACAGCCTCCGGAGTATATACAAGTGACCAATTTTATCATTGAATATTATTCAGAGCGTCTCAAATATGAACCCTATTGATATTCAGTTCACTAAAGCCAGTACAACGGGTGCTATGGTACTTGAAGTACCAAATTTTTGTCATTTTAGGAGAATTTTCAGTTTGTTAGCACGATACAGCCTCCAGAGAGTATACGATTGATGAATTTTATGATTGAATATTATTCAAGGTGTCTCATAGATGCACCCTATTTATTTTCAGTTGACTAGAGCGAGTACAGCGGGTCCCATAAATCCAGATATACTACAATATTGATTATTTTTGGAGAAATTTTGGTTTGTTAGCACGATATATCCCCCGAAGTGTATACAAGTAACAATTTTTTGATAGAATATTGTTCAGGGCCACAGATGCGTATAAGTTAGTTTTAATCTTTAAAACCGTTAATCGTGGTATTGTTTTTGATGAATAACTTAAAAATACTTTTTTTTTAAAAATTCCAACTTTTTTTGGGGTAAACCAATACTTTTCTCGCATATTAAATAGGTTAGGCAGAAAAGTAGTAACGATGAGTGTGTGATAATAAATTTGTTGAGAAATGTTCAGATTTTATAATTATTCTTCACGTTTGTGTATTCATTCAAACCGGCCAGATAAGCGAAATGCTAATAATAATAATAATAAATATGTATATATTTATAATTTTATTGCAATTAGTCTTTTAAATGAAACTTACTGTTTCTAGTTAACTCCACAATATATTGAAAAAATGTTAAAAATTCTTAAAAATTGACAATTGTTTCGATATCACCTAAATATCATCGTCAGAATGACAGAGGTTACATTTCATTTCATGCTAATCGGAGATGAGTTTTCTTATTCCTTTTGTTACTTTTGACTGAATTGGAGTGAGTCTTTACATAAAACGTAGCTTAAAAGATCCTCAATAGAACAGAATAGATCTTCGAGGAATTTAATTGCATATTTATTATGATGGATGTGGAGCAACTCATGCTGCTGATTCATATATCAAATTAATGAAGAGACAGGTGTAGTCGAGTTGCTGGATACAGAATTTGCACAACATCCGATGAAACAGAAGAGCTTCTTCATAACATTAATATAGAAATAATAAGAGACATTGTTCTTGATATATTTTTCGAGCAGAGAAACCTTATTTCTGTTTTTTAGGTTGTCTCCAAACAAAACTTGCTGGCATAAGTATTTCCATTCAAGTGTTGATTTTTGATTATTTAATCGATTCATAAGTGTTTTGAAAGGAATAAATTGTCAAAATGTAAGTAATCCTACCCGATATAAAAAATGATAGTTATAATAATGTACATTATCCTACAATCCCTATTTTTTATTTTAATAGCTATGTTCGAGGTTATGTTTGCTGGATTATTTGATTAATGTGAAAATATAAGATAAATAATACTGATTCTTTGTTCTAGTATCATAAAAACATCTTTCAACATTCTCTTCAAACCCTGTTTTAATGATAATGTGGGTTTGTTAGCGAAAAATGCTTAATTGAAGTGAAGTGACCTATCAAGTATCTTAAAGAAGAAAAATTAAAACCGCTCTCAAAAGACAAGAATTACATAATTCATTTTGATGAAAATATCATAGTGATAATTGAAAAATATAACTATTATTACCTGATACAAGTTGCATTACATATTGCATGAAAGGACATGTGCTATTTAATAATATGGACACCAAGTGATTTTAACATACTTTAAACGTACTCTAAAACATTCTACCTTTCAAAATTTGTACCATTTATATTACCATAATAAAAAAAATTTATAATTAGAGATTTTTGATTGTTCCATGCTAAGAAAATTAAATTGCGGAAAAGTTGCAAATTTAAAATAGGCCATTTAGTCTGAAAACACAGAACGTCGTGTCACAACTTTGCCTCAGTCTAACCATATTTGTATCAGTTTCAGAGTTTCTGTTGGTTGCTTTCAAATGTTATTTGACATGAAGGTTCTTTTTTCAACTACATGTGTAAATATAAATTTTATCTAAAAACAAATAATATAAACAAAAGATTCCAAATTTCTTTATTACACAGAGAAATATTTACTTGTAATACAATGCTGTACAGTTAATAGAAAGAGGAAAGTAAAGTACAGTGAGGAATTTCAATTTAAAATAACAAACGTTTAAAAAAACTTACAAAGCAACTACAACAACTAATAAAAAATGTAAAGTGAAAGATCTGTAATGAGAAATAATAATGTATAGATTGTAGGGAGATCGATATATACAGTACAAAAGCAAACATGCAATCAACATGTACAAGTTTGCTGCTACCTTGTTCGCAAAGATTGATCATGTGTGTTGTGGAGATTGGAACTGAAACATTTTTCCTTCATTGCACAAAAAATAGTTGGCAAATTTTCTCTTTTCCATCTATAAAATGACAGATACACATATGTTTGATCACCTGAATGGTAAATAATTTTTTTGTTTTTATATAATACATTATTCGTATTATTACTTTTCTGTCCAACCCATCTAATATGCGAGAAAAGTATTGGTTCACCCAAAAAAGTTGTAATTTTGGATTTTTTTAGTTGCTTTTACGTTTTTCAGCAAGAACGACACGAAAAAATGGTTATTAGAAAAAAAAGCCTGTCTGTATAACACGATATACAGCCTCCGAAGTGCAACAAGTTACCAATTTTATGATTGATTATTGTTCAGGATATCTCACAGAAGAACCTTATTGATTTTCAGCTCACCAGAGCCAGTACAATAGGTGCTATAGTACTTGAAGAAGTATGACATTTTCGGAAAATTTTCAGTTTGTTAGCCGGATACATATTCCGGAGTGTAACAAGTCACCAATTTTATGATTGAATATTGTTCAGGACATGTCACAGATAAACCCTATTAATTTTCAGATCACCAGAGCCAGTCGAACGGGTGCTATGGTACTTGAAGTATGACAATTTTGTCATATTTGGAGAAATTTCAGTTTGTTAGAATGATACAGCCTCCGGAGTGTATACAAATGACAAATTTCATGATTGGATATTATTCAGAGCATCTTATGAATGAACCTTATGGATTTTCAGCTCACTAGAGCTAGTACAACGGGTGCTATGGTACCTGAAGTGTCACATTTTTGGAGAAATTTCGGGTTGTTAGCACGATACAGCCTCCGTAGTGTACACAAGTGACCAATTTTATAGTTGGATATTTTTCGAAGCGACTCACAAGTGAACCCTTTTGATTTTGAACTCACTAGAGCGAGTATAACGGGTTCTATAAATCCAGATTCTATTTAGAAGCGCTATTGCCATTTTTAGAGTAGGTAGACCAAATTATTTTTTTGTCGTCCTTTGAATACAATATTTTTATTAATCAACAACTAACACTATTACTAAGTCATCCTTTGATAATAAATTGGGTTCTTATTTTCTTTTATTGTTTTAAATGCTTATATAATCAAATAATTTGCAAGGTAATTTCGACTATTGACTAGACAACGTTTCAAAACATTTATGGTTCAAACATTTTTAAAATGAAATGGTACATACTTCATAACTTCATTCCTAAACTTTATTCAACAATTACTATAACCTATGGCAAGCAAAGAAGTAGATAACAATCCTTATATCTTATAAAATCCCAATGATCTATAATCGATAGATACAACATACAGAAATAAACTTGTGACCAACATCGAACTGTTTATTGACGTGCAAAGTGTGTATCATTATCTTACAGTAAAATAATTTTGTAAGTTAAAATATTATTTATTTAAAGGAAGTATTTGAATAATAACCACTTTATAACCACATGTATCAAGATTTCAATATGTGGGTCACCACCCCTTTGTGAGTATAGATTCGTAAAAAATGGATATTTTAATAAACTTTTTATTGTCTTTTTGTTATGAGGAGAAATGGTAGAGAAAATGGAGGAGGAACTTCAGTTGCCATGTATTAATAAATATGAAGACAAATACATTAAATTTGTAATAATAAAATTATCATTATTTTTATAAAATATTTTTTATTTATTTCTTTTCAACAAAAACATACACCAATTTTTTCTGTAATTTTTTTGAATAATTAATAAGGGTTTAAGAAAAAGCGGACAAGTCTGTTTATTGCTATAATAAACATTTTTAAATAATTAGCATTTTTTTGCTACAATTCATTTGAATGATTAAGAGGGGTCAGTGGAAAATCATACATTATGTATTGTAATAAATATGAAAACTACTTAGTTACTCTATACTTCAAATTTGTAATACTATAATTTCATAAACAGATTGCATCAATGATTTGACTTCCTTTTCAATAAGAGAATACTTTTTTCCTATAATTTACTTGAATAATGGAGAAGAGTCAATAGAAAAATAGGCATGTCCGTTTATCACAAAATGGAGGAAAATGTAAAAAGTATAACATTTGGATACATAACATGGACAATTTGAAGATAAAAAATATATAACACTTTTATTCCTGCGTTTCGAAAATAAAAGATTACATATTGTATAACGTCTTGAATAGAATACGAAATGTCTATTTTGTTAAATTAGTAAAATGTTATATTACCAATCTAGTTTTTCTCACTATGTATGTATGCAGATGCAGTCTGTGGCTGTGTACAGGTCCTTGGAGGAACCAAAAGGCCCCGATATGGGGATCAATACATATAATGTACTTGTGGAACCACTAGCAACAGCTAAAAATGCGTGTGGTTTATTTTACATATAGGCTACAGTAAACACAATCTGGTGCTGGAGCACATGTGGAGTAAATATAATCAGAATTTACGAAGTACAAATTTACCTATCCAGCATGAAAATTATACATACGTATACATATACATTACATTTACTAAACTATAGATCTGGAATATTTTTATGGACACAAAACATATGACAACAACATTTGATTGTCGTCATCTGTCATTGAAGTTCTATACAGCGCCATCCATCAAGACGGTGGAACGGTTGAACTGAAGTAAAAACGTGTTTGTTTGCAAAAATTTGCGTGCAAGGAATCTCAAAAAATACAGTCATTTGAGATTTCGTATTTTCAGATTCGAATTCTCTAGGCTTCCTTTTAGAGATCAGGTTTCGGCCTTCAAATTGGTGACCACAAATTGTCAAAACTGTCAAAATTACACCATCACTTAATGGCTTATATCTTTTTTACAACAATATAAAACTTAACCAAAATACATGATCCCCGAGACAAAGGTCCAAGTTATATTGTGTTAACATTTCAATACTTAATTTCACTGCGTTCTTTAGATTTGTTGTTTATAAAATGACCTAAACTTTGTTGCAAGTCACATGTATCAACTGTTTTCAGGTTCCTAAAACGTGAGGCCCCTCTTAACTCAGCCCGCGTTGTGGCTCACTGGTAATATACCTTATTTCTACTATCCCCAACCGAAAATAGGTGCGCTATCATTCGGTTCCAGCCTCAGATTAACAAATGAAATAGGTATGTTTGTTGTGATCTTTTCTTGTCCCAAAATTCAGTCACATTCTAAGCTCACTTGCGGACACTTTCATTGCTCTGCCATATTTACAAAGTCTCTTTAGCTGCAGGAAAAATGAAATTAGATGTTTAATTGAAAATGTGTTATAAAGTTATGCAAATCAAAAAAAGTCATACTAATTTATGCATTTGAGTCGCTATTTTTAAAATTAATTAATAATACTTGAATGTTATTTAATAAGGGCATATTCTTATACAAATTTTAAAGTAAGTATTTGTTGTATCCCTAGATACCTTTATGGTTATAACTAAAAGTGGCAGCATTGCTCAAAATTTCAGTACCTGTTTAATGTGTCAATAGTAATCTATTTAGTAGTTTTGTCCTTGTTGAATTACCATATAAAGAGAGATGTAAATATCGTCAGACTGTGAGCGACGATTATTTCGAATAGGTCGTAGTATTGTAGTAAACAATGTCAAACGTGGTTTGTTTATACGAGCACCATCACGACTAGAGAGTAAAAATTTAGTTCTTTCGTTTTGATGTGTTTTTCAAAACTGTTAGTGACAAAATAAACGTTTAAGTTAATTAATCAAATGTTTTTGGATTATCATGGTTCGTCGGTGCCAAGTTTGTCAGAGAAACAGCCCAAATTACCAAGGCCATGTAGCTACAATACCATCCCCACTTTTTGTAATTCATCCATTATTTCACTACTGGTCGCAACAATAAACGTGTTTATGAATGAATAGCCCTCTCTATGTTAATTATTACTCTAAGGTTCCAGCGGTGCAATGATTTACTCTAAGGAGAGCACGTGTTGCGGGTTTGCGCGTTTTGACTTATTTGTTTCGTGTTTTTTTTTGTAATCCTACTTCATTCATTTATGCACAGGGTGGCCAACTAAGCGAGGTAAGCGGCTGTATCTCGGAAACTGTTTAACGCAGAAATATTTACAATAAATGCGGCCAAGGTTAATCACTAGCGACCGTAACACTTCTAGCAATTCAGGAATTGGGGGTTTCTCTACAATTTGCTAAGATTAGCTGCACTGAGAATGATCCGTGATTGTTATGAATATTTTTGATTCACTCTTTTGTATCTTACTCTTCAAATAAAGTGGTAATAATAAAGCGAACATTGATTTGGAAAAAAATGTAATATCTCGGGAAAACTTTATTGGAAATTATTGATCTCACAGAGTCATGTGAAGGAGTTTTTCTTGCTTTATCAGCTGCACTTCACGAAATGTCCTCGTTATGTTTAATAAAGTTGCTAGATGGCGCCTTATAAAAATTCAACATATTTCAAGATTTTTGTGAGAAAATTTAAATGTAATGACAATGCTATTATTACACTGGTATTATTGCGGCTAAACGCATCCGTCCATTCGAGTTTTATTTCGAATTTCTTTTTCAATAATATTATTCAAATTGTGCCAAAACTCAGTATGTTAGGAATATTCCAAAAAATTGAAAACGTAACATACTAACAGCACAAACGCTTCCCAATTTACATTGAGACAATTCTATTCGTAGAGATAACAATCAAGCAAACAAAACAGTCTCGCTAATTAATGCAGATTAACTTTATTAAATTGCCAAGTGCACATAGCAGCCCAAACACAATTGTTTGTAATATAACAAAGAGCAATAGAACAACATGTATAGATAGATATATATATATATTTCAACGTCGGTTAAAAGCTTTATGACGCCATAATGAAACTAAATTGTTTAAATGTTGGCAACACAAATATTGGAGGGCAGTAAACCGATTTAATTTCCTGCAGCCCGGCCGCATAACTATGGTAATCAAGCTGGCAGGTACCTAACTCTTTCCTCTTGCCCTGCAACCCGCAGACGTATAACTAATCACGATGCCACCGCAGCTAGACTCCATTATTTACTCAACTGCTTTCATTGATTGGTTCTGATTGGAAAGACCCGTTCGTGCTCTCGTTTCTATATACGCCACCAGCGGGAATTTCGTTGAAATTCGTTAATTCGACATCGAATCGGTTAACCGAAAACTTTCAACGTTTTTCCGGAAATCAAAGAGGAATGTACGTACTGCTAAATTAATAAAAATGAAGAACCAGATATGTGCGATAACGATTGTTGAAGAATATGAAAAATGTCGAAGTTCAAATTGAAAATGGTCATCAAAATCGAAGTTAAAATACGAGGAACGACAGAAAATTTGTTTGAGTTTTGGAAAAAGGAGCTTAGGATTTTCTGTTACACCAAGTGAACCGAATTTACGTATTGTTAATTTTTCTCCTTCAAAGTTAAAAGAAATAGTTATCAATAATTATAAACAGAAAAACTATATTGGTAGAGCAGCTCTATTACTTGGTCAGTGGTGGATTTACCACTAGGCAGACTAGGTAACCGCCTAGGGCCCCAAGGCAAGACCATTTTTGTAGATCCTATTTTGAGGAACAATTTTAATTCAAAACATTTTTTTAATTTAGTCAATAGTTACGGTTTTACAGTACAATTAGTGCAAATCATTGATATATACGTATAATATATGTTATATATATATATATATATATATATATATATATATATATATATATATATATATATATATATTATTCTGTAATTTTTATATTTCAAATATGTAAAATATTTATTTATATTGCCTGGTCTTACGTGATGGATTCCCGGCTTATAGATTTGAATTCTTAACTTACCAATATGAATAAAACACTACCCTTCCAATACGAAACAATTTATTCAAATTACATGTACAACTAATAATTGAATTAAACAATCTCAACCACTCTCTCTCATACACCCCGTAGATATCCTATTATGTTATTGTCAGTAATCTTAATTGAACCATCAATAAAGATTGTCGAATCTGAATTATAATAAAAAAATATATATTTAATTGATTTAGCTCAGTCGCAAATATTAATTATGTGGATAATTGTTTTTATTATAAATATCTCAGGCTACACGAATGTAGGATCGGGGGTTACTTTGAATAGAATATACTAAAATTGAACTGTTAAATTGTAACTTCCGCGTATCTCTTGTGAGTCTCCACCCCTAGAATTTAGTAATCTCCGTTCCGTCTATAAATCTTCTAACTTTTAAGTGAGAATATTGAAAATCAACCAAACCTAACATATCCTTTATCTATGGTGAGAATAAGACACTAACCACAATCTTTTGACAAAGAGTTTGGTTTTCAAGTTTATTTAAGATTGTATGTGATGAATTTAAATAATTAGTTTATAATCAAAATCATTATTAGATGCTGTATAAAAAAAACACAATCGAAATACATATGATGGTCATACTTGAGATTTTTGAAATGGAGATTATTCAGGTTAGTAAATATCAAACAAATACTTCTTCTGTCTTGAATCGTACCTCTTTTTCAGATTTTGTTATACTTGGGACATTCACTAGGTTTTTACTTTGGAAAAATATTTCATATTGATAAAAATAAATACCTCAGAACCAGGACGTTGAACTTATCAGCCTTGCATTAATTATTCTTCTACCATACACCGGGCACTGGTATAGAATAAAATAATATTGCCCCTCTGTTGGAATGCTCTCACTTTCCATGATTAATGTTGGAACTTAAAAATATCACTTTATGTATTGTAATAGTAGAGAAGTACTTCTGATAAGTAGATATACTTTTTTCTTATAATGGACAGGCTTTTTCCACCAATCTTGTTAAATATTTCCTGGTCTTAATTTTGGTTGACGTTTACTTCTCAATATTCAAAATCAACAACCTTCTTTTTTCATCATCCTGCCTTCTCATTAGCCAAAAACCAATTATCTCCTAGGCAACTGTCAGTAACTTTATTGTTTAAGAATATCCAAAATTATTTTATTAGAACTTTTTTTAACATACTTATTCTTCGAAACTAATGTTCTCAATGAATTCATTATAAAATTTCCATTCCAAAAATGTCTTATTTGTCCAGTTTTGTACTAAAATAAGGTTAGAATAGAGCACAATGTCTCTTCCTCTTGTCTCTCTTCTGAACCCCTTTCTGCAGCCCTAGACCCAGATATTCGAGTCTCAGTCTGATATATAATGATACCACTTTCAAATGAGACCATTGGAAATATTTAAATCAGCTTTAAAGTTATTGAAATCAAATCATGATTTTGTGACGATTAACTTTCCGATAATTATTTGTATTTCTCATGACATCAATTTCTAGACCATTTATGTAGTATAATTATACAAAATGTGTGAACATTTATATCATTGTAGGTCAAATTTCTGAATTGAATAATTATATAGGTATTTGTAATACTGTGTTAGCAAAATTTTCAAAATATTAAATCTATATCGAAATCTTTATTATTGGTTTAATTATAACAATATTGCTGTATGAGATAAACTATTTTTATGTACTCGTATATTAACAATTTTACTGATACAAGTAATTCCCATTGCGAAAGATTTAGACAATAACGGAACAACCATGATTCATGAATATAAGAATTTACATACAGGGTCTTCTCAAAAAATTGACTTTTATCGATGATTCACAGTATGTATGAAAAAACTTATAGACTACATGTATAAGGTTAGCAAAAATATCATATTTATAATAAAATGAATATACTGTGGACCAAATTAGTACGATAAATTATTTGTTTTTATGTTCTTATAATATTACATGAAAATATATTTGTTAAATCCTTATGTTTCATTAATTGATGTTTTTCGCAATAACCTCCTGAAGAAGTTGTGAATTAACAATGAAATATATAGGCACTTCGAACAAAAGAGTTTGAGTATCGATACAGACCGATTACCCAATATTTACCTTTCGTTTCCTATATATATATATATATATATATATATATATATATATATATATATATTATTATATTTTATATATTTATATATATTTTTTTTGTTTCATGTAGAATAATAGAGAATGTTGTTCGACTAGCTCAGGGTAAATGTATCATAGTTGGGCATGAGTACTCCTTAATCTCTTTGAGTTCAGGTCTAAAGTTTTTTTTATATGATTTATTATTTTGTTTTATATCTATATATATATAAATCTCGTGTCACAATGTTTGTCCTCAATGGACTCCTAAACCACTTAACCGATTATAATAAAATTCGCAAACCATGTGCAGTTCGATCCAACTTGAGAGATAGGATAGTTTAAATCTCAAATTATAGTCGCAATTTTAATTTATTGCTAATTATTTGTCTGTTATTAGTCACTATTCACAATTATCTGTTAAGTCCAAATGATTCTAACAGATGTCGATACCTTTCGACTGGGTTGAGTGAGTAATCAATACATGGCGCTGCTATGGTAAATCTACGAACGTGTCATATAAGCTACATTTTAACAGCATAATTACCACGTGTTGTTGACGCTATAAAATTAATTAAATTTATTTTGTAGTGAACCAAATACCGTATAATTCAGCTAATTATTTGTCTGTTATTATTTGACAGTCACAATTATCTGTTAACTCCAAATGATTCTAACAGATGTCGATACCTTTCGACTGGGTTGAGTAAGTAATCAATAGATGGCGCTGCTATGGTAAATCTACGAACGTGTCATATAAGCTACATTTTAACAGCATAATTACCACGTGTTGTTGACGCTATAAAATTAGTTAAATTTATTTTGTAGTAAATTATTAAAACGAAATACCGTATAATTCAATTATTTCCACTTTTTAAATTTTTGGTGTTAGCATAGCCGGCCACGTGTTACTTAGACTGAAGTGTAAATTGAATTCATATTATAATGAAGATAATACAGTGAAATTAATCATGTTTTTTACTTATTTGTGCTTCATTGATCAAAACTTTATAATTTAATTTGAATATATGTATGTAAGTATTATCACATAATTATAAAATTTAATTAAAATGTCAATGCAAAAATGATACACAATTTTCTACAATCTTTCAATAGTTGTACAAATATTTTTTCATTGTTTTTATTTAACCTCTATTAAAAAATATTTAGCACTTATTATTTCAATGTGCTATGATAACAAGTTTTCTCTTCCGTAATTTGAATCCACCTCAATTATGTAACGGTACGCGTTTGGTCATCAAAAAGATCACCGGAAACATTCTTGAAGCAACCATTTTGGCTGGGAAGTTTAAAGGAAAAGTGGTCCTGCTGCCACGTATTCCGATGATACCATCAGATTCTACCATACCCTTCAAAAGGCTACAGTTTCCAATTCGTTTAACTTTCGCAATGTCTATAAATAAATCTCAAGGTCAAACAATGTCCATTTGTGGTTTAGATTTGGAAAATCCATGTTTTTCTCATGGGCAACTATATGTTGCGTGTTCACGTGTTGGGAAACCGTCGAATCTATTTGTGTTAGCTAAAGACAGATTAACCAAAAACATTGTGCACCGATTGGTGTTAAATTAAATTGAAATTGAAAGTATTTATAATTCAAAAAAATAGATATTAATGTTTAAAAGTTTAAGACTGTCTGCCTTGCCTACCTCATTCATGAGTTTAAGCGTCACATGTTATTTACTGTATTATACTGTAATATACTTATATTTGTTATAAAATTAAATGGAAATAATAAATATGATAAATTTTTATTTTGTACCTATTGATTTCTGCTTAATATCAAGTGTAAGAACATTTTAATTAATTGTGTTCAACGTACTTCCCCTTCAAATCTCAATCCAGTGAATTTGTATACCAACATCAACATTTTCGTCTTTGTTCGTAAATAATTTCATTGTACTGAAGGGTTATAGTAGTAGAAAGTCAAATAAGGAGATCACCATATTTTTTTACAAATACCATCTGTGTGAAAAAGTATAGTGGACTCCGTGACTGATGTTCTCTTATTATTCCTCTTAGATTGTTTACTATAATGTAATATAACAAAAACTTTAGCCACAGCAACGCGTGGCCGGGTCAGCTAGTATTTTAATAAAGAATTATTTGTTTTTGTCTATTATTTAAAATAAAATTATACCTTGTATAAATTTATGTTGAGACGCCTATGTTATTGTTTATATTCCTGTTTTTAATAGAGGGTATAGAAACAAAAATGAACACTATAATTATATATTGTCAAACCTACGTTGGAAATTGGAAAAGAAATATATGTATTAATATAAACAAATTTAAAATCAAAATAGTGGAACAAACAACTAAAATTTGATAATTCAACAATTAGGTACCTTAGCGCAAATTTATATTGTTTGAAATGGCCAAAATTTGGAATTTCAAATTGGTTAACACTAACCTTTCACTAACAATGATGTCTTCTGGCACCGATGATCACCAATATCCAATACCACCACCTCTCATATTAATATGTCAACTGCATTCACTCAACCTGAACTCCAGCTTGACAAAACTTCTCCAGGTAAGTCTTGAAATTCTTCACCGTGTCCCGTTTAACGTTTCAATTAGCTTCTAAATCTTCTCAAGATACTTCTTCAACTTTATTTAACTTTTTTCTGTTACTTTTCTTGAGTTTTATGAGAATTTTATTTTACTACGTCCTCTCTCCAAAATATCATATATCATCTTCCTTCATTTTCCAAAAATTAACAACCCTCATTTCTCCTGTCCGTTGCCATGGACAAAACTCATCATCTCACTAGATTTTTTTAACAATAATTTAGAAATCAGAGGTTTTCATTTAATTTCATATTTTTCTTAACTATTTGATGATATTTAATGCTTTGTTTATTTCCAAAATAATTCAATTTATCTATTTAAAACTCTACTTTTCCAAAAATATCCCTATTTATAAAAAAAACCTCTGATTGTATAAAACTATTTCATTCTAAATGAAACAAATCTACAGTCTGATTACTCTGAAATACATATGCAATCCTTTTCCAATTATATTAGAATTCTTCCACAATTAGTGTTCATTATAAAGGCGGACTGAAATTTCTATTTACAAAATTTCCTTATATGTTATTTTACATCCTCGCTTTATACTCTTGTCAAAATTATATAGTTCTATGACAATGAATCCTGTCGCGCACAACGAAATCTGTCGCTGATGTTTCATGTTTTGAAATTATTTTGACATTCCAATCTTGTTGACAGTTCTCAGTGTCATTATAATAGTAAACATCAAAAATAATGAATTTACTACTAATTCTTATTAAACATGATGTATTGTAATAATATAAATACATTTATTTATTCTTTTAGGGGTTTAGATACTTTTAATGACGTATATGCCAAATTTACAAATTATTATATTGTTTAAAGATGATTTTTATGGTCTGATATACAAGTTATGAGTGAATTATTTTAGGAAGCACTGACAATGGTGAGTGTTTTGAATATTATTTTAGCATCTCTATATTTACATTAAACAAACGATATCATAGGTACATATTCAATATATAACTAACTCTAATTTCATTCATATCATGAAAAACAAATAATTCGGCAACTTACAACCAAATTCACGCTTGAAAACCTCACACTCCAACACCTTCAAACCCTTATAGATGTTCTGATGAGTTCAAATCCCCTCAAATTCAATTTTAACAGATATTAGCCATGTTAATAGCTGCTTAAATTTCAATTTCACATTAAATCTTTTTATTCATTGATTTCCTCTATAATAAACTGTGTCTGTTCATTCCTTGTAATGTATTAATCTTGACTTGACCTGTCTATTTTATAAATCTACTTAACCTACTATTTACAAATAACTATTATGTATTAATTTGAGTACTTGCAAGATTATTTATTATTCATTTAAGAGTAGTAATTATTATCCTATATACAACATTCTACATTTCACAATTCATTTATTTATCTCTAGAATTGCTTATAAAATTATTATTTATTTTCTATTTCAGATTTAACTTCAATGTTTTATTTATAATCAGATATTATTATTTATGAATACCAACCTTTAAATGTTATTTTTTTCTTCTTTTTAATAAATGATTTTGAATTATTAGTAGTATCTATTATTTTAGCTTGTCATATGGGTGCTTCATATAGAGGTATAGTATAGTTTATTATTCTGGCATACTTATTATCTAATATCTATATCTTTGTTAAAACTAATGGATTTATATACAGTGTACATGTTATTTTTATAATTCCTTCTTATCATTTTCATACTTCTAACATTTCAGTCCATGCAAATCATTTAGCCACTATCAATTCCATCGACACTATTTTCTCATTCCTATTCATTAAATTATTTATAATTATATACTTTTTACCCTCACAATCTAAAATTCCACTCAATTCCTCTTCTTTTTAATAATAATTATTTTATTTATTTTCAATCTTATTCAACCATATCTTGATTTTGAAAGTCTATTTATCATCCATTAAATCTCAATTTCATTTCATATTTATTATTGATTTATCTTTATATCTTTCCAGTACATCTGTTCCAATAATTACATTCTATCTATGTTCATAATTACCATTAGTAAGATATCTATAATTGCCATATATTTTTCATTCACCTCTTTATTTTTATATTATTTCTGCACCTAATTGTATTATTTAAAATATTGCATTTTTTATCATTTACTAAATTGTAATTCATTTTTCAAATTTGTTAATCATTATTATCATTTAAATTGTTGTAGTTATTAGCCGAATACCTATCTATTCTAATTATATATTTACACATTCTAATTTCTATCTATTTTATCAAACGTTTCACTTCTTACAATTCTTTCTATTCATTAGCTCATTCTTTGTATAATTGAAGGACGTGAAAATTTATTTTTCCAGTTTCATTTCCTTATAAATATTAAAAACAAATATTAAACAAAATAAAATTATCCTATATTATTTACACACTTCAGTCTCATAATATCACTTATTCCCCCTTCTAATTCATATTATTCATAGTACTTGAAAACATTTTCAATATTAAATACTCCTCTTAATTTTCCTGTATGTGAATCTACTAATCTATAGCTGTTCTGGGCATTTTCATTATCTACTACATATGGACCTTCAAAATATGGGAGTAGCTTGGCACATACATTCTCTTTTCTGTTTGGTACTCTTAACGCTTTAACTATCACCATCTCTCCTTTCTTAAAAGTCACCCTATCCTTTTTATTTTTATTTGTTCTCTTAATGTTATTTATCAATGTAACCTCAGAACCTGTATCCAGAAGAATATTACATGAAATATTTTGTATTTTTCCTTTAGATTAAGATTTTCATTGTCAATACTATCCCCATTTTCATCAATAAATTCCCTTGGATGCTCATATTTAGAAGAATAAATGATATTATGGACATAGAAGCGATTTAGGCAAAATCCCTATGGTCCTGTCCTGTGACAGTTTCCCCAGGTCTATCATCTTCCCTATTTTGATTATCCCTACTATTTCTTTCATTCTGGCTACAACCTGTATTTTGTCTATTATAATTTCTCTCTTGATTTTGTTGATTATTATTCCTTCTTTCATAATAATTTCTTCTTTCATTATAATTGTTTCTTCCTTCCCCTCTATTCTGTTGCCAACTTCCATTCCTGTTACCATTATAGTTTCTTCGTTCGTATCCTCCTTGGTTTCCTCGATCTTCATACTGTCTATATCCATTATTTCTACCTCCATTGCCATAGTAATTTCCCCGATTATCTATACCTACTAAAGTTCCTAGCATCTCCATTGTTCTCCCTAAAATTTCTATTATCCTGTCTATCATTATCATTATAATGATTTCCTTGATATTGATTTGTCCGATTGTATCCACTCTGATTTGCTACACTCCTCTCTAATCTTTGCAGATAACTTGACAAATGTTCCATCCTTTTGATGTTATGCAGAGCTATGGTCTCTGCCATTTCATGATTGAATTGCCTAGATATGTATAAGACTATTTCTTCTTCTCCCATTTCCGGTTCTAAATATTGTGCTGTGTTGTACAATGTCATAGCGTACATATTAATGTTTCTGTTACGACCATAGTCAAACTTTCCGAAATATAATCTTTCCCGGAAACTTGCCTGTTGAATTTCTCCCCAAAAGTAATTTAAAAATCTGTTTTCAAAATCCCTTAAATTTTCTATTTTATTTTCCTCGTTACAGAACCATAGTAATGGCATCCCACTTAACATACCCCTGATTACTAATTTCATTTTCGCCAGATCCCTAATATTTTAAACCTTACTTCTCACAATTGTGATAAATACTTTGGGATGAATATGATTAATATTTCCATCATACCTAATTGCTCCATCCTCAAAATCTGCTGAAGGTACTACAACTGCCCTCGAATTCTGTTCTAAACTTCCTCCTATTCTCCTCATTTCTTCATTTGTATCTCTCAGCTTCCTATTCATTCCGCCCATCTCCTTTTTAAAATTGTTGTCCCATAACTCATTCTTTTTAGCACACATCTCTGTTTGTTTTTCTACTCTAACTTATAAGTCCTTAATTTCCCTGCCAACATTTTCTTTAAAATTCTGCATCACTTCTTCACTTACTTGTCCCTGTAATTTAATAGAACCCACTTCTTTGGTTAATTTTTCATTTTGTTTTGTGACTTCTATTTGAATCATATTTGATATATTTTCCTCAAGACGTTTTCCCAATTCTTGAACTTCTTCTACCACATGCTTGTCTATACGTTCTCTGATTTTAATGCCATTTTCTTGAATTTCCATCCGCAAATTTTCATTCTGGCCCTTCATATCTTCTTTTACCTTTTCAATCTGCTTTTTACATTGCTCGTTCTCCTCCCTAACTTTCTTAATCTCATTCAAACTTTCCATTTTCACCTCATCAATTTTCTTTTCTAAGTTATTCATGTTCCCCTTTATATCATTCATATCTCCCCTCATCATGTCCATCTTCTCATTTATATCTCCCTTCATTGTGTCCATCTTCCCATTCAAATTATTCTCCATATTAATCAAAAATTGAATAAATTGGTCATTATGACTCACACTAGGTTGTCTCCTATTGTCTTGTTCTTCCTCATCTCCTACTGTCATATCTCCTTCTGATTGTTCCATTCCTTGTTCCAAGTACTGCACTTAAAAATCACCCATACCATGTTCTCTTTCTTCATCTGAACTTCCTTCTGTACCTAGCTGTTTTCCGTCTCTTAGTGTCATTTTTCTCTCCATCGTATCTACTTATTTTTATTTAATATAATCAAAAAAAAAATATTTTAATATTATTTATAATTAGATGCAAAAAAATGTTTTAATACCACACCCCACGTTGCGGTGTCAAGTTATAATATAACTCGTTTTATTTCGACAAGTTATTATATATTATATTTAAAAGAGGAATTTTTTTATTGTTTTGTATAGATTCATAAAAAATTATTTGTATTGGTCTTTTATTTAAAATAAAATTATACCTTGTACAAATTTTTGTTGAGACGCCTATGTTATTGTTTATGTTCCCGTTTTAATAGAGGGTATAGAAACAAAAATGAACACTATAATTTTATATTGTCAAACCTACGTTGGAAATTGGAAAAGAAATACATGTATTATTATAAACAAATTTAAAATCAAAATAGTGGAACAAACAACTAAAATCTAATAATTCAACAAATAGGTACCTTAGCGCAAATTTATATTGTTTGAAATGGCCAAAATTTGAAATTTCAAATTGGTTAACACTAACCTTTCACTAACAATGATGTCTTCTGGCACCGACGATCACCAATATCCAATACCACCACCTCTCATATTAATATGTCAACTGCATTCACTCAACCTGAACTCCAGCTTGACAAAACTTCTCCAGGTAAGTCTTGAAATTCTTCACCGTGTCCCGTTTAACGTTTCAATTAGCTTCTAAATCTTCTCAACATACTTCTTCAACTTTATTTAACTTTTTTCTGTTACTTTTCTTGAGTTTTATGAGAATTTTATTTTACTACGTCCTCTCTCCAAAATATCATATATCATCTTCCTTCATTTTCCAAAAATTAACAACCCTCATTTCTCCTGTCCGTTGCCATGGACAAAACTCATCATCTCACTAGATTTTTTTAACAATAATTTAGAAATCAGAGGTTTTCATTTAATTTCATATTTTTCTTAACTATTTGATGATATTTAATGCTCTGTTTATTTCCAAAATAATTTAATTTATCTATTTAAAACTCTACTTTTCCAAAAATATCCTTATTTTTAAAAAAAAACCTCTGATTGTATAAAACTATTTCATTCTAAATGAAACAAATCTACAGTCTGATTACTCTGAAATACATATGCAATCCTTTTCCAATTATATTAGAATTCTTCCACAATTAGTGTTCATTATAAACGCGGACTGAAATTTCTATTTACAAAATTTCTTTATATGTTATTTTACATCCTCGCTTTATACGCTTGTCAAAATTATATAGTTCTATGACAATGAATCCTGTCGCGCACAACGAAATCTGTCGCTGATGTTTCATGTTTTGAAATTATTTTGACATTCCAATCTTGTTGAAAGATCTCAGTGTCATTATAATAGTAAACATCAAAAATAATGAATTTGCTACTAATTCTTATTAAACATGATGTATTATAATAATATAAATACATTTATTTATTCTTTTAGGGGTTTAGATACTTTTAATGACGTATATGCCAAATTTACAAATTATTATATTGTTTAAAGATGATTTCTATTGTCTGATATACAAGTTATGAGTGAATTATTTTAGGAAGCACTGACAATGGTGAGTGTTTTGAATATTATTTTAGCATCTCTATATTCACATTAAACAAACGATATCATAGGTACATATGCAATATATAACTAACTTTAATTTCATTCATATCATGAAAAACAAATAATTCCCTATATTTTGGCAACTTACAACCAAATTCACGCTTGAAAACCTCACACTCCAACGCCTTCAAACCCTTATAGATGTTGTGATGGGTTCAATATATATATATATATATATATATATATATATAAATATAGATAATTAAATTTTTAATGTATTTAGTTAGTGTTATTGTTGTTATTTTCTTTTAACGTTTTATTGAAGTTTTACTTATTTACATTTAAAACATTTGATGAGAATCATCTTATGACCTTTAGAGTTTTTGGTTGACGGTGATTGAATAAGGGAGAGACGAGAGAATATTGTGACGGACAACTTCGAAAAAAATCGACTTTGACTGTAAATTGAGGTATTTTCAGAATAAAAGTGTTATATTCACCTCTGGGAATATTATTCAACCTAGACAAACGAAAACAAACCCACATTTTTGGGGGCCTCTCCGGGATGCAGATAAAATTATAGTCGAAGCGAAAACGAGTTGACATTTTCCTGACGTTTAGGATAACGGAAATATTATTGAAAAAAACTATTTTAAAGAAGTTATTCACGGAGGTGAACCTAATTTTGAAGAAGACGGATTTGAAGAAGACGAAAGTAAGAATACTTCGAGCAAAGTAGCAAAAGACGTGAAAAGACGGGAGTAAGACGACTTCGAATACAAGCAGACGAAAAAGTAAAAAGACGGAAGTAAGAATACTTGAAACAAAGCAGCAAAAGACGTGAAAATACGGGAGTAAGACGACTTCGAATACAAGCAGACAAAGAAGTAACACTTGAGGAAGGGAGTAAGAAGACTTCAAAGAAATTCAGACGTAATTGCATATTATTATTGTGGAATAAACAAGGTACGATACATTTTTCGAATAGACGAGCTAGATAATCATATTACACCAGCTGTTAATAGAAGATATAATTGCTTTAATTATTTTGATTGGGTTACGTAATCAATTATTTTGATTTATTAATTAATTATCGTTCCATATTTTGTGAACGTCACGATATTCAGGTTCATTTTGATAATTGCCAAATAAGAAACTAGCTGCAACTTGACTTGTTATAAATTCGTTTGAATTTTGAGGCATAAGGTGAATTCTGTTTGTAGTATTATTTGATTATTTATTTTAACATATTCATTGATATCGTATTTATTTTAATTGCGTACAATGACTAATTTGGAAGATATTCCAAGAATCCGAAAAAATATTTCCAGTAGTTCACTTAAGGCAGTACAGGCTTTACAAGTAGTCGCCTTTGGAATCGAGGGGGAAGGCAGGAAAACGCTTAAAGAGGTACGTGAATTTTCTGGTTTCCATTTAGACAGAAAGTCTTCGAAATATGCACAAAAAATAAATGAGGTAAAACAGAAAGTGCAGTTGCCTGATCTTATTGCTATTTGTAATATACCTAATCTTGATTATTCTGGTAGTGATGAAGAAGTAGTTGCACGCATTTGTTCCTTCATGAATGACCTACAGTCAAATGATGAAAATGAAGTAACAGATAATGAAGTGGAAGAAGAATCGGAAGGTGAGATGAATTCCGATGAAGATGAGAATGAAAATAATGAAGTTAACAAGAATAACGAATCTTTTGAAAATATGAAGCTAAAGAGTTCGTTTTCATTGACATTCAAAGACGTTGAGGATAGTATGAGAACTTTTGATGGAAAAGATAATTATCCAGTTCGAAAATGGATTGAGGATTTCGAAGAAATTTCTAAGCCGACAGGATGGAATGAATTGCAGAAGTTGATATTTGCGAGAAAATCATTGAGAGGACTTGATAGGCTTTTTATTCAGTCAGAATTACAAAATGGATGGTTTCAAAAAAAAAGTTTATTGCGGAATTTGATGTGAAAGTTAGTAGTGCTCAAATACATAAATTACTGATGACAAGGAAAAAGCGGAGGGAAGAGTCAGTACAAGAGTATGTACTAACAATGCGAGAGATCAGAAGTAGAGTCTGAAGTTTTGATTCAATATATAATTGATGGTATACAGGATGATATATCAAACAAACTTATTTTGTATGGTGGAAAAACGTTTGGTGAATTCAAAGAAAAGGTTAAGCTCTATGAACAAATTAAAACTTCGAAAACTACACAGTTCGAAGAGAGAAACGGAGAGGGAAAACACATAAAGTAATGGAAAACTGAAACTAAGAGAGACAAAGACGAGAAAAGGAATAAGAAAAGTAACCTGCGATGTTGTTTTAACTGTGGAGGCAAAGGTCATTTGTCCAACGAATGTGCCGATAAAGCGAAAGGACCAAAGTGTTTTGTTTGTTCTGGTTATGGGCATGTATTGAATAAATGTCCAGAGAAGCATACCGGAAGTGGAAGTTCAAATATGACGATAGTTGAGATGGTTCCAAAAAAATAGCGTTAAATTGAATATTGATAATATTCAATTATTAGCACTTCTGGAAACAGGGAGTGATATCACTGCGATACGACAAGATACGAAGCATACTTTGAAGATATAGAAATAAATGAAGAATTTAATAATCTTAGAGGTATTGGGTCAAACAAAGTCACAACAATGGGATCTTTCAATAGAAATGTCTTCATTAATGGAGAGGAGTTATTTCTGAAAATACATGTTATTCCTTCTGAAGCGTCAAACTTCAAGGCGATTGTGGGAAATGATGTTTTAGCTCAAGTAGATGTTATCATTAGAGATAGTGAAATTGTTGTTTTTAAAAAGGGAAAGCAGAATTTTTTGTGGAAGATAACAATAGACGAAGAAGCTGATAGAGAAACTGATATATTTGATGTTACACATATAAAAAATGAAAAAATTCGGGAAGAATCAAAGAAACTTATAAAATAATAGTATCCTGAGAAGATTATGGAAGCTGATGTTGAAATGCATATTCTATTGAAGAATGAAGAGCCAATATACCAAAGTCCAAGAAGGTTAGCTGTACCAGAAAAAGAAGAGGTTGAGGCGCAAATAGAAGAATGATTTAAAGAAGGAATTATAAGATGTAGTTGATCTGACTTTGCTAGTCCAATAGTTCTCATTAAAAAGAAAGATGGCAGTACTAGAATATGTTGTGATTACAGGAATTTTCCACAACCAACGACTCTTAAAGAAATTCTGTTTGCGAGACTCGAAAAATTACTATCTTGTAAACCAGTAATAAACATTTATAAGCAGGGCGGTGAAATCAATTGGGGGTGTTGCAGAAACTCGACCATTTATGTAATCCCAGAGAAAGAAATCTAAGGGTGTAATATTCGGCGAACGGGGTGGTTACAGAATCGCACCATTTTGACCAATCCATTTTTCAATAAACGTGTCATCAAGATATTCTCTAACTGGCCAAAAAAGTGAGGAGATGCTCCCATCACATTGTTTGCCTTTCATGTGAGGGGATATCTTGAAGTTATTCTGAGAGAGTATTTTGAAGCAAATATAAGTATCTTTGCCCCGTTAATGTTCCTTCATAAAAATAGGGACCAATCAACCGACCGTTAAATATACCGCACCAAACATTTATTACCCATATTGTTTGAGAATTGGTTTCGCTTATCCAGTTAGGATTCTCCTGCGACCAATATTGATAATTATGGGGATTAATAATACCATTGTTATGAAACCTTCATTTATCATGCCATAATATTTTTTCTAAAGGGTCATCTTTGTACGAACGTTTCAGCAATAAAATTTATTCTCCTTTCAGGATCTGCAGGATATAAACCTTGAGTGAAATGTATTTTATAAGGATGGTATTTGTGATTTTTTAATACTCTTTGTACTTCTACGTATTTGTAATTCTTGTTCAAGAAATCGTATTAAGGTGTGTGGATTTACCTGAAGATGAGCCAAAATATTTATCACATTTTCATCTGTCTAAGCGCTGTTTTGATGAGGAACTTGATTTTTACCGCTTGTAAAATAACCAGTTTTTAGCTTTTGTTCGACAAAGACAAAAGTATTTTTGCTTGGAGTTATTCTATGAGGAAAACGATTTCTATACAAACCTTGAGCATGAGTTTTGTTTTTTCCACATTTGCCATAAATAAGTAGTATGTCAACAAATTAATCGTACGTGAAAATTGAAGTCATTATTTACTTATTATTACAGAGTCTTCACAAGACTACGACTAATAATTAATGACAGTTCTTGAATAAACTTCACCTAACAATAATAAATGACAACCTATATTGTTGCTACTATAGTTATTTATTTCATAGCCACCTAAATTTATGAGTGCAAAATATTGCTTTGATAAATTTAGTGAAAGTTAATAGATCTTATTATCATTACTATATTGGTTGTCCCATTTAAAAAAAATATGTTGGAGTCACGTGACCCGAAATGACAGGAAACACGAAAGTCGTTTTATAAGAAAAATAAGCATCAGTTTCGAGTGTTCATATCTGCCAATTTTCATACATGTCATATGAACACTTTTCAAGAATTTGGACTCTCAAAACGTCGTGGAACACCCTGTATATATAAATATATCTTGTTGTTATATATATATATATATATATATATATATATATATATATATATATATATATATATATATATATATATATATTGTTAACATAGAGTGAAACCTGCAACACCCTGTATACAGAATTATGCAAAAATAGACTACATACTTCAAGTAATTAAATTTTTTTTGGAATTTGAATTTTTTTTAAAATGATCTAAAAAGGAGACAATCTGTACTATTTACTATTCAATAGAGAAAGCATATAAAGGATCTAACTGTATTATTATAGAGAAGAATTCAAATAAGCTTTATAAGAATATAGGTGACATAAAACCAACTTCCATATTTAAAAGAGAGAATTTTAAAACGTTTGTTACATATAAATGAAAATAATAACCCATTGTTCTCATTGTCAAAGTAAATTAATATTGTGGTTTGTTTTAAAGAAGTGAATATTAGGGTTTGAAGGAAGTTTTCAATAAGATTATATAAGTATTCAAAATATGTGAATGTAGGAAGTAAATTGAAAACATTAACTCTATGGAATATGACATTTGTTGAACGATTTGACATTCTGAATAAATACTTTAGAAAATAAGAACTGTCATTTAGTGAATTTATTGAAATACAATTTAAGGGAGAAATATATGGGTTATAATCGCTTAAGAGGCTCAAAACAGAATGTTTTAAAATGATGGATGGACAATCCACTATTTGAAATGAAATCTTTCAAATAAGAATTTTGATAACCAATTTTGATTGGTGGAATGCATTTAAGATAATTTTTATCAGCGACAAGTAGATTGCTAATAATAAAAAAATTGAATGGGAACAGTTTGTTGATTATACAGTCTATTGACTAGGTATCTTTTTTTGGGTAGAAATTTTGAAGAAGCAAAATGTATTGAGAAAAATTTTTTTTAACTTTTGAAAAAACAGCAATTTGGCATTAAAAATTGAAGAAAGGAATACATCATACTTGAAAGCTAGTCAGTAATATATTTAAGCAAGCAGAAGTACACATTATAAGAGGAAAATTGGTAATTATATTTGAATACTAACCATAAAACTTATAGATGTAATTAAGTAAAATATTGTATGGTGGAACGGTGTCTCCACCATACCTTTTAGAAAGCTTTGGATTATGTGATTTGATTAAAATGTATTGATGTGGACGAAATGTAGCACCGTTACTGGATATTATGCAAGCTGGATAAATTGTATGTTATTTTCCAAGAGGTAACCTAAAACAAAATATGAACCATTTATTGATGTGAATTAATTGGACTATACAGTGAAAAAAGGTATTTAAAACTATTTTAATTATATATAAAGAAGGTAGAGTAAACTTACCGATTTAGTGCAAATAATTGAACTTTGATATTAAACAGACGCTTATAAGTTTCATCTTCCGCCATCTTTCTATCATAGACGTTTATATAACGGATTTCGTGTTATAAGATTTGTGTTAAAAGTTGCCTATTTTGAATTATATATAGAAATTGTACTTCATTCGAGTGGATGACTTTATTTGAATGAATGATCATAATAGATAATAGGTTTTCACTAATTTATGTCCTGTAAAAGAATAATGTATTTGTTTCTACAGCATTAAATAACGTTTTGCTATTTGAAGAACATTGTGAAATTATTTTCTTGAGATTTTTCATTTCTCTATGGTGATTGCTCCATCTAGTTCAAACATTTGGTAGTTTTAAACTGACATCTATGAATCGTGGAAAGGTTCAACATTAAACACAGGACCGTCTTTAGAGTTTATTTGGAAATAATGATAAAGCAAGTATATTTTGATTAACAAAATTTTTATTGAAAGATATTATTTAAATTTCGGCGCTCATATTAGAAATTGAAATTGTTTTGTTTTTCTACATCTGATCCCTACTCTGAGATCAGAGAGTTTCTCATGCAAAGTAATAATTATTTTACAAATAAATTTTAAATATTACAATATACCGGGCAAACAAAAACTAAATATCAACTAAACTAAACTAAAATTAATAATTCATAGTATCTAAACAATAATTTTAAATATTCTCTCACCCAATATTCTATACAGTATAATATATATATATATATATATATATATATATATATATATTTATATAATATAAATTTTTTTCTCTAATTTCTGTACATTTTCGCTTATAACAAAAGTTGTAGATAATTTAATTTGCAATAAAAAATGTTTCTAAATTTTTCTTATAAGACCAATAGTTTACGAGATAAACCGTAAAAACCACTTCACCCCTTTTGCGGCCGTGGGACAAGGGTGGCGACCCCCACAATTTTGGTTTTAACCTCACACTAACCCCCCCCCCCCTACACAACTGAAAAATAAAATTGCGACCTCTTCTAAAAACGCAAGGTAATGCCTTAAAAATGTAACATTTCAATGGACTAATAAGCTGCGCGACAATGCAATGCTAGTTTCAACGTTGCCAAAATCTGGTGATCCTTCACCAGACCCGGCAACATTGAACATTGACTAGTTTGCTAGTGAGCAGCGATTAGAGAGGCGCCAATGGAGCTATAGGCCCTCGCCCTCTGCCCCTCTCCTCACTCTTGTCATTCGTTTGTTTACTACAAGTAGTACAAGCACAGACAGACTGCGCGCGAGTTGCGTCAATTCACCTGTTTTATACTTTTCGTATAGTTTTTGTTTAGTTTTCGTATTAATGAGAGTTGTTGGCCAGTGCCCATGTTTATGTTTTAGTTTAATTTGTGAAACTTCTACAATAATAAAGAATATTAATGTTATCAAGTTAAAATGAATAAAAACATTCACACAGACAGTGGAGCCTTTAAACGTAAGTTGGAAAAAATTAAAGAGGAGAAGCACTTGGACATGATAAATAAAAACCAAAACCTTGACAACTCCTTTAAAACTATACAAGTTTCTGGTAACAACCTGGTACAGGCTAGGGCTAGCGTTAGTTCTATTTCTGATGAAATAAGAGAAATCTATGCTGCTCCAAGCACTTTTACTGTTTCAACAGAAGTAGCCAATGTTTAAGGAAAAATGGACTCCACCTTACATGAAAACTATTCGAAGGAGTTGACTATTGGCATCGAGTGCTTAAACGCGTTGTCCATGTAATTAAATTCCTTGGCACGCGTGTGCACGCTTTCCGTGGCTCTGGCGGTTCAAAAAAAATATTTGGTACTTCAGGAAACGGCAATTTTATGGGAGCCTTGGAGCTTTTGGTTGAATATGACGATTTTCTGAAAACTTGTATTCAAACCCGAGGAAACCCTGGTTCTGCTAAAGTGAGCTATTTATCAAAAACCATTTGTGATGAATTTGTTGAGCTAATGTATAAGAAGGTTGTGTCTGTAATAGTAATGAATGTTCGTTATGTTTTGAGTGATGGTCGTCCAGTGGAGCGATTTATATCTTTCAACAAATTAAAAGCCCACTCTGGAGCACACATGGAAGAAATGATTTTGAACAGTCTTTCAGAGTTAAATATTGCAGTCAGTGACATGAGAGGACAGTCGTATGACAATGCGGCTAATATGTCAGGCAAATACAATGGCCTGCAAGAGCCCGTAAAAAAACATAACAGCTTGGTTGAATACATTCCTTGTTCTGCTCACTCATTGAACTTAGTGGGTACTAATGCTTGTAGGTTTGGTAAAAGGCAGTGAAACAACAAAAAAAACTACTTCCAAAAAGACTTGATACGACTAGATGGCCTGCTAAATGGCACGCAGTAAGAGGTCTTTTACTCAATTACTGGAGCTACCATGATGCTTTGAGAAAAATAGCCGATGACCCAGATGAAACAAATGTTACAAGAGCAGAAGCAAACGGACTCTGCAAAGAGTTTTCAAAGTTAAAAATAGATATCATGCTTAACATGTGGTATGATATTTTAGAACGGTTTAACAAAAGCAGTGAAATAGAAAATAACTACTGACCTAAATGCCAATCTTTGAACAAATATGTAGAAGGACTGAGATATAGTTATGATGTTTATGAGAGAAAAGGTGTGGAGTTATCAATAACAGAAACTTATGCTATTGATGTGGAAACAAAGAGTCGGCCAAAGAGGAAACCCATTGCTGATGAAGTTAGAGAAGGGCGTGATACCGAAGTTGTGTTTAGAGGGAAAGAGGAAATGAAGATTAATACTTCCTTGGTTGTAATTGATAGGCTTTCAACAGAATTAAATAAAAGATCAGATGTGTACTATACATTAAATAAGAGATTCCAGTTTTTGAACAATTTAAGTGTAATGACAAACGAAGAAATAAGAGAAAAAGCAACTGAATTAGCAAACATTTACCAATAAGACATTGGAAGTGATTTTGCTGAAGAATGTGTACACTTTAAGGACTTTGTTGAAGGACTTGGGTTCTTTGAAGAAGATAAAAGTAAAAGAGAAAAAGAAATGACAAAACACAGAAATTTACCATTGGATTTCCCACAACTTATTCGTGACAAACAATTAACTACACTCTTCCCAAACTTGGACACGATCCTAGTTCTGACGCAAGATTGTCTAGTTTAGCAAGTTTTGTAGCTAATGCTGAACTTTGTAATAACTTGGACTTTGATGAACTGAGTTTGCAGCTCAAAAAGCAAGAATAGTTTAGAGTTTAGGTATAAAATATCATTTATTTGTATATGACTGAACATAATACAATATACTGTAGATCTGTAGTTCATTTTGTCATTGTGCGTTAATACTTTACAAATCCACATTCTAAATTGAAAATAATGACTTTTCCACTTGTAAGAGTTGTTGATTTTTCACCCGCATAGAGTGAAAAAGCCGCTCTTTCCATTTTTTCACTTTACATATAAAAAGAATCTGAATATTAATATTAAAGTAATTAACTTCTGAACTGGATAGGCTATAAACTTTTGATTTTAAAATATCCAAGCGTACATGGAATAATTATTTCAAAGAAAGTCAACCGCAAATTAATTTTCTTGTTGGTTTTTGACGTTTAATTTGTTTCAAAATAGCTTTTAAAAATCTTAAAACTTGCCATTTTCGGTTAAATTTTAGAAAATACATCCCGGATGTAGGGGCCGCTCGAAAAGCCTTGCCTAGGACCTCCAATGTCTTAAATCCGCCACTGTACTTGGTCACTTTAGTAATTTTCTCTTCTTAAACTGCTATATGCTATTGGATGTTGGAGATTATGTCGGTTATTTCTATCTTACTTACTAAATTTACAAATAATGACCCGTTAATATCATATCTGGAAGTATGTTCTCCAGTAGAAAGCCATAGCATACAATAAACAATTGCTCATTTTTATTTTATAAATTGTATCAAAATATTAAAATAAAATCCAACTGAAATAATTTACCGACGGAATCAATGTTCGGCAGTACAGACCTGTTCATAATCATATGAATCTCTTCTGATTGAAGCTTTATAAAGTTATATCTCTACCTCTGCCAGATGTTATTATGTCAGAAGCAGCGGGAGGTGGTTCCATTAAGAGAAAGGGTGCACATTTGGGTCGATCAAATCTGAAAATTATAGCCTATGTCACTAGCAAATTTCATATTACGTCCTGATTATCTCATAGATTGGACGACCGAAGTCTATTATCCAAGAGAGGAATGTATGCGGTGTAACAACGGAATGAGGAAAGCGTTTGGATTTTGATATAACGGTTTTGAAATTTGCAACAGATATTAATGAACGTCGTTTAACTATCTGGTGATTTTATGCTTAAATTAATTAAAAATTTCCACAAATGGATAATTCGTATTTATTTGGTGGATTTGATTAAATCTACTATACACCACCCTGAAGTTAACCATGAAGAAAATAACAAAAAAATAAATGAATATGTCTCACTAGCAGACGAACAAGTGTTTATATCAGGGAGATCCTGCACAGATGCCATCTTCGTCAAAAGATAAATATCGGAAAAATTAATCGATTGGTGTAATGGTTTGGAATCATTTATGAAAAATATTCTCTATAAATAACCAGACGTTCATCTTAGAAAATGGAAAAAAGTAAATACCTTTTTTAATTTTTCTATATTGATTCATACTTGGTAAAACAAAATCATAAATATTACAGTCTGTTTATTTTAAAGTAAATAATAACCTATATTGTTTACAATCTGATCTTCTTCTTCTTCTTCATTGAATTATTTGTTGATCTGCGATTATTAACACCTTACCTGCCACGTGGTACAAACGCTGGTACACTACCATACCCCGACCGAGTTTCCGTTTGGGCCAGTGGTACAACTGTTGTACCACTGCCACGATTTATACGTACAGGCCAGTGATTCGAAGACTGGTACATTTCGCGTATATTTTATCATGGGAGGTTGAATAAGTGGGCCTGATTGATATAGTAATGCAATGTCCCTGGGAAAAATTAAACTTATTACATAGAAAAAAATATTTATTTCGGAGGTAAGAAAAAAAAACAGAAAAACTAAAATAAATCTATGTAAAATTATAGAAAGTCATATAAGTAAGAACAAAAATCAAATTAATGAGATTTTAAAGTATTGAACTATAATGTTTATCAAAAAAACACTCTACGCAGTAATTTTTATCACGTGCCTCACATTTCCAAGTACTTCTTGTAGCTTTGTTTATGGCTATAGACGCTATGAATTCCAAAGAAAGTTCACTGTAACACATAACGCATCGACGTCTGGTTCCTAAAATAAGTCCGTGGGTATTGTTAGATATATTTTCGGGGACAGCATCTACCCCTTGGGAAGATAATACCCTCTCTAAAATTTTTTCTCTGAACTCTGTAATGGGAAGTTTTTCATGGGTGATATTTCTGTAGGTCATATGGGCATTTACATCTGCAGTTCCGAGAAGTAATTCTATAGCAAGTTTGCGGTACCATTTCATACCTTTACTTAGGGGACTATTATATGATTTCATCTGATCGGACATATCAATATATGCCTTGGAGCAAGCGTACATGGAATAATTATTTCAAAGGAAGTCAACCGCAAATTAATTGTAGCTTTGTTTATGGCTATCGACGCTATGAATTCCAAAGAAAGTTTACTGTAACACAAAACGCATCGACGTCTGGTTCCTAAAATAAGTCCGTGGGTATTGTTAGATATATTTTCGTGGACAGCAACTACGCCTTGGGAAGATAATACACTCTCTAATTTTTTTCTCTGAACTCTGTAATGGGAAGTTTTTCATGGGTGATACTTCTGTAGGTTATATGGGCATTTACAACTGCAGTTCGGAGGAGTAACTCTATAGCAAGTTTGCCGTACCATTTCCTTAAGGGACTATTATATGATTTCATCTGATCGGACATATCAATATAGGCCTTGAAATTATTGTACTCTACTATCAATTTTGGTTTCTGCCTTTCACCATTTCTGTGTTTTAGTGTTACTACTTCAGCAGTATGTTTTGTACTTATAGCCAGCACGTTTCGCTTATCCTTCCATTCTAAAACAACTATACCTGCTGCTTCTCGTGCGATGACTTCATTTTTATAAAGTGTTTATTGTGTCACATCTGTTGGATTCCATTTTCTATTAGCTCGAAGAGTTCCAACCAAGTGTGTATCTCTTTCTAATAACTTTCGTGTCAGAGCAACACTTGTATAATAATTGGCCACATACAGTATTCGAGCTTTATCCAATAATTGCTTCAAAGTTTCATGACAACTTCTGCCGATTCAGAGCCAGTAAACGTTTTACTAGATTTACCGCAGTATACATCAAGATCATAAGTATATCCCTTCTCTACACAGATTTTGTAAAGTTTTATAGCGAATTTGTGTCGTTTATTCTTTATGTATTGACGAAAGGATAAGCAGCCCCTAAAAGGTACTACACTTTCGTGAATACACACATTTTCTCCTGGTAAAAGGGTATACTGGATTAGTCTCTCAGCATATTTATTAGTTGTCTAATTTTTTGTAATCTGTCAGTGGGCTGAACAGTTGCTTGGTTGTTACTAAAATGAACTACTCGAAGTAATAGTTCGAACCGATTTCTCGACATGTACTTGTTAATAGAAGTAATGTATATATTCTTGGTACTCCAATAATCAGACAACTTTGGTAAGCGGCACAATCCCATCCAAAGCAACACAGTTATGAAGATCTCAATTTCTGTACGATTTGTGTCAGACTAGCGACTTAATCGTGATTTTTGGTGCATTGTATCTTGTTGCAATTGATAAGCGTACCTGTTTGTTTCAATCACTACCATATCGATGATTTCGTCCGTTACAAACAATTTGTAGAAGTCATAAGGTTCTTTTCCCACATACATCTCATACAGTTCAGTTTTGATTCCTTCGTCCTTCCTAGTAACAATATACTTGCACTTCTTCATTTTCAGCCGTATTCTGAGTTACGACGTATTCTAATATTTCAGAAATTGTATCCAAATAACGGACTTCGGAATCTAATTGCATCGCGGGCAAAATGTTTGCGTTTGAAGGCACAGGCAAATTAGTTGGTTCTTGCATCAAAAAATATATATCGTTGTATACAAATGTATGTGTTATGAACATTATTGACCTACCAAGTGTATTATCTTTCTCTGACTAGGAATTTAACTTTTTAGTCGTTTTGAAGATGTACTTGGTTCATTCTCTTCATGTAAAGATATCTCAGGCAAACTATATGCTTTAGTTTCTTGCTGTAAAATAATTTTATGTCAAAGCATACTAAATATACTGAAATATCAGGTATGCAGGAATTTTCGGAATTAAGAAAAATGTTAACATAGTAATTATCTCTTAACCGAAGATTTCTGTAATACCTAACTGAAATAAAGATAATTACTTACTAAAACACTCCGTTTTGTATTCTTCAATGAACTTTTTCGCAGAATAGGAGTATCGCTGTCTGAACTACTGCATTCACATTCATAATCTTCGTTAGGATTGTATTCGTCCGAAGAACCAGCTTGAAATGGGTCGTCTTCTTCATCAGACATAAAATCTGCCCAAAGCTTTTGCAATTTTTCTTGCCCCTTCTTCGAAACTCATAATTATTTTGGATTATCCTCACAACCTCTCGTTTCGACAACTGACACACAATTGAGCAAACCTGAACAGTAAAATCAATGCGTTCAGGGACAATGGTACAGACGTTCTATCATTGGCGAAAATTGTCATGAATGACTAAAAATAGATATTTTTTAATGTTTGGTTCCAATTTTTCGAAGCAATTTCGGATTTAAGATAGCCTGAAATAAGTAAAAAAAAATAACTTGAATTTGTATTTTTTCTTCAACAGAATTGGGGAGATGCCCTAAAGGGGATTTTTAATTGTTTAATTTATTTCTCATAAAAGCCACACACCCCCTTTGGTAAGTTTACCAAGTCGCTTGTCATTGCTTCTTTTTATTTTAATATTCGGCTTGTAGTTTCAAATTCTATTAACAAAGATAGTATTGTAATGTTTTTCTTATTTATTTAAAAGTTTTTATTACGGGTGGGATAAATTTCAAACACTCGGTATGGCTACTTACTAATTTATTTGAACACTAACTCACTAATCACTAACACTTCATTTATATATACAGTATATTCACTTAGACTAATTTATATAAACAGTTTACCAATTTATATTCACTAATTTATATTCACTAATTCATTTGTTTATCTCACGATGTTAAATTATCAACTCTACTAACTCTTCCCGATCAGTCCCTTTATATACTAGTGCCTTTTGTACTAGAGAATTCCGGGCTGCGGCTTATACACGCAAATAATTTTTCTGGCCTTTTCTAGATAACTCTGGTCACAAAAACCAGTTCTAGATAAGATAGTCTCAATCGTAAACAGTTTTTTATAACTGCATATCCGCCATAATTTTAACTATTATACCTGGATTAGACAGGGTCGGTTTTAGGGACTATACCAGTGTGCTGCTTCGTAACATTACCCCCTCCTTAAATGGAAGTTCGTCCTGGAACTTTTGTGTAGCCGAGACTGGATGTTTGAATCGGCAACTGGCCCCATTTCTACACTTTTCGATCTTATGGAAATAGCAGGGCACCGTCTTCATCGGTTACTGATAACGGGGGTTGTAGCTGCAAATTAATATCTGGACACCGGTATCTTGAAAGATAACCTCTAACATGTTCCTGATAACTCGCCAATCCAACTGGTTACTCGCTATCTTAGGCATAGCCAGTTTCTTCACGCTGGATTCTAACACATGGTCTCGGAGGTTACGAAGTGCTTCCCACACATCGCGGTAGGTAGATCGATCTTGGAATTCATTTCTAGTTACCACGTAGAAGACGTACCGCGAATTATGTTTCAGTTTCAGTGTCTTGCCAGGGGCTGGAATCTGGTCTTCAAGTTTTTCTAATTGCCCGAACTTCTTTCGAAAGACGGTTGCCAACCCTCGTGCGTTCTTGATACGGGCGGAGATGTTGTATGCCAGTGAATAATCTTCGAGGAGAGTGAACAAATCTTGTTGTTGTTCCGAAGTGACTCCATATCTAGCTTTTCCGGTAACTCCATACGCGCCCATAAATTCATCGAAGGTTGGGTCAGACACATCTCGAATAAGGTTTACTCCTTCCTCTATGTCATGGTCTCCTTCGAACGGCGCTAGTCGGTTTTGGTGAACTACTTTTGGTTTTCCGTTGGGGATCTTGCTTATGCGATATATAACATCAGTGATCCTTTTCTTGATTAAGTATGGACCTTCCCAGGATTTTTGTAATTTTGGAGAAAATCCTTTTCTCCTCGCCGGGTTGTGTAGCCATACTTTGTCCCCTTCTTTAAAACCGTCTTCTGTGGCTTGCGTGTCGTACCGACTTTTCATTCTGTCGCTGGCAACTTGAAGATTTGTTCGAACTAATTCATGAATATCATCCAGCCTTCTTCTCAATTGGATTGCGTAGTCTTCGCCTGCTAGATCTTCTCCAGTCTGGCAGCCAAATTCCAGGTCACAGGGAAGCCTAATTTCACGTCCAAACAGGATTTTCGCCGGTGTTTCACCCGTGGACTCATTGACAGCAGATCGATAAGCCAATGCGAATAGGGAAAGATACTGGTCCCAAACTTTCTGATGGCTGGATACTACTTTGGACAGGTATTTTCCAATCCATTCCATCTGACTGTGGATGTAAAGCTGTTGTTCTGGTCTTCTTCATTCCCAGCTTGTCGCAAATCTCCTGGCATAGATGGCTTTCGAAATTTCTTCCCTGGTCACTGTGGACTTCCATGGGCACTCCATATCGGCTGATGAATTCTTTCACCAATACATCCGCGACAGTTGTGGTCTCTTGGTTCGGGATAGCGTAAATTTCCACCCACTTTGTAGAATAATCCATTACAACCAGTATGTACTTGCTACCATTTTCTGTCGTCGGAAATGGTCCAGCGATATCTAAAGCAATCCTTTCGAAAGGGCTTCCAATATTGTACTGTATCATGGGTGCCTTTCTCTTGCGATTTGGTCCATTACTCGTAGCACAAGTCGTACATTTCTTACACCAGTCCTTCACATCGTCGGAGTTGTTCATCCAATAAAACCTTTCACGGACTCGCTGAAGGGTTTTTTTCACTCCCAGATGACCTCCCGATGGACTGTCGTGTAACTTCTTCAGTACCTGAGCTACTCTCGCTCTCGGGATAACTATCTGTCTTCTCTTCTCGAAACCATCATCGCTCTCAAGGTTTCATTTCAATATGCCTTCTTCCAGGACAAGAGAGTCCCATAGAGCCCAATACGCCTTGAGTTTTGGTGAAAATATTGACACTTCTTGCCAGGTAGTTCGCCGGTTTTCTTTCTTCCATTGCCGAATCATCTTCAGGTGAGGATCATTCTCCTGATCTTCTCTGATCCTCGTGGGTAACCATTCCTCGTTGACTACAGTAGTTCTTGAAACTGCAGCTTCCCCAGATTCCACCTTGTTGCAGTGGGAGCAGTCTGTTGAGCACGGCCGTCTGGACAGGGAGTCGGCATTTCGGTGACTCACACCAGCTCGATGTTCGATGTTGAACTCGTATTCATGAAGTCGTTCAATCCATCTAGCGATCAAGCCCTCGGGATTCTTGAACTGCATCAACCACTTGAGTGCTGCATGATCAGTCCGGATTAAAAACTTCCTACCATAGAGATACTGGTAAAAGTGTTCCACGGACTTCACTACTGCCAAAAGTTCTCGTCCTGTGACGCAGTAGTTTCGTTCTGGTTTGGAGAGGACTTTACTGAAATATCCCAGAACTCTTTCTTGCCCTCCTTGGATCTGTGAGAGTACTCCACCAATTCCTATGTTGCTTGCGTCAGTGTCAAGAATAAAGTCTTCCTCTGGTAAAGGGTATCCTAATATTGGCGCCGTGGTTAAATGCTTCTTCAAGGTGTCACAAGCGGTTTGACATTCTTCGTCCCATTGGAAAGCTCTTGCTTCTTCTGTAAGTCGAGTTAGAGGCTCGGCAATGTCTCCAAACTTCCTGATAAATCTTCTATAATACGTGAAAAGTCCAAGGCAACTCCTTATTTGATGTTTGTCGGTTGGTTGCGGCCATTGCTGAATGGAAACAATTTTCTCTGGATCTTCCGCCACTCCTTCATTGCTCACTATATGACCTAGTTAGTTGACTCGGTTTTGGAATAGCTGACATTTCTTCGGGTTTAACATGAGCTGGGCAGCTTGGAGTCGTTTGAATACGTCTTCCAAATTCTTCAGATGCTCGTCAAATGTCTTCCCCAGTACTACGATGTCGTCCAAATAGACCAGGCATGTCTTCCAAGACAACCCTCTCAAGACATTTTCCATAAATCTTTCAAATGTCGCATTACAGAGCTCGAATGGCATGACGTTGAATTGCCATAATCCAGATCCGGTGGTAAAAGCAGTCTTCTCTTTTTCTTCTGGGTCCATTTCCACTTGCCAATAACCAGACTCCAGGCCCAAGGTGGAAAACAGTTTGCTGCCGGCCAAAGTGTCTACCGTATCGTCAATTCGAGGCAGAGGATAGCTGTCTTTCTTCGTCACGTTGTTAAGCTGACGATAATCCACGCAGAATCTCGTAGTTCCATCCTTTTTCTTCACGAGCACTACTGGAGACACCCATGGACTAGTAGATGGCTCTATTACTTTTTCTTCTGCCATCTCTCGAATTATTCTTTCAGGTTCCTCTCTCTTCGCTCGTGGAAGTCTTCGAGCTGATTGTCTGATTGGCTTAGCATTACCAGTATCAATTTTGTGTTTGATGGCTGATGTTCTGCCAGTCTTTCCTCCTTTTGGTACGAATAAGTCTCGATACTGCAAGAGAAATTCTCTCATTCTCTTTTTTTCAGCTCGATCCAAGGATTGACCAGCTACTGATAATATTTGTTGGAATCTGGCATTAGAATTGTCAGTGGTCGTTGTTTGACGAACTATAGACGTCATTGGTACGCAGGATCCAATCTTGGTTTCCTTCTTGATGGTAATTGGGTAATCGTTCACGTTTATTACACGTACTGGGATCTCTTCCGCCGATGTGACCAAACCTTTTCCAATTAGTACTCCTTTGCCAACCTCCTCGTCGTGGCTCCTTGGTTCCATCATAACCGGTGTACCTTCCTCAATGATTCCCTGTAGCCGTGCTACTATCATGGTTTCGCTTCGTGCAGGTAGAACGGTATCTTCCTGTACAGCTGCCAACACCGCGCTGCCTTCATATGGATGCAGGAATACCTCCTCGAAACCCACTTTAATGGTTCTGTTTCTGAAGGTTAATTGGAAACCATGTACATTCATTACGTCCATTCCCAGAATCACTTCTTCTTCAATGTCAGCAATGATTACCGTATGTGTGAGCTTTTCTGCGCCAATTCCCAATTGGATTTGTGTTTCCTCGTGAAAGTTGGCACTCTCGCCTGTGGCGGTCCGCAGTCGCAGTCTCGTTGGTAGAAGCTTCTTCTTGGGGTTTATTATCTCTGGTCGTATAATGGTTCTAGTTGCCCCAGTGTTCACTAATTTATATTCACTAATTTATATTCACTAATTTATTTGTTTATCTCACGATGTCAAATTATCAACTCTACTAACTCTTCCTGATCAGTCCCCTTATATACTAGTGCCTTTTGTACTAGAGAATTCCGGGCTGCGGCTTATACACACAAATAATTTTTCTGGCCTTTTCTAGATAACTCTGTGTGGCCGATGTTCTGGCATTTCTAACTACCCTTGCGTCGCCATGGAGCGGTAGGTACATGGTTCCTTGCGTTCGTGCATTACCCAGTTATTTGTCTTGATATCATCAACTTTGTCCCGTATATACAAATATGACTCCCCAGATTTTTCGATTGTGTTGTCCCTGAAAACCGGCTGCAAAACAGGATTTCAGAAACGTAGTATATTATTGTTATGTTTTTCTTATTTATTACTATACTAGTTTATCATGACAGGTGGGGTAAATTCACACACACGGTAGGTTCACTTACTTAATTTATTTATTCACTAAATTATCCACTAATTTATAAAAACACTTCACTACTCAGACTATTTACTTGTTCGCTGTTTATATCACGAGATCACTTTATCAACTGACTTCTTTCGCTGGTCGATCCTTTATATATTAGTGCCTTTTTTACTAGGTAATTCTAGATTGCGGCTTACACAAAAACCATCGGCTCTCTGAAATTTTCTAAATAAGACTGGTCACAAAAACAATGTCTAGATAAGATAGTCACAAAAAATCGTAAACAGTTCCAAGAAATCCTTGCGCATCTGCCAAAATGTAACTTTCATACATGGCTTAGACAGAGTCGGATTCAGGGACTACACCAGTGTGCTGTATCGTAACATTATAACCAATATCTATGTACTAAATTTAAATTGTACTAGTACTAAAAGGGAACTCCATTATGATAATTGTCTAAGTATAGTGTACCCACTAGATATAAATTGATTGAATGAGACGAGTACTGAGTGTGTATTTTATTAAAAATCCAGCTAAGCGCTTTCAGCCATTTTCAAAGCTGTCTTATAAAAATTAGAATAGTTGCAAAAATTGAAAAAACAATTTAAAAAAGTTAAACTTACGTCAAGACATACAACAGGTGTCCTAAAAAACATCAAACCCTGTAACTGCTACGTACAATCAAATAAAATATATGATGTTACATCATTAATTAATTAGAATGTGTTAAAACAACCCTTAATGAGGGTGTACAAGTGTAATTCACATGATAAAACGTACAATTTAAAGTTATTAACTGAATGATATGTGATGACATGTTTGACGTTAATAGATGGTGGCTAATATGTCGGAGTACAATACTACAACTAGTGTCTAATATTACAACGTGATCTTATGATGCATATTTCATCAATATATCATGTTTAAAAATGAATGAAAATATCAAAATAGTGAATTGAAACTTGAAGGATTTTTTTTTTACGAATGAAGTTAAGGTTTTGATTAAAATTAATACATTGATCAAATTTAAAACTTCCAAACATCATCCAACTTAGATGAACAGAAAACACCCCCCCCCTCACTGCTTATCTAAAGAGAAGTGAGTTAAGGGGCTGGATCCACTCCCCAGCCAGTCAGAAACAAAGTGAAGTGAACCTATATGTGTAAAGTGATGAAATAAAATGAACATTTGGTTGTAAATTCATCCATGAAGGAGTTTTTGATACCAGATACCCCACCCTTTACCATTTACATTTCATTCCTATGGGATGCCATTAGCTATTGGGTTTACCTTGTCAGCGTGCCTTTCCACCTTAGTCCCTACATTGTGTAAACTCATCCATGGATGTGTTTACTTTATTTTATCACTTTACACATATAGGTTTACTTCGCTTGGTTCCTGACTAGCTGGAGAATGTATCCAACCCTTAACTCACTTCTCTTTAGACAAGCAGTGGGGAGTGTTTTATGTTCATCAAGTTGGATGCTCTTTGGAAGTTTTAAATTTGATTATTGTATTAATTGTAATCACAACTCTAACTTCATTCTTAGAAAAATTTTCCTTTGAGTTTCAATTCACTATTTTGATTGTTTCATTCATTTTTCAACATGATATCTTTATTCAATGTTCATCATAAGATCACGTTGTAATATTAGACAGTAGTTGTAGTATTATATTTCGGCATATTAGCCACCATCTATTTGATTGTACGTAGCAGTTACAGGGTTTGATGTTTTTTAGGGTACCTGTTGTATGTTTTTTCTTGACGTAAGTTCCGCTTTTTCACATTGTTTTTCAAATTTTTGCAACTATTCTAATTTTTATAGGACTGCTTTGATAAGGGCTTAATGGCTGAAAGCGCTTAGCTGGATATTTAATAAAATACTCACTCAGTACTCGTCTATTCATTCACTCAACTCCATAATTGTTAGTGTTTTTAAATGAAACTCAAGGTCTCTAGTTAATTCCACAATATAATACAAGTTATTGAAAATTCTAAAAAATTGACAATTGTTTCGATAAATCAATATCATATTGATTTATCGAAACAATTGTCAATTTTTTAGAATTTTCAATAACTTGTATTATATTGTGGAATTAACTAGAGACCTTGAGTTTCATTTAAAAACACTAATATGAGCATATTCCACGAAGTAAGGGTCGAGACAGTCAATTCCATAATTGTTGACTATTGATATAAAACGGTACCTCGTAGGGGTAATGTAAAAATGTCTTCCAAAATCAACAACACTCTGAGAAAACGCTTTAATCGAGGATAATCGGAATTTAGGTGAATAGCCCATTAGGCGGCTGAAAAGACTTAGGGGACTGTTTCCAACAACGAATTCATTTTGAAGTTACAGAGTTTATGGCTATTTTCGAAGATAATATCCAAAGACATTGGGATATCAAAAATTGGGTGGTTGTTGGCCCAGCATGTAAATTTTTTCTCGTGAAAATATCCAATTAAAATAATGTCAAAGGAGCGGGGTAATAAAAGGAGGTATTTCGAAACGTACGATAAAGGAGCATATTTTAAGCGACCACTAATCTTGTCTTCGCCCAGGAAGATGCCAAGTTTTCGAAGGGATTTCTAGAAGATTTTAGAGGTTTGTTCTTGGGGAAAATAATTAAACTGTGTATATAAAACGTGACGAAGATTGAAAATAAATCGTAAAACATATGCTAAAACTCTCTGTAATGCAGCGAACGAGGAATGTCTGTTTGTAAAGGATTCTAAGAAAGAAGGTTCCAAGGACAGAAGCACAAAGGCTACAGTCAGTTCTTCTTCAGAAAGATCTTCAAAAGATAAGGACAGGGGTAATGTAGGGAAACAAAAGGGATGGTCGTAGAGAAAATTAGGACCACAAATCCACTCGAGTAAAGATAAAAATTATGATATTGGAATACCATGGCGTAGCTGCACTTCAGCCAGACAGCCCGCCGGCTCTTATCAGCTCAGGATGTGGTCAGTGTCGTGCCGCTTATCAGTTCTTATCAGCTCTCGCCAGTGCCGTACCGGAAAAGTAACTTATGTTGAAATATTACTAAGAATTTCGTACCGGGTGGCTTGTAACATATAATATTTGCGTTAGGTCACGATCAATATACAGGATGGACACGTTCGATCGTTATACAGGATGTCATAAGAACACTTGCATCTCTGTTATTATTGGTCGGATTGCAGGTATTATGTAGATAATTTAGCTACATTTGTCCACGCTGAACACACGATATCAATTAGGATATTGCACTTCAGCCAGACAGCCCGCCGGCTCTTATCAGCTCAGGATGTGGTCAGTGTCGTGCCGCTTATCAGTTCTTGCTCGGTGTCTCGCCAGTGCCGTACCGGAAAAGTAACTTATGTTGAAATATTACTAAGAATTTCGTACCGGGTGGCTTGAAACATATAATATTTGCGTTAGGTCACGATCAATATACAGGATGGACACGTTCGATCGTTATACAGGATGTCATAAGAACACTTGCATCTCTGTTATTATTGGTCGGATTGCAGGTATTATGTAGATATTTTAGCTACATTTGTCCACGCTGAACACACGATATCAATTAGGATATTTTGAATATTTTGTAAGCGGAGTGCATTAAAAAAAACACAGGCTATAAGATATTATATTACGTAAATATTTTAGCTACAGTTTCATGAATATTTTCACGCACTTTCGATAGATGTTTCGGAGCTTTAGCGAAGTATTCAATCGTAGACTCGTTCACCATAAATTTTTCAAAAATACCAACCATGACTATATCTTCGAGAGTTTTGCACTCAAATTCATCTTTTCGATGAGTAACTTCTAGATTATGGGGTATGTGGTGTTGCGTAACTGCTAGGGTGGGGTCATAGATTATCTCATTGTGTTCTATCCAGAAATGTGGTGTAATTTTCACACCATTCGAATAGACCTTCGTACCCAGACATAGTTTGGTTGCTATTCCATATTTTGTAGCCACTTCGTGGAAAATTAAACTTCCCGCCAAACACACACCGCAATAGCCTGCTCGAATAAACTCCTGCTCGATACAACATTTAATGAGTTTGAGTTTGACGTACTCACGCACGGGATCCATGTCTGCTCACGTCAAGCGATAAATGATGAATGATGAACTGTCCAGACATGTTAACGCTTTTAAGCCAAACGATTTTGGGGCGTTCGACTCCTGTATTTTCTGATCGATGATAACCGCAAAAAAATATTAACAGAAGAAGCTACATATTACACACACCTATTGCGATAATATATGTTATAACCGCAAAGTAGATATAAAAATATTCACTGCATTGTAAAAAAGACACTGTGGTTGTTTTTTTTTTTTTTTTAGCGACGTTTCCATACTTTCTTATCAGTACAGGATGTAAGAATTGGAAGGTGAGTGGTCAGTGCCGTAAGAACACGGTCATGGCCGTTAATCAGTTCTTATCAGCTCGAAGTCCAGTGCCGTACCGGGTGTACGGAATTGAAAAAACGGCGGCACGGTCATGGCCGACAAGGTGAGCGGTCGGATGAAGTCTTGCCGGATGTGTGGCATACTGAACAAGGTGATCGGACAGTGTGAACGATAAAGGATATTTTGTAGGTGATAAAAAACACAGGCTTTAAGATATTATATTACGTAATATTTTAGCTACAGTTACGTGAATATTTTCGCACATATTAGATAGACAATATTACAGGAAACATTAATTTTTACGAAACATTCTTTATATATACAGAGCGAAGCAATAACAAATTAGATTCCAAAGCTGATAAATTATGTGACATATCGTTGATAATTTTATTCATATGTAGTTACATGATGCGACTTTTCTTCAGATATTTGTTAGCGACATTTTAAATGTTTGCGTTATACTTGAAATTCCAGGAGTTGGACTTTAAACTGAACAATATTATAAAATACACCTCTTTCCACGGCCAACCCTGGAGGCAATAATCAGAGATTATCGGAGGTGTTTAAGGCCTCGTTTTAGGATTCCCCATTGGAAATACCATACAGCAGAACAGTATAATATTACCAATAGGCCTACCATCGGTTAAGTAGCATGTCCTCGTCTGACGACATTCAGTCGTTCTTGTTGGGTGTCCAATTCGAAACGTAAAGGCGTGAATACACAGTTTCCCAAAATTGAGAGACATTCTTCTAACCTTTATTCGCTTGTTGGATTTCAGGTGTCAAATGTAAAGGTACACACACACACGCTCCCAGGACGTATTTTATGAGGTACTTTGAAACTTTTTTGTCTAAAAATTACTTCAGTAAAAAACTAATTGTACTTATGCTAACCTATGTAAATATTTTTCTGATTCGCATTATTTTGACCAACCACATTACAGCACAATATCCGGTGATACGTGCTATGATGAATCACCAATCTGGCTCGTGCACAAAACTTTTTTTTTGGTTGAAAATTACTCTACCCTATTTTTATATTTAGACCTCCAACCCCAACATTACGCAAGCAACTTTACAAATAACTTTTTCTTATCTATTGCAACACGTGATTTTTCATAGTTTTATGCCACCTGACTCGTGAACCGTTATCACAGTTTCTTATCTACACTTTCCGCCATCTCTTGTCATAAAAATTTTTAAAAAGATTTTCAGAACAATCAATAATTTTAGCAAACCCCCACAAAAGGAGCGCATCGCTGTGAGGTTATCTAACCACATTCCACGTGTCCGAGGCAACACGCTGAACACAGGAGCCATTGATATTTTTAGCGAATAAAATCTATACATGGTACAAATATGCACTTCAAACTTAATATAGAGGTATACTTACATATACAGGTCGGGTCATCAAAAGTACTATTAGTTAAAAAGGTTTTTCTGTAAAAAATTATTTTGGATCTTAGGACGCGGTATACACCCATAAGACAATAACACAAATTGTTACCCTCTTTTAAAATATGGGGCGATTATTTTTTCAAATTGCTACAATGAAGGATAGTATTTTATTGGGGAAAAAACAGCCATTGAAATTTTTTAGGGAATAAAATCTATACATGGTTCAAATATGCACTTAAAACCTAATATAGAGGTATACTTACATATACAGGTCGGGTCATCAAAAGTACTATTAGTTAAAAAGGTTTTCTGTAAAAAAAATAGAGGTGAGTAAGCAACAAAGTAAAACTAGAATTATTTGACACATGATCTTAGGACGCGGTATACACCTATAAGTCAATAACACAAATTGTTACCCTCTTTTTAAAATATAGGGCGATTTTGAACCAATTCTACATCGATTTAAACAAAATCAGAAAAAGAATAAGTATGTGGGTACCGGATACGTACGTGACAGGTGTGTGACAGGTGTGCGTCAGGTACGTGACAGGTATGCGACAGGGACGTGACAGGTGTGCGACAGGTACGTGACAGGTGTGCGACAGGTGCGTGACAGGTACGTGACAGGTATGCGACAGGGACGTGACAGGTGTGCGTCAGGTACGTGACAGGTATGCGACAGGGGCGTGACAGGTGTGCGACAGGTACGTGACAGGTGTGCGACAGGTGCGTGACAGGTACGTGACAGGTATGCGACAGGGACGTGACAGGTGTGCGACAGGTACGTGACAGGTGTGCGACAGGTGCGTGACAGGTACGTGACAGGTATGCGACAGGGACGTGACAGGTGTGCGACAGGTACGTGACAGGTGTGCGACAGGTGCGTGACAGGTACGTGACAGGTATGCGACAGGGACGTGACAGGTGTGCGACAGGTACGTGACAGGTGCGTGACAGGTGTGTGTCAGGTGTGCGACAGGTGTGTGACATGTCTGTGACTAGTGGACCCTAAGTATGGTGTTCGAGGTTATAAATAAAATTACATCTACGTGCCAAAGTCATTCGTCTACAACATGTCTTACAGTAAGCAGCGTGTTACAGAGCTCGCAAAAGCTATAAGACAAAAGTATAATGAACTTAAGAGAATGAATGCCGACAATAAAGAGCATCTAGAAGGTATATTCAACCCTATTACAAAACCTCTAAAACAAATAACATCTTCTATTGTACAAGCATCTGATGAAAACCATTCTGTGTCTCAGGATACAGAAGCTTTGAATGCAGTAACAGTTGACAATACACCGCATTATACAGACAGCAACAAAACCCTAAAGAATTGTAATAACATAGATACAGCCTACGGGCCTGAATTAAAAAATGGTCGGTGGGTGCTTGGAAGCACACCAATAAATTTTGATGGTAACCAGTATATAATAGTAGGAGATAAAACATTCAACAGTAGCGAGGGCCTACGAGAGCTAATATTTTGTAAAAATCCTCGAGGTTTTACAGCAAATGATGTACAAATATACAAACAGATACTAGAGCTGACGGGCGTTCATCGAGATTCTCTAGGTCGTTTGAGAGCTAATACATGTAAGGAGAAATTTAATGCTATCATCAAACCATTATTTAAAACCAAAAAACGCGTTCGTTTAACAGAACATGTAAGGCGTGAAAACATTACACCAGTAAATAATTCTAATAAAAGGAATAAGCCTAGAGTTCATGAAAATAGAAACATTACTACACCTAGATATAATATTCTTTTAAATTGGCACGACCCCAACATACTTATTGAACGATTAAAAGAGTTGAACAAGGAAGATGAAGAGTTTAAAGCTATAATTGAAGAACTTAGGCTGGCAGATATAATCGAATAAAAGCCGTGAAGAAGTCCACAGGCACTGAGTATACAACGGATCCGATTGCAGACCAAAATTTTATTTTTAAAAAGATCTGCTTAATACTTCTAAGGGGTATAATAGTATAGGTTATTTCAGGTTTTACAACATAATGTAAATAGTGTAAATAGTGTAAGTGTTTTGTAAATTTTACTATACTTAGAATACGATTTAGCATTGTAAAAATATTATTAAGTAATAAAGTTACGTAAAGGAAATTTCGTCGTGTTTTAGTTAGTACTTATTTATGACACCAAAATATAAAAAAGATGACGCAGCATCTTTATATTATTGCATATTTGTACCAAATAAAAAAAAAAAAGATGATACAACACTTTTTTATTGTTACACAATAGCAACAAATAAAAGCGATAAGTAATTTTCATATATAAGAAAACCGCACCTATTTCAATAAAGTGTACTCGCATGAATTTTCAAACTTATCAAGAATTTTCTTATCTATCAGTTTTGTACACGTTACGAAGTTTTCTTATCTGTGTTTCCACCTTTTAGTACCACACCTTTTTTCAACCATTTTCAATTTCTCTCGTGTGATTTTTAAAATTTTTGAATAATTTAAAGATTTTTAAGTAATTACATTACAGCCTAGTCGAAAAAATTATTTAAAGGAGATTCCAAAATATTTAAATGAAATCAGTCCCTAAACTGATAAACAGTACAGTTTCGTCTGCTTATCGGTATCGTAAAAAGAGAGGTTATCTAGCCACACACTGGCAATGTAAGCTCAAGAAATAAAAACTTATTATCAATGATTCACTAAGGCGATTCCTGTGGTACGACCCAGTACCGACGGGGTTTCGCCCGGTTCCGGCGGTGGTGGTTTGGATCATAAGGTAAGGTAATTAGTTATACCTAAATGAAATAATAATTTAATATGTATTTCAGAAACGAATAAAAGATGTGTGACCCTTTCACAATAATTATTGTTGTTTTATTAAAAACCAACTATCCATCCTACCCCTGATTGATATAGCTATGACCCTGAGGTTGAACATGGTTAAATAATAACCATTTTCAACCACATTGTAGCTAAGAAAAAATAATATAAATAATAAAACAAAAGTTTTGCCAACGCTGTGTAGAAATAATACAGCTTTCAGAAATAATCAAAGTAGTTTACAACCGCAAAGACATAGAAATTGAAAAAACTATGGGTTAGAGGTTTAATTATTACTACTTTGATTATTTCTGAAAGCTGTATTATTTCTACACAGCGTTGGCAAAATTTTTACATTGTTGTATTATTCATAATTGTGACGTATAGAAATTGAAAAAACTATGGTTAGAGGTTTAATTATTACTACTTTGATTATTTCTGAAAGCTGTATTATTTCTACACAGCGTTGGCAAAATTTTTACATTGTTGTATTATTCATAATTGTGACATGCACAAAGGGTGGTATATTGTTTTTGTAGAATTTAAAAATATTTTCACAACCTATGTTGTTTAGCTTTTCCCCTATTTCACACAGCATAGTTGGTACACTTTCACGATTTACATTGTTTTACTTTACCTTAAAAACCACACACCTCTAAAAGATTATGTTGTATGTTATCGGATATTTTTTTTGGATTCCTTTTTTTATATTTAAACTTTTACAACACCTGTTTTTCAAATTATCATGATTTTCTTATCACCTTTTCCGGTTTTACAACGGTCAGCTTTCTTTCATAATTATGCAATATTATTTAGTTTTCAAATTATCATGAATATTCAAGGTTAAATACGTTCGAACTACACCGATAAGGGTTTTCAACGAATTTTCAATATATTACAATTTTTTCACGCGTACCGCAATGTTTAATTTACACCTGTTATACATTGTTTTTCAAATTATCATAATTTTTTCTTATCACCTTTTCCGGTTTTGAAACGGTCAGCTTTCTTTCATATCTATGCAATATTATTTAGTTTTTCAAATTATCATGAATATTCGAGGTTAAATACGTTCGTACTACACCGATAAGAGTTGTAAGATATATTTGGATCCACCCTATATGCAAGGTCCGTCAGATGAATCTCAAACGAGCGTTACGAGCTTGATAACAATAACAACATAGGAATGTTTAAATAGAGAGAAACAAACACAAGCTGAGTATCAAGAAAAGGGGAGTACAACGAGGGTTGAATTGGTCAGGTAGTTTAGCTATTGACAAGACGTGCAATAGAAACGATCGATATAAAAAAGATACGAGATTGTTAGAGTTTTGAAGAGGGGCAATAAAATATAGTTTTAAATATAAGAGATTATTTATTTCTTACAGAGTTTTCAACGAATTTTCAATATATTACAATTTTTCACGCGTACAGTTTAATTTGAAATGATTACAATCATGAGCTGGACACTTTTGGTGTTTTGCCTGCGACGATTTGCTCCTGTTAATTCCAACGTTAATTTTGATGATCTTCGGGGGTTTTTTGACAAACAGAAGCGAATATAAGTCTGATTATGTCTTGTATCTAGCAAAATATTTTGACCTGTAAAGTTATTTATTACACCAATTTCCACTTTGAACCATTACCCCAAAAGCATAATCATTACAATTTTTCCAATATGTATCTAAATAAGAATGATTCTCTTCGAATGAAAGCAGAACCGTGTATCGCTAGAACTTCAAAATGTCATACTAATCGTTCAGACTTGATTATAGACCTTTCTGTAAAGTTAAAAATTTGCTCAAAATAATTCACGTTAGACCTATTGAAAAATTCAAGTTGTTTTATCAATAGAACAGTACCGTCCACACTTCTTAGTACAGACCTGTACATGCATTTTCCATATCTTCCCCATTCCTGCTATTCAAGATTGCAAAGTTCTAAAAAGTGATTTAGCGGGACAACTGATAAACAGTATATCGTAAAAGTGAGGTTATCTAACCACACACATTATCGTAATAATTGTGAAAAATAACACCTATATATATAAATGATTCAAAACAGTAATTCCATGATGAAATATTTTTAAAAACATATGTTACTTTGAATAAACTCGAACTAATTACCTTAAAAGAATGTTTTCTCCCTAGAATATCAATAAGCCACGCCCCCTTTTCGATCAGCGTTACAACTGATAAACTCAAAACAGTTTATCGTAAAAGTGAGGTTATCTAACAACGCACACACATCATCGTAATAATTGTGAAAAATAACACCTATATATTTATAAAGGATTCACAACAGTAATTCCATGATGAAATATTTTTTAAAACATATGTTACTTTGAATAAACTCGAACTAATTACCTTAAAAGAATGTTTTCTCCTGAGAATATCAATAAGCCACGCCCCCTTTTCGACCCTATTTAAAGAGTTTCTCGGAGCGGCAGAATCATAATCTTTCCAGCTCTCGTTATCTACAGACGTTATCAGTTGTGGTAAAGTCTAGAAACAATTTTTTTGATTTTTCTCAGAGTGGTATAATCTCTCCCGCTCTCGTTCAGTCGTTATCAGTCGTTCTTGTGTCTACATACTTTTATTTCAAAAATTTTGGAGATTTTTCAACACAAGATGGAAAAGTTTTTGATAACTAACACACCTGCAGAACTATTTGACATTTTATCGCAACCATGCAAAGAAGTAAACAATATTTTTCCGGTTAACGAAAACACCCTCATTGTTAACTGGTCCTTTAAAGAAGAGGCATATGCCACACTTCCAACTGTGAATGTCGTACTAGCTGCCTACACCACTGCACAAGCTAGACTAAAACTATACACGTATTTAGAAAAACTCGACGATAGAGTAATATATCATGACACAGACTCTGTCATTTACGTCTCTCGACCTTGCACCTACGAAGTACCTTTAGGTAGTTTTCTCGGCGATATGACAGACGAACTATGTGAATATGGGGAGGGAAGCTACATAACAGATTTTGTAGCCGGTGGTCCAAAAATATATGCCTACAGGGTTTATTCAACTGATAAAAATAAAACACTCGATATTATCAAAGTGAAAGGTATAACCTTGAACTATAATACGAGCCAGAAAGTAAATTTCGACACCCTAAGAGACATGGTCCTGAATGAAGCCCCCGACGAATTCATAACTACTCGTAACATATTAAGGAACTCCGATCATTCAGTAATCACAAAAAACGTGACTAAAGTCTTCCGAACCAGCTTCACTAAAAGAAAACGAATAGAAAACTTTGACTCTGTTCCCTACGGCTACAAACGCCAATGCTACTAGAAATCAGCCGTTTTCACGGCTACTTCCCTTCCCTTCCAACCCCATCCCCAATATTCGCGAAAATTTTACAAGCAATAGGAACATTTTCTTGAATGTTTGTGTAAAGGTAAGAAGGGCACCTCCTAATTAACTTTGGGAATCTGTGTGCCCCCTCCTTTTGTGTGTAAAGGTAAGAAGGGCACCTCCTAATTAACTTTGGGAATCTGTGTGTCCCCTCCTTTTGTATGTAAAGGTAAGAAGGGCACCTCCTAATTAACTTTGGGAATCTGTGTGTCCCCTCCTTTTTTTTGTGTAAAGGTAAGAAGGGCACCTCCTAATTAACTTTGGGGATCTGTGTGCCCCCTCCTTTTGTGTGTAAAGAAGGGTACCTCCTGGGGATCTGTGTGCCTCCTCCTTAAAATGTCTCCCAATTTGTTGTATGGTAGGACACCTCTTTGGTGTATCCCCTCCAAAAAAATTTCGCGAATATTCCTTTTTTTCCTGAGGGAGAAGTAGTCATTATATGACGAAAGTGCCTACCTCCTCGCTTGGTCTCCCTTGGACAGCGTTTTTGCTGACAAACAGGCACATTTCCTAGTTATGAAACCAACCTTTCAAAAACCCGCTAAAGATTTTTATCTAACAACTGAAAGACAAATGGTAATAAAAAATAACCTTTTTTTTCATAAACACTCTTGTTACTTTTGCTAGTTCTTCGACCACAGCGCACCGTCACTACTTGACCTAAAATGTCTTTTTTACCGTTATCGGTTTTCCACAGATACCCTTCGTGGGACTCTGTATTCTATCTGTTATGTTAATATGCTAAAGCTGTACAGGGTCCAATCACTGTAATTTTTCTACCAAACCTCTGCTACTGGGTGTACTTGGTGAATTTTTTAAAAATGATTTTCGATACGCTACTGTTCAGCGTGTTGCCTCGACATCTCGGACTCGTGTTTGAAACATTTTACCAGAATGTGGTTAGATAACCTCACAGCGGTGATAAGTGCTGTTAATGATTCCTTTAATATTGTTGTGGGGTTTTGCTAAAATTATTTATTGTTCTGAAAATCTTTTTTTTAAACAATTTATAATTTTCATTAACATAGATAAGAAATTGTGATAATTTTACGGTCCAGTCCACGATCCAGGTGAGGTCGGTGGAACTATGAAAAATCACGTGCCGTAATAGATAAGAAAAAAGTTATTTGTAAAGATGCTTTCGTAATGTTGGGGCTGCGTTATGAGGTCTAAATCTTAATAAAAATTATATACATAGGGTAGAGAAATTTTCACGATATCACCAGCCAGGTGATGTTGGTAATTATCGCATAAAATCATAGGAAAGCACGTATCACCGGATAAGAAAAAAAAGTTATTCGTAATTGTTTATTGTGCTGTAATGTTGTGATTGATCAAAATAATACAAATCAGAAAAATATTTATTAATAAAATTATTTACATAAGTTAGCATAAGTACAATTAGCTTTTTACTGAAGTAATTTTTAAAAGTTTCCATGCCTGTTGTATCATCATTGTAGCAGAAAGTGAACCCTACATAGTTTTCAAGTCTTCAGTTGTGTACAATTTGGGAGATGGCATCTTTCATCTATACTACCGGATCGACATCTTTGATTCCAAACTCCAAAGCTCTAGCCGGTCAAAACGTCTGCATTTTTGTGATTCATCTTAAAATAAATCATGATGAGCACGTCTGCACACACTATACAAGTTAAAGTAATAATGGACTAGATGTTCTTATTTCTCTTGAGCCAACATTCTTTACACCAAGCTGTGAACTTGTAGTATTCAATTCCTTTCCGGTCACAGTTGTACTCTTCTGCCAGCTCGTAGACTTCTTCTTTGCAGCAAAAAGAACAAAAACTTGGTTTGCAGTCGCTGCAGTTGCACGCTCTTCCCCAAGTACAATTAGGCATCTTTACTCTGAAACAGTTGGTCATCAAATGATCTTACAACCTGTTGTTAACCTCTTTTATTCAATTATGTTAGCCCTTAATTCTTCGATTATTTCGTTAAACTCAATATCTTCTCGAATACTGAGCGTTAAAAATTTTTACTTCCCGTAGTTATGCTATCGCAGAAACGCGTGCGAGAAGGGGTGGGGGTCGCCGAAACTGCTTCGCCGAAAGTCAAGTAATGTGGTTTTCTTACCTATATGATTATTGCCTCCAGGGTTGGCCGTGGAAAGAGGTGTATTTTATAATATTGTTCAGTTTAAAGTCCAACTCCTGGAATTTCAAGTATAACGCAAACATTTAAAATGTCGCTAACAAATATCTGAAGAAAAGTCGCATCATGTAACTACATATGAATAAAATTATCAACGATATGTCATAATTTATCAGCTTTGGAATCTAATTTGTTATTGCTTCGCTCTGTATATATAAAGAATGTTTCGTAAAAATTAATGTTTCCTGTAATATTGTCTATCTAATATGTGCGAAAATATTCACGTAACTGTAGCTAAAATATTACGTAATATAATATCTTAAAGCCTGTGTTTTTTTATCACCTACAAAATATCCTTTATCGTTCACACTGTCCGATCACCTTGTTCAGTATGCCACACATCCGGCAGTGACGTTTGGCGTTATACGTAACGTTCACCACGTGACATTTGACGTGACACGTTGCGTTTGACGTAGCGACGTGGCGCTACACGTGACGTTTGGCGTTGTACGTAACGTTCACCACGTGACATTTGACGTGACACGTTGCGTTTGACGTAGCGACGTGACGCTACACGTGACGTTTGACGTGACACGTGACGTTTGGCGTTTTACGTAACGTTCACCACGTGACACGTTGCGTTTGACGTAGCACGCGACGCTACACGTGACGTTTGACGTGACACGTGACGTTTGGCGTTGTACGTAACGTTCACCACGTGACATTTGACGTGACACGTGACGTTTGGCGTTGTACGTAACGTTCACCACGTGACAGTTGACGTGACACGTTGCGTTAGACTACGCGACGTGGCACGCATAAAATATTATATGTTACTTTCAAGCCACCCGGTACGAAATTCTTAGTAATATTTCAACATAAGGACACGTGACGATTGACGTAGTACGGTTAGCCGTTACACGTGACGTTTGACGTGACACGTGACGTTTGACGTTATACGTAACGTTCACCAAGTGACATTTGACGTGACATGTTGCGTTTGACGTAGCACGCGACGTGTCACGCATAAAATATTATATGTTACTTTCAAGCCACCCGGTACGAAATTCTTAGTAATATTTCAACATAAGGACACGTGACGTTTGACGTAGTACGGTTAGCCGTTACACGTGACGTATGACATTTAACACGTGACGTTTGACGTTATACACGACGTTTGACACATGACGTATGACGTTTGACATTACGGGAAAAATCTAAAGCAACGTTTCGATGATCATCATCACATCTAGACACGAGACGTTTGATACGTGACGTATGACGTGTGACATGTGACGTATGACGTTCAACACGTGACGTTTGACGTTAAACACGACGTTTGACATATGACGTTTGACACGTTACACGCGACGTTAGACTAATGGCGTTTGTTCGACTGCAATCCGGCCAATAAAAACAGAGATGCAAGTGCCCTTATGACATGTACATCCTGTATAACGATCGAACGTGTCCACCCCTTATATTGATCGTGACCTAATGGCGTTTGTTCGACTTCAATCCGGCCAATAATAACAGAGATGTAAGTGCTCTTATGGCATCTTTGTACATCCTGTATACCATAATAAATCATAATGCCGTTTATTCGACCTCAATCCGACCAATAATAACAGAGATGCAAGTGTTCTTATGACATGTACATCCTGTATAACGATCGAACGTGTCCATCCTGTATATTGATCGTGACCTAACGCAAATATTATATGTTACAAGCCACCCGGTACGAAATTCTTAGTAATATTTCAACATAAGTTACTTTTCCGGTACGGCACTGGCGAGAGCTGATAAGAACCGATAAGCGGCACGACACTGACCACATCCTGAGCTGATAAGAGCCGGCGGGCTGTCTGGCTGAAGTGCAGCTACGCCTACTTGCAATATCGGAAGTATACAACGTTTGGTACAAGGAAGATTTTCTCGCGGTTGGACACATAATGTAAAACCGTCCGAGAGAGAAGTCCAACGTAACCCAAGAACTTTAAGAAAGTTGTCCAAATTTAGTTCAAAACTTAGACTGTGGGGATTAATAAGAGAAGTAGGTAAATTAGACAATGATATGGGTTCGTTTGAACACCATTTACGAATTTCAAAACCTCCCAAATGCAAAAGAGAAATTAAATATTGCATAAGCGTTTGAGCTTCTACAACATCATTCGAGCCAAAACAAAAATCATCAATATAGGAGCAAGTATGGGTAATTTTAACTGCTTATGGAATCGCTTTGAAGTTGCGTGAGAACCGTCAATCCATCAAGCCGTTCTATCTCCCTTCATTACCAAGAATAGATGGAATAATTCTTAGGAAACTTTCATATCTATGCAAGTTTCTGTCAAGCAATACTCAGAAAAAATAAGACAATTAGGACTTCTGACCACCCTCCGGATCAAATACACAATGTTCTAAGTTACTTAAAAGACATTAATTTCAGTACCAAAATTTAATAAGTTCTAGATGTCAACGATAACTACTTTACTTTGTTTACTCTGTAATATTTTTACTGTATTTGTGTCAAGGGTCTCTGAAGCTGAGACACAACTAGTTCAAAAAAATACTTTTTATTACTAACAATAACAGAATAATAATAATTCGCAAATAACAAAATGTAAAAGCCATAAATTTTTCAGTTATTTAGAGCATAAAACTAATATTGTTGCTCAAGTGTTAATGCATAATAAATCTTGAGGATTAAAAGGATTTTTAACAATTACTCATGGGTTTCATACAAATTTTTTTCAAAAATTCATTTGAAACCAATGAATAGGTTAACAAATCATCTACATGTTCATATAAAACAACAGTCCACTTCTCAAAACTTATCAAGTACATGTTGAGCTTGTTTTTTCATCAAAATACATATTTTCCTGGAATATCATCAACGTGAACGCTTCGCTGTTAACGAAAGAACCAATTCCCATGTAAAAAGAGGAATTGAGTAATATGGTGTTAATCGAATAAAAACAATTAAACACTAAGAGTAGCAAATTAAAAGATGTGGATGAATTTTCAGAGGATGGAATCGAAATCAGTTTTCAATTCGCGTCTCATTTCCAAACTTGACGGAAATTGTCGTCTTTACTTCTACGGTAAATTTTAATTCTGAAAAATATTCTATCTATTAAGAAACCGGATGTGAAGATAATATGAAATTATTATATGGAACGGCTGTAAGTAGAGTGAACAAATTGAACTGTGAACGTACATTATGGATACAATTTGAATTTTGCGTGGAAGAACTGAGTCAGATTAAGTTAACGCCCCAATAATAATTTTTACAGTTATACTGCAGATTTTTCATTAGATCTTAGAGCAATCTCTTGAAAATGTTTGAAAATGAAATTTATGGTAAAAATACGAAAAAAATTGAATAGTTGTTATTTTAGTAGATCGTATTGCTGCCCTCATACAATCTTAAATTCCGCCTGGAATGCTTCTGATTAAATTATAAAAGAAAATTTGGCGTATGTTTTCAATTCAGCTGATGCTGTCTGTCACATTTCTTGGATTATCCCAACAGTGCTGCAAATCAACCTGCATCACAGTAGAGCGGCGATGGCGACGCTCTGCCAGAAGATCCTGGCTGATGACGTAGGAGTGGTTCTTATTCAAGAACCATGGACCGTCAAATACAGAGTAATGGGAATGAGCGCTGCGAAGGGTAAGTTAATCTACGACACTGATAATGCAAACCCAAGGGCATGTATTTTTATCAGGAACAATATCAAAATGTTGAAAATAACGGATTTATGTTCTAGGGACACTGCCGTGACTGAGGTACACTTGCAGGCAGGTGATGGAAACATCAGAATCCTACTTGCATCAGTGTACCTGCCATACGATTCCACAGAAGCACTACCGGATAGTGGAACACGGATCAGAGACGGGGAAGCACTTCATCTTGGCAATGGACGCCAATGCCCACCATCTAGCCTGGGGGAGCTCCAACGCCAATAAACGGGGTGAGTAACCTTATTGATTACCTAATAGAATCGAATTGAACTTTATTGAATCAGGGCCGTAAGCCAACTTTCCAACAAAGAAGGGGGAATTTGCTTAGGGAAGAGGTTCTGGACATAACATTGTGGCTAGAAAAATTAAGGGCTGGGAGGTATCAGACGAAGCCTCAGCGTCGGATCACAATTACATATCCTTTACTATTAAGTCAACCTATAAAAAAGAGACTTATAGAAACCCAAGGAATACAGATTGGGAAGCATTTCGGAAGAAATTGGAAACCAATCTAGTCTCACTTGACCCGGTCTCAGGGCAAGGGGTTGAGAGAATGACATAAACGATGCCATAATGAACTCATACACCGAGACCTGCCCTGAGACGGTCAGAACGACCAACAGAAATGAACGTTGGTGGAACAGGAAGCTCGAATCGGTGAGAAGGATCGTTCGAAGGCTGTACAATCAGTGCAAATGCTCATTAAATTAAATGAAGCAGTGAGGAAAACCAAGAGAAGCTCATGAAGGAATTTCTGTCAAGACATTGAAAATGTCTCTGACTGTGCAAAACTCCACAGAGTCATGGCTCAAAATCCAGTTAATACTCCAGAGACCGTACTCAAAGAAGACGGCTCACACACGGATGGATCGGAGGAGACACTGGCAGCAATGCTCAATACGCACTTCCCGGGATCCACCGAAATACAAGTCGAAGCAACGAGCGAAGTCAGAGAAGAACGGCAAGTTACCCGCGGTCTGGCAACTCGTAATAGCTGGACTTGTGCAAAGTCCATAATCACATATGTGTCTGTGACATGGGCTATTCAATCTTTCGATCCCTTCAAGGCGCCTGAAATGGACGGAATTTACCCTGTACTACTCCAAAAAAACGCCGACATAATAACTCCAAGATTTGTGAATCTGTTCAGACTAAGCCTAGCCACAGGAGTTATACCTACGGTGTGGGAAATCTCCAAGGTGGTATTCATACCAAAACCTGGAAGACCCTCTTACGATTCTGCAAAGGCTCATCGTCCGATAAGTCTCTTGTCATTTCTTCTTAAGGCATTAGAGAAGATGATAGATAGGCATTTGAGCCGATAGGCATTTGAGCCGCTGCACCCTAGTCAACATGCCTACCAAAGTGGCAAATCTTGCGAAACAGTCTTGTATAGCTTGGTGAGCAATATAGAGCAAGCCATTACTTACAAAGAAGTTGCACTGGCTGTGTTCCTGGATATCGAAGGAGCATTTGACAATACGAGCACTCGCTCAATATCGTCAAAGCTGGAATCCAGAGGCACAGACAGGACAATCACCCGATGGACAGAGAATATGCTGAGCAGCAGGAGAGCACAAGCATCTCTATGTGGTGACACAAGAGAGGTGAAGACAGGAAGAGGATGTCCACAGGGAGGCGTTCTGTCACCAAAGCTGTAGAATCTGGTAGTCGACGACCTTCTTGTCACACTAAACGAGCAGGGGCGGTATGCTCAAGGATATGTTGACGACATCATCATTCTAACACGGGGACAACACGTAGACATCTGACTGGAACTAATGCAGAGGGCAATATCCGTAGTGGAGAGATGGTGTGATGCGGAGGGATTGTCTGTCAATCCCTCGAAAACCATCATGGTACTATTTACAAAACAGCGAATCGCAGAGATTACTAGTGTGCCAAATCTCTTCGGCAATCAGATAAAGGTTGCCAGGGAGTCAAAATATCTAGGAATCTGGTTAGATAACAAGCTAACCCTGAACAGCCATCTAGCGAGCATCAGAAGCCGTCCTCAGATTACGCTAATGGCGATGAGACGAGCAATTGGGTGAACCTGGGGCCTAACTCCGCAAAGCATAAGAGTTTGCCTTGGCAAAATTACGACCGTATTTCAAGCAGAAATAGCTGCACTAATCGAATGCGGCTGAACATGCATAGACAGGAAATACGACAAAAAGACCATCTATGTGAACACGGACAGTCGGGCGGCCCTTTTGGCCTTAGCAAGCCACAGCTATACGTCGAAGATAGTGTGGGACTGTCACAATACTTTGAAAACCTTGGCAAAAGACAATAGAGAATTCTTACTTGGGTGCCAATCCATACAGGGGTAGATGGAAATGAGGGAGCTGATAAGTGTGCCAAGGAAGGAGCTCATCTTACCCTCATGGGACCAGAACCAGCATACGGCTTTTCATACAGCGCCGTACGAAAAACTGTTTACAACTGGGTGTCGCTTGAACACCAAAAGCGCTGGAACAAAATCACGGGACATGCTCAGGCCAAAAGAATGCTAAGAGGACCATCGAGTTCCTACGCAGCAAATGCTTTAAGACTGGGTAGGAAAGAACTGCGAAAAGTGGTAGGATTCATAACTGGCCTATGGATATTCAACGCACACCTAGTGAAAATCCCCATTGCAGGATCTGTGGAGAAGCAGAGGAAACCGCAATGCACGTGGTCTTCGATTGCCCTGCCCTGTGCAGAAGGCGTTCCTCCTGTATAAATACTTTCCCAGGCACAAATCAGGAGGGTATGCAGGAAAACATAGTTCGACGAATATCAATGTTCGCTAAGAATTTAGGATGGGACTCTGCTTAATACCTGTGAGTGGGGGTGCACAATAATCCAATTAATGGCTGAGCGGCAACCATTAGGGCACCTTAACCATAACCCCCTCGTGACTGAAAAAATCCCGACAATTTCTTATCGATTTTTTGAGCAGGTCCCACAGGTTTTCAATGGGATGTAGGTCTGATGAATATGGGGTTAGTTTAAAGTTGTTACACCTTCCGTTTCCAGAAATTCTGTAACCACTCTACTTGTATGTGGAGGCGCATTGCATAAAAGTGGAATTATCACCAATTGCATCTCTCCAAGGCCTAGCTACCGACTATACCCACCAGTTAAAGTTAGTTGAATGGGAAGCAAAAAAGTTTTTGTTCCAATCATAATACCTCCCAGAACATATAACTCCCTAATTACAGGTTTCTAAATGTTATGTTTATTTAACCGACACTTAAAATCAAGAAGGTAAAATATGCAACTATTTTCGTTCCTAAAATTTAACTGCCCGTTGATGTTATCCGGTGCCAGCAGGTTACTAGTTCAGTGGTGACGGGGGGAATTCAAAGATAAGTTGAACTGTTTTTCCACAAAAACTATGTAAGGGTGGGCGCCAAGTGAATACTTTGGTCCAAGAGAATTCGGTTTCAGTTTCCGAGGATTTACTAAGAAAAGTACTGAAAACAAAAAAACTCCATTACTAAAAGTTATTGCTTGTAATCACGAAAATTACCAAATTTACAAATAACCTAGTAATATATATCTTCTACATCAATAGAACAAGTAATCAGGTTTTTTCGCACATCAAAAAAGTATTTGAACTCACCGCCCTAAATCCTAAAACACATAGGTCAGGTGATCCTTGTGCTAGTAAGTGATAATGGCAAATTCTTCATTTGCTAAAAACAAAAGGGTAGAAGATAAGCAAATTCAGTGTACTAAACAGTGACACATTACGTTAAACGTACAATACTAAAAAACACATACTACTGTTTAGCGACCTATTGCAGATGGACAGAAATATTTAAGTAGGTATTAGCTAGATTTGAAATAGAAAAACTAGAAGGAATATCTGAGTCGTATTAAATCAATATCATAAATACGATGATTACACTTATTACACAAGGTAGAAACGAAAAGTGAAACTTTTAGGCTCTTAAATGCTATGCTATCCAATATTTAACCATTATTCCATTATTATAATATGATGTAATAGTTTTTTTATAGTAATACATTTATTCATTCAGTAAAACATACATAGAAAAATATTACTAACTTCTTGAAAATGATATATACAATATACACATATATATATATATATATATATATATATATATATATATATATATTGTCACATACTAGTTGTCCCACCATGGTAGTGACATGTGTTGATAATACATTTTATATTTAATTACTTAAGTGGAAGTTGTATTTGAGAAACACAATATTTCTGATTGTGATGAGAAATTTGTTAGTGTAGGTCCTACACAAAGCTATGAAACTCGCGCTAACGTCTTACACAAGTCTTCGCCAATCAGAAATAAGAATTATGTTAGCTAAAAAAATTATTATCATTTGAAAACAAAATGGTAGATTCAGTACAATTGCGTTATTAATATTTTATCAGTTAATTTCCATTGATAAATTAACTCCAATGTTAAAAAGTCATATACCTGGAAATGTTATTGTCACTTTGCCATCGATAAAAAAGGTGCATCCTTTTTTATCGCGATAAAAACTTCTCTTCCTCAATATCTAGTAAGCGGACGTCACTTTTACACAATGACAATGAGTCGCAATTATTGTTGTTGTTCATCCATATATTCTGTCGTTAATTTATCTTGCCAAAAAACACTCGAGCTTTTCTTTTATTAGATAAATTCCTCTTTGACTCAAAGTTTTGCCAATCACTAAATTTGCTCGAAAAACTGACATTAGATAAAATCGCTCCACCTTCGGTGTCGCGATTTTATCATGTCAGTTTTTCTCGTAAAATTAGTGATTGGCAAAACTGTTTCGTTGCAAAGAGAAATTTATCCGATAAAAAAAAAGCTCTTGTGTTTTTACTGTTGAATAAAATCCAATATTGATATATTTTGTTCAACATTTTCTACATTTTTATCAACAAGTTCATTCATACGTCTTGTAAATGCCGCATTTGCTCTGTCAGCTCTTGTCTACCAATTTATAGTTTATATTACGTACACAAACTACTTCTGAAAGATTTGTCAGAATATACTTTCCATATTTTTATAATTTCATTGTATCGTAAAATTTTGTGGTATGTTTTATTATGAATGTCAGTAGAGAATGAAGTATACAGCGTGTTATTTGTCGATAGATGGATCTAACGTGTGAGAATGGAGGACGAACTGTGTCGCTGCTTGTCGAATGTAGATGATAACGACTTGTCTATTTATCCAATTATATTCTCCATGTGATATGTACAAAGCTATGCAGATATTGAGTGAACCTCCAGGATTTTTACCGTCACATAGTTCTGTTTGGCTGTTAGTTTTGCAGAGGGATGAAAGTATCATTTATAGAATTATGTAAGAATGTTTATGATATTTTAGGATTTGACAGTAAATAACATTTATTAAAATAGAAATGTTTGCAAACAATCCTTTAAAATTTAGGTAGCTAAGTTAGGATGGAGTTTGTTGAAAAGAAAAACTAGGTACTCGACATATTTTTGACGGTTAGGAAAAATAAAAATTTTGGAGAAGATAAAAAAAGATATATTAAGGCAGTTGGGACTAAGATTATCTCCGTAGAATAGATGACATGAAATCGATGAGGACGAATTACAACAGATAAGAGAATAATAGGAGGGATGGATGGAGAGCTTCCTGGAACAAGAAGGAAGAGATAGATAATAGGGAAGAAAGATACCCTAAGAACAAAAATAACAATCCTCAGAGAAATAGTAATTATGGAAATAATTACCATAAATATGATAATGGAAGTTCAAGACAGAATTTTCCAGATAGAGATGATCATAATAGATATAGATATCTAAACCATAGAAACAATAGTTATGAGGACAACCGAGCAAGATATGGAAATAGTCAACAGAGACGGGAAGATGGAAATAATAGTAACAGTTATGATAATAATAAGAAGAGATTTGATGATAAAAATAATTTTCATAAAAGAAGTTCATATCAAAATAGGTATGAAAATAACTATGATACGAGAAATTATAATAGAAATGAACATAGGGACAAATATGAGGATGATAGAAGAAATAATGATGGGTACAACCAAAGACAAAAACACAATAAACAAGAGCATGATGAACCCAGGAATTTCGGGGCAGAAATCAATCATACAAGAATAAAAGAGGAAGAAGATGGAAAAAAATTGAATGAAGATTATGATAAGATTGGTATAATGACCTCTGCAATGGTACATGAGCCAGCAGAAGGCAGACAAAATTTTTAATATCGAGCAGATTAAGTCACTTCAGGTTAATTCAATAAAAAGCACTTATTGTCATCCAAAAGAATTTATAAAAATCGAACCTGAAGAAGAAAACATGACCAATAATGATAATGAACTAATATATCTCAAATTGGAAATGAATGGAATAGAAATAATAGGATGAATAGATACCGGAAGTCAAATTTCAATGTGTGAAGAAAATTTTTATAAAGAAAACAAAAATAAGTTCAAGGAAGAACAAATTGAAAAAAAATAATAAAAAACAAGTGGTTAGTTTCAATAATAAAAAGCTAGGAAATGTTGAAGTAATGATATCAGCAGATATTGATATAAAAGGAATTAAAAGGAAAATAAATTTTTTTGTCATGCCGGGATTAAAAGTAGATGCTATATTGGGAGTAGATTTTATAGGGAAACATGATTTTATCATCGATTTAAGAGACAAAAGAGTACTCATTGATGATAATGTTATAAATATAAATAATTATGAAAATGATCAGGCTGAACGGCAGCAAAAGGGCACCGCAGTCAATTTAAATGGAATTAAAATATGGGGGGAGAGTGAATCTACTACTTCAAAAAGCAAGTATAAAATCCAAAGCATGAGTAATAAATTAGAAACAATAATAGAAGAAGAGTCAATAGAAATATTAAATAACAATAAAAAGGAAAATACCAATATTAATATAAAGGAAATTAAATTAAATAAAAAAGAGAATATAGAAAGGGAAAGGGAATTAAGAATCAACACTTATATCAATTTTATCAAAGAAATAAAGTACACTTGTAAGTGTAATTTGAATGTAAACAAATTAAACATTGAAATCTTGAAAAATCCTAGCCGATTTGATCTGCTCTACGAAAAACATCAGTTTCATAGACAATACACGTCAGGACCAGAAACAAGAGAGATGGATGGAGTTTGTTGAAAAGAAAAACTAGGTACTTGACATATTTTTGACGGTTAAGAAAAATAAAAATTTTGGAGAAGATAAAAAAAGATATATTAAGGCAGTTGGGACTTTTGAAATGTTAAAAAGTTGATTGCATTGGATTTAACTGGCTAATATAAGGAGTGATAATTAAAAATTAAAACATTGTAATTGACAATTCAGATGGATATTTTGGAATAATCGAAGAAATTTATATACTCGTACATGTGGAGCACGTTTATAAGAATTGGAAGACAGAAGGGATTGATTTGAGGTGAGATTTATATACATATTGAGCACGTTTATAAGAATTGGAAGATAGAAGGGATTGATTTGAGGTGAGATTTATATACATATTGAGCACGTTTGTGGGAGTTGGAGGACAGAAGAGATTAATTTGAAAATAGATTTGTATACATATAGAACACGTTTATAAGAGTTGGAAGACGGAAGAGATTGATTTGAGGAGAAATTTATATACATATAGTACACGTTTATAAGAATTGGAAGAAAGAAGAGAATCACTTTAAAAGGTCTGGTTAATTGTTATCAAAATTCTCAAATAGTGTATATTGCAGAAGTTTTTTTTTTATCATAAGACTTTGAATGTTCTTGTAGATCTTAAATTAATATATTTTCTTATAAGGTAGTCCTAACATAGAAAAGGAAAATCCAGAAACAAAGATCTTTGTTTGAGGGATACAAAAAGAAGCAGTTCCTGTATATCAAAAGGTAAGAGATTTAATTAATAAATTGAGATTAAAGTAGTAAAAAGATTGAATATAATAAATTTCGGATAAACAAAAGAAATTACAATACAGGGTGCTTCTTTAATTAGAATTTTAAAACATAAATATATAATTGTAATATTGTAACAAATTTGAATTTAATTAAAAAAAAAAAAGACAGAATTTAGTACTGCCAATTTTTCAAGAACTGACTCCCTGTAAATAAGACATTTTGTATAGAGCCGGAGCAAATATATTTTGATATTTTTTTTATGGTAATTTCAACAAGGTCTGAATAATTTTTATTAAATTTTACTTACCTATTAATGGTAAGTTGGCGCCCTATAACATTTACGTAAATGGTAAACACTTAATTTATCTAAATTGAATTTAAAAAAAAATTGTATACGTACAATAGTTATAATTCTAACAAATTTGTGCCTGTAACGTGGAGCAGAATAAAATTATTATTGTAATATTCAGATATTGATAATTATAGTTATACCAAAATCTGTCTCCTGAAACGTGGGGCATAATAATATATATATAGACACATAATATGTTACAATAATAACAAATATTTGCGTTATAAATCATCGTCACTATCAGCAAACAGGTCACTATTATCGCTGTCTTCATCCAAATTAATTATAAATTGTTGTACATTCGAAGACACATATGAGTCTTCCACTTCAACTACGTGTGCGATACAATTTTTCCATAAAATACTGTCTACATTTTCTACCTCACTTCTAATTAAATCTTCTACAGCAGAACTTAGCCTTGGAGCTGTATTTTTACGCCGAATTCCCCATTTTAGAGTACTCCAGATAAGTTCAATGGGATTTAATACACAGTAGTAGGGCGGAAGACGCAGTACCGTATGTCCTTTTGCTTGTGCCATTGTGTCACTTCGATATTTTATAGGAATGTTCCGGTCTTTGATAATGGTTAGAAGATATTTTTTGGTGCATTTTGAATTAGGTATTTTTATATCATTTTCAGCTATATATTGTAGGATTTCTGCTTTTTTCGCGCTTGTGGTGGGTTTTTTGTTAGTTGGTTTTGAATGATAACTGGTGTTGTCCATCACAATGACAGAATTATCGGGCAAATTAGGCAACAGTTGTTCTTGAAACCAAGTCTCAAAAAGTGGTGAATTCATGTCTTCGTGATAGTCGGCTAAACAATTATTTTTATTTTTTGCGGACAACAGCAACGCATTGGACACCCATCCATCGCTGCCACCGGGCATGTAAAATTATTATTCTTTTTCCCCTAGATGGAGGGGCCACTAAACAACAACTTTTTGTGCCATCAGTCCACCTTTTCTTCATAACGTCATGGCTATCGTACCATGTTTCATCTGTAACAAGCCGATCGACTGTTACGATTTCTATCGGACTATGGTATTTTAATTTCGTCGTACTAATGTTTCGAAATTAAAAAACTTGTTTCTCTTCCAAATTTCGTGTATTTAAACGATATCGTACATTGGAAAAGTCTCTTCCTATCAGTAAAATTCATGAGTTAGTACCTACATCGTTGTGGTTTCACATATTTGCTGGTGAGTTAGATTTTTGAAATATTTTTCCCTATGTTTATACTGTTTGATTTAAAATTATAATATGGGCTGGCGTTTGATGAATTTTGTATGTTTAATTCTTTTTTATTGTAAAAAAGAAACATTTTATATTCTTTTTAAAGCAAATTTTTAATAATTCCTTTTCATTCTTTTTTAGCTTTATAATTCCGCATTTTCTGTTTATTTAACAGACTTCTGTTAGTTTTATTTTAAAAACTAGATTCAGTTTTCTATGTGTTGAAGCATAAGCTTCCTATCTGTTCTATTTATTCCTTCCTTCCCAGGATTTTTCCTTGATTTTTAATCTTTTTTCTTTCCTCTGCTCTGCAGCCCCTGGGTAGGCCCTATGAATAGACAACACCGCTAGAGACAACAGGAAACCGGCCGGGATGGATTCAGCACCCCATCTCCATCGACTAGGACCTAGCTGAGAGCTGAATAATTCCAGAACCTCACCAAGATAAGTCCTTTGTCTTATACTCAATTCATGGAAATCTAGAATTGGAGATTATTATTGTATTTTGGATATTAGTCCGGTCAATCTAGACATTGGAAGGTACATAAATTTACAACAAGCTGCAAATGCGTGTAACTGTTCAAAACATAATTAAAAATAACATGTTGAAATTCCGAATCATTGCGATGCCTGGAAAAAAATTTATTCGAGGTCAAAGGTCAAAAATCTTGAAAAAAATCGGTTTTTCGCGATTTTCAGCAAAACGGTAAGTTTTATCATATAATCACCCCAGATAAATATTGTTAATCATAAAATTCTCTACAAAAAATGTATCAATACTTTTTTTCCTGAGAGCCACCGTTTTTGAGATATAACGAGTTAAAAAGTTGTAATCGTCATTATATGCACACGTTTCCACGCCACCTGTGAGGTAGTGTACTTAGCGCGTTTTTTTTAACGTGGTTTCCCCAGTAGGCCTATTCCACATGTCTGTTGTGATTCTGTCTAATTGGAAACTTGCATAATAAAATATATTAGATACAGTTGGAAATGATAAAAGCGATTGAAACTAAAAAAATTCAGAAATTTATTCATCTGATTCATAACCTTCAAATACTTCTTCTTGATCTTCTTCTTCTTCTTCTTCTTCTTCTTCTTCTTCTTCTTCTTCTTCTTCTTCTTCTGCTTCGTCTTCTTCTTCTTCTTCTTCTTCTTCTTCTTCTTCTTCTTCTTCTTCTTCTTCTTGATCTTTGTCTTGTTCGTTTTCTTCATCCTGGGTGCAAGTAAATTCCATCAATAGCGATGTATCGCATGTTTCTTCGTTGGTATCAAACGAATCCTCTACTATTTGTGATTCAGCATTAGAACATGACTGGCCTTGACAATGTAAACATGCCAGAGAACACAACAGTCCAACTTTTTTACAACCACATTTAGCGCTGCATCCCTTTTTACAGTTGCAAAAAATAGTGTTCAGCAGTTTTTCCGGCGCAGGTGGGAGTAAAGTCTGAATAGGTTCTAATGTATTGTCGACCAACTTCCAACCCCAGTCTTTTGGGTCTAGCTGATAACCAAGCCACACTTGAACTTGGTAATACACCCGGAAAAGATGTTGATGAGCAGCAACTGAGGTTGGAGGAAGACAAGCTAATTGCACCTGTTTCTTATTTTTAGTGTTTTCAACGAAACATGCATATCGATACTTATCTAGGCAGGTGGTTTTTTTCGGAGCTTTGTACATAGAAAGAATAAACTGAATCCCGTTCGTGATAATTTCTTGTTGAGTTGAATTACTTTTTTTGAAGACTTCAGCACATGGAACTAAATCTTGTTTTTCAAACATTTTAAAGACTGTTGCTTTACCTCTCCTGTAAAATGCAGACGTCGTATCACAGCCAGTTATTGCGTGTAAAAATAGTACATGATTTTGACTCTTTGGAAAAGTAGATAAACTTTTTGATGAATATATTTCCGTTTGATTTTGAGCTTTTCCTGGCTTTAAAAAGAAAATAATGCTAAATGTTTCTTCACTATCCCACACAACACGGTGTAGTAAGTATCCTCCGTCAATGATGTATGTCGTATTAGTATTGTTAATTTCAATATTGACCTGTTGAAAACAATCGTAAATGGTAGACTTCTGTGTTTTACGCATCCCAATGTCATCAAACAACGATAAAGGGTAGGGAGCCAATTCATATTCAAAATATTTCTCTATTTCATCTTGAAACGCTGCAGTAATACTCATGCGCTGGAACAATAATACAGGGTCAACAGGTACTTTTTCTTCGTGAACTTTTATAGTGCTACTCATCGCTAAAAGAGGAACAACTTTGTCTGCACGTTTAAATTTAATATCATTGAATTTTAGTACTATTATTTTTGCCATAGAGGCAAGTCCAACTTCACGAGCTTTATAACAGTTTATTTTATCATCACCAACGACACCACTTGCAATAGAAACAATTTTGTTTACCTCTGGAAAAGGGTCATGCGTTAAGAACCACTCTAAAAGTTTTCGGATGTCTTTAGCATCTTTTTTTACTCGTGAGTCACTCGCATCAACATGCTGCTCGGTCGTATCCATCCTAACATTAGCGAGATCTTCTAATTTTTCACACACTGTATTCATTGCATGCATACTATAAACCCATTTACTTATAACACTCTCTTTCGTACTTCTCCCTCGAGCAATACCTCCATCGGTCTTCATAGCTTTCATCATCGACTGCTCGATAACCATGTCCGTTGAAGTTCCACAACTTAATTTGTCTGACCGTCTAACAGTGAAAAAACCTTCAGTAAATTTTTCGTACACTTCAGGATCTATTAAATTTTGTAGTTGTTGCATATCCTGCAGGTAAATGTGTGCAGACTTAGCATAAGGAAAATGTCCAGACGCGTGAAAATAAGGAAGCATTTCTTTAACGCAGTTCAAATGAGCTTTCCAATCCCCCATACGCTCAGCTCTTGAAAATTCTTTAGCGACTGAAACCATTTCAAAATATTGAATCCAAAGTTTTGCAGTTGGTCCTCGCTTCTCATATTCTTTGAGCTTTTCATTAAATTTATTAAATAAAGCTCCAGATACTTCATCATCATTTTCAATGTCATTGTATGAAAGAGTGTTATCTAATATATGGTCCATATAAATTATTAGATCTGCTTCCAAAAACGGTGGCTCTCAGAAAAAAAAGTATTGATACATTTTTTGTAGAGAATTTTATGGTTAACAATATTTATCTGAGGTGATTATATGATAAAACTTACCGTTTTGCTGAAAATCGCGAAAAACCGATTTTTTTCAAGATTTTTGACCTTTGACCTCGAATAAATTTTTTTCCAGGCATCGCAATGATTCGGAATTTTAACATGTTATTTTTAATTATGTTTTGAACAGTTACACGCATTTGCAGCTTGTTGTAAATTTATGTACCTCTACTATTATTTTTTAGTCTAATTTGACCGGATTATATGCAATTAATGTGAATTATCTATTGAGTTATTAATAAATATAATTTGCTGAACATTTGATATTTGATTTGCAGCAATTTATATTAACTTGGACCATAGCGTTAAAATATTCTTAGTATTTCGTTTTGTTAAGTTGAAGTAAATATAAGGTTTTCCAGCTTTTAACCTTTTTAGTTTTTTGTTCAATTTAAGTATCGCTCAAAAAGCTGGTGGCGTCCAATTTAATATCGATTGTTCAGCCCATTCCAGTGGTTGCTATAAAAATACATTAACTGGAGTCGAATACCATAACCTGAGGAAGAGTCCCAAGCCGGGGAGAATATATGTTATACATCCAACCAAACTTCTTGGCGAAATCTTCTCATTTCTGTAACGTACTCCCAACGCAATCTTTTTAATCGTCCACTTTCCATGATGCTCATCCTTCCGTTGAAGGTTTTACACTCAAAACCTATGGTTTTCAAATATTTCCGAAACCATTGTTCTGAATAGGTTACTTCAATTGCCGGAACTTTCAGTCTTTCCAAAATCATAGACGTTGTTGGCACCCTACTTTCTTTGTAAAAAGAGTAAATTTGTTGTTTTATTTCAATTCCCGCCGCTTCATCGATTCTAGAAATTTTTTTCATTTCTCGTTTCTGTCTTCCTGTCTCTCCCTTGTTTATAATGTCCCTTACCGTAGATACAGGGACTTTTGTTATTTCACTTGTCACGGTGAAAGAAGTTGAACCCCCTTTTTCAATTAGAGTTTGGTAAACATTTTTTATTATCGTTTTTGCGTCACATGACAAATGTTTTCTTTCAACCTTCCTGTTGTTTTAAACATCATCTTCAGTATCACTGTTGTCACTAATTTCAATCACTTCATTCTCTATTCCCATTCCATTCGACACAATGTTTTCCCATGGACGAAACACTGCCATTTTTATTTGCACAATGCAAACGATGAAAAGTCACAGACTGATAGACTGCACCCTTGCTTTACCTGGTTGGTGATTACTCAGACCCTGTTAGGACGCAGGTATAAAGGATAATTTCTAATTTATGAGGAGGCAGTATATGTGGTCTTTATGCATTCTGGTTGTATTTAACATTTACACAATGCTCCCTGTCATAAACACGGTATTTCAAATTCGCAAATATACTTAGTAAGCTTTTCAGCGTACCCCTGCCAATTTTCGCCACGTTTGGCTCTATTAAAGAGCCTACGTATTTTTTCCTGAGATTTAACAGGATCTCATTCCACCGAATAGCATCTTTGTCTGATCCAGTTATTGACAGTGGGCAGCTGGAAAAAAGATCCCATTATTGCCTCACTGATCTGTTCGACTCTTTGTTCCAGGTGGTAGTGCTGGTTATTTACCCCATTTACTTGTTATCTGTTCCAAATTGTCCTTCAGATTTGTCTTGTAGAGAAACCAATCCGTATTACTAGGATTTCGGTTTGAAGGAATCGAGTTGGTATCTCGCTCTATCCTAAATTCGATGATCCTGTGGTCGGAAAGTGAAGGATTGTTAATTATCTTCAAATCTTTTACATTCTTCCTAGCAGCAACATTAACTATTGTTACGTCCAGACCCTCTTCTTCTGCTCTCGTGACAATAGTGGGGGTTTTCCCCACGTTTAAGGTCTCAAGGTTATTTGTTAAGAGATATTCTAATGAACACTCACCTTTGGTGTTGTTGCTAGTGCTTCACCACACGGTATTGTGTGCGTTGGCATTAGAACCAATTATGATTGGCAGCCGCCTGCTGTAGCAGTGTCTCATTGCCTCTTATACTTCCTCTGGCGGTGTCATCGGTCCCAGCGAAGTAGGCAGAGGCAATGACGATGTCTTGGACGATACCCCCAATATTGAGGGGGAACATAATTCGAACAAGGTCCCGTGATACGTATTGTGAAACACATATATATTTTATGTTATTTCTAATGATTACACAAGCACGCGGGGATACTTGCTATACCTTTGATCACAAATCAATTTAGAGTCCTTACATGCCAAACCTTTGATTTGGCCTTATTTGTTGATCCATGGTTCTTGGATCAGTACAATGCTCAGTTGTAGTTCAGGGAACAACCTTGTTATCAAGGCTGAAGCTTCGTTCGCCTGATGCAGGTTAATCTGCGCTACATTCATGAATGTGGAATTGTTATGGATGGGAGAAACCGAGTTATTTAGCCTCTATTCCTCCCCCTCCATCATCTCTCTCTGTCCCTCCTCGACCACCATGGCAATATCTTCCCTGGAGCAGGTTTCTCGATCTCGAGTGAGACCCTCGACCACCCGACAGCTCTGCCCAGTTTTTCGGGATGCAGGAATGATCTCCGCATGTCCAGGTGCCTCAGCAGAGTCGGAGGTGATCTCAGGCTGACTCAAGGTCAAAAATTCACCTTTTCCTCTTTATTCGGAGTTTACGGATGTGAAGGATATCTTCATATCCTTTGGATTCTCCGTAGGCTCACTTTTTGTCCTAGTCCCGAAAACGGAAGTTTAGCGCGTAACCTCCTGCCTTCAGATCCTCCCCAAATTGATGATCGATCCCAATCGTGCGGATAGTTCCCTGAGCCTCTTTTTTGGAGCTCAGAATCTTCCAAGCCTCAGTAGGGAGGCTGGAGTTCTGAATCTCTACAAGTTGAAGGATCTTCTCGAATGTCATATGATAGCTTCTTGGGAAGACCGGCTTTGGGGTGTCGTCTCCACTTCGAGCCACCAATTCGGGTCCTACCCAAGAGTGTAGTTTCGGCGCTGATACTTGGGAGCCACAGGATCATTCCACAGCGGAAATGAGTTCCTGAGAAATGGATCCAATTTTACTTACTCTTGCACCACAGTGTCATTCAGGGTAGAGAGCTGTTCTGCTTTTAGGATGACCCTAGGGTAATTCTTGGGCATTATTCCCACCCTGAATACCTCCTCTGTTTTAACAGCTGCTGCGTAACTAGTGGCTTGCCGGGTTACTGTTGCAGCTGTTTCTGGGATTTTCCAGAGCGGACGCTGCGGAAGAGTTATGTGCTCCGGGCCTCTTTTCTGTTTGCCTTGATTCTACAAAGGAAAGATCATATATGAATTATATGGCAAATGTATGCATAATTTGTCCGTAGATGTTGTAATTATAAGGCAAATAAAAAAAACTGAATCGCGGGGTGAGGTAAAGGAAGAAATTTTGTGTATAAGAGCGTCTATTATCAAGCGCATCATGACAGAGGGAGAATGAGAAAAAGAGGGAGAGGACAAAGACTAGACGTGATATAAAATTTTAATGGTAAAATATAACGTTACAAACATTATAGTTTCGTCTTCGTATTTTGGGATAGATCTGGTAGCCTGGAATATAGCTTGATTCATCTGAAAAAAGGACATTTAGCCAATTTTCATTTGTCAGTTTTGGTGACGAAGGCACCAATTTCGCCAGTCAATTTTATTTTGCCTGGGGAACTTAGGAACTTGTAACTACCTTCAGCTGTAGAAACCTCGAGCACGAAGCATTTTTCGAATGGTTTCCACTGAAACACTTACACTTGTGGCTTCTAGTTGCCGTTTCAGCTGTCGATCCGAAACCTTCGGTTCTCTTCTAGGAAATTGGGTAAGTTAGCGTCATTTTTGAAAAGTCCACAGTTTTCTTGGAGTCCTTTATGTATTGTGTTCTGTCATTGCTTATCCTTGATGCACTTTCAATGTTTCTCATCTGTTGTTTCAATGGAGTGTCTAGTTCCACGCAAGTCTATTTGATCACAGGATAATCTCGTAGAAAGCACTGGGAAACAGACGAGGATAAGGTGGAATATTTGGCTGAAGGCTACGTTTTTCTTTTAGAATTCAAAATATTTAGAATTTTGCTGAGTCGTTCGCAATGGGTGGGGGGCAAGTAAGGGGATTTCAAGGACTGAAAAGCATGAAATTGAAAAGGTATCAAAATTTCAGCTTTTTATATTTATCAGATAAAAGGACATGCTCTAATTCAGTTTGGAGTAATTTGCACGAATATACCTATATACAGAGGGACCTGAAGTGTCGTCGGGTTTTCGAGTTACCAAACCATTAAGAAGAAGAATGATCCGATTTTACTCTACCACCTCGGTGAAATTTTATCTGAGATATCCGTTATTGATGTATTCTTGAAAATAATTAATAATATGTTTAGTTCATGTACGAACTTCTTCTGTCTGGATGCAGCTAACCAAAAAGCTGCTGAGGAAATAAAGTTGCATTATGCCAAGTGATGTAACTAGAATATATTATTAAAAAAATTATATACATATTTCTCTCAAAACATTTGAGTTTTAATTAGTCTAATAAGAAATGTATCATGGCAAGCAACTGATCTTCCAATTGATCATTATTTTATTAGATGTTATCCTTGAAAGTAGCGAGTGAAATTTGCAGAACATTTTGATGAACAAAGTATGGTGTATTGGGAATAAATAAATGAACTTAGGACTGTATTGAACAACATCGATTTAAAAAAATGAGATCAGCAGACAACTACGAGATTTCAATATGAATATAAAAGTGACTTCCTTTTGTGTCTCCATTTATATATTTTTATTAATAGTTCCATGAGTTTCCAGTACATTGTCTGTAGATCCTACATAAAAAAATTTTTTCAATCTAAATTATGAGTAAATTGTATTGTAATTAATGTAACTAATTTAAAGCTGCTAACTACTATCTATACTTTTTGTAGAAATCGAATTAGATTTTTATTTGTTACATTTTCTTTGAATCACACATTAATGAAGTTAAAAATAATGTTCATTAGGAATAATGGAGTATACGCCAGTTTAGAGGAGAAATTGCATTGTGCCTGGCCCCTTGCAAAGTCAATTAAGTTCATGCCCCTCATAGGAATCATTTGAGTTTGGTAAACACCGATCATATAAATATGGAAGCATAAACGGGGTAGTCGCAAAATAGGGGTTTGTAGAATGATCTGTGATAGAAGAAATATTTTTGAGGAGACTAACAATACGTGAAGAATATTATGTGATTTTGAATTAATAAAAAGTAAAAATTAAAAAATATAAAAAAATATATGTATGAGATCCGTAATACTGCACTTTAATCAATATTAAGATTTCAAGGTAGAAATTCTATTGAAAGTTTCTACAGTAAAGCTTCAAAATATTGTCGATTAATATACTCCTGACATTTTCAAGTTATAAAATGCAAAGCGAATAACAAAATGTACAGACAGAAAACCATTTGAGGTACCTACTCATTCATAATAGAACGGGTTGGTAGATAGAGTCTGTACTTTTTACAACATTTAAAACTGAAGCTGGCGTACCTCAAGGGTGCTCATTATCTCCACATTTGTACACCATTTTCCGGTGAACAGCTTTGTATGCAGACGATACATGCTTGTATAAATTTGTGTTGCCATATTTGGAACGAAACAAATTTACATTAAGCCTTCAGAAAACTGAACATATCAATCTGTCCACAAAACACACCAACAATAATATGAAATCATAGCTAAAAATTTCCAATATTATTACCTCAACATCTATTAAATAGTTCATTTAAATTTTCACGTATATTTCATAAAGTTGGTTTCAAATGCTAACGATGCTATTAGACTATGAATATTCCTCTTTCCAAACCTCAAAATTTCGGAGATAATTCCAAATAATATTTTTTCTCGCGGAACAATTAATCGATTTATTTCAAATCGGCGTGAAGGTAGTTTTTATTGTTCTGGATAAAACTTTATTTTATATTCTGAAAAATATGGATGAAATAAAGAACATTATAGATTATCCAATGTACCTACATGAAATATTTGTTAATTGTATGAGAAAATTACCGCCACCACTGTATTGTTGTGTCGTCCTTAAACAGCATCAAAACACCGCCCTATCCGCCGACCGAGTAGGGTCGAAGAGACCCACATTATAAAGACATTTGTAACATTTTCACCCTGGGCAAGTTTGTAATGATTTTTTGAACGCAATTAGGTTTGTTTCGTCGTTTATTGAATTGGACATAGTAACATTTGTTGGGGGATGCAACGTGACTTTTATTAGATTCCACTGCGAAATTTTTTTATATTGTTATTGTGAAATTTATATAGAGGGTGCTCGAGACTATTTACATCAAGTTTTATCTGCTACTATTAGATTAAGCGGTGATTGAAGCGTAATTTCTTTTATGTTTGAAAGCAATTATTTCACCGCATGCAGAAAACCTAACAGGTGCAGCATATTATTTTATCAAAACAGGTTTGATTGAATTTTATATTAAATGAGCTTGATTTTATAACTTTTTTATTATTGACGCACTGTATGAATTGACTTTATACCTATTGGTTTCCACTTCTCATCCAATCTAACCTAACCTAACCTAAAAACTCCAAAATTTTCATCAAATCCATTCAGCTCTTCTTTTTTATCAGTGGTCCATATTACATTTAAAGTCGATGCATATAGGTCAAAAAGCACTCTTTTCTTGCATTTTCTCGACAAAATGTGTAATCAACATAAGGTCATTTTTTATTGACATAGTTGCCAAATTGCTGAGTTGTGCCATAGTTGATCGTAAACAAGTTTTTATTAATTTTAATTTTGATAAGGACCTTTCTCCCGATGCTGCAGACACTGGTAACTTTAAAAAAATCGTATTGCCACTGCAGTATTTGGACATGTTGAAATTGAATTGTTCCCTAAAATGTGTTGAAGAATAAACTGAGATCTAACTCATTTTGCTCTGGTATACTATATTTGAAAAAGGCAGATAGCAATAAACCCTTGCAAATGACCATTTCAAGAGCGTACCTGCTTGTGATTCTAAAAATCTCAATAATTGTAAATTTTATATTTAAGCAGTATCCTAAAATTATGATAAGTTCTTTTAACGAAAAATGGTTCATACTCAATAATAGCTTTTTTGGGTTTCGCCATTACAGAGCCGTTGCTTATCATCTTTTCAGATCTATTTATATCTAGAAAATAGTAGAAATCCGGTCAGTAATGGACATGAACTTTGATTGTACTCAACCATTTATATTGAGAAGCACTTTACCTGATAAGATCATAAGATAATGGTCTCAATGATAGTTAACAGTCAATCCCTGTATTTGTGACTTGAAACATAGTTTAATATATCAAGTAGATTAAATTATTTTAGAAACGCATTCTTCGATAAGAAAATGCAAAATCTTTCAGATTTGACTCCAGTTAAACGTATATCTAAATGTGCTTCATCTGTCAACGAAAACATAATTATATTAAACGTATTTAATTCACTTAAACATAAAAAAATTTAAATAAGTGTCGTCGGTATAGTGGAAGCGTGATCAAGAATGACTGGGATTGGAAAGTTAACCATCTATAAACTCATACGCAAGGAAAAGTGTAGTGCCGTAAAACATCCATAGCAATTACAGGAAAGCATAAGATTGGTGAAGAAGAAAACATGTTATGAGAAGGAAAGTACATTTAACATATTATCAAGGAGTCAGGTTGCTGTTAAGGCAGATTGTACGTAGGATTTGTCAAAATCGAATTTGAGTAGAATACGAAGGAATTCATCAAATTTTGGCTAATTTTGTTGAAGAATTCAGGTAAGTTGAAATAAACGATTCAAAGCTCTGCGTCAAGTTTGGGTTTTTGTTATTTCAAGTGTGATATTCTCTATTAGGTGTCGAACGAGAATTGTGGAAGGAGTAAAGTCGCATGTGGATTTGTAGAGTGGAATAAAAAGGAGTTTAGAGAGAATAGAATAAGAACCCTCTAACGGAGGTAATGTGAACGTGATGGATGTGATTGGTGAGTCATTTTAATTATTTATAAATATTGTAGGGTCTCAACACCATCTCTGTTAAGCCAAGAGAATAAGTATAGTCTATCCGCCTGCGTTAGTGGAATTATTTTGAAACCTTATTTTCGAAAACTTACTCGTATATTAAAGGCGAACAGACCCCTTTGGGTAGTACCGTAGTAAAATAGTTAACAATAGGTTTAGGTATTATATTTTCTTTTGTAAGCGGCTTCGTGACGTCACATTGGCGCATTTCAATTCTGTATATTTCCTTCCATTTTGGTGAAGAAGTTGTTTGTATATAGTCTTTTTTGTGTAAATAATATTATAGAATTTTCATTACAAGGGTATGTCTTGTTTTCCCCTCTTGTATTACCTAACATCTAATAGATTGTCTGCTCCATCCTGACCATCGTGGCGGTCTACTAGTTAAGGCTGGCTCATTAAAATTTAACCAACACACACTGACGTGACAATTCCATATAGTTCCAATCACCCCATGTCACATAAACTAGCGGCATATGATACATAGAGCATTTTCAGTTCCTATGAACAAATGTAATTTTGATAGAGAGATTAATACCATTAGACAAATAGCAACATCCAACGGTTATCCATTACATATGATTATTAAGCTATTTAATAAAAAAGAGGAAAACGTGGCATTACATTTGAAAACTTATAAAACCATCACATATGCAGGAAATATTTCCAATAATATTTCAAAGATAATATCTTTAGCAACGAATACAACAATTTCTTTTAAAACAGAACATAACGTAAGTACAAAATTGTTTAATGTAAAAACAAAAAAAACACCTTTAAAGAAATCAGGTATATATGTATAAACTCAAATGTCCAGAATGTAATGCTGTCTATTTGGGCCAGACCCTTAGAAATTTTGAAATCCGATACAGTGAACACTTACGAGCATACAGATTAAAACAACCAGATAAATCTCATTACGCAAAACATCTACTTGACACCAATCATTCATTGACACCTAACACAGAACTAGAAGTACTACATATTTGTGATAAGCAACAAGAACTGGATTTCCTTGAATAATTGGAAATTAGAAACCTATATATGAAGTCGCTAATGAACAGATAAATCTTGGGAGTTCTCCACTTTGAAACTGCCTCCTTAAGCGATCATTGTAAAGATCAGCCGATATAGTTTCCCTGGTTTTCTATATCATTGCACAGTTATACTGATCTTAATTGAGAAAAATGATATCCAGGATATTCACATAGGGCTAACGATATCTAAGCTTTAATATTTGTAATATCATATCTTCTTCTTTTTTCTATTAACAAAAATTAAGTCAAAAAAATAAACATTAAACACCAGATAGGCATCAAATGAAATGTAACTTCTTTTATTCTGACCAAGATATTCAGTTATCGAAACAATTGTCAATTTTTTAGAATTTTCAACATTTTTCATTATATTGTGGAATTAGCTAGAAACATTGAGTTTCATTTAAAACACTCATACATTCATTCTACTTTAATACTGAAATTCCGACCTTAGATAAAACTTTATGTACATTGAGAGGAGACAAAACTATTTCTGAAATTGGAAGAGATTGTGGAAAATTCTGTGAGAGATGAATTTTAGATGTGAAAAAGTAAACAAAATGTCACTTTTAATCGAAAAAGATGAAATTAATGTTGGAGAAATTATTTGCGATCAATACGGGATTTTTGCAATGAAAATAGAAAAATCTACAATTTGGACGAGACAAGACTTAACGAAGAAAAAATGTTAACCTCATCCCGTCAAGTGTTTTTGGACGGTTTATCTGTAGGAATGAAAGCACCTTGTGGAACAGTGAAACAACTGATAATTACGCATATTGGAAGTACAGATCAGTTTTTGAATGATGGTTTGTTGGCATTTGAGTCAATTCACATCGGATAATATCACGAAGATATGAATGCTGATGTTTTTGAGGACTATTTTTCACAAATGATAACTCTAATTACACCCAAATCGGTAATTGCTTTGGACAACGCTCCTTATCATTCGAGGAGATGTGATAAATTGCGGAAATCATTCAGTGGCTATTATATAAAGAAATTACATTCAAAGAGGATATGTTAAAAAAGAACTGCTAGTAATTGTAAATATACATAAACATCATTTCAAATGTGCAAATTAGACAATTTAATGGAACAACCCATAAAGCCAATAGTTATAAAGTTTGGTTCAGATGAAATTTCATAAAAATTTTCATTTTCCGATAAGTAATATTCCGTGTTCAAATAATATTAATAACCCCGTGTTGTAAATAAGCTCTACTATCCCTACCGCATCTGAACTGTTCAGTAAAGGAGTCCCACGATGTGTATTTTGCAAAAATTCACACTCTTCTGACCAATGTAAGGAAGCACTGAAACTGAGTTTCACAGAGATAATATAAAAGTTGTCAGATTGAGCTTGTTGTCATTTGTGCACAAAATTTGGTCATATTGCTCGAAGATGTCGTTTCAGAGAAAAAAGTTCTACTTGTCAAGGAAAACATTGTTCCATTATGTATCCTAAAACGATATCCAGACATCAAAATCCAATGATTCAAATTCGAAAGAGGAAAACTCAAAAGCTGAAGAACAAAATCTGACCAACCACACCTATCCAGAGGTTTATCTACAAACAATAGTTGTGGAATTGAAAGGAGAGAACAAATCACGACGAGTAAGACTTCCAGTTGTCACTGGTTGTCATAAGTCGTATATCACAAAAAAACTAGTTGAACAAGTAGGCTGCACACCAATTCGCGGAGAGCAGCTAGTTCATTCGCTCTTTGGAAAGACCCAAACCGAAACAATCATTCTTACCAATTAATAAAATCGTCTTTATAGTTTAACTGAAAATTACTGTTGCAATTTTGAAGTATTGGACCAACCAATGATTTGCAACTACGTTAGTTCTGTGAAAACAGGACCCTGTTTGGACAAATTGAGGCAAATGAGTATAGAAATGACAGACACGACAGACTGATGTAATGGTAGGAGCCGACGTAGCTGGAAAACTGTTTACTGACGAAAACTAGATTTTAATTGTGGATTAGTAGCAGTTCATACTTTACTAGGATGGACGCTTTTGGGTAAATTGAAATCGGACTACTCGATCAAAACATCTTTGTTAGTTAATTCATTATTTACAAAAGATGTTGCCATATCTGACTTATGGAGTTTGGATGATCTTGGTATTCAAGATCCTTGTAGATCGAAATCACAACAAGAACAAGAAAAGTTAGTTATTGAACATTCTTCAAAAACTGTTAAACAAAGAAACGACAAGCGTTAAGGCCCATTCACACTTTCATTAATGCGAGTGTTTAGTGCTTAGTGCAGGCGTTAAGTACTAAACACGTGTGGACCGCAATTGTTTAGTGCGAGTGATTAGTAGTCAAGTGCGAGTGTTCACTAAACAGTGAATAGAAGCACGTTCTATTTTTCTGTTTAGTAGCCTCCACTAAACATACTGGAACTTGCAGCTCGTCTCATACTAAATACGTTGAGACATGAATGTTTAGTTGTCTAGTTCAGTCACTGTTTAGCGCGCGCTCGGGACGGTCGCTTGTCGAATTTAATATGGAAAAGTAGACCGAGAACTTGACTTACAAATTTGTACCAGAATACCTGAAGTATGAGTGCCTCTATAACTGTAAAGGCCTGAAGTATAAAAATAAATGTGCCCGGGATGCAACCATTAAAGAATTAAGTGAGGCGATGGACATCCCGGGGTTCGGAAGCAAAGAAGCTTATTCTACATTGAGAACCTTGAGGTCAACCTATTCACAATAGTTGAAGAAAGTTAAACACAGCATAAAATCAGGAGCAAGAGCGGATGAAGTATACACCCCTCATGTGAAATGATTCAAAGTAATGATGTTTTAAATTCAATAAATGTGCTGTGCAGGGACTCACAGAGTAATATGGTAAGTAAAACAAAATATATTTATTTTATGTTTTCCTAATAAATGATTTTAAAACCAAAACATTATCTGCAAAATACGTTTTAATTCAATGTACCATTCGTGACTGCCAGGAGACGGCGCCTTCTCCTACAAAATAATCAGCATAATTGTTGCGTATGTTTTATGCACTTTGAGATGATCTATTCTGCATTCTTGTATGACGAGGCAGGAGTCCATCAGAAGGTACTTATCTCCAGGACCCAGGAATTACATGTCTATTCTCTGTATCCTCCATATCAACTGTGGAGACCTGTACGGGGATTTTCGTTTTTCTCGCCCAGTTATGTATGGCGGAACAAGCTTTTACGATTTTTTCCACTTTGTTGGAAATAATTGGTAGAGGCTTCTCAAAAATCCTGAATCGACTTACAAGGATACCAAAAGCGTTTTCTATGATTCTTCTCGCTCGGGATAATCGATAATTGAAAACTTTTTATTTAAACGCCAATAAGTTTCCACCATACGGTTTCATCATATATGTTTTTAAAGGAAACGCATTATCAGCCACTAGAACATGACTTTCAGGCAGTAAATTATTTGTCAAAGCTTGAATAAGATCACAATGAGAGAAAACACCACCATCCGATACGCGGCCATTACAGCCAACATCAATATATGTAAAACAGTAGTCATCGTCCGCTACTTCCATAAGAACAATGCTATTCGTTTTTTTATAGTTGTAGTAATAACTTCCTGCATGTGACGGAGCCTTAATGGCGACATGTTTTCCATCTATAGCGCCTGAGCAACCAGGGGAATTCCAAGAATTTCGGAAACCTTGTACAATCCTTTTCCATTTGATTTCGTCAGGAATCTGAAACAAACAAAATCATCAATCTTTATTTTTCTTTTACATTGTGAGATAACATTAAAATTATCATTGTTGAACGTGTTCTTATTTATTCTGTTTCTTTTTTTGCAGAAGCTCAATTCTCAGCTTGGAATTCTTGATGGAGAGGAAGCTTCCTCACCTCTACACAATGAGTACGCTGATAAAAATAACCCTGATGCGACACCTGAAACTCAACGTTACCTTTGTTAGGAAGAACAAAGGAAACCGTCAATTCCTCGTAAAACAACGATACGGGACCTCAGTCGTCTGGTCAATAAAGTGCAGACTGTTGCCGAGACAATTAACACACCCACACTAACAGAAACTGAGTTTGACATATTTGGGTGAATTGTAGCTGCCCAGCTTAAAAGTATGCCGCTGCCGCTAACAATAGAAGGGCAGATATTTATTCGAAATTATGTAATTTACGCCTGAAACAAATGGGCCACGGAACATCTAACTACGTACATAGTCTGTCACCAAATTCTGTATACCAGTCTTCATCATCATCAAGCTCTACAATGTCACATTCACCATCACAGAACTCTCCTTACACACAACCACAACAAAACTCTCCTTACATACAACCACAACCAAACTCTTCTTACCCACAACCACAAGAAAACTCTCCTTACCCACAACCACAACAAAACTCTCCATATCCACAACCACAATAAGACTCTCCTTACACACAACCCCAACAAGACTCTCCTTACACACAACCACAACAAAACTATCCTTACACACAACCACAACAAAACTATCCTTACATGCAGCCACAACATAACTCTCCCTACACACAACCACCACAACCATTGTCCATTCACCTTCTATCTATACCGGATCCTACTGATAATATTCCACCTGCTAACCAATCTCAAACACTCCAACTTGAAGAGAACAATGAAAATGCTATTACTCTATACCCAGGTAACAATGAATCACAAACTAAATTTGTACCAGGAGAAAATTATGATATATTAGCTCTGGCAGTGGAAAGACTTAATGAACCTACTTTAATAAAAAAAATATATATACATATATATTTTATTTTATCCTACCTTTATATAATCTCTGAGTGCGTAGTAAATAGCATCACATACTTTGGATATAAATTTACAAGTAGTTGTCTTTGGCACTCTAAAGAGGTGTTGCAAGCAGCGTAAACTAATTTGCTAACAGGTATAAAATAGCGTGAAATTCCACTTTTGCTGGCAAAGCAAGTCTCATAAATATATCTGATTTCTGTATGACGGGTGCGACGAGGTTTGGTAATGTATTAAATGACTCTTCAGTCATCCTGATAGCATAGTAATATTCCATGGTATCTTCAGAGGCCAATTCCATAAGGAGTTGGTCATCATGAATGGGTCTTCTACTTATCCACTTTCGTTCTCATAGTCTTCTTGGTCTTGACAGTTCTGATTCCACGAGTTTTTTACATTCAGACACCACCGCAGTTAAAAGTTCCTTAGGGATTTCTTGCAACTGTAAGCTGACCTCAACAAGTTTTTGAGGCTGTTCGATCATACTTGCTGTCGACGCTCAACAACAAAACTAAACATTAGACACTTCTCGTACTAAACACCAAGCAATAATCAATCCCAGGAACCACTTATCACTTATCACTTGCACTCGCCCTAATAAAATTGTAAATGGGCCTTTAAATGGAGTAAGCATGCCGTGGATTGAAGGTCACACTCCTGAAAGACCACTGAATATAACAACAAAGTTATAAAACGATAATTTTTATGATATCTATGATACAGTATTTGATAATTGGTTGTCCGAAGGAATCATAGAATCCTTACCAGAAAATTAGACATTCGAAACATCATGTCAGCCCGATCATTTTTTACCACATCACCCAGTGTATAAACCCATTAGTTCCACAACACCCGTACTTCCAGTTTTCGATGCTTTATCCAGACAAAAGAATCAACTATCATTGAATCAATGTCTTGAAAAAGGTATTAATTTTATTAAATTGCATCTATCATTTTACGGTTTCGCACATAAAGGATTGGAATCGCCGCTGATATAAGAAAGGCATTTTTTCAGATCAGTCTACAAGAAAGTGATAGAAATTATTGAAAATTTCTTTGGTATGATAAAAATCATATATTGAAGATTTTTTGACATACTCGTGTAGAATTTGGAGTAACGTGCAGTGCATTTTTATTAGGAGCAGTCTTAGAATTTCATCTGAATCAAATCGTGAGAAACTCAATTTGAAGAAAATTCTTATAATCTTAAAGTGATTTCAAGGGTAATGAAATCTTGTTACGTCGACAATATCTTAAAAGTGTACCAAATGAAGAATTTATCAACCGATTAATTGAACAGTCATCTAAAATTTTGGCTGATTGAAGATTTGAGTAGAGAGAGTGGGAGCATTCTTTACCAGAAAATTCTGGAATCAAAGCAAAAAGCAATATCCTTGGTCTTATCTGGAATCGCCAATTGGACACACTGGAACTTTCATTAGAATGGTTTGACAAAATGGATACAAGAATTTTAACAAAACGTACGATATTATCAGCAGCTCATAAACTCTACGATCCCATTGGTTTTTCATGTCCAGTAGTACTGATCCCAAAACTCTTACTGCAGAAGCCTTGGTTTTTGAATTTGGATTGGGATGATAAAATCGATGGAGAAATTCGTGGAACATTTTAAAATGGTTACAAGATCTACCTCATTTGGCGTCTGTTAAGATTCCTCGATGGATAGCAACAGATTTGACTATTTCGACAACTCAGTTTGTACATGTTCTTTGTGATGCAAGGGCAAACGCTTATGCAGCTTATATATTCCTCAGAACAGAATTGGATGATGATGAAGTTCTGTTGAGACTAGTTGAAGCCAAATCCCGAGTAGCACCTATTAAAAATATAACATACCCCATCTCGAACTTTTGGCTGCAACAATTGGAGTAAGAATGTTCCACAATTTCCAGACTAACTATGAAGTCAATTTTCATGTATTTTTTTGGTCGGGCTCCTCAAATTATCATCATAGATTAAACGACAAGAACATTGGAAACCATTTATCTGGAATCGTGTTGAAGAAATAAAACGTTTTTTCAAACCTCAGGACTGGTACCATGTTCCTGGTGAAGTTAATCCATCAGATTTTCCATCTCTAGGCTCTTAGCTAAATCCCTAAATGGTGAAAGATGGTGGGAGAGTCATATTTGGTTACAGGATACAATTTCACAATGGCCTGGCCAAAATTTCGATTGTAACGCTCTATCTGTGCCTGATGATTATGAATGTACTATAAATATTTCTCAAAAGTTAGCAAAATTGTTAACATGATTGCCTGGATCAAACGATTCATCAATAACTGCAGGAAAAACAATGTTGAAAAAGAAAAATTTCTTACTGCAACAGAGCTAGACGCATCACGAAAATTGATAATTCGTTATATACAAGAAGAAAGTTTTAAGTTAGATCAAGATCCTAAACCTTTATCCCTGTTTTCTTATACTGACGATGAAAGATTAATCAGGGTGCGAACCAAAATTGCAAATAGAGCTGAGGCAGAGATTTTTCGTATGGCGTATGTTTTGCCCTCAAATCACGAAGCTGTAAAATATTTGATTTTTGAAGAACACATTAGGAATAATCATGTTGGAGGTCAAGGATTGATGAGTATCCTTAGAGGAAATTACTGGATTCTTCAATATAGATGCACTGTTAAATCAGTAATTAGTAGATGTATCACTTGCAGGAGATTCAAGGGAAAACTGATTCAAACTCCCGCCATATGTCTCTCAGAAAACAGAGATCGTGATACTGCAGAGTTAGAGATTGTAGGCATAGATTTAGCAGGACCTTTGTATCTCAAGTCAAATGAAAAAGTTTGGATTGTACTGTATACTTGTGCTATCTACCGAGCTGTGCACCTTGAACGAACGTCATCCTTGTCGAACAATGCGTTCATGCAGACACTAAGAAGATTTATTGCCCGCAGAGGCCGACTTTCAACAATATATACAGACCGCGGAGCAAATTTCTTTGAATGAGCAAACACTTTCAAAGACTTGGATTGGTCAGAAGTAGCACAGAGATGTCTAACAATTCACCATATAGACTGGAAAATGAATCCTCTAACATCTGCTTGGTGGGGAGGCTGGTGGGGGCGCCTTATACGGCTGATGAAACATTTGTTAAGAAAAACTCTTTGAAAAACGAGCCTTGATTTCGAAGAATTACATACTGTTCTTTGTGATTGTAAAGCCGTTTTAAACGCTCGTACACTCACATTTACATGCGTGAGGATCAAAATGATTGTACTGTTCTCCCTCATGCATTGTTCCTAGAAGACATTAAAGAAGTTGGAGTGACTGATCTTGATTTAGTTGCAGCCAAAGATCTAAGTAGGCGTTTAAAGTATCGTTTGAAACTCAGAAAAGATTTGAACAATATATTCAATTATGAATATTTGGGCCAACTCACTCCTTTTTCAAAGAAAACTTCTGATGAGACAGTCAAAGTCGGAGACATTGTTTTGATCTCAGATTTCAATAAAAAGAAAGTCGAATGGCCTATGGGCCGTGTGATTGATACTATACCTGGACGTGATGGAATAGTCAGATTGGTTAAGCTGAAAACTGCTACAGTTGAGCTGCTGAGGCTAGTATAACGAACTAATTCATTGGAAATGGAGAATTCGAAAGATGTGCCCAAACCTACAGTGTCAAAAAGGGCTAAAAATATTCGAACAGAAAGTAAAGCCTACAAGTTGTCAAAGAAATTAACAATTAGAGAGCACGTGACTACAACAAGATCTAGGAGACATCTAAAAGTTCCTGAGAGATATGGATATTGATTGTGTCATGGTGACACAAGGGAGTGAGTTGGAAGACACCTTGTATTATTTTTAGGTTTTGTTTCTGATCTTGACTTTAACAGTGGATGACAATTCAATTTTAATTTGTATATATTTGATGTCACATTACTTTCTTATAATAAAGTTACTAAATTGAAGTAGTTTAGGCTGCCTATTGGTTTAAACGGTATATCCATAACAGTTTTACTAGTGGACTCTTGAGAAACTGAACTAATAGCAGTCTTAACACAGTTGTATCAATATCTCTTTCTTTACGTGCTTCATCTTTCAAATGGAATGATACATTTTCACACGAGCTTTTTATTATTCTTCATTCATCAGAACGTTTAATAAATAAATCCCACAATGTTATTAAATAGCTCCAACCCCTTGAATCTTTCATTAAGAGATGACAAGGTATTATCTAATATAGAGAAGGTTACTTTTACTTTGTAATTCATTTTCGGGCCTGTTATTGATTCGTCAGTATTTTCATAATCTAACTGTTTTCTTCGACGAACTATTTGTGGAGATGAAAAATTTGGTTCAATTTATAATTCTTCGGCCAGCTCCCTGGCGTCTACAAGAAGGTCGCTAAATCTCTTATCATCTCTTAAGTCTAAAAAAAGAATTTTTTTTTGTTTTGGCAGTCTAAACAGTTTATAATTTGATTCTGTACTTTTAGAACAGCATCATAAACCTCACTAATTTGATATCTCAAAGGTTTTGATATCGGTTTTATAGCGTCTGTTCTACTGGACCAGCGTGACCCGATAGTGGTTTTAACGTTAAATTTGTAAGGCATGCTTTCAGAATTGACCATCGTTTGGTTGACGTTGAAAAAACACATATACTCGTATCTCTTGAACAATGTAAAAGAATCCGGACACCTCAAAAGAAATTTCAGCAGCATCGCTAATAACTGAAATTAATAAGTGCGCCAAAGAATGCTCGAGGGTTTATATTTAAGATTCGTGTTTGTAATCCAGTGTCTATTCTACGCATTGTAATGTTTTTCTTATTTATTTAAACGTTTTTATACGAATGTTGGAATAAATTCATACAAACGGTATGTTTACTCACTTAATTTATTTATCCACTAAACTATTCACTAATTTATATTATATACACAGTATATGCACTTAAACTAATTTATATACACACTTCACTAATGTTTATTCACTTAGACTATTTACTTGTTCACTTGTTCATCTCACGAGATCACTTTATAAACTTACTCTTTCCACTGGTCGTTATTCTTTATATAAGTGCCTTTTTTACTAGATAATTCTAGATGGCGGTTTACACAAAAACAATCGCCTCCCTGGAATTTTCTAGATAGGACTGGTCACAAAAACAATCTCTAGATAAGACAGTCACAAAAAATCGTAAACAGTTCCAAGACATCCCTGCGCGTCCGCCAACATTTTAACTTTCATACATGGCTTAGACAGAGTCGGCTTCAGGGACTTTACCAGTGTGCTGTTTCGTAACATTACCCCCTCCTTAAAAGGAAGCTCCTCCTGGAACTTCTGTGTAGCCAGAACTGGACGTTTAAATCGGCAACTGGACCCATATCTGCATTTTCCGGTCGTATCGAAATAACAGGGAACCGTCTTCAACGGGTACCGATAACGAGGGGTATAGCTGCAAATTAATATGTGGACACCGGCATCACGGAAGATCACCTCTTTCATGTTCCTGACGACTCGCCAATCCAATTGGTGGGTGTCTATCTTGGTCATTGCTAGTTTCTCCACGTGGGATTCCAGCACGCATCCCGATAGATGGATCGATCTGTAAATTCGTTTCTAGTTACCAGGTAGAAGACGTAACCTCGAATTGTGTTTGAGTCTCAGTGTCTTGCCAGGGGCTAGTATCCAATCTTCTAGTTTATCTAATTGTACAAACTTCTTTTGAAAGACGGTTGCCAACCCTCGTGCGTATTTGTTTCTGGCGGATATGTTGTGTGCCAGCGAGTACTCTTCCGGGAGCGTGAACAAATATTGTTTTTGTTCTGTAGTGACTCCGTATCTAGCTTTCCCGGTACCTCCGTATGCGCCCATTAATTCTTCGATGGATGGGTCAGAATCTTGTTGTATATATTTAACCCCTTCCTCTTTGTCATGGTCTCCTTCGAATGGCGCTAGTCGGTTTTGGTGGACTACTCTCGGTTTTCCATTGGGGATCTTGCTCATACGATAGATGATGTCGTTGATCCTCTTCTTTATTAAGTATGAACATTCCCATGATTTCTGTGATTTTGGAAAAAATCCTTTTCTCCTTGTCGGGTGTTGTGTAACGATACTTTGCCTCTTCTTTGAAACTGCCCTCTATGGCCTGCGTGTCGTACCGTTTTTTCATTATGTCAATGACAACCTGAAGATTCGTTAGAACCAATTCGTGCACATGGTACATCCTTCTTCTCAATTGGATCACGTAATCTTCCCCTGCTAGATCTTCGTCAGGCCGACAACCAAATTCCAGGTCACAAGGAAGCCTCATTTCACGTCCAAACAGGTTTTCGCAGGTGTTTCTCCCGTGGATCCATTTATGGCCGATCGATAAGCCAACGCAAATAGAGAAAGATACTGGTCCCAATCTCTCTGGTGGCTGGAAATGACTTTGGACAGGTATTTTCCAATGGTTCTGTTCATTCTTTCGACCATGGTCTTCTTCATCCCCAGCTTGTCACAAATTTCCTGGAATACCTGGCTCCCGAAATTTATTCCTTCATCGCTGTGTACTTCCAAGGACACTCCATATCGGCTAATAAATCGTTTCACCAGTAGATCCGCGACAGTTATGGCCTTTTGATTCGGGATCGCCTAAATTTCCACCCACTTTGTGAAATAATCCATTGATACCAGAATGTATTTACCACCATTTTCTGTCGTCAGAAATGGTCCAGCGATGTCTAAAGCGATCCTTTCGAAAGGGCTTCCAACATTTTACTGTTTCATAGGTGCCTTTTTCTTGCGATGTGGTCCACTACTTGTAGCACAAGTCGTTCATTTCATACACTTCTTACACCAGTCCCTCACATCGTCGGAGCTGTTCATCCAATAAAACCTTTCACGAACTCGCTGAAGGGTTTTCTTTAGTCCCAGATGACCTCCCGTTGGACTGTCGTGTAGATTTTTCAGTACTTCACTTACTCTCGTTCTCGGGATAACTAGCTGTAATCTCATCTCGGAACCATCATCGTTTTCAAGGACTCTTTTCAACAGGTCTTCATCTAGGACAAGGGAGTCCCACTGAGCCCAATATGCCTTGACCCTTGTTGAAAATCTTAACAGTTCTTGCCATGTAGGTCGCCGATTTTCGTCCACCCATTGCCGAATCTTCTTTAGGTGAGGTTCATTCTCCTGATCTTCTCTGATCCTGTTGGGTGACCATTCTTCGTTAACTACAGTAGTTCATGAAACTGTAGCTTCCCTAGATTCCGCCCTGTTGCAGTGAAAGCTGTCTGATTGGCACAGCCGTCTGGACAGGGAGTCAGCATTTCGGTGACTCACACCAGCTCGATATTCGATGTTGAAATCGTACTCTTGTAGTCGTTTAATCCATCTAGCGATCTGGCCCTCGGGATTCTTGAACTGAATCAACCATTTGAGTGCTGCATGATCAGTCCGGATTAAGAACTTCCTACCATAGAGATACTCGTAAAAGTGTTCCACGGACTTCACTACCACCAAAAGTTCTCTTCTGGTGACGTAGTAAATTCTTTCTTGTTAGGAGAAAACTTTTCTGAAATATCCTAGCACTCTTTCTTGCCCTCCTTGGATCTGTAAAAGCGCTCCTCCAATTCCTATGTTGCTGGCGTCAGTATCAAGTATAAAGTCTCCCTATGGTAATGGATATCATAATATCGGCGTCGTGTTTAAATACCTCTTCAAGGTTTCAAAAGCCGTTTGACAGTCTTCGTCCCATTGGAAAGCTCTTGCTTCTTCTGTAAGTCGAGTTAGAGGCTTGGCAATACCTCCAAACTTTCTGATAAATCTTCTATAAAATGTGCAAAGTCGAAGAAAACTCCTAATTTGATGTTTATCGGTAGGTTGTGGCTATTGCTGAATGGAAGCAATTTTCTCTGGATCCACCGCCACTCCTCCATTGCTCACTATATAACCAAGGTAGTTGACACGGTTGATGTTCTACCAGTCTTTCCTCCTTTTGGTAAGAATAGGTCTCGATACTGCAAGAGAAATTCTCTCATTCTCTTTTTTTCAGAGCGATTCAAGGATTGACCAAGTAATGATAACATTTGTTCCAATCTGACATTAGAATTAGCAGTGATCGTTGTTTGGCGAACTATAACCGTCACTGGTACGCAGGATCCAATCCTGGTTTCTTTCTTGATGGAAACTGGGTTTTTATACGAAAGGTGAGATAAATTAATACAAACGTTATGTCTACTCACTTAATTTATTTATTCACTAATTTATATTATATACACAGTATATGCAAATAAACTAATTTATATAAACACTTCACTACTATTTATTCACTTAGACTATTTACTTGTTCACTTGTTCATCTCTCGAGATCACTTTATAAGCTGACTCTTCCCTCTGGTAGTTATTCTTTACATAAGTACCTTCCTTACTAGATAATTCTAAATTGTGGCTTACACAAAAACAATCGCTTCCCTGGAATTTTATAGATAAGACTGGTCACAAAAACAATGTCTAGATAAGATAGTCACAAAAAATCGTAAACAGTTCTAAGAAATCTCCGCGCATCCGCCAAAATTTTAACTTGCATACATGGCTTAGATAGTGTCGGATTCAGGGACTACACCAGTGTGCTGTTTCGTAACAGCATGTTTGATCCATTATCATATCCTTGTCCTCGCAAATCAAATATACTTAAATTTTACTCTACTAAGTTATACTTAGTTATACAAGACATCACCACTAGAATCAACATAGGGCGAAAGAAAATGAAATGTTCACGTATTTCAATTTTTTTCGACAACTCGTGTAATAAACCAAAAACCTCAAAACTACATTTAATTGTTCCGTATTACTGACATCTGGTATTTAGTCGAGTATTATGTAAGTAATATTTATGTTTTCTTACTAGATCTTAAATGGTACTTTTGAGCCAACTAAATTTATCAATTCATTTTAAATATTACCGCCTAAATAGCTTGTCATACCGCTGCCGCTTGTTTGATTTTTTTGTTTGCGTCGAAAATTTTGCTCCATTACAGATTCAAATTTGGTGAACGTTTCTAGGTCTTAAAAAATTTCCGTAATTTTCATATACCTACTTTGTTCAATCTACCACGTAAAGCTGAACATTGACCACGATGTAATTAACTTTCAATTATAGATACTCCCTCAGATAACATAGTTGACAACTTTAACCAGGATTCGATAATTTTTTATATGGGTCACTCTTTTCGAGAAGATCTGGCAGAAAACTTTACCGGATAGATCCTATTCGTAATTTGGTGGGGTCCCTTTTTCGTGAAAAATCTTGAATCTGCGAATGTAATTATTTCGGGCCATTCTCCAGGGTCATCAGATATTACGGTGGAGTTACAGAATAGTAATGTTGCCGCTGCTGGAACATTTTCAGTATGATGTTTCTGGGAACTATTTATATTAGTAAAGTCAGAAAGAGATGAGGTACTTCGGGCCGAGGAACAGCTAGGGTAAGCCTCGTCGGTATTTTCAAAATCAGAAAAATCACTTATTTCTAACGGTTTCAAATATTTCTTCAAATAATCAGATAATTTTTCCTTCTCTTCCATTTTCTGCCGTGTTTGTTTTTTTTTGGCGGAACCGATGACCTGACAATTGTTAGGGGATAGGGAATGACATATTGTTAGTAATCTTATTTACGTTTATGAAAACGGATGAGTTTTGATATAGGATATGTTACATGGTTATCTATATCAAACATTTTTGTTTTACATCTGCCTTTACCAACAAATTGGATTACCTTTTTTGAACACACTATACAACATTTGTGAAAATAAATATGTATATTAATATATATTACAGTACCTTGAAAAAACTTACCTAAAAATACTTGTAGTTGCAAGGTTAAATTATTAGCCACAGTATTTATTCATTGCCTTTTATGGCAAAAATTTTTATATGTCAAATATATCGAAAACTTTTGAGTTCTGAGATACAACATGCTACAGAAAAGTTAATTAGAATTAAGGGTAGAATGGTAGTATTATACCGTTTTTAGTTTTAGTTATACTACTTACCATTTTATACACTGAAATATTCACCTCACTAACTAATTAATCTAATCCCCGAATCTGATTTGCAGAACAAACTAGAATCACCCATTTTACAAAATTCAGACTTATCTATATTAATTTTCATTTTTTGTGCTTCCGACAGATGAGACTTTCTAGAATTAAGAAACAATAAAAACATTTCTCTATATTTACTCTCTTTGTTTTTGATACTTACCGTTACCGCTAAGCTACCTGTGATACCAGTGGCGGATTTATAGATTTGCCGCCCGTAGGCTATTCAATTTTTGCCGCCTCTAAATTTTGATATCTTAGTCCACAATCATATCTATTTTCTATCAATAAAATTCCAACTTTATAATTTGTGCTCCATCATCCTCGTTACATCAACTTTTCCCATATAGTTATTATTATTGAGAACTATGGTACCGTGTACCGTGTTAGATCCTCGATGATTTTTACAGCAAACAATTATCAAAAAACATTATTTTAAGGAAAAAATATCTCAATCGTATACCACTTTTAAAGTAAGGTAAGGTACGTCTTAAAACTATACAATACTTACAAAATATGAATTAAGCTTAGGTAAAAAACATACATTTGGCGAACGTTGATTATTATTTATTATTACACTCACAGTTTAAAACCAATACAATAAATATATCTTTTCTTTATTATTTGTTAGCATTATGATTTATGTTAAATTATAAAAGCATTACAATACTTTTTTGCGAGACTTTGAATTCGCAAAATCATTTATTATATCGTCGTACGAAATCTTGTTCATTAGCTCTGACTCTATGCACAAGAGAGCTAAAGCGTTTAGCTTTTCTTGACTTAAAGTCGATCGTAGGTAGCTCTTTACTCTCTTCAAGCAAAAGAAGCTTCTTTCACCCGAACAATTTGCCGCTGGTGTACAAAGAGCCATACGAAGTGCTATATCCAAGTTTGGATAAATGTTTCCTAGATTCTGTTCTTGCAGGAATGAAGACAGACTTATTAATGATCCAGAAATTGGTTTTATTGAAATTCTTTCAGACGAAAGGTAGCTTTGAAAGTGTAGTAATTCCTGAACTAAGTCTGTTTCTAAATCATTAGGATACATTCTTTGTAAAAAACTGGCTTTTTCTGTCAGAACTGATGGTAACAACTCATTCATTTTGGTAAGAAATGAAAATTTTTCGTTAAATCCTTGATAAGCCTCTTGCCGTTTTGCTAACTCGGATATGAGTCTATCTATGACAACGAGAAACGTATTAACCCTGAAGTGATCACTCGCAGCTATTCCAATATCTTCATCTGGTGTCTCATCAAATCTTTTTTTTCTTCTTGGTTGTCTTTTTTTCATCTCTCTTGTATATTCTTTTGATACACTTAACTCGATAGCCTTTTCTTCGAAGTACTTGAAATTCTCTCGTTCAGCTATGAAAAACTTACGAAGTGATTCGTAAAGATCAGCAACGGTAATCAAATCTATGTTAGAAGTCTGAATTTGAACATTCACTTTGTTTATTCTCTCTAAAAAAACATCCCATACAACAAACATTACCGCCGTTTCCAGTTTTTCTAAATTCAAAAGTATTCCCGCCGCTCCTGTCGCGTTACAGGCTTTTCGGTACAGTCATCGTTGATTGATTGCAAAGTTTTAAGAACTTCGGGCCAAGATTCTTTTAAACTTTTACATGCATCCTCTCTAGCTGACCAACGTGTCAGATTTACCCTTTTAACACTTTTTCCTTTTCCGATTTCAGTCATTAACTTTTGCCAGCGTTGTGTGGAGTTCACAAAAAAAACGTAGATTTCCTGTAGCAACATGAAAAAGCGACACGCTTCTGTAGACGATTCAGCAGCCGCAGTTGCCACTAAATTCAAAGAATGGGCAGAACATGGCACAAAAAAGGCGAAAGGGGCTTGGTCACGAATTTTAGCTTGCAAGCCATTGTACATGCCAGACATATTCGCGGCATTATCATATGATTGTCCTCGGCAGTCTTCAATATTTATACCCAGTGTTTCGAGTTCGGAAGTAATGGCAGAAAACATTTCTTCAGCTTTATGTCCCACTGACGGCAAAAACTTGAGAAATCTTTCACAGGGTTTACCTGAATCTAAAACGTATCTAATGACAAGCGTAAGTTGGTCTATATGGGCTATATCTGGTGTTGAATCAATGATGAGGGGAAAATATTTCGCCTTTTTTATCTCATCTCTAATCTGTTTCAAGACTTTATCACCCATTAAGAGAATGAACTCATCGCAAATGGTCTTTGATAAGTAACTGGTACTTCCTGATCCTTGATTGCCAAATCGTTCAATATGACGAGCTAAAAAAGGATCAAATTCTGCTAATAGTTCTAAAACCATACAATAATTTCAATTATGTGGATCTCCGAACTTTTCATTTTTTCCTCTAAAAGAAAGACCTCTTGAACACAGTCGCTTCACAACGGCTACAACTCCCATCAGAACATTTCTCCAGTAAGTAATTTCTTCATCAATCTGGACCTGTAGTAGATTATCGAGTCGGCCATCAATTTTATTCCTATCTCTCAAACTAAGGATACTAGATTTATGACGTGCAGAATTTTCATGTTGAGCTACTCGATGTTCTGCATTTTTCCAGTCAAATCCTCCGTTCTCAAAATGAGTTCTACACTCCAATGGACCAAATGCCAAACAGGGTCCACAATACACAGATTTTTTACTTTCAGAATAAACTAGCCAATTTCTGTCTTTCACTTCATTATTTCTCATTTTTCTTTGGAAAACACTAACTGGCAGAAAACGACGCTGATCAGAATATATTCTTTCACTTTTAGAGATGTCACAAGATTTGTTTTGATCAAAACCGTACCTTGCGATAACTTCCCGCAAGTTATCGTTAATTTCCCACAGCGCTGGATCTTTGTTTAGACTTATGGTTGATTGTATTTCCACGTTACTTGTACTTGACGTTTGATTCTGAGACATATCTTCAATTGTGAGGCTTATAGATGATTCCTCTTTTGCCTCTCTATCAAAAACATGAAGATCTGTTTTTCAAAATCAGAATGTTTAATGGGCAACGGTTATTCTGGAACAGAAGAATATATATCGGTCACATCTTCTTTAGATTGTGTTGTATCAAGACATATGTTTGAAGCTTCCGGGCTCAAAACACTGCTTTTACTTTCAGTTTTAGAAAAACTGTCAATTTTTACTGTCTGTCGAATGATTTCTTTTTGCTCTTCTCTTTTAATTTTTGTTCTTTTCTTGTACTCAGCTCCACTAAGTCGCTTTCGTCCATCACTCATTCTAACAATTTTTGATTGAAAAACTAAAACAAAACAATATTCAATTAAAAGTTTTACACGCTTTGCTTATTAATGAATGAATCAACGTAATCACTCGAATTATTTATTCAATATAAATTTTTATTGTACTCACCAGAGATGTTATAGTATAAAATTATTCACACAATCCACGAAACACTTCAAGAAATTACAGTACACAACTAGAAATATGGGTTCCTTTAAATATTAGCATTAATATAGTGTTAGAAATTGCAGGGCGCAAACATCAAAAGTGACTTTTCTCATGTTTTTGAACTAAATAGAAGACGTGAATTCCTCGTTGGTATAGCCACACTATCACTATATCTGTCTCACTTACTCTCGAACTCAAAGCTTCGACGCAACGTATGTATACATCAGGAGCTCGCTTCGGCTCACGTAGTCACCCTATCGCGCTGCACTTGTGCTATCCATTCAGCCAGACACTCTTACCGAATCGTCATGTCCTTTGTTCTGGCGTTACAATACAAATACGACTACGCAATTGCATGCCTTAAGTGCGAAGCGCGTAGTAGGTACCCAACAAACCAAACGCCATCGGAAAACATACGGCCGCCAGTCGGCACGCACGGTACTCTGGTGGCTGAAGTAGCCATTATCTGGACCTCCGTCGGCCCAGTTCGGATATACCGCTCCTAATGTACAAATAATCGGCTTTTACTCGGCAACTTAACGGCAAACCGAGAGCGGCTGTTATGTTTTCGGGCCGGAACTGGCTACTCCTCGGACACTCGCTACCGGGAGACCATATTTCGTGCCAAAACTGATCCGCAGGATGTTTTGCTCGCTATATCCGACTCCGGGCCGCGTTCGGTTAGCAAGCCGTAAAGTGGTACTAAATCATCGTGTTTAAATTTCGCGCCGCATCATTTGACGGCCATTTTGCTAATATTTTGTATTTTTGTGAGGTTATTGTTTATTGTTGTGTTGTGTTACTCAACTCTTACTCTTAAACTAGGAAAAAAGTGTCTTGTTTTATGTTGTTTTTATATTTGGTGCTGATTTGGATATAGTATCGTGAATCGTGCTGCCGTGATAATACTCGTAGATTATCAATTATATTATTTGATCATTTTTGTTTTTCTCCGCTGCCAGTTAATTTATTGTTATTTCAAGAAAGTGTAGACAGAAGACAAGTGTAAAAATAAGTAATGTCTCAGTCGCATTTACATGATGGGCAAAATAATGTGTAAGTACAAGTGTGAAGGATCTTACGGTACAAGTGATTAATGTAACAATCTCAAGCAAATGTTATTTAGCTTAAATTTTAAAAGATGTTAGTTTGCTGAATTCTATTTTAACCTATATAATTATGGCGTCTGTACATAAAATAAGTAAGAGACAAGAGCGGCGTTTGATTGCCACGCAAATGCGATTTAATTTCTATAAACGAGGCTTTGAGATCTGAATGTTCAGAGCCCTAGACAGAATCTTCAATCTGTGCATCTCATTTCGAACAAGATGTTATCTATAACTCCCCAAGTAATTCCCAATATGATCCTAATTTGGATACACAATCTAAAACTTCTAACATTTCTAACTCCAGTTTCATTGATAGTCACCGATTAGCGAAATCCAGTGACTGTATTGAAGCACAGGCAGGGCCTTCAACACAAAGTGTGTTATCAGAGACAGAGTTTGATTACATATTTAGCTCAGATTCGAACTCTTATATCGAGAAATCTAACAATGAGCATGGCAAAACAAATAATAAGAATAAAACTGACCCAATTGGCTCAAAAATGCTCGAGATAAAGCAGGAGGAAGAGCCAATCGAAAAAGTAAAAAATAAGAGATTTATTGTATTTATAGATTTTTATTTCAGGCGATTAGTCTATTTTAATTTGTTACTTTACTTAATTATAAATTAGGGTATTTTGTTTTAGTTGTTCAAAACTGCGCCGTTTAATTCTTACTATTAAAATCTTGTTTGTTTTATATATCTACATTCTGTCATATGATATGGGAACTATGAAAAATATGTATAACTATTTTTTGTTGTTATTTTAATGTATATAGTTTCCTAGCCGATTATTCTATAATAATTTGTTGCTGATTTTAATATAAATAAGATGGTTTTTTCGTTAAGTTTCTTGTAACTGCGTATTTTATGTATAATATGTACACATTTTCCGTTCCTTATTACTTATATATTGGGAAAACTTATTTTTTGCATTTGTTGTAAAAGAATGTTGATATATTGACATTACTTTTTTTGTTGTGTAACTAATAAATGGTCTAATGTTCTTTTAAAAAGTGTTTTATTATACAAAGTACAAGTTTAGATTTTATTATGAAAAACTTTTAGACATCTTTTTTTATCAATACCATAGCAGGGGATATTTCCCTGAATCTCTGTCATGCATTTTTAAATGTTTTTTTTCACAATCGCTAAAATAATTTCTCTGTTAATATAAAATTCCAATTTTTATTTGATGCATCTATATACAAAAACCATTATTATAATCTTTCACGTGTTGTTTTTCAGATGAGATATTTTGCTGATTTCCAATATGAACATATTTAAGCTAGAAATATCAATTTTATACATAATAAAATACAATTATCATTTCTTTCGCTTAATAAAGGGTATTCAATAATTATCACATGGTCACAGTCGCCTATGGATTACAAACCATATTTTATTGAACAGCCGATATAAAGTTTATCATAAGAAAAAACATTTCTCAATCAAATACAAATATTTTGGGCATCTGCGCATATTCGTCTGGACGATAAATAGTGGCTTACAAGAGGATTGCCCATTTGCGAGCCACCGATGGACTGCCGTGCACTTACCGGCTATCTACTATCGGCCCGTCGTCGGTTATTCAAAGGCGTTGCCGAGGTTGAATGGTTGGCTAGCCTACTCTTAGCCACCTTACGGCCTGGCGGACATGCCCTACCTACACGCCGAGCCGGGAGCTGTAAGCGGGCCGAATGCGGCAGTTCGGCAAACCACTTTCGTCCCATTATCGGACCAGCCAGTCTGTGTTTGTTGGGTATGCTCTACTCTTGCCTAAAAATCTAAATCCGATGTTTTCTCACATTAAACCATACCTAACAAATATGATGTACATGAATATTATTTAAAAAGCAACTTATCGGAAAGAAAAATGATCGCTGAGCTTATAAAAATTATTTTTTCGGTTATGAGTTATGATTAATTATTTTTTATTTAAAAGGAAGTAATTAATGCCATATCGTATGGATTTTGGATGATCGTGTTCACAGTAAACAGGATAACTTTCGAAAAAATAATTTTTTCACTTCAATTTTTTTTAATATACTTGTTTAACTGGAGAGAAGCCGTTGAATGAAAAATTGCAGCTGAGTATTGTTTTATCTTATTATAATTAATTCATTCCGATTGGCATTTTCTGAAAAAGTTGGCTTTGCGAAAAAGTGATCAAATCTACTGATGTAAACATTCCATTTAAATAATTCGTGTACGACATGAGCGCTTTAGGCCTGCACATTTGGATTTTCCAAACTTTTTCTTACTGCAAATAAAATAATTAACTGATAAAATGTATCAATTTTCTAATGAGCAAATTGTCTCACTTCATATTTTGTGGAGGGAATTTTTTTATTGTCAAGTCACAGTCGTTCAACTATCAGTTATTTGATTAATATGATCTCTATAAGATATTGAACTAGTTTTTTATTTAATAAAAATTAGTCAATTTTAGTAAGTGTTTTTATTAGACCATCGATATTATATCGATTGAATTGGGTAAGCAGATCTCATAATTATTAGGTACACGGAGAAACAATTATAGCAGTTACCTATCAGTAAAGAATATATGTAAAAATTACTAAATTCCGATTATAATATCGAATCGCGATATTCTAAAAGTTCATAATCATTAATGTATAATTAGTAAAGCGTTTAGGAATTGTTCATGCAGAGATGTTGAAATATTTACTAATTAGCACTGTATATGAGAATATTTCGATTCTTGTTAAATATTTTAATTTCCCTCCAATTTCCGAAATTCGTATTATGTGTGTGTATAATAATTTTTTTTTAATTTGTTTACCGAAATAATAAATTTATGAACTAAATTTGCCGTCCCTTAAAATTTGCCGCCCTAGGCTCCAGCCTACTCAGCCTGCTGGTAAATCCGCCACTGTGTGATACTACTCGCTAATATCAAAAGAGTAGCGAAAGAGAATGAATTGCAGCAGAGGTGCGGATTGAGAAAAAAGAGGTTGTTATTATGGTTTATTCAGCCGAATTGCCGCCCTTGGATTTTACCGCCCGTGACTTTTGCCTACATCGTTGGCACGCTCCTGTGTACAGGTATACACCACAGATAAACCCACTCAATGTCCTTTTCTAATTAATTATTTCTACTAGGAATTAGTTATAACACATTCCACTATTGCCATCTATTTAATACTTTATAGATTAATTCACTTTCTCCTTGTAGAAATAATTTAATTTTACACAAAAAGGAAGCTACAATTAATTCTACAGTTAACTATTTTGGAGTTAGTTGGTTTACACCGCAATGTAGTTGTAATTGTATTTCAGATCACAAGCAAGAGATGGCAGAACGTGAACAGGGATCGTTGCCATTTTTCATCCACTGGTTAATAAAAACTATCTACTAATAATTGTATTAAGTTGCATCAGAAGGTTTATTATATCCCTGATGAAACAATTGCGGTGCCTTTTTTATAATCGATCATTATACACTTAGATAGTAGTTCAGTAAATGAAGGGACTGCAGAAGACATAGTTTTATAGCGGTTGTTTGTTGTGGTGGAATTTGTAGGTCTTGAGGGGTCAGATTAAATGGAAAAAATGTATCCAAATTCTATTCTATAGTCTATTTCAGAAAGGTATTGAGTAATAAAAACTTGTACCATCCAGCACTGGATATCTTAGGACGTCCATATTAAGCCTGAGTGGGTCCCAATGTCCCCGATCTAATTTGTACGTACTAGTGACGTTATATGATTTGTACGTACTAAATACGTTCCAATTTGTACGTCCTGGGGATACACAAATAAGAACCAAAAATTAGGAAATAATACACCTAACCTAACCAATCGGCACATTCTTATACCAACATTTAGAATTTTTCTTCTTCCAAAACGAATTTGGTGTAAGAAATACTCTGTCCAATGTTATGTTAGTGCCTCGTTTTTCCATCAACTTTTTTAAATGAGCGTACTGGGCAAATATCTTACTCTAAAATATTAGGCGTAATCCATTTGCTGTCACATAATTTATTGTCACCGCCTTGCCTCTTTTACGAAAATGGAGTATTATACTCGATTCGTCCAGTTTCTTTTCCATTATTTTCAATTTTGTGTACGAAATAAGTAATTTTGCAGTAAGTTGCTTCTCCTCCGCGCCAAGCTATAAATTGAAACGACAAAATGTGATAAAATTTTCTTTGAAGTCCTTCCGGTTCATTTTCGTCATATAATCTGGCGATTGAAAATACTTCACATTTATTAAGAGCAGAGGCACTGGATTTTCTCTTTTCGGGGTGTCCTTCTAGGATTTTACGTTTAGCATTACCTACCTCTGCAGCTCCTGATGAATTAAACTGTACGTCGGTGAAGAGGTTAAATACAATATTGAATTCTTAATAATATTTACTTTGTAGCATTCTAGCGGCGGTGTTCTAAATTGTTTCAACTACCGCTTCTCCGTCCTATTTTCGCATATTGAAAGCCCAATCTTGCAATATTAGATTCAATTTATTGATGGAAGTATATGGCTCAATTTTTCCTTTAGCGTCGCAAAGAGTTGAAAATTGTCGCCATATTGATGATTGAGTCGCAACTATATCAGCAGGCACACAGGTATTAAGGTAAGTATACGTTAATTCGACAGTGACCATAATTTCGACACATTCTAATATATTACGTGAAATTAAGAAATTAATAGAATTCTACCGGCCCATAATACGCTTAGTGACATCTATGAACATTTCTGAATATGTCGCGTAGCAGTTTTCTCTTTTAGTGACATGTTAGCGTATGGATATTTAAGATAGTATATATATCAGACAGTTGGTTTGTGGCGGCTCCAGCAAATTGCAGAGTTTCTTATAAGGTATGACAAAAACAGACAACTACTTTCAGGGCGTGAATTTCAATTCCTCTGGGGAGATTTTGTATTTACGTGATGAAATATGGATTATTGTTAGATATAAAGCTGTTGTTTCGAATATATAGTGGATAATATGATAGTTTTAGGGGTGTCGAATTTAGGTACACTAAATCTAGTTACTAACCAAATTTCGACACCGGCTGTCGAAATTGCGGACATTTTCCGTTAGACCTAAAAATGTTCCATCCTTTTCTAATTCAAAATATATATCATGTATTGCATCTCATTTGTAGCCAGAGTGATATAGAAACGACCGGTCCTAAATTCTCAGACAACATTAGATATTCTATAAATACCCGTGGAATATTCATTTTGGCATATTGGAATATTCTCTAAAAATGCCAGGAATATCTTTATGCTTTTTGGAATACTCCTAGAAAGTGAAAATGGGAATATCCTAAATATTCAGAGAATATTCCCAAATGAATATTCTTTTTCGTATTATATATAAGCTAGGATTATTCTGAGAATATTCAGAAAAGCATTATCTAAGAATGTTCTTCAATGAATGTTTCCAGAATATTCAATATATACTATGAATATTCATGGTAGATTCATTTGGAATGCTGTAGAATTATTTCAAATTGTATATTCAGGAGATATTCTTTGTATATTCAGAATATTGCAGGAATATCCTCAGAATGTTCAGAACCATACGTTTAATGGGGGGAGAGGGGAGGGTTAGTACATAGGATTCATGTAAATGCACTTTTTTCAAATTTCAGTAAAACAATAAATTTTCATAACTGATAGAATTCGCTACTCGACCATTCACTGGATGGTGGCTTCTAAAGTGAATAAAGTGGCACAGGCACAAATTGGATTCAGAACATGAGTCCAATAACATTAGTGCTTAATTCTGGTTACACCTAAGAAAAAAATATATTTTAACTACCTAAGCATAATAAAATAAAATTCAATATTAAATTGTCCAAATTTTTATTAGATAAATTAACTCCAATGTTAAAATGTCATATACCTGGAAATGTTATTGTCACTTTGCCATCGATAAAAAAGGTGCATCCTTTTTTATCGCGATAAAAACTTCTCTTCCTCAATATCTAGTAAGCGGACGTCACTTTTACACAATGACAATGAGTCGCAATTATTGTTGTTGTTCATCCATATATTCTGTCGTTAATTTATCTTGCCAAAAAACACTCGAGCTTTTCTTTTATTAGATAAATTCCTCTTTGACTCAAAGTTTTGCCAATCACTAAATTTGCTCGAAAAACTGACATTAGATAAAATCGCTCCACCTTCGGTGTCGCGATTTTATCATGTCAGTTTTTCTCGTAAAATTAGTGATTGGCAAAACTGTTTCGTTGCAAAGAGAAATTTATCCGATAAAAAAAAAGCTCTTGTGTTTTTACTGTTGACAAACATAAACTTTATAACTCTCTATAAACTTTTGAAATTTGAAAATATTCAACTATAATTATCGTTTTTAAACCAAAACGACAGAGCTTCACAAAATATATAAAGCATTAATCTACTTGTTGAACATCAGTTTCGTAAAATTAAATATTTATAGATACTTACATTCTCTTGTGAGGCATGAAAAATAAAGAAAAAACAAAATTGACCAAATACTTGTTTCTATCAAAAAATATAGAGTTAATCTTTTAAAATTTATAAATATTTATAGGGCCCACACACTGCGAGCTTGTAGCTATACCCAAATGGATAAAACTGTCCGGTTAAGGCTACATAACTGAGGTATAACTAAAAAACATCCTTATTGTTGACGTTTTGCAATCAGATATATCAATTTACCCGTTCGGGTAAGGCGGTGTTAAAAGCTGGCAGCGTATGGATTCATAAACTTGCGTTATATCGTCACAGTCACTAGAATGTATTGCGACGGCCTGAAATGAATGTGCCGGTTGCTGTAATGGTGTGATATCTGCAATTATGAAAGTAATTGTAGTAATCATTTGTAGAAATTTTACAAATATGAATATAAGAAATATCGATATTTTCTTAAATTTATCACTATGCAGAATACATTACATTGACACTGGTATTCTGTACTGTCGCTTAAATACCAAAGCATATGGTGATTTAATTATTGCATGCTCTTCTCATGTAAGTTTTTACCAGCCTCAAGTTCTTAAGATAATTTACTTGTTTAAATGAATGTTGACTTAGTTTTATAAACCGATATAAATGTTTTAATTTTTTTGTTTCCATTATCTCAACACGAGGATATTCCCTTATACAAATTTATTTATATGCGGCCAGATGACAAAAAATAAATATCAAAAACAGCTGATTATAATGTCTACCTAAATCTAATATTTACCAGACTGAGTAACTATTTTTGTTGGTGGATTATTCAATAAAATGTGACCTTTGCATTTTAACCATGGAGTAGGCACAGCTAGCTGAAAAAAATGCTTGGGATATCCTCCTTTGGAAATAAATTTTTCCTGACAGTGAAGTTCATACAACCTATAATTCTATTGTAAAGCATATGTAGTATTTCCAAACAAATCTGCACAGTTACAATCTTCCAACCAAAAGTGTGCCCTAAAAAGTAAATGTAGTTATTCACATGTCTATATTAACTACTAATTTATTATTCAACATATTTTTAGCTGAACAGAGCTCGTCAGCAGAAAGCTTATTGTAGTACATATTATTATTTCATGTTATTAAAGGCTGAGGGACAGATCAATGTTAAAAACCAAAAATATAGAGAATTACACAACTTACGATGCATAGATTCATGTAAAATATTAAAAAAGTAATATATACCTATAATATATTGCATATAGAAACAAACTCTTACCTCACAGGGTCTTTGGGAAATCCAAACATAATTATTCCTTCTTCTGTTCTTGAGTGACATCCACGAACTGCACAAATTATTCATCCCATAACAAATACAATAATTTCTCACTAAGAGTTCCACTAGTCACGATATTATTGAAAACAAAATCAAAATAAACTTTAATTAAAGCACAAGAATATTTTTTGGTTAAACATGAAATATGACATTGACATATAACTTATTTGAAAGTTGAAACATGGCGTCTATCACACGTCACACCTGCCCATTCAGTGAATGAACTGTCTAAAAGTCGAAGATTCGCCAGTTTGTGTTGGTGTATTCTTGGCTAAACATTAAAATGGTGGATATTTTATTTATAATGTATTTAAGCTATGGGTGGATGTCAATCCACTCCAGTTCATAGGTTGATATTAGATAAAACGGAAGAGAAACGAACCTATTGACACTTGACTTTGAGCATGCCAGACTTAAGCCCACCACACATGATATTAGAAATTAACCAATAAACGTGTGTACAGAGAACGCCAGTTGCATTTTAATTGGCTGGCGGCTTTTTGTTGACGCGATTGGGTACCTGTCTTGATTTGGCTTTATGCTGAATGTTATAATTATCATTTATATCTTTGTTCTCTTTTTATCACACGACGATATGACGAATAACATTATATCCACACCGTATCAACCATTTATGTAGTGTTCATATCGCGGATATTTTTATAACTTTTTCTTATCTTATATTCTCAATCTGAACTTCAATGAGTTTAATACATGGTTTAATTTGATATATTATATTTATTATTTGTATGAAGGTTATTTTAACTATTTACACCTATGCGTAGGGTTGAATATCCGGATAAATGTTTGAACTACAACTTTTGTCCCATGTGAAAAATAATATTAATTTTCTTTAATCATAAGTAAATATGCTTAAAAGAATATGCTAGGAATATTCAGTTTGGTAATATTCTTAAATGAATATTTTAAGAATATTCAATTTGATAATATTCTAAAATGAATATTTTAAGAATATTCATCAGGCTTGTTCTGTGAATATTCACTAAGGAATATTAATACAAAATTCAAAAATAATATTAATATTATAAGAATATTCTTAGTTGATTCGGAATATTCTTATACTTTTTGGTGTATTTAAAGATTATTCTATGAATATCCCATGTTGTCTGGGTTCGGCATGGGTGTCGAAATTGGATAACTTGAGCCTCTAAATTCGACACTGCTATATTATTACCCACTTATCAACCATATTTTATTTTTCTCAGGATCATTGAAAAGAAGTTTCATCATGGAAGAAAAAAAATATTTTAATTATAGACCCGAAGATTTAAAAATTGCACTTGAATCAATTAAAGATGGAACACCTTGCGCTACGGCAGCCAAAATGTATAATGTGCCACGAACTACATTAATAGGAAAAATTAAAGATCGAGTGCCAGAAATATGTAAAAGTGTTGCTTCACCAGTCTTATCATCAGAAGAAGAGAAGTTGTTATCGTCATGGGTTATTAATTTGGGCAAAACGTGTTTTCCTGTTACCAAGTATCAATTGCTGGAAAGTGGTGAAACAATTGAAAAGGCCCAATTCTTTTTCTGAAGGACGTCCAGGACGACACTGGTATGAAGGACTTCTTCGTAGACATCCCGAAATTGGTGAAATAATGACGCAGAATCTCTGTGCATTTAGTGCAGTTGTATCTGTTCAGGGAGTTAGGAGGTGGTTTGAAGAGATTATTTCGTTTCAGAAGAAATTGAAATGAATGAGCCAGAAAGAATATTCAATAGCGACGAGTCCGCATTTTTCTTGTATCCCAAATGAAGTATTAGTTAAGAAAGGAAGTGAAACTGTTTACGAGAGAAGCGGTGATGAGAAGGAATGCTTGACTGTATTAATAACAGGTATGCATATGTATATGTACGCTCTGGCTTATAACTCTTCAGCATAAAGAATTTTTTTTGAAGAATGCCAAACGTCATAATCAAGTAGAAACTCAATTTCTCTAATCAATTATCATTGTTTTTGAAGAAAGTGACCCTTCATTTTATGTTTTGGGGAACGCTGCTGGACACTTAGCACCACCAATGGTGATGTATTCGTAAGAAAGGATCCCAAAACATATAGCTTTAAGTATGCCAACTGGATGGGGTCTCGGAAGATCCGAAAATGGTTAGATGCCTTCCGAGTCATTTTATGAGTACATCACCAATATATTTTATCCCTGGTTAATATGTCAGAAAATCAAATTTCAATTTATTTTGTATGTAGATGGTCACAAATCACATATCACGTCTCCATTAAATGCTTTTAGTAGAGAAAAGAATATAATTTTAATTAGTTTACTCCCAAACTCGACTCATATTCTCCATCCACTTGATGTGGGTTTTTTTATAGCCCTGAAAAATAGTTGGAAAAAAGTGACAAAAGCGTTTAGAATTGAAAATAAACAAAAAATGGACAAAGCACATTTCGCATGAATACTTAAAATTGTAATTGAAAAAATTAAGAATATAGAAGATATATTCAACAACGCATTCCGAGCGTGCGGGCTTTCAAAAAAACAGGTCTATCTTTTGAAAGAATAGAGCAGCAACTGGCAAACGAGGAAACAGTTCTTAATGAGAATCTTATGAATACAATTGAAAATGAGCCGAATAATATAATTATTAAAGTCGAAGAAGGCTTAGTACTGGATGAAGACTGGCAGGAGAATTCTTGTTAATGATGATATAAGTATGGAAATACACAAAAATATTCGAATAGTTTCAGTAATAGTGCCATTGTTAAAGTATCCGGAAATAGGGAGGACAAATCAGAAGATAAGAAAGAACAATTATCACTAGAAAATAGAGAAATAAATGAAAGTGAAGAGAGTAGTTTGACCGACATCAAACGTCAGACACTCGATGAAGATCAAAATAATTCTGCAGTTGACGATGATATTTCTAGTAAAAGCATCGACCCTATTGTGAAGGATCAAATTGGTATCATCGATACCCACAGCGAATTCGACATTCCTCTTGCACTGACAGTAGACAAAATCAGAAGTCAAGAACGAACACCGGGAAAAAAGTCGACATGAACACGAATAGGCCTGATACAAATGAACGATGCTCCAAAGTTCTGCCAGGTGTTGAAGTACCAAGTGCATTTAAAAAGCCCTATTTTGGCCAGATATCTCGATTCCTCAAAATCAGACAAAGAGAAAAAAAGGGAAAATTCCGTCTGCCGAAAAAGAAAGAATAAACAATGGAAAATGAGAAAGATAATGAGAGCAAAAGAAACTTGACATAGAAAGTAAGAAAAAATTGCAAAAACTTACAACATTAAAAAAAATAAGAAGATGGGAAAGGAGAACAAAAATTCAGGTCACTATGAACACAAACAGACTAAACTAAAAATCGGCAAAGATACTCTGGAAGTAGGATACGACGTCATTGTCAATTTCCAGGGTGATCTTTATCCAGGTATAATAACCCATGTAAGAGAAAATGAAGCTATGATTAGTGCAATGGAAAAGTGTGGAAATAATTGGAAACAGCCTCAAGAGAAGGACGAAATATGGTACAGATTGGGAGAAATAGGGGATATAATCGAACCACCAGAATTATTAGGAAAAAACCGGTTTAATGTTAAAGAAATAGCAGATTAGCAGATTTTGTTTAATGTTCGAATAAATAGAAATATATTTTATTTACATTTTTTATTTCACCCCCAAAAAGTAAAATGTAATATTAATGATTAATTTAATTTGCTTATATTATTTGTGTCGAAACTAGGGACAATTCAGTGTCGATATTGAGAAACGTGTCGAAATAAGATTCTACAGTCTGACGAATTGGAGGACACTGTAAAAATGTGGGTGACGAATTTATGTTCACATGGAGTGCTTTTAAAATATATCAATATTCTTTTTTTCTCTCATATTTTGTTTGTAATTACCAGTTTTCTTTAAAGAAAAGGACTGTTCCCACTCCTAAAGTAGTTTTTATGTATAAAAATTATCTTATCCAAATTAATGAGAGAATAATGACATTTGACCTGTTAGGCCGCGTTTACACCGGACTTAATAACACGAGTTTTTAACATTTTTGTTATTAACTAATGTTAATAACAAAAGTAATTACCATATGTTAATGACATTTTCTTTTGGCAGCTAGCTTTGTTATCAACAAAAGTTAAAAGTCACTCCGCCATTATCAACGCTCATGTACAGCCAGCAGTTCTAGGTGAGACAATGGTGCGAGAGGATGACGTGGTTCTCGCTGCAGCTGCGTGCGTTGTTTTGGCTACCGCTGCTCAAAGGAGACGTAGGATATACTGGCTGAAACCGTCACTCAGAGCAAGGACTGTGTACAGTGCGAGTGATATGTTAAATGATCTGCAAGAAGACGATAGTGGCCCTCTTTCAGGCGAGCTAAGGTGCGACGGAAGCATCAAGAATTTCCTCCGCATAACCAGCTGTGATGTTGAGCGGTTGATCGGACAACTGGGGCACAGAATTGGGAAAAAGGACACCAACTACAGAAAAGCCATTCCAGTGAAGGAAAGACTTGCGGTCACTTTGCGGTTTTTAGCTACAGGGGACTCGTTTGCAAGTTTAGGATATTCATTTAAGATATCAAAATCTACAATTTAGTTGATGGTTCCACAAGTACTAGATGGTTTGATTGATTGCTTCAAAGAAAATGTGAAGGTAAGTAATTACATACCAGAATATGAAAATGAAAGTACTGTCACTTTGCATAATACATCAAACTGTCGTTTTGCATGATAGTTTGAAACATGCAAAAACATAATTTTCAAATCGTTATTATCCATAACGCGGAAACTTTTTTATCGACCTAGTTAGTCCAATCACCTATAGGTGTCGCAACTGCGCACTTACTAACAACTTGCTAATTTGCTGATAATGAGTACTACATGGTACTACTTACAACCCAAAATCATGGGTATTTCAGATTTATGTTAACATATAAAAAGTGTACAACATTCATAATTACATGTAAACAATATATTCAAATAGAAAGAAACGTTACAAACAAGTATTTACAGTTGGGTAAAGTTAAGCAGGCTACAGAAATCGCTTGTAGTGGGAATGTTCGTTGCATGGAGCTGAGTACTTTCGAGGTCCGCGTCATGCGGGCTCACGGATGAATACATGCTTGGCGTGGGGCTGTTTGTTGCTTCTAGCAAACTTCCAGGGCTAGAAGTTGCGCCCGACGGTTGGAACTCAGACATACCAATTTCAAACCAAGCTTGATTGATTCGATGTTTCGCAACCATTTGCAAACGACGGTCTTCTATTTGACGAAGCCGGCAAGCTACGTTCTCCCCGAATACCTGTAAAAAAGGGATTATTGTGTTTATCCTTCTTAGGGTAAGTGTAGGGCAGTGTTATGACTGTATATTGAAAACGATTTTATAACTATAACGTCAATATTCCTACCTCACAGTGATCTCTTTCTTCGATCTTCTTCTCAAGCCGATTCATAACGCCATATGCCTCCTCAGCCATCATTTGGTTTGTTTTCCGTTTTTTTGGTTGGGCTGCTTTCGGAGCTTGGGGTGGTGCCATAGCATGCTTAGCTGCTAGGGCTTGTGCGGCGCCGACTTGTGGAGGCGGGGCTGGAGTGATTTCTGTTTCCTCATCTTCTGTTTCCCGATTGTCCTCATCTTCCTCTTCACGCTGAAAAAAATAATCCATTAATTTAATATTTCTTTTTCAGGTACCAACCACGCCTGAGGAATGGCTACACCATGCAAAAGAATATCTCCGACTCTGGAACTTTCCTCACTGCGTTGGAGCCATGAACGGCAAGCATGTAATGCTCCAAGCTCCAATACATACGGGTAGTGATTACTTTAACTACAAAGGATTCTTCAGTATCGTCCTGCTAGCTTTGGTCGATGCTAATTATTGCTTCTCCTAAGTGTCTGTTGCATGTCAAGGACGATTGTCGGACGGTGGAGTGTTTGCAAACAGTGCGTTGAACGAGTTCTTGGAAAGCAATACAATCAATCTACCTAACACCACCCCTTTACCGGGAAGAACCCTACCCGTCCCATACGTTATCGTCGCGGATGATGCATTTCCATTGAAACCAACTATTATGAAAACATATCCTGGGCGCATGAGAAAGGTAGTGAAAAACGGGTGTTTAACTATCGACACTGTCGGTGTAGAAGAGTGGTGGAAAATGCGTTCGGAATTATATTAGTCGTGTTCAGGGTACTAAGAAAACCTTTGTTGCTCGAACATGATCGTGCACAAAAGGTTGTGTTGGCTTGTATCCATCTACACAACTTCCTGAGACGGAGCAAGTCGTCAAACGGAACATACACCCCTTTAGGCACGGTTGATCAAGAGGACCCTTCAACAGGACAACTAATTCCTGGACAGTGGCAAGTTGTTGGTTTGTCATCAGAAAATCTACTTATATTGAAGAAAATACCGAAAAAATCATCTGAAATCGCAAAATTAGTAAGGAATAAATTTTGTGCGTATCTTAACAGCCCTGAGGGTTCAGTGCCTTGGCAAAAGAAGTACTAAAAGGCCATGGGGCATATGTCACTCAATACCATAAGTGAAAATCAACACGTTAATTATAATACATTTTGATGAAACAATTCTTATAGTTTTTACATCTATTTAACAATATTACAATGCATATAGTCAAAATGTATAGAAAAGTGTGTCTTGTTGTATAAAAAGTAGCATTGAATTATATATATATATATATATATATATATATATATATATATATATATATATGTATATATATATATATATATATATATATATATATATATATATATATATATCTTATAAGAAAATTATTTGTGTTATTTTACTAACCTCGTTTCTCTCCAAGCTCACCTCGCTCATTGATCTGGGCACAGTTTTGTTCCTCTAAAACAATAGCTGTTCGTAACCAAACCACTTTACTTTTGCGTTGGTTCCAGACCCACTTTTTGGTTTCTTGCTCTCTCGTTGAAATTGTCCTATCACTTTTGTCATCTTGTTCTTAACTTCAACTTTCGTCATGCGTAGAGCCTGGCCAATTTCTGTCCAAGCATAGTTTTTTAAGTTTCTGTCTTTGAAATCAGCATTGGCTGGGTCCCACAACACTGGGCGCTCGCGATACAGATCTATCAAATTAATCACTTGCTCCTGATTCCTATCACTTTCCATTATCAAAATAAACAAAAACACTTCACGTCAACAATAAACTGAATAACAAATCACAGCAAAACACACAAACTAACCTCACTCTGTCTCCACGTGTTTCATCTGCTGTTGTAGTTGGTACTGAGGGGCCACCACTGGCACGCTCTGTGTAGCAAAATGCCGGGCGAGAGGGTTGCAGAGAAGAGAGGAACCTGTTATTAACAAAAGTTAACGCGCTAAAAGAATCTATTAACTTCTTTTATCAACATTTCTTAAAGTAATCACTACCTGTGTGTATTGGAGCTTGGAGCATTACATGCTTGCTGTCCATGGCTCCAACGCAGTTAGGAAAGCTCCAGAATCGGAGATATTCTTTTGCATGATAAAGCCATTCCTCAGGCGTCGATACCTGAAAAAGACATCTTAAATTAATGGATTATTTTAAATTATTTTTTCAGCGTGATGAAGAAGATGAGGACAATCGGGAAACAGAAGATACGGAAACAGAAATCACCCCAGCGCCGCCTCCACAAGTCGGCGCCGCACAAGCCCTAGCAGCTAACGATGCTATAGCACCACCCCAAGCTCCGAAAGCAGTCCAACCAAAAAAACGGAAAACAAACCAAATGATGGCTGAGGAGGCATATGTCGTTATGAATCCGCTTGAGAAAAAGATCGGAGAAAGAGATCACTGTGAGGTAGGAATATTGACGTTATAGTTATAAAATCGTTTTCAATATACAGTCATAACACTGCCAAACACTTACCCTAAGAAGGATAAATACAATAATCCCTTTTTCACAGGTATTCGTGGAGAACGTAGCTTGCCAGCTTCGTCAAATAAAAGACCGTCGTTTACAAATGGTTGCGAAACATCGAATCAATCAAGTTTTGTTTGAAATTGGTATGTCTGAGTTCCAACTGTCGGACGCAACTTATAGCCCTGGAAGTTTGCTAGAAGCAACAAAAAGCCCCACGCCAAGCATGTATTCATCAGTGAGCCCGCATGACGCGGGCCCTGAAAGAGCTCAGCTCCATGCAACGAACATTCTCACTACAAGAGATTTCTGTAGCCTGCCTAACTTTACCCAACTGTAAATACTTGATTGTAACGTTTCTTTCTATTTAAATACATTGTTTACATGTGATTATGAATGTTGCACACTTTTTTTATGTAAATATGAAATAACAATGATTTTGGGTTGTTTAATGCAATTAAGTAGTACCATGTAGTACTCATTATCAGCAAATTAGCAAATTATTAGTAAGTGCGCAGTTGCGACACCTATGGGTGAGTAGACTAACTAGATCGATAAAAAAGTTTCCGCGTTATGAATAATGACGGTTTTGAAAATTATGTTTTTCCATGTTTCAAACTATTATACAAAACGACAGTTTGATGCATTATGCAAAGTGAGAGTACTTTCATTTTCATATTCTGGAATGTAATTACTTACCTTCTAGTACTTGTGGAACCATCAATGAAATTGTATATTTTGATATTTTGAATAAATATTCTAAACTTGCAAACGAGTCCCCTGTAGCTAAAAACCGCAAAGTGACCGCAAGTCTTTCTTTCACTGGAATGGCTTTTCTGTAGTTGGTGTCCTTTTTCCCAATTCTGTGCTCCAGTTGTCTGATCAACCACTCAATATCACAGCTGGTCATGCGGAGAAAATTCTTGATGCTTCCGTCGCACCTTAGCTCGCCTGAAAGAGGGTCACGATCGTCTTCTTGCAGATCATTTGACATATCACTCCCACTGTACACAGTCCTTGCTCTGAGTGACGGTTTCACTCAGTATCTCCTACGTTTCCTTTGAGCAGCGGTAACCAAAACAACGCACGCAGCTGCAGCGAAAACCACGTTATCCTCTCGTACCATTTTCTCACCTAGAACTGCTGGCTGTGCATGAGCGTTGATAATGGCGGAGTGACTTTAAACTTTTGTTGATGACAAAACTAGCAGCTAAAAGAAAATGTTATTAACATATGTTAATAACTTTTGTTATTAACATCAGTTAATAACAAAAATGTTAAAAAGTCGTGTTATTAACTCCAGTGTAAACGCGTCTTTAGTTTTTAATAATGTGAAGTTGTTGACAAAAATGTCAAACTATTTATTCTGGCTACTAACATCGCGATAATTGAATAAAAAATGAATAAGTGAAAAAACCACTGGGGCATTTGTCGCTGTAAAAATTGAAGGTAACTTTTATCGCTGCCAAAGTGACAATTGCACTGTGGTATATAGGATTTTTTTATACATAAATTAAATTGTCTAAACAAAAATTCTCCAACTGTCATATTGTGGTAGATAAGGCCGAAAAACGGATTTTTTGAATTTTAGGGCCATTTTTTGCCCTTGCATTAGAATGGACTATTTTCTTAACTTCTTTTACTGGTCTACAGTGGCGTAGCTTGAGTTTCATTTGAGCGGAGTGTATGGGAGCTTAAACGTAACTTTCCAATCGACTTTTTGGTAGAAAATGACGTAAATCCGAAAAATATGGGTGTGTTTTAACTGCATGTATATTGCCAGGCATACATTGTACAATGTGAGAAGATATATATATATATATATATATATATATATATATATATATATTGATTTATATAAATGCAACTATCAACAGTATAATACATAAACATAACGAGAATTTTATTATCTTCCATTTATTATAAATAATTTTCATTTGAAAACATATGAAAAAGTAATAACCTTATTTAGATTATGTAAGATACAAAGTTTCGGTGAACGAATCAAAATTACGAAACTCTGAAGATCTCATACAATTGAATAGTGGTAAATCGTTGCTTGATTTTTAGGAATTCTCATTTAAAAAGTGTGATTTGTGATTAAGAACGTTAATTTTAGGTACAATTAAGCACTTCATATACTGAAACAACGCTAATAATACTCCAAAGAAAATGTTATACGTAAAAGAGAAGCCTTTTCAGTGTTCACCATTAATGAAGCAGGAAATATATATCATCACACACCCGAGGCTAATAATTTTTATTTATATACTGGATCTCTTTATTTTGTCCCGTTATTTGTTACAGCTGCGTTATCTTATTGATACATTTCATTGTAAATAATTCTAAAATAGGTCGTCAAACTCAAATATAATGAATGGAAGTTGAAAATCGAACATATAAAATTATACAAGATTTTACGTCAGTTTTTATAGTAGAGAGAAGCAGTTGTTATCGTGAATATTGTGTACAAATTTCTTATCAAATCGATACAATTTGACGCTTGATGTCATGAGTAATTATAAATTTCATTATTCTTAATTATTCAACGGTTCAAGGCTAAGTTTTTGTATGTATCAACAACCGGGTCAGGAGATGTGGATATCGTCCAATGTCGAGGTCTATATTTGAACCGTCGCTTCATTTAATTTGGTAATTGAGAGAAATCTGACGATGATAGCAATATCGAAACAATTGTTAATTTCTTAGAAGTTTTAACATTTTTTCAACATATTGTCTAATTATCTAGAAACAGTTAGTTTCATTTAGAACAGTAATCTTTGGATATTTGCAATTAAAACATTCGATAAATACTTCTACATATAAATTGCAAATAAAATTATCAGTTTATGAAATATTATCAGTTTGCTCGGAAACATATTACAAAGTATCCCCAACGAAAAATTATTTCCGAAATTTTCCTTTTTGTTGACTTTTTTTCTGTTAAAACATAGTTTACCACGAGATTGTTTGAGTAAACAACACCCAAATGCATTATTTCCAATTTTGGTTTTGGGATTTTACGTTGGATTCTTCTTTTTATGAAAGGACTAATTTGTCATGTGCCCTCTTCCCAAGCAGCAGAACCACGTTGAATAGACGTAGAATATACGTTTTCATAGACGTCGAGAACACGTCGACTATTACGTAAAAAAACGTCGATACCACGTAACTATGTCATAGTGAAAGTGGCGTCAAATTTTCACGTTGAATTAACGTCGAATCTTCACGTTGAATCAACGTCGAATGCTCACTTGATATTTTGTTGTGGAATTTTTAGAACCGTTCCAAAACATCTGCAGCAAAATTCAATGATATGCACATTAGTTCTGATTATCGTTATTGCTTTGTAAGTTTTGAAACTGTCCTGAAACGAACCGAAACTACAATTGCAAAAGTTACACAGGTTTCATCAATATAATACATATACACGATATAAAAGATATAATTGTTCATTGAATACTAAATGAAACAAATTAGCCGTTATGTATGAAGCAGTGGAAACGATAGCCAAGATGTACTTGTTAGTGGAAACATCATACATTTAGCATCTACCTGATTAATGTGACATAAAACATTATTATTACTCAAATTCTTTGAGCAGAATATGTTCAAGTATGTAGAACTGTAAGGATAAGAATAAAAAGGTTCATACTGCTCAAACTTTCTTCCAATAAATAATATATTTTTATTATCTACTATTATATTGTTTATTTTAATGACAGTATTACTGGATGTAAGACAATAGCAATTTTTTCGCAATACGATTTTATTGTATACATTACACTATCATAGATAATTTTTTTGAATTGTTTAAAATTATTACACCTTTCATACTGCTCAACAAGTGGACCATCCCAATGTTGTACAAGGTATTGTTGTGCACAATTGTTGACTTATTTAAGAGACGCAGCGCTGTAAGCCTCTTGAAGTCTTGAGTAAAGTTGTTCCAAGAGCTTATTAGGAGAACGTATGTATTTCTTGATTTCGCCAAGAAAGTTTTAGAATGGAAAAGAGGGGATATTATCTAATGGGCTATATATTTCTGCTTCTTCACATAAATGAATAAGGGTATGAACATTATAGACCATGTATTTTAAACCATATATATGTGTACAATGCATCACAAAGTTCTTCTTTACATGTTTCACATCTTTGATTTTTTGGAGATTCTTTTTAGATAATAAAACAGAAGAAGCAAAATGCAGTAAAAGAAAATGTTCATATATGGCAACATCAATAACATCTTTTAGTACAAGTGGACCAAAGTATAATAGAAATGACCTAATCACCAATCTGGGAAGGCTCTGAAGGCAGGAGGTTACGCGCTAAACTTCCGTTTTGGGCGTATCCCTCTCTCGGGAGGCTGGGAAAGAAAAAGAGCCTCGCGGATGATTCAAACGACATGGAGATACCCTCCACATCCGGAACCTCTGATAAAGGGGAAAAAGGCGAAGGCTTGACCTTGGGTCAGCCCGAGAACTCCTTCGGCTTTGCTGGTGTGACTGAGGATGCGGAGATCGCCTCTGAATCCCGAGAAACTGGGCGGAGCAGCCTGGGGGTCGAGAGTCTGACTCAAGATCAAGAAACCTGCTCAAACTCCGAGGAAGATATTGGCATGGTGGTCGAGGAGGGTCACGGAGAGATAAAGGAGGGGGATGAATAGAGGCTGAGTAACTCGGCCTCTCTCATCCATAATAATTCACCTTCACATTCACGAATGTAGCTCAGATTAACCTGCATCACGCGAAGGGAGCTTCAGCCGTAATTGCAAGGTTGTTCGCTAGACTACAACTGAATATTGTACTGATCCAAGAACTACGGATCAACAGTGAAGGCCAAATCAAAGGTTTGGCATGCAAGGATTCTAAACTGATTTATGATCAAAAGCAAGTATCTCCGCGTGTCTGTGTAATCCTAAGAAAAAACATGAAATATATTTGTGTTTCAGAATACGTGTCACGGGACCTTGTTCCAATCATGGTGAACCTCAACATTGGGAGTATCAACAGAGACATCGTCATTGCCTCTGCCTACTTCGCTGGAGACGGGCCGATGACACCGCCAGAAAAAGTACAAGGGCTAGTGAGACACTGCAATAGCAGACGGCTGCCAATTATAATTGGTTGTGATGTCAACGCACAAAATAACGTGTGGGGAAGCACTAACAACAACGCAAAAGGTGAGTATTTATTGAATATCTCTTAGCAATTAACGTTGAGACCTTAAACGTGGGGACAACCATCACTTTTGTCACGAGAGCGAGAGAAGAGGTCCTGGACGTAACAATTGTTAATGTTGCTGCTAGGAAAAATGTGAAAGATTGGAGGATGATGAGCGAGCCATCCCGTTCCGACCATAGAATTTAGGATAGGGGGAGATACTACCTCTATTCCTATAATCCGAAATCCTAGAAATACTGATTGGTCTCTTTACAAAACGAATCTGAAGAACAATTTGGAACACGGCGAAGTGAATGGGGTAAATCACCCGCACTACGACTCGATCAAAGAGTCGAACAGATCAGTGAGGCAATAATAAAAGCTTTTCATTCCAGTTGCCTACTATCAAATCCCGTTCAGAAAAAGATGCTCCTTGGTGGAATGAGACACTGTTAAACCTCCGAAAAGAGGTCTTTTTAATAGAGCCAAACGTGACGGTAATTGGCAGGGGCACACTCAGAAGCTTACTCAGTACAATAAAGAGATTAGGAAGGCGAAAAGGCTCAATTTTCAAGCCTTTTGCGAACAGATCACTTCCACTCACACAATGTCGCTGAAAAAGACAGACGAATCATACACGGAAGGTGAAAAGGGACGATCGATTCCTCTTCTTAGAACCCACTTTCCAGGTAGTGGACCAGCAACAAGCACTGAATTAGCAATAAATTACACCAAAAAATCCAGCAAAGAAGATTGGGACATTGCTAAGAAGGTATTTACCAGAGAACGGTCGGAATGAGCCTTTCACCTTTCAACCATATAAGCAAGGTAATAGGACCAGCAAGGGATAAAGGAGATACTTCCTCACCTGTTGAAGATTACAAGAAGCAGTCTAGCAGAGGGTCTAATACCTAGAAAATGGAGAAGGGCAAGGGTAACGTTCATACCAAAAATAGGGAAAAATATGGGACTGATCTCCTGAACAGAGAACCTGGAGAATATACCACTGCACAAATGTCAGCATGCCCACAGAGCGAGTCGATCAACTGAGACGGCTCAATATCAACTGACCGAAGTCATCCAGAGAACTCTGAACAACAAAGAAATCGCAATGTGCGCATTCCTGGATTTATCTGGGGTCTTTGACAACACAAGTCATGTGTCTGTCAAATAAGCACTAAAAAGGCGAGGTGTGAATGAAACCATTGTTAAATGGATGTATGAGTTGTTGACGAAGAGAATAGCTGATACACAGGTGGGGAATCAAACCACCTCAGTTAAAGCTACCCGGGAGACACCTCAGGGGTGAGTGATAACTCCCCTTTTATGGAGCCTCGTAGTAGATGAGTTGCTCCACAGGCTAAGGGAGCCTGGCTTCGAATGTATGGGCTATGCTGATGACATAGTTCTAATAGTCAGAGGCAAGTTCGAGAGAACCTTGTGTGATTTATTACAACAGGGCCTCAGAATCATTGAGCAATGGTGCTTGTCAGTGGGGCTAAACATTAGCCCAAACAAGACCATAGTAATTCCATTTACCCGGAAAAGACCACTTCCAGCCATGAAACCCATATCCTTAAATAGGGAAATCAGAGAATGGAAATCAGAAGTGAAATATCTAGGGATAACCCTAGGCAGTAAGCTTCTGTGGAATAAGCATGTTGAAATAAATGCTAGTAAAGCAATAAGAGCCTTGATGGCATGCAGAAATCTAGCTGGTCAGAAGTGGGTTTGTAACCCAAAAATATTGCGATGGATGTACGCCATGATTGTGAGACCAGCAATTACGTATGGGGCAATAGTTTGGCATAAAAAAGCCAGTCAGTACAGCACGAGGAATACCCTCGACAAAGTTTGAAGGCTTGCCTGTGTGTGCATCACTGGAGCTATGAGAACGTATCCAACTAGGGCACTTGAGATCATTACAGATCTCACACCTCATCATCTGGTGATAGAAAGATCTGCCCAAGAGGCAATTCTTAGAATATCTAAGGAAGGTTCAAGTAATGAGAGTATTGAAAATCAGGGAGCCTGGTCCTCTCTAACAAAATACATCTCATCAGCGAGTCTTCCCAGTGACGAAATGAGCAAGAAAGTAAATATAGAAAAGAATCTCACTACGACGCTTAATACCAGGAGAGACTGGGAAAGGGAATACACCACCCAAACTCTCAAAGAAAACACCATTAGATGGTATACGGATGGTTCAAAAACCACCACTGGAGCAGGCGCTGGAGTATTTGGGCCTGGCACTAGATACTTATTATCGTTAGGCTCCTTCCCGAGCGTCTTTCTGGCAGACATACTTGCGATCGAAAGATGCGTGGAAATGAACCTAGAAAGAAACTATCAGAAATGTGACATATCGATCCATTCTAATAGTCTAGCAGCTATCAAAGCATTGATCTCCCATGTCATTGACTCAAAGTTGGGATGAGAGTGCCAAAGAAAATATGATTAATTAGGCAAGAATAACAGGGTTTCTTTTGTCTGGGTTCCTGGCCACTCGGGAATCACGGGAAATGAAGAGGCCAATACACTTGTCAGGAAAGGAGCACAAACTCCCTTTATTGGCCCGGAGCCTTTCTGTGGTGTAGAAAAATGCTCATATAAGAAAGAGTTTCGGAAGAAGGAGAAAACCGAAAGAGAAGAACTCTGGCGGTGCCTTCCCGGGCTGGAACACTCCAAAAAAGTTCCTCCGGAACTTTGACACTGCTAGATCCAAAAAATATTTAGAACTCAGTAAAAATAAGCTACATCTCCTCAAGGGCTTTCTTACAGGACACTGCCGCCTTAGTAAACACCTAATGAGAATAAGTCTAGTAGAAATTGACGAGTGTAGATTCTGTGGAAAGAAGTATGAAACTCCGGATTACCTAGTTCTAGAATGCCTCGTCATTGCAAGCCAACGCAAGAAATGCATCGGATAAAAAACTTGTAAGAGTGAGGATATAACCTCGTTGAAGCCGTTCCAAATACTAGAGTTCATTAGAACCCTGGAACTGGAAGGCGAGCTGTAGTAGTAGCGAGAACAGCTCTGATAGGGGGGGCACAATAAACCTTAGGTTTCAGTGCATTGTTACCCCGTTAAAATCTAATTTAATCTAATCTAAGGGTGGAAATGTGTTACAAATTATGTAAATTACAGTCCATAATCTAAAATAATATTAATTCTACCTATTTACATATAATTTTAAGCAACGTACAATAATTTTTTGTATTTTTCTATTTTTTTATCCCCTTCAAAAATAAAAAGCATACATCAGGAGTATATTAAGTTTGATCTAGTGGGTAAAATATGCTTAATTCTAAATTTGCATGAAAATCCGTTCAGAACGAAAAAAATCGGATGTTACACCATTTTTTTTGTCTTCATTTACTGGACTATATATAACATGAACAAAAACAATTTATGGGTAATAAAAAAAAGTATCATATTCTCAATTTTATTAATACGTCGTTTTACGTCATAATTATTACATCTAGTTCTTATAATGTAACAGTAATAAACAATATTTTTAAGTTAGTTTCAATGTTATTCAAATGAGGTGATCACCATATTTGATAAATATGTTTTGCTAAAAAATTATGACATTATCTTATCGCATATTTCAAAAACGTCAGAAAATACAATAAATATCAAACAAATAACTATAGTTGTTAAATTTAAATTGCTGATTCGTATTTATCACACAGCTCGTTTATTTTTTTATATTAGTTTTATCCATTTCTTATCATAAAATTTATGTATTTGGAGGTAAACTCAGTTTTATCAATTTAACATTTTTCAGAGTATTCAGACATGAAACTAAATCGATGTAAAATGAAATGTGATGTTTTCGAATGTTTTAATTCATACTTTCGATCCCATTTGAGGTTTTTGGGATGTGTGTGAACTGCTCAAGTTAGAAAATATGAGGACTTAAAATACTACTATGGGATTTGATAAGTTGTTTGTAATAGTCACTAGGGAATAGATGAATTGATTTGAGATATACATATAGATAATAAAGTATTGTCAATACCATTCAAATAGTACGATAAAGGATTGTTGTGGGAGATATGAACCGGTCAAAATAGACCTTCCAAATTACGTTCATTCACATACAACTAAAAATTGGTACAGGCTGGAATAATATTGAATAAAAATGTGAACCATTACATAGGACCTCAAATTAATGAAAGGTAATTATCAGTATTCAGTCCTATTCAAACATAACAGCCTCCTCTTCTAGATCCTCGTCTATTATGTTCGCGTCCTTGTTATCACATCTTAGGCCTCAGAAATTACCACATATCCTTTAGCAGTTTAGACAACTCTACCTGCACATACAGTTACGGACGCATCTGATAGCTTAACAAATCTGTTGCCAAAAGTATTGCAAGAAATTGTAAAATTAACAAAAATAACTTTCTCAAATTGGAGGTTTCTAGAAACCAATCCTAAAGGACCTCCTGAATGTATTTGAGAACAACTTGATACAATATTGCTACTAGCTGAAGCGTCATGTGATGTCAAACTACTAAACCAGTTATTTTCCTCAGATAGCCTTCGGATTACTTGTGATAAAGGTTGATGAGCTTTTCTTACATATTTTAATATCTTTTGCATATAATTTTCGAAGGAGAAAGCACTGAAATTGTCAAGTGGACCAAACTTTCTACAGCAATCTGCTAAATGGATAACTGAATGAACATTTAAAGGCAAGAATCCAAAATCATATATAATCTTAGATCTATTAATAAAGCAATTAATACAATGTTCTGCATAGTTAAGCCATGATTGGTCAAATACCAAATCACTAACTAAAATAGATATGGCAATGGAAGGCACTGAAAAATTAATATTCCTATTTTTTGGCAAAATATTTTTCAGGACAACTGGTCCAGTATAAAGCAAAAATGTTCCTTATTCGCTGGCTTTATATCTTTTACTCTCCGTTATAGGTCGTGTTTTTCTCGCAAATTCAAATGGAATTAAACGAGACATCTTCTTTAATCTTTGATTAATTTTTACAACATCAGATGAGCGAATTTTGTGTGGGGGTTTTCCAAAATTAAAATCATATTTATTGTGGGTAATAAGTCTCTTTACTATCCCTAAACACACCAAGTGCATATAATCCAAAGAGACATTGTTTATTAAATCAAAACTTGGAATATGTTCTATTAAAGATGTCCCAATGTGATGCTCTTCATTTAACCTTTGTCGAAAAGATCTATCAGTCCTTTTTTGGCAATGTACCTCAAGAAAGTAGACATTTCTATCACTTTCCCCTTCCACTAAACAGTTTGTACAAGAAAAGTAACCTGTGGGTGCTTTAATTTGTAACAAAAATGCCTTTGCTGGCATATTACAAATTACCATTGTGATTAGTGTTTTTAAATGAAACTCAAGGTCTCTAGTTAATTCCACAATATAATACAAGTTATTGAAAATTCTAAAAAATTGACAATTGTTTCGATAAATCAATATCATCGTCAGAATGACAGAAGTTACATTTCATTTTATGCCTACCTGATGTTTAGTAGTTATATTTTTGGCTAGACCAAGAAGTGACCTAACTTGTGATTGGCTTAATATATGTTTATAGAAAAAAGAAGAAGATGTGATTTACAAATATTGAAGCTTAGATATTATTAGCCCTATGGTGATATCCTGGATATCATTTTTCCAATCAAGATCAGTATAACTGTGCAATGATATAGAAAACCAGGAAAACTATATCTGCTGATCTTTACAATTATCACTTAAGAAGACAGTTTATTAGTGGAGAATTCCCTAGATTTAACTGTTCATTGACAACTTCATATTGTGGGTTTCTTAAATGTCTTCTAATTTCCAGTTCTTCAAGGAAATCCAGTTCTTGTTTCTTTTCACAAATATGTAGCACTTCTAGTTCTGTGTTAGGTGTCAATGAATGATTGGTGTCAAGTAGATGTTTTGCGTAGTGAGATTTATCTGGTTGTTTTAATCTGTAAGCTCGTAAGTGCTCACTGTATCGTATTTCAAAATTCCTAAGGGTCTGACCCAAATAGACAGCATTACATTCTGGACATTTGAGTTTATATATACCTGACTTCTTTAATAGTGGTATTTTCGTTTTTACATTTAACAATTTTGTACTAACGTTACTTTCTGTTTTAAAAGAAATTGTTGCATTCGTTGCTGAAGATATTATCTTTGAAATATTATTAGAAATATTTCCTGCATATGTGATGGTTTTATAAGTTTTAATTTCATCAGCTTGTTTAGGATATATTAGTTGTAATGCCACTTTTTTCTTTTTTTTACTAATTAGTTTATTTATCATATCTAATGGATAACCGTTAGATGTTGCTATTTGTCTAATTGTATTAATCTCTCTATCAAAATTACATTTGTTCATAGGAACTGAAAAAGCTCTATGTATCATTGAATTATATGCTGCTAGTCTGTGTGAGACAGGGTGGTTAGAATTGAATGGAATTGTCACATCAGTCTGTGTTGGTTTTCGGTAAATTCAATAATCAAGTACATTATTAACTCTTTGAATTTTTAAATCAAGAAAATTGATTGAGCTATTTTCTTCAATTTCTAATGTAAATTTAATTTTCGGGTGTAAATTATTGATGTGGTTGAAAAACACATCTAGTTGTCGCTCACTACCCATAAAACAAGCTAATATGTCATCCACATATCTATACCAAAATAAAATATTTTTCGAAATATTACTTTCAAAGATCTTTCTTTCTAAATTGTCCATAAAAATGTTTGCTAAAATAGGTGATATAGGGCTTCCCATTGGTAAACTTTCATTTTGAATATATATCTTATTGTCAAAAGTGAAATAATTCTGATTAATGCATACATAAAAAATTAAGTATATCTGATATTATTCCTGGATTAATATTTTTATCTTCTAGTAATTTTCTTACAAGTATTAGACATTCTTTAGGAGGAATTTTAGTAAACATATTAGTTACATCGAACGATATGAGTTTATAGTTATCTTGCAAGTGGATTGATTTCAACTTTTTGATTAGTTCTATTGAATTTCTAATTGAGTACTGAGATTCATATCCGTAAGTATTGAGTATATTGTTGAGCTTTTTTGCCAATATATTATTAGGAGCATTAACATAAGAGACTACAGGTCTAATTGGTTTCGTTATTTTATGTAATTTAACTGTTCCATATAATTGTGGACAATGAGGATTCTTATGTATGATAGACCTCTTTTCGTAATCATTTAAAAGATAATTTGAATTATTAGCAATATCCCTTACATTATTAGAAAACTTCTTTGTTGGGTCTGCTTTAAGAACTTTTACATCGCTGGATGTAGAAATAAATCGTCTAAAAACTGCTACTTTTCAGGCTTTTTGCCGAGTTATTATTTACTAAAAACACTATTAAATTAAGAGAGCCGTGAAGAAAGCTTACCCTAACCTAACTTTTTTTTCGATAACTTCACCACACTTCACTATCTGTATCGACTGCACCATCCACAATAGAGACCACTGAACACATACTAATAAAATGTCTTCTTTGAAAATAAACAATTAAACTAGGAAACAAAGAAACTAATTGTAGATAACATTCAACACGAATAAGAAGCTTCGAAGCTTGCCACGCAGTGTTGCCACAGGAAGATTTTAACGAATGTACCAACAGAGGATTTTAACCTAGCCAGTTTGTAGATACTAAATGTCAAGTTGAAAATGTAATATATTCTAAAAAGTAAGGTTACGGGGTTGATTTGAGTGGTTAGTTTACAAATATGGTTCAAAATCAGGAACTATGTAAATGTTGAATTGTTATGAACGTATTTTCTGAAACAAATATTCTTTGAAGTAATTACGGGAATATGTCTCAAGATCTCTAGAAAATGCTACAATATTCCTAGACAGATATGATGAAAAGAACATTCATAGCAGTAAAGTACTTATGCTGGGAATATACTGGGGATAATATTTGGGGAATATGAGTTGAAACATATCCTCATCATGTGCTAGAGTTATGAATACGTTTTTGATTGCTATGTAGGTGTCCTTGTGATCATGATACAAGAAATACAAAATATAATTGATAGAGGCCATGACGTAATATGGAGAGCATATTTCTAAAGAAACCACATGACTTTCAAATTACTAACTCGAAATACTCTTTTTAAAAACGTTTATTTTACAAAATTATAATTCTACGAACTACGACAAACAACATGAAATCTAGTAACTGACTAACCCTATCTACAACAAGTAATTTTATATATATATAATATTTATGCTGATTACGGGATCTGCATCTTACACCGTGGAACAGCAACTCATCGGTTTCCATATGAATCGTTGATATAATTCCTCCCCTCGTAAATTCAACTTACGCAGCTAGCGAGGAAGTTGAACGGTTGAGTGGTCCACCTGGGATGGTTTCTTTGCAGCTTTGCAGTACTTCGATGCCCATTTTTTATATATACAGAATACAAAAATAAAAATTAACAATAAATAAATTAATAAGGTCCATATGCTGGGGGTTTTTGAGACTTGTCCGAATGTTAATTGAGGTTGATTTTCTACAAATTTACTTTTTAGCGGTTGAAGATCGTCTAGTTCTGCTTCTTCCAAATGAAAGTCGAGGTTTGATGTGGTTGGGCGAAAGGTACTGTTGTCTAGATTTAGTAGTAGTATCGGCTGGCTGAAGCTACTATAGAGTTGTTGGTTATTTATAACTGTGTGATGAGCTACTACTTGGCATCTCAAAGGAATTTCTAAGAGGTAAGTACCCGCTGTAAGATACTTGGTTTCCTCCTGATTTGGACATTTGAAATTTGCTGTATCTTGGAATGGAATGATGTACAACCAGTGGAAATTGTTTAGTTGTTTCAGAAATGGCTTCGACAATTGAAATTTGGTTTTCTTGCAGGTGGAAGTGCGTTTCATTTCAAGTAAGTTTATTTCACAAGGCCTCTTTCTTGAATTTCCTGCAGGTCTATTCTCGGGCAGACATACTGCTGAGGGAGAATCTCTTTGCAAGGTTTGCTTGAATAAGCGAAGTTGACACCATTCGTAATTAAAAATTTATTCTGAGGTATTATCACCTTAAACTGACTCCCTTCTAGTATTGGAGCCGAAAATAAATGGTAGTAATCAAAAACTTTGGGATATGTTATAGGAATATTTAAAATATATGTAATTTTATTATTATATGAGTAGCAATCAATTTTAATTAATTTTTCATAGAGTAAAATTTTATCGAATTCAATTTCTAAGGGCAATTCGTTTTTTGTAAATATTTTCTCCAAATTCTTTAATTGTTTAAATAAATCAGAAGTTTTAATTATGCTTGGATGCATCACTTGAAGTTTAGCAAATGTAATTGAATTTTCGATATCGTTTAAAACCGAATTAATCAATTCATACAGATCTATGATTAGGCTAATAGCCATCTTAATATGTGCATAATATTCGAAATTTGCTTGTCTGTTGATTAAATTATGGATAAATTTGATTTTTGTTTCCAAAATTTGTTCGTTATTGGTTATTTGTTCGATAGTTTTATTAAATTCATCAATGAGCGAGACTGATAATGAATTTTGATTTCTTATACTACTAGCTAAATTATTTTGGTTATTTTGTAATTCTTTGATGAGAGTTTCAAATCTTTCTCCATCGTTAGAATCTAAATTTCCAGTGATAGATTTAAAGATTGATCCTATGCCGTTTATAAGGCCTCTTTTAGTTCTCGAAGGATGGGGTAATATTTCTGCTAGCTTATCGTTAATCTTGGTTTCTGTGAAGTCAAGCAATTTACAATAATTTGAGAGATCATTAGCGTATTGTATGTTTTGAATAGCAAAGGCCCTAATTTTTGTGGCTTGAATTTGTAATTTATTTATTTCTAAAATAATTGGGTTCAAATCATAATAGTGTATAAGTCCATAACTGTACATTTCAATTTTTACGGTTCCTAACTTAAAGGGTAGCAACCCGGGATTGTTAACTAGATTTCTAATTGTTATTTTATCCTGGAGTTCCATAGTTCCAGAAAATCTGAAATAAAGCAAAATTCTACATTCTAAATTATTGTCTTAATATTATGTGTGAAAGTTGTGTAAATGTATCGTACATAATTTTCTATTTTTGACGTTTTTTCCGGGGACGTTTCAAGTTGTCCATGTGTACCTTCTCTCTATTTTCAGTTGAAGCTGTTTTATTTGCAAGGTTGACGGTTTTTAATTTGATTGGTAAAGTGTACTTATTAGCGTGTTTTTGTCGTATGTGTTTTCTTACATATACTTTTTGATTAGGTTTGAATATTTCTGGTTTGTCTCGGTTTGTATTTAGTTTAGAAGTAATTTTTTCTTTTCGATTAATTAAGTCGGAATTAATTTTTGAGTACAATAATTTTGTTTTTTCTTTGTGATTGTTGATGTAATCATTTAAGAGTATTTTATTTATGTCAATGTCATAAACATCATTATTATTAATATGTCCGTTGACTATATCTATCGGTTTCATTTTTGTACTGGAATGAATCGAATGATTGTAAGCGAGTATAGCATATAACATTTTCATTTTAACTGGGGTTTTTGAGAAACCTTTAGTATTTAGAAGTCGTATATGTTCTATTAGAGTTGAATGGAGTCTTCCTATTTGTCCGTTGGATTGAGGATGATTGGGAGAGGTAAAATGAACTTGAATTTTATGAAGGCTCAGTAATTCTGTTAATACGAAATTTTTGAATTCTGTGCCATTGTCAACTATGATTTGTTTCGGTATGCCGTGATGAGAGAAGAATTTGATAAGATTGTCTACCACTTCTGTACCAGAGGCAGAATTTATGTGATATGCTTGAGCGTATTTAGAAAAGCTATCAATAATAGTTAAAAATTTTGTTTGTTCGATCGTGAAAGAATCTAAATGAATAATTTCGAATGGATTCGAGGCGGTTGGCGTGATATTTAATTGCATATGTACTGGATTTCGTTCATATTTACTTTGATGGCAAATTTGACAATCGTTTATAAATGTTTGTACGGATTCTTTTAGGTTAGGCCAATAATATTTTTCTTTTAATCTGAAATAAGTTTCATCTATTCCTCGGTGATTTGATTTTCCTTCGTGATAGCTTTGTATGATAGTTTTGATCTCTTCTTGATCTGTTACATCTATTAATTTTGTAGTACAACGTTTTAATTGGATTGAATTTGATCTGAAATATTTTTGTAATATTGTCGAAAATGGTTCGTACAATTCGGGGCTTTCGAAATAAACGTGATATTGAATATTTGGCGAAATAAATTCTTTAATAAAATTGATAATGTCTTTTTTTTTTTTTTTTTTTTTTTTTTTTTTTTTTATTTTACCGCATCAACCTCGAGGGTTATGAGCGGGGTTTCAAAAAAAAACATACAATAGGTACTTATAGCCAAAAAACATACAATAGGTACTTATATTTTATGATAAAAATTGGAGTCTTTCAGAAATTTGAGCACTTTTTCACAGTTTTCACTTAACGCGCGGTTCATGTTAGACGGAATGTTGTTAACTGTTCTTGTATCACTTAAATTTGTACAATCCAATAATATATGTTTACTGGTCTATTTTTACAAAAAATGGTGTAGTTTTTAATTTTAGGAAGCTTATTTCCTTTGAGGTGAGTTTCTTGCAGGCTAAGTATTAACGGTGACAATTCATTAATTAAGAGTTGTATGTTCGGTAGGTGGGTGTAAAAACCATTTAGGTTCCACTGAAGAATAAAATTTGAGTAAGCCATTACTTTATCTTGAAAAACCAGAGTGAGAAGAGATATCGCTTTCTTCGTCTGTTGATGTTAGGTCAGCTTCCTCCGTCAATTTTTTCTTAATCCTTGTTATATTATTTTTTACAGATGTGTTATCGATGTTTTTATGAACGAATGTAAGTAGATTTTTCAGATTGTGTAAGTCGTTGGTGTAATTTTTTGCTATGCTTGCAGCATGCTTAGACCCAGATGCATTTATTATAAAATCACATAATTCGGTAAAGTTCATAAAATTTGGTGGTTTGAAAGTAACTAGGAGATCTTTTATAGGTTCTAAAAGGTGAGTTAATTCTTCTGCGTTTTTCTTAGTTTTACATTTTTTTGAAGATTTCGGACGTCTAAAAGATTCTTTATCAGGTTTTTGGTTTTCTAAATCAGGTGAAGTAGAGATTTGACGTTTACAAGCTGCAGAAATCGTCTTAAATTGTTCAGATTCGTTAGGAATGTCAAGTGATAAATTTGATTGCCTTTGCGATTGCTCTGGGGATTTGGTAATTTCAAGTGATGTGTTTGATGGCTTATCTAATGGATTAAAATCTGGCTCCATATCTAGATTTGTTATACTTATATGGTTGTTAGAGCATTCCCTTACGTTAGGAACCATGAGGTTATCTTGATTAGAAATGCAGCTTGAATGTTCTAGGTTATTTTTTGATATTTGCACAGTTATTTGTTTCTTTTTCTCAAATAATATTCTAACTTTAGGTTTCGCTGGAGAATGTAAAACGGAACTAATTATAATTTGATTTTGTCCGACGTTAACTGCGCATTTTGCGATAGGGATACCTATTACCGGATTTTCTTCAGCATTAGAATGAATCGTAAGAGACTCGTTTTCGTCAACGTTGGGTTCATTTTGACGGTCAGGTGTTATCTGCTGTAATGCAGAGTCAAGATTGTTGTCACTTGAGTTTGTTGTCGACAAATTTTCATTGTCTAGGTCAGCGTCGGGATTTACTATCAGGGATATAGTATCTAGGTCAGGGTTATCGTCTTGAGTTACTTCTGTTGTTGGAATTTTTAGTTGATTTTCAAATGTAAATGGCGAAGGTGTATTGATACTTCGTTGTGATTGAGGCGGAATTGGTTCATTGCTAAAATTTATATCGCGGCTCAAAACATCGTCAACATTTTTCCAAAAATTTTCATCATTCAGAATTTCGTTCGTTTCTTTAGTAGTTATTTCTATTCTAGATAATGCATCCGCATTAGTATTAAGGCTTCCACGTTTATATACAATTTTATAATCAAATTCATCTAATTTAATTCGCCATCTAATGAGTTTAGAATTTGGGTCTTTTAGAGAAAAAAGCCATTGAAGTGGTTTATGGTCACAAACAATGGTAAATTTTTTGCCATATAAATAAGGTCGGAAATATTTGGTGGCCCATACAATGGCCAAAAGTTCTTTTTCTGTGGTATCGTAATTGCGTTCAGAATCGTTAAGGGTTCGAGATGCGTAAGCGATTGGAAGATCTCTTCCGATAGGACCTTGGGAAAGCACTGCACCGAGTGCTACATTACTGGCGTCTGTGGTCAAGTTGAAAGGTTTCGTGAAGTCGGGATACTGGAGAATTGGGTCATTGGTCAAAATATTTTTGCATGTTTCGAAGCATGATATGAATTCGTCATTGTGTTCGATTATCGCGCCCTTTTTTAGGCATTTTGTCAGTGGTTTCGTCAAGTGGGCGGAGTTTTTTATAAAACGTCTATAATATCCCATCAGTCCCAAAAATCCTTTGATTTGTTTAGTAGTTTTGGGTATTGGGTAATCTTTGATGGCTTTAATTTTATCTGGGTTGCATTTCACTCCAGAAGGGGTGACTACATGTCCGAGATAAGCTACTTCTTTTCTCAGGAATTCCGATTTATCTAATTGAATTTTGAAATTAGATTCTCTAAGTCGATCAAATACACATTTTAGTCTCTCTATATGCTCCTGTAATGAAGTGGAAAAAACGATTATATCGTCAAGGTATACAAGGCATTTTTCATTTTGTATGCCTCGTAATATATTGTCCATTGCCCGCTGGAAGGTAGCTGGGGCATTTTTCAAACCGAATGGCATCCGGAGGAACTCCCAGTGTCCGGATTCGGTGCTGAAAGCTGTTTTCTCTATATCTTTTTCGGCCATCTCTAGCTGGTGAAAACCTGAAGCTAGATCCAAGGTTGTAAAGTATTGGCATCTACCTAACTTGTCTAATAAGTCCGTTATATTAGGAAGTGGGTACTTGTCATGAATAGTTTTTTCGTTAAGGCGTCTATAGTCTATGACTACACGAAATTTGGCTTTCCCAGAAGCGTCTTGTTTCTTGGGTATGACCCAGATTGGCGCATTCCAGGCACTTGAGCTTGGTCGGATAATTTTATGTTCAAGAAATTTCTGAATTTGTTTATCTACTTCTTTTTTGTACACAAAAAGATATCGATAGGTTTTAGCGTAAACAGGAATCTCGTCGGTGGTTCGTATTTCATGTTTAATTTTGTTCGTAAAAGTAAGTGGTGTGTTTTCGTTATAAAATATGTCAGAATATTCGGAACAAAGTTTAAGTATTTTGGATTTTTCTTCGTCGTTCAAGTGATCTGTTCTAATATTATTTAAATCTAAAGTTTGTGTAGAAGTGTCTTCTAGGTTATTCAATTCGAAATTTTTAAAAGCATTGTTATCAAATTTTTCTACAGGAAGTGGTTGTGAAAAACTTAATTTAACTGGATTTGTTGTGATATTTAAAATTGTAGTAATTGCTTCTCCATTTCTTGCAATTGATAGCGACTCTGGTATTTCACAACCGTGAAATTTTTGGTGTGGAATGACGATTTCACCATTCTTTATACTTGTTTTTATTTTGATAACCTTTTCAGTTCTAGGTTCGATAGTAATAGAGTTTATATATTTCTGAGTTTTATGAAAATTTAATTTAATTTTACTATGTGGAGTTATTAACCATCCACTAGAAAAGTTTATGTTGGCTTTCAATAATTTCAAGTTATCTAGGCCAATAAGTCCTTGGAATACACTATGGAATTTGAATACATAGAATTTGAGATTTAAATTACCAGATAAATTAAAAATTTTTGAAGAAGGGATTACAGTGCTATATTTATGGGAAGATTCTTGAAAAACTGATTTCACAGTAAATGGGTCATGAGTTAGGTTATCTGAAAAATATTCAAATGCAATTTCGGGATCTATGAAGGATTTTGATGATCCAGAATCTATTAAAAGTTTGATATTATACTTGGGGAATATTATATAAGGTAATTCACTATTATTACTTAAATTTAATGGAATTGATTCGGGGGTTATGTTTCCTCTAAATTCTGAGGCGTTTCGTGAAAATTTACAGAATCTTGATTTGATGAATCGAAATGATCATTATTGTTTTGTTCTTGAAATTGATATTGTTCGTTTTCAGAATGTGAGTTATCAGGATAATAATATTGTTCGGTTTCCTCGTCCTGAATATCAGCATTAAATAATTCCTCGGCTATAAAATTATTTTGTGGTCGAGAATTTCGGAAATGATTTTGATTTGAAGGACCTGGGTATGAGTTTCTGATATGTGAACTCATTGGGTGATTGTTTACTGTATTTCTTGTGGAAATACTCATGGCTGTGGGTTTTGGTAAATTTAGATTTTTATTTGCTTTGAATGCATTATGGTTCTGTTGAGGTTTGAAGACTTGAGAATTCGTAGGAAAACGTTGGGGTTGTCTTGGAGTTATAGGGCGAACAGGTATAGGTTGAGATGGAAATGATCTCTGTGCTCTAAAGAAATTATTAGGTGTATGAGTATTAAATTGAGTTGGATTACTGTTAAAATTATGTCGTTGTACAAAAGGCTTACCAGAGTATTGCGGTTGCTTTATATTTGTTTTATGAGTAAAATTTTGGAAATAATGTACATTGTCTTCTTTTAAAACATATTGTAAAGCTTCGGCTAAATTATTTGGTTTCATGCATCTAATAGTTGTACCTAACGGTTCTTTAAGTCCCGATAAAAATGTTGTTAAAGCTACATTATTATATAAATTTCTTTTTAAAATTTTTGATTCATTTTCGATTTCATGAACGTCTACATAACTACACAAAAGATTGAGAATGTTTAAAACTCTATCATAGAATTGCTGTGCTTTTTCATTTGATTGTTGTCTCATCATTACTAAATCCCTATTTAGACAAGTTTCGTCTCTCTGATCTGCGAAATTTCTCGTTAAAACATCTCTTAACTCGTTCCAAGTAGATACATTTTGTATATTTACTACTAATATAGCATTACCAGTTAACTTAGATATTAGAAAATTTAATAAATACACATTTTGGAAACAATTTGGTGTGTCTATTCTGTAAAATGAATCAATTAATGATTTACAGACACTTAGATATCTGTTCAAATCATTTGGATTGCCATCGAAATCTGGCACACATTTTAGATATTCTGGTCTAAATTCGGCCATGATTAAATTATTATTAATTGAACTTTGATTTAAAATTAGTGAGCCAGTTGAAGGTTCTAATTTTAAACTTTGAAGAATGTTTGATAATTGGTCAACTTCAGACATAAAAATTTATTGTACTTACAGTAATAATAGAAGAAATATTTCAAGCATTCCTATAGAGATATACTCCGGTTCGGCAATTTTTGTCTTCCTCAGATGAATATCTCTGCAAAATTGGACTATTGTCGTTCCAATTCCCGTTGATGGACTTCTTCGTGCTTGGGATCGTTTCGGTGTGTGATACACTGGGTTTCCTGACGTTCTAGGAGCCACTCTAAACTTCCACTTGCACAAAACAACTAAGTCCGTAGATTCCGATACTCAGTCAATCGTTAAAACGAAAATTAAAGCGTTCGATACGTATTAATTCTGAATATCCTACTGACTGCGCCACTTTCAAATTACTAACTCGAAATACTCTTTTTAAAAACGTTTATTTTACAAAATTATAATTCTATGAACTACGACAAACAACATGAAATCTAGTAACTGACTAACCCTATCTACAACAAGTAATTTTATATATATAATATTTATGCTGATTACGGGATCTGCATCTTACACCGTGGAACAGCAACTCATCGGTTTCCATATGAATCGTTGATATAATTCATGGTTCTTTATGGAAATTGTTACAAAGGTGTCAAAAAATATATTTACTATCATTATAATACATAGTATATTATAATTTGCTATTATATATTATCCTGTTCAAGCCATTCCTGGAAACAGTCTGGACACAATGGCGGCTTGTTCGGACAACCTTCACATCTATAGCTGGTTTCCTTTCAGATGTTCTGTTTTGTGCATACTCTGCATTTCAAGAATAAAGTTTTCCTGGTACTGTTAGAAGATGAAAGAATATTTTGTTGTACCACCTCATGGTTTTTCGAGGCGAAGAATAATAGGAGGTCATTTGGTCAGCTCGATCGATGCCTGACATGTACTTATTCTATGAAGAAACTTCCTTAGGTTTTATTTTAATTTTCCCATAACGGTTTAGTACTTCCACCAATTCTGGATAACTTCTGGTTGTTATAAGGAGAACGTCCCTTTTGCCTTTCGATTTCGAGACATACAGTTTTTTCTGCCTCATCCAGAAATCTTGTTCCTTCTTAAGTTTTCTTCCAGTAACTTGTTTCGGATTTTTCTTTCTAATTCCTCTCAATGTTCCTACACTGTGCGTTTGGTATAAGAGGAACTTTTCTGAAAGTTCCACGCTGTTATAGAAGTCATCCATAAAAAGCGTGTGACTTTTCATAAGATATGGCTGCAAAAGTCTTATAACTAATTTCTGAGTTTTTGAAATATTTGGATCAGGTTCCGTCTTACCTGCATATACTTCCATATTGAGCAAGTAGCCATCTGATGTAGCTAGTTCATAAAACTTTATGCCATATTTTGCTTTTTTGTTTTAATTGTACTGTCTAAAGTGTATTCTTCCGCAAAAAAGCAGTAAGGATTCATCCAATGAGAGCTCTTCAGTAGGCGAATAAATCGTTTGTGATATTCTCATCAGAGCCCTGTGGTGAAACGAATAAACAACGAAGCAGTTGCTCAAATCGTCTTCCTGACATAATATACGTGAATATGGGATGAAAATACAACGAATCAGATTGCGTAAACACTTTTCCCATACTTGCGATTTTATTTGCCCATTCAACAGACAGAGGCCTAGAAGTTGCATTATTTCTTCTTTGTTTGGTTTACGAAAAACTTGTCGCATGCTATATCTTGTGAAGGGCCTATTTGTCAAGGAGTTCCCCGTATTCGTTAGTTGACGAAAATATAAGGTTCAACATTTCATCAGTAAACAGATATCGGAACATATTTATCGGTGAAGTATTTCAATTTACTGGTATTTTTAATCCTCCTGGTTAGGTGGCGTTACTTGATTCATTTCTTCTGGGTCGTCAGAGTCCGATGCTTCATTGGTAGGATCAAAGTCTTCGTCTGATCCATATTGGCCTTCTGTATCGCTGAATTGATCAAGAATATCTTCATCTGAAGGAACCTCCTCATGAAGCTGCTGGTAACTTTCGTATGGATATATTCTGGAAACAGAAGAATAGATGTGGCTACAGTCATCAGTAGTACAAAAATACGTATACAGAAAAAGGCCATCATCAAAAACTGAATAGTATTGCCAATCTACTACACTTCTGAACAAGTTGAATCTTATTCCTTAGGCATTATACCTGTATAAATAAAAATATTCGGCATTATAATTTATGCAAGAGATAATGATCACAGAAACGCGAGGCTTATTTAACACAAAAATACAAAGTAGTACTGAGAAAAAATATATCTGTGCTATTGCAATTTAGTTACTTAACTGACAATTACCAAAACGCGCGCCAAAAACAAAATATGCCTACTTTCAACGAACAGAATAATGCGAATATAATTATTGTTGAAAATATTCGATTGGCTAGTAACGTGATTCTAGTAAACATTTGAAAAATCTAGAACCTTTTCTCACACCACAACCTAGTATAAAAAAATAGTTCAGACAGCATTGCAATTAACCCAAAAGACAATTGACAAAACTCGCGCCAAATATTTTTTTTACATAAACTCCGTACTTATTTTGGAACAATTATCAACAAACATTCGGAAACTAACGATATAATACATCAGTTTGACATATTTTGAACTATCAATACACAAGAAATTATTATATAAAAACCACTTACTTTTTTATATGCTAATATGCAAATACACCTTATTTAATTCACCAGTTTGTAGAACACGTCGTGACACAACAAAAATACAACAATGTCTGAGTAATGTAAGACCGACGTCTATGGACGTTGGGTCCACAGATAACCTACAGATAGATGAGACACCGATTGTGGCGCCATCTAAAGAGCCTGTGGACTAAACAATTGACTGATGTTGAAAAGATTTCTGTAATTTTCTGTTTTGGCGGTATATTCAAATCTACTGTATTTTAATTACTTTATTTCAAAATAGCAATTTATAGCCCATCATTTGACATTTCAATCAATTTAACTCCATTAACTCAATAATGATTAGATGTTGAGTTAAATTAAATGAAATATCAAATGATGGACCATAAATGGTTAAATTGGTAAGTAGAATTAACAGTTTATTAATTTTGGTATAAAAAGATACAATAAATAATTTCTTTCAAAGAGTATTTTTCTTAAAAACAGAATATATAATGTAAAAACAATGCAATAATTAAAAATAATGTGAGTAACATACATTCTAGAGGAGTATCATTATATTTTTGAATGATGTTAAATCAAGATAAAAGTAGAAAATTATTTATAAGTTTATATTAATTTATTTATTTAATATGATACTCATATTAACACACAGAGCTGGACAAACTAGTGGAGTATAACTGCTAACTACTTAATACATAAAAGTATTAGCAATAAGTAGTTAACTACTATTTTTGGCAACTTTCTGTGAAAGAAAATATTTGAGTATAATTACTGTGATTGCTAGAACAAAAGTAATTAAAATATTTTCAAAGGAAACGTAGTTAGCTACTGCCCAACTCTGTAAATACTAGGTACCAAGTAATAACATACAAAAGAGCTAGACAGCACTTATGACTGTACATAATTTTAAATTATATATCTAACATTTCATTACCATTTAAAACACATTTATACTCCTTTACTGGAAGTATTAAATAGGTCTTCATGGCTCTTAAAAATCGCACCATCTTGTGGATATCCTTTCTCGTTTCTGGATGAGCTTCTACAATTAACAACAGTTATATAAGTAAACGCACAAAATAACAATAAATAAGTTAACACACAAATAGCTTGAAAATTTATATCAACAAAAGAAAACAGAATGTGCTTACTATTGAAATAATAATCAAAAAATGTTTGTATGTTTAAATTTTGGAGTTTTTAATTTTTTTTAATTGAAGAATTTTTTTTTATTCCTGAATTATTTGTTGACTTTTTTTTGTTTTTATTGGATATTTTGGATTTTTGGTTACCGCTAGACCAAATACTTAGGCGTAATGTCTCAACAAAAGTTAATACTGACTTTCCCATAAATTGCCATACTGTTACATTCAACTTCAGTTTGCCCTAAAGTCTACCTAAAAGCTTCGCAGAATTCTTACTTAATTATGGCTAGCTGGAAAGTGAATTGAGCAATGAGGTTCGTGTATCCAAATTAATACTATCGATGGACTACACACATTTATTCGGGTAGATAGTTCTGTTTGATACAACGAGAATAACAACGAGAATAATTGACCTGGTAAGTAGAATTAACATTTAGTGGTATTATATTTTTGTTTGTAAAATACTTGAATTCACTACTAAGCTTAGTTTAGAGATATAGATCTTACTAATTGATACATACTATTTGGTTACAGGAGGATAAGTAATATGTGAACTTAGTGGCTATGGCACTATTAGTAGTTGCCCCTAATTGGACCAATTGGTTTACATAAATTGTAAGTATTATTACCTATATTATAAACTACAAAATAAGTAATCAATCATTAAATCTATACAAGGGGTAGTACTATTAATATGGTGTTTCTTTTTTACGGGGTCAGCAGGTGGTATGTATCAAAATGGAAAGCTCTTACTTGGGTGAGTGCAAAGCCAAATCTACGTTGCTGGAAAAAACATCCATTATAGCAAGTACAAAGCAGGGGGGTGAAGTCTACTGGTGTAATCCTAGGGGTGCAATCACCAGATTAAGAACTAGCATGCATAAAACTACGATACTGGATGCGAAGGTCGAGCAATGTACTAAATACTTGTTACACAGAATACCGTGCAGCAATCTGGATAAAAGAATGTTTATCTTGATAGGTGCAAGTGAAACTTAAGGCAAGAAGGCCTAAAAACAATGATACGATGAGTAAAATAAAATTATAAGTACTGAATGTACATTTGAAAACTTACCGATTGTGGAGGGTGGCCTTATTGCTTATATTTCAGGTTTCTTATTGAATTATTATTGGATCCACTTAAAATGCAATTTCACCAGAAATTTCTAGTAATAATCCAACATTAACCAACAATTATTTCTCTGGTTTCAAGATATAAAATCCGTAAAGTACGAAAAGATGGCATGAGCACATGCTAAAACAACCTCAAAACCAAAAAAAGGTATAAAATATGGAGGGAAATCAGAAACGTAAAATTTCCTCTGTTTATGTCAGACTATCATTTTACCTCCATAGGACAGGTAGCCGCTTCACAGGTAACTGATAAATGTACTTAGGTACTCAGCTCTAATCAGAAAGAAGAAGTACTTGCAGATTAAGTTGACATTTATAAACTAACCTAGATTAATTACTTTGTAAGCAAAGAATTTGTATGATATCCAATAAATGAATTTGTTATCAATTAATAAATAGCTTTCAACTGCTGGGTAAGTAATTTATTGTATTATGTGTTTATGTTGCCATAAATCCGAATAAAACATTGTTTCGGTGGAACCGTAACAATACCATGGGCTATATATGAAAATCGTTTCTTAGGGAGTAAACTCAAAATAAAAGTACTTAGTGGAAAAATAGTACTTTAGCTAATTGTAAAGCATTCATTTTCACTTTGTAATTGCCTTTAATTGAATGTATTGGAATAAACTTAGGCATTGAATAAAATTATCAATGAAATTGACTGTCTCGACCCTTACTTCGTGGAATATGCTCATATTAGTGTTTTTAAATGAAACTCAAGGTCTCTAGTTAATTCCACAATATAATACAAGTTATTGAAAATTCTAAAAAAATTGACAACTGTTTCGATAAATCAATATCATCGTCAGAATGACAGAAGTTACATTTCATTTTATGCCTACCTGATGTTTAGTAGTTATATTTTTGGCTAGACCAAGAACTTGTGATTGGCTTAATATATGTTTATAGAAAAATAAGAAGATGTGATATTACAAATATTGAAGCTTAGATATTATTAGCCCTATGGTGATATCCTGGATATCATTTTTCCAATTAAGATCAGTATAACTGCAATGATATAGAAAACCTGGAAAACTATATCTGCTGATCTTTACAATTATCACTTAAGAAGACAGTTTATTAGTGGAGAATTCCCTAGATTTAACTGTTCATTGACAACTTCATATTGTGGGTTTCTTAAATGTCTTCTAATTTCCAGTTCTTCAAGGAAATCCAGTTCTTGTTTCTTTTCACAAATATGCAGCACTTCTAGTTCTGTGTTAGGTGTCAATGAATGATTGGTGTCAAGTAGATGTTTTGCGTAGTGGGATTTATCTGATTGTTTTAATCTGTAAGCTCGTAAGTGCTCACTGTATCGTATTTCAAAATTCCTAAGGGTCTGACCCAAATAGACAGCATTACATTCTGGACATTTGAGTTTATATATACCTGACTTCTTTAATAGTGGTATTTTTGTTTTTACATTTAACAATTTTGTACTAACGTTACTTTCTGTTTTAAAAGAAATTGTTGCATTCGTTGCTGAAGATATTATCTTTGAAATATTATTAGAAATATTTCCTGCATATGTGATAGTTTTATAAGTTTTAATTTCATCAGCTTGTTTAGGATATATTAGTTGTAATGCCACTTTTTTCTCTTTTTTACTAATTAGTTTATTTATCATATCTAATGGATAACCGTTTGATGTTGCTATTTGTCTAATTGTATTAATCTCTATCAAAATTACATTTGTTCATAGGAACTGAAAAAGCTCTATGTATCATTGAATTATATGCTGCTAGTCTGTGTGAGACAGGGTGGTTAGAATTGAATGGAATTGTCACATCAGTCTGTGTTGGTTTTCGGTAAATTGAATAATTAAGTACATTATTAACTCTTTGAATTTTTAAATATGATATGATAAATAAACTAATTAGTAAAAAAGAGAAAAAAGTGGCATTACAACTAATATATCCTAAGCAAGCTGATGAAATTAAAACTTATAAAACCATCACATATGCAGGAAATATTTCTAATAATATTTCAAAGATAATATCTTCAGCAACGAATGCAACAATTTCTTTTAAAACAGAAAGTAACGTTAGTACAAAATTGTTAAATGTAAAAACAAAAATACCACTATTAAAGAAGTCAGGTATATATAAACTCAAATGTCCAGAATGTAATGCTGTCTATTTGGGTCAGACCCTTAGGAATTTTGAAATACGATACAGTGAGCACTTACGAGCTTACAGATTAAAACAACCAGATAAATCCCACTACGCAAAACATCTACTTGACACCAATCATTCATTGACACCTAACACAGAACTAGAAGTGCTGCATATTTGTGAAAAGAAACAAGAACTGGATTTCCTTGAAGAACTGGAAATTAGAAGACATTTAAGAAACCCACAATATGAAGTTGTCAATGAACAGTTAAATCTAGGGAATTCTCCACTAATAAACTGTCTTCTTAAGTGATAATTGTAAAGATCCTCAGATATAGTTTTCCTGGTTTTCTATATCATTGCACAGTTATACTGATCTTAATTGGAAAAATGATATCCAGGATATCACCATAGGGCTAATAATATCTAAGCTTCAACATTTGTAATATCACATCTTCTTCTTTTTCTATAAACATATATTAAGCCAATCACAAGTTAGGTTACTTCTTGGTCTAGCCAAAAATATAACTACTAAACATCAGGTAGGCATAAAATGAAATGTAACTTCTGTCATTCTGACGATGATATTGATTTATCGAAACAATTGTCAATTTTTTAGAATTTCCAATAACTTGTATTATATTGTGGAATTAACTAGAGACCTTGAGTTTCATTTAAAAACACTAAAATTATCAATTTTGACTACTTACTGATCAAAAAATAATAAAGGAAAAAAATATAATAAAAAAGATTGTCAATTTTACATATATACGATTATTATCACTTACAAAATTATTAATTTATTTTTTAAAACTATCTACCTATGTTTGAAAAATAAATGGTCTTTATGCCAATTAATGGTTTTCTCGCTTCGCAACACATTTAGTGAAGGTGGCAGGGACTCAATACCTTCCATCCCATAGCTGGTGGAGGGAACAGCTTCCACGTGTGGTGAAAGTGGAAATGGCTCAACACCTTTACTGGTGGAGGGTAATTGCTATAACATAAAATAAAACCCAGATTATTATTTTTTCTATTGGTACATTTTAAAAAGTCCAAAATTATAGCATGCTATATTGAATGAAATTAATTATGTCGACCCTTACTCCGTAGAATCTACTCATATTACTGTTTTAAATGAAGCTCACTATTTCTAGATAATTCCAAAATATATTGAAAAAATGTTAAAACTTCTAAGTAATTGACAATTGTTTCTATATTAAATATCATCGTCTCAATGACAGAAGTTACATTTCATTTGATGCCTATCTAATGTTTAATAATTATTTTTGGCTACACCAAGGAGTGGCCTACCTTGTGATTGACTATATAAGAAGTATGATATTATATTAACATATATCCCCATAGGGCTAATAATATATAATCTTCAATATTTGTAGTATGATATCTTCTTCTTTTTTCTATTCATATGTATTAAATCAATCACAAGGTAGGTCACTTCTTGTTCTAGCCAAAATAATGATTAAACATCAGGTAGGCATCAAATGAAATGTAACTTGTGGCATTCTGATGATAATATTCAACATCGAGACAATTGTCAATATCTTAGAATTTTGAACATTTTTTTCAATATATTGTGGAATTATCTAGAAACAGTAAGTTTCATTTAAAACTGCTATATTGAATACAATAAAACTTACCTCCAATTTCTGTTAATTCCCTCTCATATTTTCTGTTGAGCATTTCAACTTTTTCAATCGGAGAATAATATGTATGGCTGGAAAGCATATCTAGAAAAAAATGTATGTTATTAAACTCTTTTTTTTCAAATGCAGATAATAAATAACTTTAATTCTTTTAGGGATCGTCTCCTGTATAGGCTCTTCTACTTTGACGGAAAACAAAAAATTGTCTGTTATATCTCCCTTCATTGAATAATCTAAAATATATACATATTCAATAACATTTAACAAATTTATATAAAAAAATTACTCACCAGGCAAAAATGGGGACGGCAAAGCAAAGTTTCTTAATAACCTGCCTTAGTCATTTTCAAATTTTGAGAAACACTGTTTTTGGAAATGAAGGGGACATATCCTCCTTGTTTCCTCGCCGTCAAATTGGATGATTTACTCCCACTGCGTTACAGCCATATTAATTTTATATCTTCCTGGATTGGAAGAACAAAACTGTATAAAGAAATATTTACCTCAGTAATACAACAAATTTTTTTTAATAAAACTTACCGAGTACACTACTTATTACACTCCTTGACCATACACTTTGACATTGTCTTTTCAATTAATAATAATAAAATAATAATAAAACAACGCAATAACAAATGAAAACAATTAGAAAACACACTTAAATACGGAACCCAAATAATAAGCTCAACAGTTGAACTAAGAAACGACCTCAGATAGGTAACCCAAAACGATCACAAACAGGATAAACGATAATGACTGGACGAGCAACACAAAATACGGGTCAGTTTTCTCTGACGAGCAATATGACATCGCGCATACGCAGTTATAAAAATCAATAAAATTTTATGACTAACCACGTCACAGTTTCCATTAATGATTTGGATTTTTTTGAAATCTGTCGATTTTAGTTACTCGGCAGGCTCTATAGATGGCACGGTCTGCAGTGTCCCTAGCCTGGTTGTGTCCATCAGGCAGGCGCAGACATGCGTTACTCACACTCCCACTTCTAAACCTCCCAATTTCAAAATGAGGTGACAGTAGCCTATAATTCTCTGTGCATTTGGTGACAGTATAAATTTGTTCGAATGGTATTTATATGTGGAAGCCGACGTCTACCGCCGTTTTGTCACCAATCGCTATTTTTCAAATATTCTCTATAGACGTTGTGCACATAACATCAATAAAAATTAGACATCTGTGGACGTTCTGTCCATCAACATCGAACACCACAAGTTTTGGCATTAAAGACAGCTTCCAGCGGAAGTAAGTCAGTTACATCTTACCTAAGTCAAACATATGGTTCCTTAGTTAGTATTCAAGTCAAGTACGAGTAATCAAACTTGAAACTCATCTTTTCAAAGTGAAGTTAAGTAACTAAGTCAAACATACTGTTTTATAGTCAGTTTTCAAGAAATACCAAAGTAGAGATATTCAGTCGCTACTATTGGTTACACCAACAAGTCGAAACATAACGTTTTTCCGAAATCATTAAGTTGTAATTACCTTCTGATCTTAATACCGTCCAAGTTCACACGATAATCAATTTGTCTCATTCATTTGTCACATTGTACATAATAAACTATTGATTTGGACAATAACGTTGTCAAATTAAGATTACTAATAGTTGAATACGTCTACTACAGTCGACAAAGTTTAACTATACTCGATAGTCGAAATTCTGTAAAGTGACTCATCGCTCTTACTGTCCATAAAATCAGTTGCAGAAGCGAACTTCATGAGCGCATCATTTTTGAAGGGTTCTTAATAGTTCTAAATAAAAAATAAATAGAAAATGTTCTTGTACGCTCTGGCGTTTAAATTTGAGAGAACAGAAATACGAAATTATTATGGTAGGTATCATTATGTATATACAGGGTGTTACCAAGAATAATACACATTTTTAAGGATGAGCTATAATAAGATGTATATAAAAAAGTCGATAGTCGAAATTCTGTAAAGTCACGTCATCGGTTATCTACCGATTTAAAGTGAACTCCATGAGCGTATCATAGTTTAAGGGTGCGAATACTGAAATATCTGGAATTTCAATTTTTAACATTTGAAATAATAACTTATCACAAGTTGTTCATAAGTAAGTTAAAACAAAATAAAAAAATGTTTAAAAGTCAATTCCAACTTACTACTACTAAAACTAAAAAAAAGTTGTTTGTCAAGACCAAAATAAATTACCAATAAGTATAGGTATGTTGCGAGGTCACTTGTAAAATGTCTGACTAACTGGAAGCGGTATCACTCCCTGGCGACTCCTCAGAATCATCGCTTTCTCCTCCTATATCGATAATGAGTGGTTCCGTCATTACTTCTACACGTATGTCTAAATCCCAAAACTTTATTTCTTCTTTTAATACGTGTTGAATACATTTACGCCAACTCTCAGCAGTAACGGTATGCAGCGCCTCGTCAAACAGTTTCTCAACGTCAGCCATTTTGAATGTACTGTTTTTTCTCGCAACATAATTTTTCACTTGGGCCCAAACCAGCTCGATGGGGTTTAACTCACAGTGGTAGGGAGGAAGTCTAACAACTGAGACGTTGAAATCTTTCGCCATTTCATCGACAACGTACTTAATATAACTGCTTTTATGTTTCCGTACGAGAGATAATAATTCAACTTTTAGCATTGCCTCGTTGTGCGGAATGCTTTTACTCTCTAACCAATCAATTATAACCCTCTTGCGGCTAGCTGAAGTAGGTATTCGCTCCAGTCGACGAGAGTGGTATGAAGCATTATCCATAACTATCACTGAACCAGGAGTTACCTTTGTTAAAATTGATCTAAACCATGTTTCAAACCGGTTACCATCCATCTCTTCATGGTAATCGACAGTTTTTTTGGACTGAAAACTTAGTAATCCACCTTCTACAAATCCTTCCTCGCTGCCAATGTGAGTGATAATCGGTCGACGTCCTTTCCCAGAGGGAGCTTTTAAACCGGAAGAGAAACCCTCCATAAAGGCTTGTCGATTGCTTCGTATATTCATGTCTTGCCACACTTTTGACACAGTGTGGCCTTCATTTAACCATGTTTCGTCAAGATAATATATGTGCCGTCCTTCGTTACGAAACTGTCGTATCTGTTTTAAATAATTTCTCCTCCATTCCACAATGTCATTTCGTTCAATTAAGGCACTTCTTGTTTGGTAACGAAAATTCATTAATTTTAAAGTTCGTCTCAAAACTTTATCACTGATGTTTGGTAAAGTATCATCAGCTTCTATTACCTTGCTCAATTTAGCTACCGAGGGGATTTCATTCCTAAAATAAAAAGAATGTATTTCCCTACGTATAGCATTCCGTGTTTGGTCGTCCAAAACAATTTTCTTTCTTCCCCTACTTTCCGGTTTACAGTTTTCACCTCGTTCTCTTGTCAAAGATCCGTCCCGCGATTTTTTTAGAATATTGTATATAGTACTCTCAGAAACTTTAGTTAAATAACTGCACTTAATCACAGCGTCACTAACACCCAACTGTTTGTCCATGGCACGCAGTCCTTCGTACACATTTAATATGAGGACTTTTTCTTCCCGAATTAAATTGTTACGACGCCGTTTTTTATCGCCAACACCGCTACACTCCGCCATTATTGTCACTAAATATACCGATATAAATATTACAATAAATACCAATAATAACCGATTTATCACACAAAACCACAACACAAATACTGATGTTACGCTCATGAAGAGAATAAACACCTCACATAACTGTTTACTATCACTGTCTCATTCGCGTAGCTCGATCTATCTATCTCGTTCTCAAAGCCGGAACATTGAAGCGACTCTCCAACATTGTCAAATCGGCGAGTTTTTCACAACAAACTTTGCGTTCAAGAAATATACATAAACACTTTATTTCACATTTCAAGTAAACTAATTATTATTAGTCTGCTTGAAATTTGAAATAAATATATTAAATTGGTATTGACTTAATTACATTGCATCTTTTGTACCTGAAATATTGACACAATGGATTTGAAGTGTATTTATAAAATACAGCATTTCTCTCTAGAATACATATGGCAACTGCGCTTTAACCAAAGTGTTGATTAGATAGCTCTGACTCACTTTACACAATTTCGACTATCGAGTATAATAATAATAAAGAACAACAGTCTTTAGACTTGGAGAAACGGTGTTCTTACGATGTTAGTTGAAAATGAAGAATTTGCAACCCGGTTTTTCAGCTGCATTTGAGGAAAAACTCCGCCGAAAAAATCTAGGAGCCGCACAAACATGTACCAGGGACAAAGTTAGAGATGGTCAAACTCTATGGATTATGCTATTAAGCAAGGATCCATGTCTCGACAACAAACGAACACAATAATTAGAAAAATCGCCAGAACATAGGCATACAAGTTCTTTTATGTAATTCTTATAATTATTGTAATTGAAAAATAAAACATTAAAAAAAATGAAGAACTTGCTCTTGTGGCAATGGCGTGTGCATATAAAATTGAAGAAAAGAGCAAGTAAGTGAGGAATAGACATCGCGCGTGGTATATGGGTTTTTTAAAATGGCAAACATTTTCATATATCAACCTAATAGAAGAACAGAAATTGGAACCAGATGATTGGCGTAATTACCTTAGAACGAATGAAGATACCTATACAGAACTAGTTACACCATTGATAAAACGTCAGTACATAGTCATGAGGACCGCAGAAACTGTAAATGCACGGTTAACTGCAACACTCATATTTTTAGCATTTAGAAGACACTACCAAACTCAAAACGATAATTCAAGAGATTATATTCTAAAACTCAATTATTAACTTTCTGTGGGAATCCCCAACAAACTATTGGCATATATCCACAGTAAGCATATTCGAATATGTTTTGTACACTTCAAAAAACTGCTGCATTCAGTGCCTTTTTTTTAAGTTAGTTGGGCCCCAAGGCCCAAGCAAAATTTCGGGCCCCCAATATCCTATATGACTAGTAGATGGACTATGAGAGTTCTGGGACGGAAGTCGGCCATGTTGGATTTCTTGGCCGGCTGCGCGAGCACCGGAAGTGACGGTGGCGCTGGTGTGCCGTGACGTCATAAGGGGAGGGGTCGAAGTCGGCCATTTTTTATCTGTCGGCCATTTTTTATCTGTCGGCCATTTTTAATACTGTAATTGTAGATTTCTATCGCTAGATGGCGTATGTCATTTTTTGTAGATTTCTATAGATGGCTGTGTGCCGTCCATTTTTTATCCCGTAGATTTTATTTTCGCTCTCGGATAATGTGACGTAATTTTTGTGATGTAAGCATCGAATATATTTTTTTAATTAAATAAAAAATGTCTGGTCTCCACCAGGATTCGAACCCACGACACACAGCGTCTTTCTCGTTCCTACCACAATCCCTAACCGTTGCGCAATCGAGGCTTATATTTATTAATTTCTTATTTGAGGTTCACCTTCATCCGTTGGGTGTCAGTGACGCATATTTCAAAACTGCACATTGATACGAAACCAGTAGCCAAATGCGGCGCTGCTATTTGCTGCCGTCATTCCCTATGCGACTGCGACCGTTTTATTCGAATACGATACATAAATTGGTTCAATGCTGTCGCTGCCATTATGGAATTACAATAAATTACTAAATTATGTAATTATTTAGATTTAAGTAAAATTTCTATGAATATTTTTATGCAGGGTGATCCCATAATATTAGTACCTAATTGAAGAAAATTGACATCCCTAAGTTGTAAACAACAGCAAGGAACATTTTAAGTTCGAGTTTAAGAGACGGCAACTACACAATCCAGCGAATGGCAGCGCAGCATTTAACTACTGATTTCGTATCAATGTGCAGTTTTGAAATATGCGTCAGTGACCCCACATAATTTTGAGTAGGTATAGAATTATGAGATAATCTTAAATTATGTTTTACAACGTATATTAATTATTCCCCAAATTAAAATTAATCATGTTAGCCGATAAACACTACATTATCACACAGGAAACCATTATTTTCTTATCTCAAACAACGAGCGAAATCAAGGTGTATAATATTAACATAAGATTCTAAATTATGTTAGCATGATCACATCGAAACTTATCAACGAGTTTTTCCGTTTTTCTCATTCAAGAGACCATAGGAACTAAATTAACGATATACGAGTGAAATAAAAAGTGTCTATTAATAAAAATATTATTGAAATAGATCTCTCTCATTGTAATAATTTTTAAGGCGTTGAATAATGTAATCTAAAATTCGATATACAGGGTGTTGACATAAAGATGCCTTAAGACGCTATGATGTATCTCAGTTGATATTGGCCAGATTTTCACGGGAACAAACAACGTTATACATTATTTTTTATATACAGGATGTCTAAAAGGCACTCTGCTGTTATTTCATCAAACAAAAGGAGTTATAGATTATTTCGATATACAGTGTGTACAATAAGATGTATCTCCGCTGTTATTGGCTAGATTTTAATGGGACACAGGACGTTATAGATTATTTGTTTATATACAGGATGTCAAAAAGACACTCTGCTGTTATTGGATAGGGTCTTCTTGCACAGCGATAATCAGATGGACAAAGGTGTTCGAGAAGTTCTTGGGGAAAGTATGGAAAGAATTACGAAAAAATATGATAAACCTGTATGTATACCATTTAAAGTGGAATTAGCAGATGTAAATGTGGAAACACTGTTAAAAGAATTACCCGAATTATTGAAACAATTACAAAAAGAAGACTATTATCTACTAGACCTCGATATTACTCAAGACTTCTGTGGGGTGTTCCAGAAAGAAGAAGAAATGACAAACTACTTGACAAGTAACTTTAACTTTCGTAAACATGGCATGTATAGGGAGAATTGTAACGTAATTGTAAATAATAATAATACAGTCGGAATTGATTGCCTTACGCGGCTTACATCTAACGCGAGGGTTAAAATATACAACAAATTTATTTGTCAAATAACCAGACCTGGTGTTAACAAAAGCATCGGAAACCATATTATAGATATCGTCAACTGTCCAGATAAGAGATTAAAACACACATTTTCCAACACTTCAGACAGAGAACATGGAATTACAAGATTAGAAGCAACCATATATAATTAAACATTTGCCGACATTAAGATAGATTCAACATAGCATTATATATGTAGCTGTCCACGATATCTGCCAATTATAACAACTATAAGGCCAATATTTGAACAAAACTTTAACCAGCTTTCACAATACACCATCTTTATATGACGTATAACTAGCTATGTTGAGCGATTTAGTCATTTCTATCGATATTTAGCACTATTTACCTAGAATCAGTAACAACCAACATTTATATAGATTCAACCTAGCATTATATATGTAGAAGTTCACGAGATCTACCAAAAATAAAACATAAATGACTAATATTGGAAGTTTCTAGTACGATTCAGACAAATGCATCGACTTTAAGCAAAACTAAGTCCTGCTTTTGTTATCCCATCTTTGGTCGTTATATGCCACGTACCTAGCTATGTTTAGCGACTTCGTAATTTCTCCCGATATTTAGCACTATTTACCGAGAACTAGTAACATTAACCGACATTTGGATAGATTTTACCCAGCATTATATATGTAGATGTCAACGATATCTACCAATAATAAGAAATATATGGTCAATATTGCAAGTTTCTAGAATGATTCAGACAAATGCATCGATTTTGGGCATAACAAAGTCGAGTTTTCTTTGGTCGATATATGCAATATAAGCAATGTTGAGCGATTTTGTCATTTCTCTTGATATTTAGCACTATTTACCGAGAACTAGTAACATCAAGCGACGATAGATTCAACCTAATGTAGCTTATTTACGTAAATTTCCGCGATATGTGTCTATTATAACAGATCTTCTTCTTCTAGTGCCTATCCGGTCCGGATGTTGGCGATCATTCTGGCTATTATGATTTTATTTGCTGCTGCACGGAATAGTCCTGTAGTAGTTGTTGAAAACCATGTCCTGAGATTTTTGAGCCATGAATTTCTCCGTCGTCCTGGGCCACGTTTACTAGGGATCTTCCCTTGCAAGATATTTTGTAATAGACTGAACCTTTTCTCATTTCGCATTATATGACCGAAATATTCTAGCTTGCGGATCTTTATCGTTTTTATTAATTCGGTGTCTTTCTGCATTTTTCTGCAGACCTCTACGTTGGACACATGGTCTGTCCATGAGATTCTTAATATTCTACGATAGAGCCACATTTCAAAGCTTTCGAGTTTTCTTGTTGTTGCGTCGGTCAAGGTCCATGATTCGACCCCGTACAGTAAGACGGAGAAAACGTAGCAGCGAAGGAGTCTTATTTTGGTAGTTAACGTCAGAGATCGACTTTTAAAAACTGATGCCATTTTGAGAAATACGGCCCTTGCTTTCTCTATTCTACAACGGATTTCTTGTGAGTGGTCCCATTGGTCATTGAGTGTAGTTCCTAAATATGTGTATTTACCGACCCTCTCAATTTGTAGCTGATTTAGGGTGAGGTGCTCCTGTGGAATCTGACTTTTGCTGATTACCATGTACTTCGTTTTGTTGACATTTATATCGAGACCGTATTCTAGACTAACTGAATACACTCTGTTCATTAGTTGTTGTAATCCATTAAGGTCTCCAGCCATAATCACTGTATCGTCAGCGTATCTGATGTTGTTTAATCTTTTACCATTTAGTAATATTCCTTCATCTACGTCCTCGAGAGCCTCTCTAAATATGTATTCTGAATAAACATTAAATAATAGAGGGGACAATACGCATCCTTGCCTTACACCTCGTGCGATCTTTATGGCATCTGATTTTTCTCCTTCTACGGACACATATGCTGACTGATCCCAATATAGTCTCGATATTATTTCCAAGTCTCTTCCATCGATCCCAACAGTATTTAATATTTCCACTAGTTTATGATGTTGTACTCGATCAAAAGCTTTACTGTAGTCTACAAAACAAGCATATACGTCGCAGTTGACGTCTCTACATCTCTGGAATAATACCTGTACACTGAATAGTGCCTCTCTAGTACCTACCGCATCTCGGAAACCGAATTGAGTTTCCGACATATAATCTTCACACTTTTTGTATATTCTTCTGTGAATAATTTTCAGGAATAGTTTCAATAGATGACTCATGAGACTGATAGTTCTATGATCTTCGCATCTCTTTGCTCCTGGTTTCTTTGGTATTATAACAAATTCCGACAGTAGCCAATCTTTCGGTAGTTCGCCTTTTTCATAGATGAGATTGAACATCTCTGTTAGTTGTGTGATTCCAGATTCGTCGAAAAGTTTGAGAATTTCAGATCTAAAGTTGTCTGGTCCAGGAGCTCTTCCATCTTTCATTTGTTGCACCGCTGATTGCACTTCATCGACGGTGATGGCAGGACCTGATTTATCTATTATCTGTGGCCGCTGCGATCTTGCATCTTTAAATAGTTCTGAGATGTAGTTGCTCCATACCTTTATCTTGTCTTGTTTGTCTATTACTAGATTTCCTTGTTTGTCGGTCAGTTTACATATTGTTCTGGGCTTGATCAACCCAGCCGTTTCTTTAACCTTTTTATACATGTTAAAACTATCATACTTCTCCTGTAGGGCTTCTATTTCCTGGCAATCTTCTTGTAATTTCTTTTCTTTGGCATCCTTGATTTTTCTTTGTATTTGCTTGTGAATTGCTGAATATGCGGGCTGTATCTTTCATAAGTCGTCTTTGTTCCATCATATGTAGAATTTCGTCTGTCATCCATGTTTTTCTTTTGATGTTTTGATCTGATTTTAAATATTTTTCACTGACGCTTGTAGCAATGTTTTTTATTCTGTCTAATTCAAATTTCACATCATTATTGATATTTGTTTCTTGCAGTTGTTCTGCTAAGTGATGTCTTACTTTTTCCTTCGTGTCCGGGTTTTTTAATTTTCGCATGTCATAACGGTCTTTCTTTGTTGTCTTTTTCACAGCTTTTAGTTTTAGCTTGAAGGTGCCAACTAATGGGTTATGGTCTGACATTATATCTGCCCCAGGATATGTTTTAACAGATGTGAATGCGTTCTGGAATCTCTTATTTACTAACATATAATCTATTTGATTTCTGACTATATGTTCTTTAGAGTCTAGTGGTGATCTCCATGTGTATAACCTTCTTGGTGGTAGTTTAAAAAACGTATTAAGTATTGCCGCTTTTTTGTCTGCTGCGAATATTGCCAATCGATCGCCACGCTCGTTCCTTTCACCTAATCCATGAGGTCCAACATATTCTCCCTCACCTCCGTTGCCTATCTTCGCATTGAAATCGCCCATTATCACCGTTAGGTGGTGTTTGGGAAGTCTACTGTATACATTTGTTATTTCGCTGTAGAATTCTTCAATTTCCTCTATGGTTTTATCAGCTGTGGGAGCATATACCTGTATGATGTTTATCGGAACAGGACTTGCGTTGATTTGTAATAACAAGGTTCTTTCACTTATTGGAGTAAAACTTTTGACTTGTTTTTCTACGTTTTTGTGAACAATAATACCTACTCCATACTGATGAGCATTTGTATTTGTTCCTGAATAGTAGACTTGATGTTCATCTATCAGACATTGCCCTGAACCTGGCCATCTCATCTCACTAATTCCCAAAATTTTTATATTTAATCTGTTCATCTCTTTAATGGCATTATGGACTTTTCCGGCTTGATATAGTGTTTTTACATTCCACGTTGCTATCTTGCAAGGATTTCGCAGGTTGACGACCTGGGAGGCCTTGCAGTCCTTAGTTTTTCCTCCCCTGCCGGATCCTGGATTCCGATATCCATGATCAGTGAAAACTTTTCTATTTGTTGTATTAGCCATGCTGATAATACTAGGGATGCCTCAAGCCTTTAATACGATGGTTTCCCGTTGCCTTTCGTATTCTTATGCCGTTGGCAGTTATCTGCTCATCCGCCTTTGGGGCCAGTTTCCCAACCCCTGGACAAAAGAGTGCCCTGTCTCCAGTAGCTCATCCACCCGTAGCTGTTGGCTATGGAGTGGATCGTTTATCCCGACGATCGGCCGGTGTCGTTTTACCATATCTGGCTACCCTCACTTGGTTTAGCCATTCTATATTCAGCTGTATCAGCGTCGGTCGAAGGGTTCGTCCACAGTCTTTCTGCAGCTGCAGCTGCTCGTGGCCACACTCTTGAATCTATATTTGTGTCGTCTACCAGTTCTCCCCACATACAAACCTCACCACCTAAGATTGCTTCATTGTACGTTGGGTACATACTATTGTCGTAAACTGTCTTCCACTTATGATAAGTCCAGGACTCTCCCCAAAAACCGTGGTCCAAATACCATTTATCTTTTGTGGAAATAACTACTCTGTAACCTAAATGCAATAGTTGTGATATTAAATCGTTTTCACTTTCTGGCACCCAAGTTTGTATGATATATCTTTCTTTCGATTATAACAGATATATGGCTAATATTGGAAGTTTCTAGAACGATTCAAACAAGCATCAATATTGGGCATAACAAAGTCCAGTTTTCTTCTGTCGATATATGCTATATAAGCCATGTTGAGCGATTTTGTCCATTCTCTTGATATTTAGTACTGTTTTTCGAGAACTAGTAATATTAAGCGAACAAAGATTAAACCTAATCTAGCTTATTCACGTAAATTTCCGCGATATATGCCTATTATAACAGCTATATGGCTAATATTGGAAGTTTCTAGACCGATTTAGACGAATGCATCGATTTTGACCAAAACTAAGTTCAGCTTTCGTCATCTCATCTTTAGTCTTTATATGACATATAACTAGGTCTACTGAGCGATTTTGTAATTTCTCTCGATATTTAGCGCAATTTACCAAGAATTAGTAACATTAACCGACATTTAGATAGATTCAACCTAGCATTATATATGTAGCTGTCGACGATATCTACCAATAATAAGAAATATATGGCCAATATTACAAGTTTCTGGAACGATACAGACGAATGCATCGATTTTATGCATAACAAAGTCCAGTTTTCTTTTGTCGATATATGCCATATAAGCTATGTTGAGCGATTTTGTCATTTCTCTTGATATTTAGCACTGTTTACCGAGAACTAGTAACATTAAGCGACGATAGATTCAACCTAATGTAGCTTATTTACGTAAATTTCCGCGATATGTGCCTATCATAACAGATATATGGGTAATATTTGAAGTTTCTAGAACGATTCAGACAAATGCATCGATTTTAGGCATAACAATGTCCAGTTTTCTTTTGTCTATATATGCCATATAAGCTATGTTGAGCATCCAGCTTTTGTTATCCCATCTTGGATCTTTAAATGACATATAACTAAGTCTGCTCAGCGATTTTGTAATTTCTCCCGATATTTAGCACTATTCACCGAGAACTAGTAACATTAACCTACATTTATATATATTCAATCTAGCAATATATATGTAGAGGTCCACGACATCTGCCAATAATAACAAATATATGGCCAATATTGCAAGTTTTTTGACAATTCATCGATTTTGAGCAAAACTAAGTCCATCTTTTACAATAATCATCTTTTGTCTTTATATGACAGATAAGTAGCTAAGTTAAGCGATTTTGTCATTGCGCCCGATATATACCACTATTTTCCGAGAAATAGTAATATTCACCGACATTTATATAGATTCAACATAGAATTATATACGTAGCTGTCCACGATATCTGCCAATTATAACAACTATAAGGCCAACATTTGAACAAAACTTTGTCCAGCTTCTACAATAAACCATCTTTATATGACGTATAACTAGCTATGTTAAGCGATTTAGTCATTTCTCTCGACATTTAGCACTATTCACCGAGAATTAGTAACAACCATTATTTATATAGGTTCAACCTAGCATTATATATGTAGATATTCACAAGATCTATCAATAATAACAAATAAATGGCTTATATTGGAAGTTTCTAGTACGATTCAGATTAATGCATCGGTTTTGAGCAAAACTAAGTCTAGCTTTTAATATCCCATCCCAACTATTCTCGTTATATACCATATAACTAGCTATGTTTAGCGATTGCGTAATTCCCCCGATATTAAGCACTATTTACGGAGAACTAGTAACATAAACCGACGTTTGTATAGATTTAACCCAGCATTATGTATGTAGATGTCCACGATATCTACAAATAATAAGAAATATATGGCCAATATTGTAAGTTTCTAGAATGATTCAGACAAATGCATCGATTTTGGGCATAACAAAGTCGAGTTTTCTTTGGTGGATATATGCCATATAAGCTATGTTGAGCGATTTTGTCATTTCTCTTGATAGTTAGCACTGTTTACCGAGAACTAGTAACATTAAGCGACGATCAGGGATTATATGTAATTCTATTCTATTTAATAAATAAAATAAATGCGAATTATAAAAAATATTGTGTAAAACGTGTGTCACAATGACTCGTTGTAGTACTAATGAAGTTTACGCAACAAACCTCGAAGCGGTGAGTTGCGCGAATCACGAGTACTAAAAAAAGTCATTGTGGCACAAGTTTTACACAATATTTTTTTATAATTCGCATTTATTTCATTTATTAAATAGAATAGAATTACATATAATCCCTTATGGTCGCTTAATGTTACTAGTTCTCGGTGAACAGTGCTAAATATCAAGAGAAATGACAAAATCGCTCAACGTAGCTTATATGGCATATATCGACCAAAGAAAACTCGACTTTGTAATGCCCAAAATCGATGAATTTGTCTGAATCATTCTAGAAACTTGCAATATTGACCATATATTTCTTATAATTGGTAGATATCGTTGACATCTACATATATAATGCTGGGTTAAATCTATCCAAATGTCGGTTAATGTTACTAGTTCTCGGTAAATAGTGCTAAATATCGGGAGAAATTACGAAGTCGCTTAACATAGCTAGGTCTGTGGCATATAACGACCAAAGATGGGATAACAAAAGCAGTACTTAGTTTTGCTCAAAATAGATGCATTTGTCTGAATTGTACTAGAAACTTCCAATATTAGTCATTTATTTGTTATTATTGGTAGATCTCGTAAACATCTACATATATAATGCTAGGTTGAGACTATATAAATGTTGGTTGTTACTGATTCTCGGTAAATAGTGCTTAATATCGATAGAAATGACTAAATCGCTCAACATAGCTAGTTATACGTCATATAAAGATGGTTTATTGAAAAAGTTGTTAAAAGTTTTGTTCAAATATTGGCCTTATAGTTGTTATAATTGGCAGATATCGTGGACAGCTACATATATAATGCTATGTTGAATCTATCTAAATGTCGGCAAATGTTTAATTATATATGGTTGCTTCTAATCTTGTAATTCCATGTTCTCTGTCTAAAGTGTTGGAAAATGTGTGTTTTAATCTCTTATCTGGACAGTTGACGATATCTATAATATGGTTTCCAATGCTCTTTTTAACACCAGATCTGGTTATTTGACAAATAAATTTGTTGTATATTTTAACCCTCGCGTTAGATGTAAGCCGCGTAAGGCAATCAATTCCGACTGTATTATTATTATTTACAATTACGTCACAATTCACCCTATACATGTCATGTTTACGAAAATTAAAGTTACTTGTTAAGTAGTTTGTCATTTCTTCTTCTTTCTGGAACACCCCACAGAAGTCTTGAGTAATATCGAGGTCTAGTAGATAATAGTCTTCTTTTTGTAATTGTTTTAATAATTCGGGTAATTCTTTTAACAGTGTTTCCACATTTACGTCTGCTAATTCCACTTTAAATGGTATACATACAGGTTTATAATATTTTTTCGTAATTCTTTCCATACTTTCCCCAAGAACTTCTCGAACACCTTCGGCCATCTGATTATCGCTGTGCAAGAAGAAGGGTAGCTTGGCTTTAACTCCATGTCTCGCAGAAACAAGGTCACCAAATTTTCCTCGAAGGCAACTGTTACCGACCAATAATAACAGAGTGCCCTTATTATGGCATCTTGATGTCGACACCCTGTATATCGAAATAATTCATAACGCCGTTTGTTCGATTTCAATCCGACCAATAATAGCAGAGATACATTGTAGCGCCCTTATGACATCTTTATACATCCTGTATAACGATCGAACGTGTCTGAGTCCAATGATATCCTGTATATTGATCGTCGTAGTGACCTAATGGCGATTTGGGACATCCTGTTTTATCCGACGAAAATCCAAGCAGAGTGCCCTTATGGCATTGTCCACGCCCTGTATATTGATTGTAGTAACGTACCTAACACCGTTTATTCGACTTCAATCCGATCAATAACAGCAGAGTGTCTTTTTGACATCCTGTATATAAACAAATAATCTATAACGTCGTTTGTCCCATTAAAATCTAGCCAATAACAGCGGAGATACATCTTTTTGTACACACTGTATATCGAAATAATCTATAACGCCTTTTGTTCGATGAAATAACAGCAGAGTGCCTTTTCGACATCCTGTATATAAAAAATAATGTATAACGTTGTTTGTTCCCGTGAAAATCTGGCCAATAACAACTGAGATACATCATAGCGTATTATGGCATCTTTATGTCAACACCATGTATATCGAATTTTAGATTACATTATTCAACGCCTTAAAAATTATTACAATGAGAGAGATCTATTTCAATAATATTTTTATTAATAGACACTTTTTATTTCACTCGTATATCGTTAATTTAGTTCCTATGGTCTCTTGAATGAGAAAAACTCGTTGATAAGTTTGGATGTGATCATGCTAACATAATTTAGAATCTTATGTTAATATACACCTTGATTTCGCTCGTTGTTTGAGGTAAGAAAATAATGGTTTTCTATGTGATAATGTAGTGTTTATCGGCTAACATGATTAATTTCAATTTGCGGAATAATTAATATACGTTGTAACACATAATTTAAGATTATCTTATAATTCTATACCTACTCAAAAATATGTGGGATCACTGACACCCAACGGATGAAGGGAACCTCAAATAAGAAATTATTAAATATAAGCCTTGATAGCGCAACGGTTAGGGATTGTGGTAGGAACGAGAAAGACGCTGTGTGTCTTGGGTTCGAATCCTGGTCGAGACGAGACATTTTTTATTTAATTAAAAAAATATGTTCGATGCTTACATCACAAAAATTACGTCACATTATCCGAGAGCGAAAATAAAATCTACGGGATAAAAAATGGACGGCACACAGCCATCTATAGAGATCTGCAAAAAATGACATACGCTATCTAGCGATAGAAATCTACAATTACAGGATAAAAAATGGCCGACAGATAAAGAATGGCCGACTTCGACCCCTCCTCTTATGACGTCACGGCACACCAGCGCCACCATCACTTCCGGTGCGCGCGCATCCGGCCAAGAAATCCAACATGGCCGACTTCCGTCCCAAAACTCTCATAGTCCATCTACGATGACTTTTCAATAAGAGTTTTTCTGCTTACTTTTGGCACCTTCAGTAATAAAATTTCTAACTAAAAATTAACAACACAACAAACATAAAAAACTCTCCTTCTAAGGAAGAAAGAACAAAATAAATAATAATTAATAAAAATAAACAACTAATTAAATTTTTTCTTATGTATTTTCATTTCTGAAAACTTATCTACTATATCATTTATTTTCAATTTATCGAGAATATCGCTTTCTACATTTAGAATAGCCAACGATGAAACATTTTGTTCATTTAATGAGTTTCGCAGATATGATTTTACCCGTTTTAACGTAAACAATTTTCTCTCGCCGGATGCGTTACTAATAGGAATAGCTAAATATAAACGCAACAATACTTCAACGTTAGAGAAGGTTGACAAAATATTGTGATCAATTAAAAATTTCAACATTTCATTGGGGTCATTAGAGGAAATATCATTTGATTTAGAGCGAAGATATAAACGGATTCGGAGTCAGCATGGTCTATAACCCTCACAATGAAGAAAAATCTTAAGTTTTTCTTTTAAATTCATTAATTAAACTTAATGTATAGAAGTGTACGTCTACATCTGTGGAGAGTCCATACTTGTTTTAAACGAGGTTTCCTCGGATTGAATATTCCACAATCAATTCTGATTCAGTTTTCTTGGAAAATATTCAGTGAATGGTACTATTGTAAATTATTAAAGCGGATCGAAATATTGTTGATTTCGAAATAAATTTAGTCTGATTGTACTACCAAATGTTACTTCATTAGTAACGTCTTCGTCTCTTCTTGTTTGTATTCTTTTTGGACATCTGTTGTACTAGGAAGAAATTCTCATCTTTTTTATTTGATAGAACAATTGATGCATTGTTTGAACAAAATAATCCTTCTTGAAATTACAAAACATAGTATTCAGTAGTTTTTCTTATTCAGGTGGGAGTAAAATTTGAATTGGCTCCAAAATATTGTTCATATATTTCCAACCCATCTTCAGGACCAGTAAAAATAATGAAAGAAAATGTGAGATTGAGATGTGTTTATTATCAATAACACAAGTCAACATGGTTTTGATTTTGGAGACTGAAGGGTCATTTCTGAAGTAATGTTTTGTGTATAATCTGAATCTGCGGTTAAAACTGTCTGAGTTTGTTCTGATAATATTTAAAATACCATATCACATTTTGCTCGCAACTAACACGAAAACTGAACATTTAAATGAAGGTCGCAACTTATATAACTCATTATAATTAGGTAGATTGCACATTTCTAATCCATTGCTATAAGTCATTAATGTCGCGATATCGACACTATTTTTGAATACTTGGCATATTCACAATCGACACGTGTTCACATATACCCAAACATATTTTCAACGGACTAGAAATATAATTTTGAGATGGATTCATACTAAGTTTTTTCGGAGACAATTTCTATTTTATTTGATTATTCCAAAAAAATATCGTGTAAGATCTAATGGAGCTATATTTGTATTCTATTACAACGTAAATTTCTGAAATATTATTTTTTAATATTATTTAATTGTGCGCTTTACAGAATTTGTCCATCTAGATTGATTCCTCATTTCTTCATTCTCTAAACCAATTTTCAAGAGTTTCTATCCGACTCTTACTCATATTGTTCTGAAAATATCATTGATTCCCTCAACATTCTCTTCAGCTACGGCTTTATCCACTTCTTCAAATGATTAAGCTAAACTGGTTGTCATAATTTAACTATGAAAGTTCAATGGCAGTATTTGGTACCATGGTAATATCTACTATAAATAACGATAACATTCATATATAATTGCAAAATTTATTGTTGAGAGAGCTATTCATTTCCGTAGACCCAATGTTATCACAGTAATTATTAAATTGTATTTTTAAGGTCATTGCTACCCAACTAATATTTTTAAACGCGAGTTTATCAAATCCTCATTGGATGTTTGTATCACCTCTTAAAATCGGTTGGTTCCATGCTTTTGAAACATTCACGAAATCAACTAGCATTTGCATATTTTATGAAATTTAAAACAACTATAAAAATAATCCAAATGTACTCATATAGTTGGAATATTTTGCAAACAACTTATACAGGGCATCGCATAGGATTAGTAAAAATCTGAACATTTTCAGAAAGATGTGAATGCTAATTTTCTGTAAATTCAACAACATTTTATATAATATTGTTACGAAACAGCACACTGGTATAGTTTCTGAATCCGACTCTGTCTAAGCCATGTATGAAAGTTAAAATTAAGGCGGATGCACAGGGATCTCTTAGAATTGTTTACGATTGTGACTATCTTATCTAGACATTGTTTTTGTTACCAGTCTTATCTAGAAAATGCCAGAAAGCCAATTGTTTTTGTATAAGCCGCAATCTAGAATTATCTAGTAAAAAAGGCACTAATATATAGGGAACCGACCCGAGAAAGTATTGTTTATAATTTAACATCGTGAGATAAACAGTAAATAAGTGAATATAAATTAGTGAACTGTTTATATAAATTAGTTTAAGTGAATATACTGAGTATATATTTAGTGAATAGATAAATTAAGTAAGTGAACCTACCGAGTGTATGAATTTATCCCACCCGTAATAAAAACGTTTTAATAAATGAGAAAAACATTACATTGGTGTCAGGGGGAGGGTAATATAAATAAATATCTACGTAAAAATGGCAGAGAGACTAAGGGGCTTGAAAGTGACTGAGTTAAGAGCAGAATTGGAAGATCGTGAGTTGGAAACGTCCAGTAAGAAAAGTGAATTAGTGGAAAGACTTAAATTGGCACTGGAAAATGACGGCTTTGATCCAGAAACAGTTTTATTTAATGACAAGGCTTCCACCTTAATCTCGTTAATTTCTGCTAACATGGACGAGAAGATTTCTGCCAGGGAAGAGAACATGGACGAGAAGATTTCTGCTATGAAGAACGATATTTCTGCTAATATTTCAGCTAACATGGACGAGAAGATTTCTGCTAGGAAGAATTATATTTCTGGCATGGAAGGGAATATTTCTACGAATGTGAAAAGCGATATTTCGGCTATAAAGAACGATATTTCTGCTATGAAGAACGACATTTTTGTTAATATGGACGAGAAGATTTCTACTTTGAAGAACGACATATCTGCCGATATCTTATTAATGTAAAACGACATTGCCGCTGACGTTGAAAATTAAATTTTGTCTCTAAAATCTGAAATCGAGAAGATGTCGGCGATGGATGAGAGAATCGAGAATGAAATGTCAACGAAGGACGAGAAAATCGAGAATAAGATTACAACGATGGACGAGAAGATTGAGAATAAGACGAGAAAATCAAGGTGTTAGAAAAAAAGGTGACAGATATAAGAACTCAAGACACGCCAGCGGAAGAAAAGAAGACCGAACAAACGAAACCTTGCAAGACTGAAACGCAACCTAAGTTAGAAGACATTAACAGTTTTACCCGAGTCAAGGCACCAACATTCGATGGAAAAATGTCGTGGACCAATTATGTGAAACAGTTTGAAGCAGCCGCTAGAGTGAATAATTGGTCCGATAAGGAAAAAGCAGTGAACCTAACTATAGCGTTTCGGGGAGATGCCTTATATGTACTTCAGACGATACCGCTTGAAGAAACGGATGACTTCGAGCTGCTGAAGAAGAGGTTGGACGTGCGATACGGTCACGAACGTCTAGAACATTTGTCCCAGTTGAAGAACCGAAAGCAGAAACGTGACGAATCCCTTCAAGAGTATGAAGTGGATATTGCCCGACTCGTTCGATTTGCTTATCCGTCAGCACCAGAGAACATGATGAAATGTCCGGGCATCCAGGTCTTTATTGTCGACTTACGTGACTCCGATATGCAAAGGACGCTTCGTTTAGCCCATCCGAAAACATTGGTCGATGCAATGACAGCTGCTCTTGAATACGAAGCAGCAACGAAGGCTTCAGGATATAACAAAATTAGGACCATTCAAGAAGAAGGTGACGAAGACAGATTTGACCATTTCGTCAGTATAATAGGAAGTCAGATGGGCAAGAAGCCGAGAAAGATCAGATGCTGGAATTGTGGCGAGCTAGAGCATGTACGTAGTTCGTGTAAGCGCCCCAAGATTCCTGCAAACCAAGAAAATCAGACACAGGAAAACTTGAACGGGTCGGCTACGAGGAGGCAGCACCGACCCATGATCGTTCCAAAGACCCTTTCATACTGATAGCTTCGCTCTGATGTCGCAACGACAGTATATATGTCGAAGTGAACGGCAAGAGATATACTCTGCTAGTAGACACTGGAGCAACTAGAACCATTATACGACCAGAAATAATAAACTCCAAGAAAAAGCTTTCACACACGAGACTGCGACTGCAGACCACCACAGGTAAGAGTGCCAACGTTCACGATGAGACACAAATCCAATTGGGAATTGGCGCATACGTTAATCGTAGCTGACATTGGAGAAGACGTGATTCTGGGAATTGAAGTAATGAATGTACATGGTTTCCAATTAGACTTTAGAAAAAGAACCATCAAAGTGGGTTCCGAGGAGGTATTCCTTCAGAGATATGAAGGCAGCGCAGTGTTGGCAGCTGTACAGGAAGATACCGTTCTACCTGTACGAAGCGAAACCATGATAGTAGCACGGCTACAGGGAATCATAGAGGAAGGTACACCGGTTATGATGGAGCCAAGGAACCACGACGAAGAAGTTGGAAAAGGAGTACTAATTGGAAAAGGATTGGTTACGTCGGCGAAAGAGATCCCAGTACGTGTGATAAACGTGAATTATTACCCAGTTACCATCAAGAAGGAAACCAGGACTGGATTCTGCGTACCAGTGACGACTATCGTTCGTCAAACAACGACCACTGACAATTCTAATGCCATATTTGAACAGATGTTATCAGTAGCTGGTCAATCCTTAAATCGAGCTCAAAAAAAGTGAATGAGAGATTTTCTCTTGCAGTATCAAGACCTCTTCGTACCAAGAGGAGGAAAGACTGGTAGAACATCAGCCGTCAAACACAAAATCGATACTGGTAATGCCAAGCCAATTAGGCAATCAGCTCGACGACTTCCACGAGCGAAGAGAGAGGAAGCTGAAAGAATAATTCAAAAGATGGCTGGAGAAAAAGTAATAGAACCATCTACTAGTCCATGGATGTCTCCAGTAGTGCTCGTCATGAAAAAGGATGGAACTACGAGATTCTGCGTGGATTTTCGCCAGGTAAACAACGTGACGAAGAAAGACAGCTATCCTCTGCCGCAAATTGACGATACACTAGATACTTTGGCCGGCAGCAAACTGTTTTCCACCTTGGACCTGAAGTCTGGTTATTGGCAAGTGGAGATGGACCCAGAAGACGAAGAGAAGACTGATTTTACCACAAGATCTGGATTATGGCAATTTAACGTCATGCCATTCGGGCTCTGTCATGCGCCTGCGATATTTGAAAGACTCATGGAAAATGTCTTGAGAGGGTTGTCTTGGAAGACATGCCTGGTCTATTTGGACGACATCGTAGTACTGGGGAAGACATTTGACGAACACCTGGAGAATTTGGAAGACGTATTCAAACGACTCCAAGCTGCCCAGCTCATGGTAAACCCGAAGAACTGTCAGCTGTTTCAAAACCGAGTCTAGGTCACATAGTGAGCAATGAAGGAGTGGCGGTGGGTCCAGAGCAAATTGCTTCCATCTAGCAATGGCCGCAACCAACCGACAACCATCAAATTAGGAGTTTCCTTGGACTTTGTACGTATTATAGAAGATTTATCAGGAAGTTTGGAGATATTTCCAAGCCTCTAACTCGACTTACAGAAGAAGCAAGAGCTTTCCAATGAGACCAAGACTGTCAAACGGCTTTTGAAACCTTGAAAAGAGGCATTTAACCTCAGCGCCGATTATAGGATATCCATAACCAGAGGGAGACTTTATTCTTGTCACTGACGCAAGCAACGTAGGAATTGATGGAGTGCTCTTACAGATCCAATGAGGGCAGAAAAGAGTGCTGGGGAATTTCAGTAGAGTCCTGTCCAAACCAGAACGAATCTACAGCGTCACAAGAAGAGAACTTTTGGCTGTAGTGAAGTCCTTGGAACACTTTTACCAGTATCTCTATGGTAGGAAGTTTCTAATCCGGACCGATCATGTGGTTGATGCAGTTCAAGAATGTCGAGGGCCAGATCGGTAGATGGATTGAACGACTTCAAGAGTACGATTTCAACACCGAACATCGAGCCGGTGTGAGTCACCGAAATGCCGACTCCCTGTCCAGACGGCCGTGCCCAACAGACTGCTCCCACTGCAACAAGGCGGAATCTAGGGAAGCAAAGAAGATTCGGCAATGGAAGGAAGAAAATCGGCGACCTACATGGCAAGAAGTGTCAAGATTTTCACCGACACTCTAGGCGTATTGGGCTCAGTGGGACTCCCTTGTCCTGGGAGGAGGGCTGTTGAAAAGAGTCCTGGGAAACAATGATGGTTCCGAGATGAGGAGAAAGCTAGTTATCCCTAGCTGAGGTACTGAAGAAGTTACACGACAGTCCATCGGGAGGTCATCTGGAAGTGTAGAAAACCCCTCAGCAAGTCTGTGAAAGGTTTTATTGGATGAACCGCTCCAACGATGTGAATGACTGGTGTAAGAAATGTAGGACTTGTGCTACGAGTAATGGACCACATCGCAAAAGAAGGGCACCGATGAAACAGTATAATGTTGGAAGCCCTTTCGCTTTAGATATCGCTGGACCATTTCCGACGACAGAAAAGGGTAGCAAATAAATACTTGTTGTAATGGATTATTTCACAAAGTGGGTGGAACCAAGAGGCCACAACTGTCGCGGATTTGCGAGAAGCTGGGAATGAAGAAGACCAGGACAACAGCATTACATCCACAGTCAGATGGAATGGTCGAGAGAATGAACAGGACTATTGGAAAGTACCTATCCAAAGTAGTTTCCAGTCATCCGAGATATTGGGACCAGTATCTTTCCCTATTCGCATTGGCTTATCGATCTGCCGTCAATGAGTCCACGGATGAAACACCTACGAAAATTCTGTTTGGACGTGAAATGAGGCTTCCTTGTGACCTGGAATTTGACTGTCGGCCTGGAGAAGATCTAGCAGGAGAAGACTACGTGACCCTATTGAGAAGAAGGCTGGACGATATTCATGAATTAGTTGGAACACATCTTCAAGTTGCCAGCGACAGAATAAAAAGTCGGTACGACACGCAGGCCACAGAACGCGGTTTGAAAGAAGGGGACAAAGTATGGTTACACCACCCGACGAGCAGAAAAGGATTTTCTCCAAAATTACAAAAATCCTGGCAAGGTCCATACTTAATCAAGAAAAGGATCAATGATGTTATATATCGCATAAGCAAGATCCCCAACGGAAAACCAAAAGTAGTTCACCAAAGCTGACTAGCGCCATTCGAAGGAGACCATGACCTAAAGAAAAGAGTAAACCATATTCGAGATGTGTCTGAACCTAACTTTGATGAATTTATGGGCGCGTATGGAGGTACCGGGAACGCTAGATATGGAGTCACTCCAGAACAACGACAAGATTTGTTCACTCTCCCGGAAGATTATTCACTGGCATACAACATCCCCACCCGTCTCAAGAACGCACGAGGGTTGGCATTCGTCTTTCGAAAAAAGTTCTAGCAATTAGAAATACTTGAAGACCAGATTCCAGCCCCTGGCAAGACACTGAAACTGAAACATAGTTCGCTGTACGTCTTCTACGTGGTAACTAAAAATTAATTTCGAGGCCGATCTACCTACCGCGATGTGTGGGAAGTACATCGAAAGCTCCGAGATCATGTGTTAGAATCTAGCGTAAAGAAACTGGCTATGCCTAAGATAGCGAGTAACCAGTTGGATTGGGAAGTTATCAGGAACGTAGTAGAGATTCTCTTTCGAGATACCGGTGTCCAGATATTAGTTTGCAGCTATAACCCCCGTTATCAGTATCCGATGAAGACGTTGCCCCGCTATTTCCATAAGGTCGGAAAGTGTAGAAACGAGGTCAGTTGCCGATTCAAACATCCAGTCTCGGCTACACAAAAGCTCCAGGAGAAACTGCCATTTATGGAGGGGTTAATATTAATAAGCAGCACACTGGTATAGTCCCTGAATCCGACTCTGTCTAAGCCATGTATGAAAGTTAAAATAATGGCGGATGCACAGGAATTTCTTAGAATTTTTTACGATTGTGACTATCTTATCTAGACATTGTTTTTTACCAGTCTTATCTAGAAAATGCCAGAAAGCCAGTTGTTTTTGCATAAGCCGCAATCTAGAATTATCTAGTAAAAAAGGCACTAATATATAAGGGACCGACCCGAGAAAGTTAAGTTCAGTTTATAATTTACCATCGTGAGATAAACAGTGAATATAAATTAGTGAACTGTTTATATAAATTAGATTAAGTGAGTATACTGAGTATATAATTAGTGAATAGTGTAGTGAATAAATAAATTAAGTAAGTGAACCTACCGAGTGTATGAATTTATCCCACCCGTAATAAGAACGTTTCAATAGATAAGAAAAACATTACAATATACACCGTGTCTCACTAACAATGGGTCAACCGTTAACTGGACGTACTACAGATTCAATAAACATGTCTTATCCAAATGTTGATGGTTTCGGAAATATAATAATTTTATTTTCTTTCTTACTACTATCATCGTGTTTCTTGAACTATCGACTTTACGGTAATTTACTATATTTGGAACGATAAAAACTATTATGTTAATATTTTTTAAGTTGCCCATAGAGGGCGCTACTTATAACCTGTCGCTATGATAAATTAATCATACATCTTAACCCTGTATATCTAACATATACATCGGTTTAAAATCAGAAAGAGCAGCCATTTTTACATCAAACATATATTCATATTGTTTTTAAATATTATAATCAATTTTCAAGAGAAAACGGCTTAATGCGGATTATGATTTAATCCTAAATTTATACTAGTTTCCGTGTCAACTAGAACAATATCTCAGTAGGCCTGTTTCACTATCTCAGTTTCCAGGGGTTTTCATAGATACAAATTGATATGTTATAGTATAATTTTTACCTTGTTCTCTTTTCCGACAAATTTTAATGGTCGCATTGCGTAATAGGAAAAGGCGCATTCACAAGTAAAGTTAATATAAGCAGAGAACTGTTTTATTGATTATTGCGATACAGTATATATGATAAGACTGAATCATAACATTTGTATCTTAAAGAATATTCATTTATGCTTTCATCAACAGTTTTGGATAATGAAAGCATGTATTTATCGATCATATACAAAACTCTTATTTCTCCTTTTTGTATCTAATAGAAAGGCATGTACCATTCCCAGTTATATCTCTTCCGCAGGCCACCAAATGGGAGAAGTTATTTAGAAATTTGTACAATCGCTTAGGTGAAAAAAGATCATTCCGTCTACAAAGTGAAAATAGCGCTCCAAGAACTATATCGGTTGATCAGGAAGAGGTTTTGGTTACAGTGTACGTAAATCCAGGTGTAAGTACTCGTCGTTTAAGTGCGGAAATAGGCATAAGTTACCCATCGAGTTGTAGAATTCTGAACAAAGAGAAGTTCCATCCGTATCATTACACTCCAGTGCAGAATTTGTATCTGCAAGATCCTCCCGCCCTCCTACGGCTCCTTCACTTCTTGGAAGAGCAGCAAAATATGAGCCCTAATTTCTTAAATAATATCCTCTCTACTGATGAGGCAACGTTTGTACGCTATGGAGTTTTCAACTAGCGAAACAACCATTTGTGGGAGTCAGAAAACCCCCATGCTGTGAAGGAAAGACATTTTTAGCTTGAATTTAAAGTTGTCATTTCAAATTATTTTGTTGGACCTTTCCAACTCTCACCTTCTCTAACCGGCCAACTCTATCTAAATTTTGTTCAACAAGATTTATGGGAGTTGCTTGAAGAATTACTACTTAATTATATGGTAAATAATATGTGGTTTATGCAGGACAGTGCACCAGCACATTTTTCTCGGCCGTTGCATGAATATTTAGATAACGTCTTTCACCATCATTGGATTGGTTGTGGCAGTGAGTTTGCTTGGCCAACTAGAAGCCCCGACTAAAATCCAATGAATTTTCCGTCTGAGGTACGGATGAAAGACATAGTGTATAAAAAACTGTGGATTCGCACGATGAGTTGGGCGTAAAATACAAGCGGCTGCCAATGATTTCCAAGGGAATCAAGGCTCTCAGAAATAGTATTACTAAATGTATCGAAATGAATGGAGCACACTTTGAACAACCGCTTCAGGGTCATATTTCTTAGTTTTTGTTTTGTTCTTCTTTTGAACTTTCGAGATAACAATAATTTTTGTAACATAACTTTACAAGCGTTTTCTTTCTAGGATGAAACCATAATCTGAATTAAATCATTTTTTCTTGAAAACCAACTAAAATAAACGGTTTTAAAGATTAAAACTAACTTTTCCGCATCTGTTAGATGCCCTGAACAATATTCTGTCATAAAATTGGCACTTGTATACACTTCGGGGGATGAATCGTCCTAACAAACCGAAATTTAACCAAAAATAATCAAAAATGTAGTGTATCTGGATTTATAGGACCCGCTCTAGTCAGCTGAAAATCAAAAGGGGACATCTGTGGGACACCTGGAAAAATATCCAATTACTAAATTGGTCACATGTATACACTCCGGAGGCTGTATCGTGCTAACAAATCGAAATTTCTCCAAAAAGGACCAAAAATGTGACACTTCAGATACATTAACACCCGTTGTACTAGCTCTTATAAACTAAAAATCAATAAGGTTCATTTATTAGACGCCCTGCACAATATTCAAACATAAAATTGGTCACTTGTATACACTCTGGAGGCTGTATCGTGCTAAAAAGCTGCAAATTCGCCAAAAATAACATTAATTTGGTACATCAAGTGCCATAGCACCCGTTGAAATGGCTTTAGTGTGCTGAATATCAATAAAGTTCATCTTTGAGAGGCCCTTAATTTTATACAATAATAAAATCGGTTCATTGTATATACACCGGAGGCTGTATCGTGCTAACAAACTTAAATTTCTCAAAAAATGACAAAAATGTCATACTATAGCACCTGTTGTTCTGGCTCTGGTGAGCTGAAAATCATTAGGGTTCATCTGTGAGATATTCTAAACAATATTCAATCATAAAATTGGTGACTTGTTGCATTCCGGAGGCTGTAACGTGCTAACAAGACATGTAACGAAAAGTGGCCGACGACAACGACGACGACGACTACATACACATAGGATTTTTTTCTAATAACCGTTTTTTCTGTTGTTCTTGATTTAAAACCTAAAAATGACTCAAAAAAATTCAAAATTCCAACTGTTTTTGGGGTAAATCAATACTTTTCATGCATATTAGATAGGTTGGGCGAAAAAGTAATATCGGAAAGGAACAATAATACACGTTTTATGTAAAAATAGCTGCCCTATCAGATTTTAAAACCGATTTATCATTAGACATACAGGGTGAAAAGTTATGGTCTAATTTATCATAGCGACAGGTTATAAGTATCGCCCTATATCAGCAGCATGTGAAATATTAAAATAATCAGATTTATCGTATCAAAATCCGTAAAGCTGCCAATTTTCAAGTCGAAAGTCCAAGAAACATAAAATGATAATGGTTGTCTCATTGTTAATGAAACACTTTGTATAATATGACTCCAGTTTTTGATTTATTTTTTACTGTTAAACAATTAAGGCATTCTGATAAATTTACCGCTTCATGATCAGGATTAGTAAAACACTAAAATCATTCAATAGGTAAACCATCTGCTAGAATATATCTAAATACCACGATCATTTGATATTGATTTGCTATATCTGTGGTTTCATCAACTATAACTGAAACATATTCAGCTTTCAAATTTTTTTTTCTAATAAGACCTTGGGCAACTGCCAACATGCAAACCAACAGCTCATTTCGAATAATTTTTGTCGTACCTTTAAAAACAACAGTATTTTCAAAACTTGTAAGATGAAGCAATAGTATTTGATGGCAGAAACGGGAAGTAATAGAAAAATGTGATAATAAATTTATAAAAGAATGAACCGATTTAGTAACGCCACTCCGATACAGAAAAAGATAAAGAGACTAAGTTGATTATTAATAACCCAACAAAACAAGATAATAATTTATTAATAATACAAATATAGCGTAACAGTTGTTTGTTGGCTATCATATCTCAAATTTTGAATTACATATTTTTACACTTGTATCTTGTATCCAGCTAAGATAAGGTTTTGAAGAAAACATTAGTATTTTCTTAAAATTGTGTGAAGTATTTTTTTTTCTACAACCACTATGCAAAACATGCTTTTCTACACAAATTTTTATACGCCAACGTACGGTACGTTATAGTACTTACTTTTCCGCACAGAAATGTCACTTTTCCGCGCGGAAATGTCAATGTCAAAAAATTTTTGACAATCCAACATTATCTTTATAGTGAATTTCGTTGACAGACACTAATATTACAATTAATGAAAATTTATATTATCAAAAAAAGATACACCAGGCATAACAATTCAAAATTGAGCAAAATTTATCACGTTTACCTCATATTTCTATATTCAATATTCATTTTTTTAAATTCTTTTTGTTTAAAATTTAAATCAAATATAATATACCATTTTCTCTCATCAATAAACGTGGTTGTAGAAAAAATATTGTGTACAAATCTTACCCAAAGCACTTTTTCCACTCGATGGATTTGCGCTCGTGGGAAAATAAAAATGCTTTTGAATTCGGGTGGTGCCAGGTTAACGCTAGCCCCCTCCGGTTTGAATTTTTTCGCCAAAATGCTGGCACAGATAAAGGACACCTCGCACAACCTAGCACATAATTTTTTATAGCTAACACACCAACAGCTTACAATAAAAATGCTTTTCAATTCGGGTGGGGCCAGGTTAAGTGATTGAAAATGAACCAAAAAGGGTAATTAAATACCATGTAATGTTGTTTAAATAATATAAATTTCGCACTATTACAGTCTAATCGAGAAATATTCTATGGAATTACACTCGTGAAAATAGTTAGATCATTAGTTTTACTTATATGTTCCAAAGTCGTTAAAATGAAAGATGCAAACCAGATGAGCTGTTTGTGTTGTGAGTTTGTAAAGTGTAATTAGTATTCAATTTTAAATTTATACCTTGCCGTTCGTTTTTAATGTGATTTTCGTATTTTTGAGTGCAGTGTATTTACGTCAGTTCGACAGATTAAAAAGATTGAAAGATGCATTCGAAGTAACGTAAAAACTATGGATGATATTAACGAATAGTTTATTGAGGTTTGTAAGCAGGCAAAGACTTGAAATGCTAGGTCTTCCAAACCAGAAGGTATAAAAATTGTTTGTTCCTAAGTAATTTTTGATTGGAGTTATGCATTTACCAAATAATTTTGTAATTTTCCTAAATGTTTTACTACTTTTTACCTAACTCTATTTTTTAGTATAAAATTTGATTGCTATCATAATGGATTTATGAAGGCTGTTGCCAAAGAAAACAAGAAAGGTTTCTCAATTAATTCGAACTGTCAGGCATCAATCTTAGTGGTAGTAAAATTGAACGCAATAAATTAAATACAAAAAGATGCTTCATCAAGAGTTGAAACACAAGAGTTTTTTTTTCGGATAAATTTCTCTTTGTATTGAAACATTTTGCCAATCAGTGATTTTGGGAAAAAACTGACATGATAAAATGGCGAGACCAACTGTCGAGCGATTCTATCAAATATCAGTTTTTAGAGTGAAATTACTGATGGAAAAAGACAAATTTATCCAATGAAAAAAAATTCGCATGTTTTTTGATAAGATAAATTATAGTCTATATAGAAAGGACAAGGAGTAATAAATCATTCATTTAAGTAGATTTCATAGACGAACCAAAATATATTTTAAGAGGGTATACCGTAAGGTACATTTTGTATTGAACGAATGAGTTGCAGCTATGCTAAAGAATATACGATTTAGGTCAGAGGTAACGGGATGTACTAATTTTAATAAAAAAAAGTGATAGAGGTAGAGGTCATTCGGAAGCAAAGAATGTAGTTCATTATAAAAAAATTCTACAACTTCCTCAGGACTAAGATACATAATACCGAAATGTACTTTTAAGTTTCGCCAATTACAGAACCTTTCTGTCTGTACTCTTGTACCAAATGAAACTCCTGAATCTCACGAAACCAAGCTTGACAGAGATGAAATTTACAACTAAAAAGAATTTGATCTCTGCCAAAACATTCATATATAGCGTTATGAATGCTTAGTTCAAAATCTACTACGACTTCTTTAGGTTGAAAACTTAAGCCTACTTCTTTACATTTTTGTCTTAAAATTAAAAACAAATTTGAATATGTTTGACTTGATTTGTCCGGCAGCAAACAAAAAACAAGAGGTACGTAATAGCCGTTTTTAAAACCATGAATGGTAAACATTTGGTAAAAAAAGTTGAACAGTATTTAAAAGTCCCATCCATCAAAATACAATCCGAATTACATAAAAAATTAAGGTTGGAAAAACAGGAGAACACAATAATTTTAAATACCTGGTCTGCTGTTAATAGAAATTCCTCTTCTCGGTTCGTTCGTAATTGTAATTCACGAACACTATTAAATACTTCTTCCTGATTTTTAGGCAATAGTGTAAGTGCATCAACATCCTTCCCCTAATCCCCTAAATATCGATCAAAACAATCAAGATTTCTTCAAAATATTTAATTCATGAAATCTTTGAAACCTTTCAGAAATATACATAATTCTATGGGCCTCCGATTTTATCTATTATAAACCCTAATGACTCTAATAAGATTAAACTAAATGGTTGCGGCACAGTTCGAACATTTCAGTAATCCTCAAATTGATACAAGTCAGGTAAAATTTTATTTTGTGGCAGAGTTCGGATATGCCCGTTTATTCATAATATTTTTTATTTGTATTACTCCTATATGTAGTGTTTAGGGAATTTTTCTCAGAAATTTTAAATGGCAAGTGGCCTACTGTAATCGGCTTAATACGATTACACCTATTTACAGATTATTCGATTATTGAGAGGGATTTTCCAAACAACCCAGTTTTCTTAGAAACATTATCGGGAATATTATTTTAAAAGAAAGTAGGTACATTAAATCAGTACTAAGTATTAGTTCTTTGAGTAAAGTTGTATGAAGTTGTATGGTTGTCATAATATTGTAAACAGTTGGAATATATTTAAAACATTTGTTGAATGTTAATTGTGCAAGTACCAAACAATGTCGATAAGCCAAGGACCATCTAAACGACCAAAAACAGGTCCATTATCTTTAAATGAAAAAACTCTGATATTGAATTGTTATATATCATTGAAAAACAAGGATCCAAGTGCAAGTGTTGATGATATTGTGGAATTAACGGCTGCTATGTTGTGTGTTGCTAAATCAACAATTTATAGATTACTAGAAGAAGGCAAGAATGGAACTCTTCAACCCCCTAAAACTCCTTCAGGCCGAAAACCAATTGAGATCGATGAGTCATTAAGACAAAGACTAAGGCGTAAAGTCCATGGATTTTACTTACGAAAGGAAATTCCAACACTTGACAAAATTATGACATCAGTGTAAGAAGATACGGACTATCCAAAATTCTCCAGAATGACATTATGCAAACTTTTGAAAGATGTTTCAGATATACAAAACATAATAGAAAATCTCTCTTGATAGATAAACCGGAAATAGTTTTTTGGAGAAGAGACTATTTAAGAAGCATTCGACATGCCAGAGAACAAAATTTGAAAATCTTCTACTTAGACGAAACATGGATAAATGCTGGATATACAGTTTCCAAATCTTGGCAAGATGAAAACATTGAAAGCGGAAGGCAGGCATTCGTGGAAGGTTTGTCGTTAGGTTTGCAGCCACTATCTGGAAAAGGAAAAAGACTTATCATTGTCCATGTTGGAAGTTATGAAGGTTTTGTTGATGGTGGATTATTAACTTTTATTTCAAAACGCACGGGGGACTATCACGAAGATATGAATGGGGAAGTCGATCCAAAACAAACATGCGCATTAAAGTTGAATTGAAAACTATCACGAACTGGTTGGGGATTCTTTGTAGGAATAAACCTATTATTGATTTTATAAAATTTAAAATCACAATACACAATCATGTCACAGATAACGCAAAGGAACATCCACCTGATTTACAAAAACTGGGTTATTTAGATAATGAATGTTAGGACCATTGACCTTTCCTATATGCAAAATTATCTTTTCATATCGCATATAGGTATTATATCTGCCTAACTTTAAAAACCAATATACGAATTATATTTAAATATTATTATTTAAGATTATGATAGACAAAATAGAAATACGGGTTTTTCAATTATTAAGATGTTCTAATTGGAATTCAGATATTATTTTGTACATTTTAAGATATAAAATTAAACAGAACAAATAGTAAAGTGAATATAGAAGAATTATTCTCTGTACTTCGAGCTAAAAGTTCCTTTAGCCTTTACCATCTCAAACGACAAATAATCATTTTATTCACAATAAATATTGTAATATGTTGATTACCTACATTGTACTTATTTATAATGACCTATTTTTCTCTTCTAGATGGAAAGAATTCGCTGAATAATTCCGATAAATATAGCTGCACAACTAAATTTTAAATTTGGTGGAATAAATAATAGTAGTTTGTGTAACTAGTGTGGATGGCTTCTGGTTTTATATCAAATGACCTTACAAATAGTATTGGCGATATCTGTTTTTCTTACTCAAGGAATGTTCCATAGGTTTCCGTTACCGCGGTTAATTTCAAGCAACCGAAATTTTCACTGTTAAGGCACCATTTTCTACAACTGCAGGGGAGTGGCAACTGAACGGTGGAAAGAATATATAAATACACATTTGGTCATTTTGAAAAATGAGAAATAATTTTCTACTCACTACCAATTTTGTTGATTCCGTCTACTTGTTTAATACATTTTCCCTTTTGACAATTAACAAAAAATAGTTCCATATCTAGTGGTCAAAGCAATATACAGGGGGATTCATAAGTAATGGGCCAAAGTGTAACTACAGATTCAGAAGACAAAAAGAATAGTATTCTCATTAACAACAATGGGTCTAAATCTGCTCCTTAGTGATATAGAGGATGATAAATTGAAAAAAATTGAATAGATTTTTATTAATAGAACAGTTATTTTTCGAGATAATGATTTGAAAATTGGGTATGAACAAGTTTCAGCTTGGGCAAACAAGAATATGATAGAGGATTTGAGTAAACTCGTAGATATCGCCACATGCTCCATATCTAGTAGATTTTGATCAGCCACAAATTTTATGTCACTAATTGATTTATAACTCACTTATTTAATTAGGATAGCCTCATCATTTCTGTAGAAAACAGGTATACTTCTTTGAGCTTCAAAATATTCACCGTTTTTGAGATATTTGAATTATTTCAACGCATTGCCCCAATGGCTGTACTATACATTTATCCAACCGTAATTCATAATAATATTAAAATGAAATGATACAAAAATTAAGTAATAAATCATATTTATGTTTAAAAAATACCATACGCCTATTAAAAAAATGTCGGACAACATTAGAACAGACTTGAGCTAGAGCTACTTATGAAAACTCTTTTCTAAAACCTAAAAGTTGAAGTAAAATTCAAATATCTCGAAAACGGTTGATATTTTGAATATCAAAGAAGTACACCTTTTTTCCACGGAACTGATGGGGCTTTCCAAATTAAGTAAGTGAGTTATAAATTCAATCAGTGACAAAAAATTTGAAGCTGATATGGCGACATCTATGAGTTTACTCAAATCTTCTCTCATGTTCTTGTTTGCCCTTGCTAAAACATGTTCATATCCATTTTTCAAGTCATTATCTCGAAAAATAACTGTTCTATTAATAAAAATCTATTTATTTTTTTTCTATTTAACATTCTGTATCTCAGCAAGGAGCAGACTTAGACCCATTCTTGTTAACGAAAATTAGTGTTTTTAAATGAAACTCACGGTCTCTAGTTAATTCCACAATATAATAAAAGTTATTGAAAATTCTAAAAAATTGACAATTGTTTCGATAATATTGATTTATCGAAACAATTGTCAATATCGTGGAATCAACTAGAGACCGTGAGTTTCATTTAAAAACACTAATATGAGCATATTCCACGAAGTAAGGGTCGAGACAGTTAATTTCGTTAATGAAAATATTATTCTTTTTGTCTTCTGAACCTGTAGTTACAATTTGGCCCACTACTTATGAATCAGCCTGTATATTCATGGACACCTCGTAAAACATGCCAGGAATTTCAAACGATCTGTCTGTTTTTATATCAATTAATTTATCTCGAAATTTATTTCCCAAATCTCTATCATGATTTATCAATTTTGTTGTTTAATAAGGTTATTTGTCACAAAATACAGTAAAATAAAAATGTTCACTTTTATATATAATAAATTAGTACTAAAAATGTGATTATGAGAAGCTATTTTTTCAGTGCCTTGAATTTGTGCAAAAATTTAAACTTTAATCTCTCGCAGAAAATTAGGTTACTTAAATGAAAAAGTATTTATAACAAATGCATTCCACACAGCCGACAACACCGAAAATGGTGTATATGGCAGCCATGAGGTACTATAAATGGGTAAAAACAATGCTGGAGGCCACGAGCAGCGCGTAAGTGATCGCAAGGTATACTTCATGCGACTGTGGAGAACCATGCGGTAACTGCTCAAACTATGGTGTATAAAGAAGTACCATAATCGGCCGGGAGGGCCTCCGGCTGATATTTTGCTAAACTGTAGCAGTGGTCCATACCTTTCATTTGCGATAAGTTCTAGACAAAATCCTCCTGGCCTCCGTATATCGGAAGTCACGAGGCCGCGGAGGTCACGGCTGACGCAGTTTTAACATGGTCGGAGGCCACAGCTGCCTATAACTAAATATTTATATATATATATATATATATATATATATATATATATATATATATATATATATATATATATATATATATATAATTATAGAGTGAAACACCCTGTATATCAAACAATAAAGAATTAAGATTGTGCATTGTAATCTAGAAGAATTTTTTTTTAAGTCAAAAATTTTTTTTAACATTTGAATGGAGACAATCTGTACGATCCACTATTCGATAGAGAAGGCACCCAGAAAGGACAGACTGTATAATGTAGGGATAATTGCGAATAGGTGTGATAAACAATTTATGTGAAATAAATTAACCAAACTTTTATTAAAAAGATCAAGTATCAGAATTTGTTCATGATAAGAAACTAATAATGCTTTATTCTGTAAAGTCAAGCTAATCTCATAATATTTGTTGATTAAAACATTGAAGTAAGTTAGTGTAGCTGTTTAGACATAACAGAGCAGAAAAGTATATAATAATGTGAATTTCAGAGATCATGACTCATAAAAAAAACGAATTTTCATTTTGCATATATATTTAAAGGTAACAGCTGTCATCTATTAAAACATTATGAATATTCATTTGACATACATACTTCGAGGTTAGGAAATGTCATTTTAACAATACTAGGAAATATTATTGAATGAAAATAATATAGGAAGTCTAAGCAATTAAAAAACCTTAGAATACAATATCCTGATATAATGGATGAACATTTCACTGGTTGAAATGAAGAATTTGAGTGATAAAATAAATAGTCAAATTTAATTGGTAAATAAACATTTTAAAAAGATCATATCGGCGACAACTATGTTGCTAACGAAAAAAAAATCGGAATGTAGAAGGTTGTTGATTATGGGGTCAATTGACTAGAAGCTTTTTTTTTGGTAAAAGAAAATCATTTTGAAATTATTTGGAAGATAAAAATTTGGCTATAGAATTCAAGAAAAATACATTATACTTACAAGATATACATCAGTGTAAGTAGTTAAGTTTATATTAATAATTAAAAAAGGAATTGTCGAATGTTGTGCAGTACTAACCATGATTTTTATTTTATAAAATGGTGTCTTGTGTCTTGTGGAAGTAAAATAGCCACAATAGCTTTTGGAAAACACTGAATAATGGAATTTATATAAACTGCTTGGACTTTAAATGAAATATAGCATCGATTCCTGTTCTGGTAGAAACGGAATGCCAGCATGGAGTTTTTCCAGGAGGAGAATCTGAAACAAGTAAAAGAAACGGATCATTGAGGTGAACAAACAAAACAGTGAAGTGAATAAGGTAGTAAAAGTTAATTTATTAATATATTAAAAAGTCAAGCGTACTTACCAATTTATGCAAAGAACTAAAATTTTGTGACGCATAGACGTTTTTTTAGGATTGTATTTCGCCTTTTTCTAAAAATCATATGTTTATGAAGTTGTATAATTGTATTTCACTCTTATAATAATATCTCACCAGAGTGCGTGTATGTTGTATGAAAGAGTCGTCCTTTTAGATAGGTGAATTTCTTCAAGAACACTTGTAAAAGTGTAATGTATTTATTTTCATTAAATTAAATATTGTTTTTCCTTTGAAGAACGTTTTAAACTATTTTTGAGGTATTTAGTTATTCATTTCATCTGGTGACTTGCGCACCATCTACTTACCATAGGCAGAAGCTCTGAATGACATCTATTGAATTATGCAGATTTGTTTTAAGCAGGACAGGACCGTATTTAGTTTGGAATCATTGAACAAGTAACATATTCTGATTAACAAATTTATTTTTGAAATATAAAGCATTTAATAACTTTGGCGCTAATATATATAGAATTCTAAAATCATTTTATCCTAAATACTTGAACTCTACCCTGAGATGAGAAGTTTTCATGTTAGTAATATAAACTGTTTATCATATATATAAAATCATCAATATACCGGGCAAACAATAAACTTAAAGTAAATTTAAACTAAAATAAAATAAGTATAACTTTCTTATTACACCATAGCCAATTCATATTAATATATATACATATATATATATATATATATATATATATATATATATATATATATATATATATATATATATATACATACATATATACATAGATATAGCAAATGCCTTGTTCCAAAAAAATAGATATGACAGGTTACGAAAGATTAAAAAACAAATTAAACCCCCGTTAGGAGATTTAATAATTCACGTATGAATTTGAATTACGAAAAGTCCAATAAAACACTGTACTAATATAAGAAGGTAGTATCACGTAATAAACTAGTTGTAATAAGAGTTGATAAGTTGGAATGAACTCACCGACTCCAGGGTGACGTATCACTTAAAACGGCGTTTTCTCGGGGGCCTCCTCCCTCAAAGGCTTTAGACGGTTTTTTAAGGCGTAGATATATCTACTTCGAGATCCTTACGTATGCCATGTGGTTAAGTCCAACATGGCTGCATCGAACATCTGACTTGCTTTTGAAAAAAAAACATACCGTGAACAAAAATGGCTAGGTCGGCGAATCTGAAATTAATGTACGACTCAACGACTGAACAATTTCAAGAAAAATGCTTTGTACGCTTACCTCCTTGTTACAGGAAAACCTCTTTCCCCAATTCACAACAGCAGAGAGCAGCTTCTTAACAATGCCCGCAAACGAAACCCTAAAATTCGCTTCTCCTTCTCGATTTTCCAAAACCTGACCAGTTAACCCGAAACTAAACGGACTCCAAGTTTGTGTAAACCTTAACGGCCAATCAAGTTCTTCTAATCCCCATGATGCATTCTGGAATATCTCCAATAGATATCGTCGTCTTGGATGTGAATAGGTCTAACACACATATATCATGTTTCGCGTAAATCAGGATTGAAATAATATTGAGCGGTATAATTTTAGTTTTTCGCAATTATTTTATTGTTTTTTTCATTATTAAAAATTATGAACCTTTCACAGACCTAATTATTGATAGTATGATTGTATTGTTTGTCTTTTTGTTTTTTTCATTATAAAAACTTGATTAGAAAGTGGCTTAGAACTTTTCACCTCTATTGAAATTTAATATTTTTGCTCAAAAAGTATAGGCCTAAATAAAAAATGCACCTTTATTGCATACATGGGTATTTAAAAAATACGTTTTTTCTTCATACATGTTTATTACAAACAAAAAAATATAAACAGTTCATTAAAGTCTTCAATCTTCATCAGACTCTAAAGAACTATTAGGGTTTTTTCATGGAATTTAAGATTCTCATAGAAGTTATGATAATCTGGAGGAATAACATTGGATGAACATAGCTTTAATAAGGTTTCCAGTTCTTTTTTCTCAATAGGTAGTGTTTCGGTGTATAAGGCTGGAATTTCGCCTGTCAATAAAGAGGCATCATGTTGTCTAGTTATTTTCACCTTAGTGCTTAAACTTTTGAAACTGGCGTCATTTAGCCTTTCCTTAAAAAATATTTTTGTTGGCTTGTGCTTTCTGTACTGCAACCACTTAACCTCTAACCAGTTTAATGTCCCTTCATCAGCTTTATTTTTATTTGTGATCACTTCTTTAGCAAAAGATTTATAGTAAAAAAGTCAGTATAGTTCATTTCTATCACTTGGTAGAATGGTGGCTTTGTCTTGGCAGTTCGCGCTGTCATATACCATCCTTCAGGCGTAAATATGTCTATTTTGTTTCCTCTATTTTATATGCAAAAATGAACGTTGTCGCACTCCATCTCCGATTGACCAGACTCCTTGTACTTTTGATTAATTATCTCGATAGGTAACAAACTAACCGCCCTCAAAAACATAGCAGAGATAATACTATTGCGATTCTGTCCCGTAGCTGTATCAGAAAAAAACGTAACTTCCCTGATATCTGAGTTTAAATTTGACAAGCAGTGCCAAAGACATGACGCTATTTCTGAGACACATTTTGTTCCAACCCCCTCGTGCCACATATAATTTGTAGCGTCAGAATTTACCAAGCTGTAAATCGTGAAATTTAAAGTCTTCAATTTTTTCGTATAGTACAGTTTTTTCACTTTTAGGAAAGGCGTAATCAAAATATTTTCCATATCCATACAAAACGCTACATAGGCGGTGTCGGATTTAGCTTTATCCTTATCATTGAGCTTGTGATCTCTGGCCTCTTGATTCCTTAAAAGGTGTAAATTGTACTCTTCTTGCAAAATCTCTTGATCAGTGGTACTTTTATTTTTATACTCAGTGCAATAGCCACACTGATCTTTTTTAGGCCTGTGAAAGCCAAGGTTAAATTCTGTAGTGAAGATGTGTTTATAGTAACTGGCCTTCTCGGGTTCTATGTCAAGTTCACTGCAGTAATCCTTGTAATCATTATATAGTCTGGCTTCTGATAGACCGGACGCAAGGTACTTTCTTTTGGTTGTACTGCGACAATAATGGGAAGAAACGACAGGCATTGACCTAATATGATTCCGTATTATATCTTTGACGTCTTCACCTTTTTTTTGAGGGGGCGATTTTCTTCCGCGCATATCTTTTTTAACAGTGTTAGTTTCTGTCAGCTTAGATATTGCAGTTTTAACTTTTCGGTAAGAAATGTCTAAGGTTCCAAGAAAAAACTTTTGACATACTTGGTGCTTTTCATTGTTTGCGGTAAATGTATAGATTAAAGTAAAATTTCTTCTGCTGGGTGCAGATGCGTAGCTGCGCTATTTTGGAACTTGTTGTACATGTTTAGCAACGTAACACCATCGCAGCTCTTCAGTTTCCAAACCAAGGTAATTTTTATGAATCTGACCTCTTACTTAATTTTTTTTGTATATTTCTTCTCCATGTTTTCGAGTTTCTTGTCCTTTTCCTAGTACCAGCATTATTAGTGTCAACTTCTTCCAATATGGGTGTGGGATTTTCTCAGACACTGCTCTCGCTACCCGAGTCAGAAGAATTTGTATTTACCTCATGTGGATGATAGGTAGGATCTTCTACATCACTGATGTCCAAAAATTCCTCACAATCTTCTTCAGTACCTGGAGAATGTATTTTTTCACAAACCATTTGCTTGAAGGATGTTGTTGCTTCCGAAATAGCTAATTGCGAACTTTTGTCTATAAATATTGGCTTTGTTTTATTTCCGAACTCTGCGTTTTTGATAACGGTTGGGGTGTCCGGTTCCTCGTCCAGCCCTTTACCACTACCTAAAAACAATAAAACAAATAAAAGTAAGAACACTGTCAAGCAGTGAAAAAAATAAAACAGTATTATTATAAATTTAGAAATTCTTTATTTTGTTATGGAAAAATTAAGAAAATTTATTTTAACAATGCGGTGGCATAGGCAAACAAAAATGTAACCAGCGTAAAACAAACAATTTAACATTAAATACAGGTAAAAACCTACCTAAAGGAACCGCTGTCAAAGTTGTGTATTGCTTGATATTTTTATTATCCTCCACTTCATCCTCTTCCTCACTTAAATGTAGGTTAAACTTTTTAAGCGCTTCACTAACTAATAGTCTACTTCGGGTAGAAACATTTCCCGCAATAAAAGACATTATTACACTATTTTACGATTTAACCAAACTTACCTCTTACGGTCGAACAAAGTAAACTAACACCACGTGCAATTATTTTCTTTTTAATAACGGATTTAACAACGCGACTTGTGGCGTAGGCCTATTCACCACTATTTTCCAAGGCGCGAAACTTAAAACCTGCCGATCGTGAATAGCGGTAAATGATCTTAGACCGTTTTATCGTAACGGATATGTGAGATAGATTTATTAGCAAATTTTCAGTTCAGGTGGTTAGAAACAGTCTATCACATAGATTTCTTCACTATAATAAAATTCAACCATTTAAAGATCGTTTTGAGCTATAACCCGCATTTACAATTCACATCCAAGACGACGATATAGTACTCAACCTGTTTAGCGAAATGTGAAGTGTCAACGTCAATCTAATCAAAAGAAATACCTATCATGACTGTCATTGTGAATTTCATTAAAAACAAAACAAAATTCAATAAGGCGTTCGCAATGAAGGTATTACCAAACAATGACTAAAATCAACGACAAAGTCTATTTATTTTATGTCTGAACCCATTCTAAAACTTCGTGTAGATACTCGTTGTATGAACCGTTTACGAAATGTAACCTCATTCAAATATAAACATTGTATTAAAAGAAACACCTTAATGAGTTGTATTACTATCCAGTATTGGAAAGTAAACAATACATTAATTTCTAATTATACATTTAATCAAGGTTTTAATTTCTTTTAGGAACTTGTGTAGCTGTTAACTAAATTACTGTTCAAGATGCAATCACCTGTGTTAATTAATAACATTACTTTGTGTACATAATTTAGTGATTGTCCAAGCTGATTATTGATTTAAAATAAAATATATTTGAAAGTGGACAAACATTCTTTTCTCAATGCTTTAGGTGAGTCTGAATGTTACAAGGTCACTTGTTTATTTTGTGTAAGATACCTATTTGAATGTAATAGGCTTTTAAGCTTATAATTATAATTATTATACTCTTTTCATACCTATCTCTATTACGTTTCGGTTTTATTATTTGTTTTGAACCATCTTCCGATTTCAGTTACAATTGCGGTTTGGTCATATTAAAGTATGTTTGAACTGAAACGTAATATAGTATTTTTGAATTTAATACTTCTTTTAAATGGCCGAAAACCACGACAAAAATTTTTGTTTCAAATAACGGTCACTGAAAATAAATTTAACTACTTCCTCATTTTATTTGAATAAAAAGACACATGAGTAAAACTTTTAATACAACATTTATATCGACTTATTTTATTGTCAGATCATTGAACGAGTTTCTGCTGCTACGAAAGTGAGCCAAAGAACGCTTTCCCGTATTAAAAAAGGAGCTCTGACAGGAAGTAATGCTGACACTGATGTGCCTACTAAAAAACAAAGAACGTCCAGTATCCGAATGGATCAATTCGACAAAACTGTGCTTGGAAGGTGCATAATAAATTATCACATATCCGAGGAAGAAGTAACCACGCTAAGAAATGTACACAAAGCCTTTGCAGATAGTTATGGCTTCGCAGGAAGTAGCGAATATCTGCGGATACTAATACATCCTTTAAGTTTTCGTTAGACCGACATGAAAAACAACAGAAGTTTGTTTATTGGAACGTCACGAAATCAGACATTTACGCCTACTATATTTAAGAAACATAAAGAAGTGCAGAGAACAGAATAAACCTATCATTTATATAGATAAGTACTAAGTTCGTTCCTGTAACCTTATGTTAACGGAGTTATAAAATGGAGAGAGCGCCAAATTCTGAGAAGGTCTATTGGGATTTCTTGTGACCGTTTTCATAGACATATTCTCCGACGATCTTTAAAGGATTGAGCCGGCATTCGAGAAATATCCCGAAAGGCGATTGTTTTGTGTAAGCCGAAAACTAGAATTATCTAGAAAAAAAGGCCACTCATATATAAAGGACCGACCAGCGGGAGAAGTCAGTTTATAGAGTGATCTTGACAAATAAACAAGAATACACCGAAATAGCGAACAGTAAAGTGTTTTTATAAATTAATAATTAAGTTTGTAAGTATATAAATTGAATATAAGTGAATAGTTAAGAGTATATAAATTAAAGAAAATATTAGTTCGTTGAATATAAAGCACCGATCTGTTTCGTAAATAAGTTTTATTTGATAGTAATCTTCACAAAAATGATGTTACAAACGTTTTTAAAATTGAACTGTAAAGTTGAAGTTTTTTATATATATCAGTTTACAATTATATTTTTTAATGTCACTTGATATTTTTGACATCCTCCCGCGGCGGAGAATCTTCAACTTCTAACGGAAAAAGAAGTTGCACTGGTCTACGAAGTCTAGACCCGTCACTCAATCGCACTTCACAAGCCCTCTCTCGACCATCGCGCCCTACAAACACATCGATGACTTTAACCATCTTCCACTGTAGCCTGGGCGTATGCTCTTGAAGCTCCTAGAATTAGGACGATGATTATGGTGAAACGTTCGCAGCTGCTGAAGATATTCCGTTGTCCATTTTTTCCAAAACTTGGAAACCAATTGTTCCCTCGATTTCCATTGTTTGAGTATATCGTTTCGGTTGATTTCAGGCAATTTTAGATTTAGGGAAAAATCAACATTTTTTGCTCCCACTAGGAAATGCGCTGGGGATAAAATCAATAAATTGGTGTCGTCGTCATCAATATATGTTAATGGTCTTGAGTTGACCGTTGATTCTACTTCTGTTAGAATTGTCTGGAGTTCATCACTATTTATAAGAGCCTTACCGAGAGTAATTTTGAGAGCCTCTTTTACTGTTTTTACCATGCGCTCCCAAAATCCTCCCCACCAAGCTGCTCTTTCGATTATAAAATGCCATTTTATTCGATATTTTTGAGTAAATTGTTGAACTTCGCTTTGCTCGAGTAACGTAGAAAATATTTGAAGTTCCTGAGCGGTTCTACAGAACGTTTTGGCGTTGTCCGAATATATAATCTCAGGAACTCCTCGACGAGCTATAAACCTCCTCAACCCTCGAACACAACTTTCCGTCGTTAAGTTAGGAACTAACTCCAAATGAACTGCTCTCACAACAGCGCAGGTGATTAGCATAATATATGTTTTTATTCGCTGGTCTGCTTCATATACATACAGCGGCCCCGCAAAATCTATACCAATTACTTGAAATGGGTTTGAAGCGGTCAGCCTACTCTTAGGTAATGGCGCAAAAGGTTCTACTCCTGATTTACCTTTAAGTCGTTTGCATTTCAAACATTTTCCCAATATAAATTTTATCTTCTGCCTTCCTCGAATTATCCAATATTTTTCTCTAGTTTTAGCTAATGTTGCGTTTACGCCTGTATGCATTACTTCTTCATGACTTTTCCATATTATTTTTTCCGTTAATTCTGAGTTTTTCGGTAGTATTATTGGATAAATACTTTCATATGCTAATGAGGACTATTCTACCCTGCTTTCAAGTCTTATTATACCAGATGCGTCAAAAAATGGATTTAGAAGTAGAATAGAGGATTTATAGCTTATTGGTCGTTTATGTTTTAAACTTTGGATTTCTTCTGTAAATTCTTCATGTTGCGTATGTTTTAGCCAATATTTCTCAGCTTCGTTTAACTCATCGGCCGATAGGTTTCCTAAATTTTTCTCTGCGAGCTTACAAATATTATTAATAAATCGTTTAACATAAGCCGTTATACGAAAAATTTTCTCCACTTTGCTATAATTCTCCAATGGAAATATTGGTTTGCCATTTGGTTCTGGTATCTTGACTTTAGTTATAAACAAATTGGTGACCTCTAACGTTGTTTCGTCGCAGCTTTCATCTTTTGGCCAATTTGTTGAGTCTTCTTTAAGCCAAGAGGGCCCGTGCTGCCACAAACTAGATTCCACCAAAAACTTCGCTGAGACTCCCCTCGTTAGCAAATCCGAGGGATTCTCCTTTCCAGGGCAGTGTCTCCAAACACCCTTGCTTAGCTTTTGTATTTCTTCCACTCGGTTGTTCACGTACGGTTTCCATTTCTGTGACTTGCCACGGATCCAATACAAGGCTATTTTAGAATCGGACCATAAAATAACTCTTTTGATTTTCAATTTGGAATTTTCTAAAATATATGCCTGTAATATAGCGGCACATAATGCTGCAGTGAGCTCTAACTTGGGTAAGGTTAATTCTTTGTTACCCTTTTGGTTAAGAGGCGCTACACGATTTTTCGACAATAGAAAGTTTATTTCGTTAGTTTCTAGACATTTCGCGTATGCCACTGTACCATAAGCTTGGATACTAGCATCAGCAAATACGTGAAGTTCGATTTCGTTGGATTTATTTGAAGTTATACTTCTGGGGATTTGTAGTTCATCCATAGTAGGTAGTTCCGAACACCATATAAACCAGATTGTCAGATACTTTTCGGGTAAAATAGTGTCCCAATCTAATTTTTGTTTCCAAATATATTGCAACAAAATTTTTATTCTAATTGTAAATGGACCTAATATACCTAATGAGTCATAAATCCTTGCAATATTCTGAAGTATTGTTCGTTTTGTTGTTACCGCTTTATTGTTATTAGCTACGGATTTTAAGTCAACTGCAAGTTCATCAGTAGCTGTGTGCCATAAAATACCCAATACCTTTTTTGTTTCGTCCTTTTTAGGATTTTTTATGACCGTGTTCATAACTTCTCTATCGTTAGAGAACCATTTTCTTAAATTCATGTTAGCCTCTTGAAGTATATTAATGGATTGTTCATAAATTTCGTTGGCTTCTTCGAAGGAACTAGCAGTAGTTATCAGGTCATCTACATAAAATGATTCCAATAGAATATTGGAGGTATTCGTAAGCTTTTTTGGCTGTGCTAGAAAATATTTGCGCAGAGTAGCTGACAGCAAAAATGGGCTCGATGTAACACCAAACGTTACACGTTTCATGCGATATGTAGCGAGTTGCGACGAATGTATGTTATTGTTTTCGTTAAGTGGGTTTTTGAACCATAAAAAGCGATGGGAATCGCGATCCTTTTCTTCAAAGTGATATTTGCAAAAAGGCCTTTTCGATGTCGGCGATTAAACCGATAGAGCCTATTCGAAAATTTAACAAATCAGGCACCAAATTGTCACCGGAGTATAATAGTTCATTTAGTGATTCAAAACCTGGCGCATGCGCAGATGCATCAAATACTACCCGCAACTTTGTGGTTTCCTTGTCCTCGCGATAAACCGGACGATGCGGCATGTAATAAATGCGGTTTTGTTCGTTTTCATCAGGCGAAATTATTTCTGCACATCCGTTTATTAAGTATTCACGCACAGCAATGTCATACTCAGCGAGCTTACCGGTCCGGCGCAACTTAGACACTAAACTATTCATACGTGCTATACTACCAATATAATTAGAGTCTATACTAGAGTTTGCTTTCCACGGCAGCGAAACTTCATATCGTCCGTATTTAAAATGAATTTTTTTCTTAATAAAAGCTTCCGTATAATTTTTTTTTAAATGTTCGTTTTCACTAATACCTAATGTCTCTAATGTCCAAAATTTCTTAATATCTACATTGTCCTGTTCAAAGTCTGCCTGTACATTTAATGCTGATACCCAATTAAAATTTACAAAAAATTCACAGTTTTCTACAATACTTGAAACTCCATGTATTGTCCACCCTAATTTTGTGTTTACGGCAGTTAAATCATTGGATATGCGTTTTGTGTCACCTGTAACAATTTTCCAATAATGATCAGCTCCAACCAGTAAAGTTATACCGTTAATTAACTGATTATTTGTAACGTTAACATCAGCTAACTGGTATTTAGAAACAAAATCTCTAATTATTGGATCGTTAGTAGAAGGTGGTTTTAAAGCGTCAAAACATATTTCTGGAACCTCTACAGCTGTAATTTCGATTAGTTTTCCGTTAAACTGATTCTTGAGACCTACTTGTACCCGACTGCACAAAGTTGTCGGTGCGCTACGAGTATTTCCAAAACTATTTATGGAAATTTTGTGAGTACCGACTACAGGCAAACCCAGTGAACGCGATACACATTGTTTTATGAAAGTTAATTGGCTACCTCCATCTATAACTAAACGAATCACCATGTCATTAGCGGTATCATTACTTATTAAACATTTGGCTGTCATTAAATAAACGTTATTATTTGCCCCGTTAGCTATTAATGCAGTAGAGTTATCTCAATTTGTCACAATATTAGGAGTGCTGTCAACAATGTGATTATTTTGATTTTCGGTGAGACTAGACTGAGAATAGCTGCTATTTCCGTTTCGAATATTGTTACTGGCAAATGAAGGATCGCACATTGAGGTTGCGTGACGACGGCTGCACTTTGCACAAGATAGGCGCGATTTGCAAAATTTTGAAGAATGCCTAGGTCTGGTACAGCGAAAACAACAATTGTTTTCTTTCAAAAGGTCCTTTTTTCGAAAGATATTTACAGACGCTTTGCAATCTTTTGTTTTGTGCGTTTTTGATTTGCAAAACAAGCAGTTTTCATTATTTACAGTTAATAAACTCGCGGCCGTAAATTGATCGTTTTCTGATGCACTATTATTTTGAGTTGACAATGTTCGTTTGCTATTATTATCTTTGGAATTTTTATAGTCCGTTACCTTTTCACAGTGAGCTTGTTCGATTGAATCCAATTCCAATTTAATAAATTGCAATAAACTGCTAATTTTTTTATTATAATCTACGGTATTGTCTGAATTTTCCGATTGCGAAAGAGAGTTACTACTAACCGTTTCACTTGTAATTTTTTGTTTGTTGAACAAAACGCGCAAATTATATGGTAGAGCCCTAAAAATGATAGATTTAACCATTAGTCCGTATTGTTGAGGTGACAAACCTAGTGTTGACAGTGAACGGGTAATCGTTGACGCAGTATTATACAGTTTACGAAGCGCGGAAATGTCTCTTTCACTTTTTACTGGAACTATTGTTAAACGTTTTTGTATATATTTGTCGACTATACGTTCAGAATTAGCATATTCTTCTTTTAAAAGCTCTATCGCGTCTTTGTACGATGACTGACTAGAAGTCAATCCGTTAATGGTTACAGCGGCTTTATCCGACAAATAAGACTTAAGATAAGCAAATTTTGCAGCATCGTTTAAAGAACCATTCTCGTGAACGACCAAACGGAATTGTTCCCAAAATGCCGGCCAAGCCTCAATATCTCCGTTAAATTTAATGGAATTTAGTTTTGGTAATCTTACCGACATGTTTTCCTGACTATGAACGTTACCGTTAGATGACTGTTGCTCCAAGCTCCTCTGATCGTTTTGTGGCGGTAAAGATTGTTGCAGTTTCAGACGTTGTTCCAATCTCGCAACTGTTGCAACAGCGAGATCATCGTATTCCACAATCTTCGCGCACTCAGCTTCAGCATGTTCATCACTAAACGTGGGATACAGTCGTTCATTAACACTATTTAAACTGTCCTTCTGTGCTTTAATGCGAGCTATTAACGCGGGCACGTCACTAGTATTTGTAGTTTCGTTATTAAGCATATAGCATATGTTGAAAAATGAGGTTAATCATACTTACTTTTTAATAGTCATATGCAGAAAAAACCTAAAAATCAGGAAACACTTTATTGTGTGACCCGTTTTCCTGCTTGCTTCGTCCTCCTTCACCTCTCACACAGGTTCTTAGCAACTGACGAGTCACTTTGGACACCCTTGATCCAATGTTTTGTGAAACAAATTGCTCGAGCGCCTGATTATTTTACGTGGTTTCCTCCACGGCCCCTAGACCCTTCGCGTCAAGAGTTCCAGGTAGCCTCAGATGGAGGTTACAGAACATTCCAGGGGTCTCGTTGAATTTAACACACCTACAAAACCTATAAACCTCAGAAGGTGATCGGTTAAAATTATCCTAAAATATTGGTTGGAGGATAGGACAGTGGTTACCCAAATACAAGCAAAATAAAACTGTGTCTTAGAATAGATAATTATGCAACGAAATTATTACCGGCTGAGAGTGGAACAGCTGGTGGCAACAGCCTCTGATCCACCCCACACTTAGTTTTAACTTTTCAAATTGCCAGTCACACAAAACTATATACAATTTAGAACTAAAATAAATCAAGGTAATCTAGAGAAAATTATGCGCGTCTCGAAAGGGAAAAGGCTGGTGGCAACAGCCTCTGATCAGTTTCACAGTCGGTTTTCAATTTTTCAAATTTCCGGTGAGTAACAACTATATATAATTTGGAACTAAAATGAATGTAAGTAATTTAGAGAAAATTATGCGCATTCCGAAAGGGAAACGGCTAGTGGCAATAGCCTCTGATCCGTTTCACAGTCGGTTTTCAATTTTTCAAACTTCCGGTCAATTAAAACTATATATAATTTGGAACTAAATTGAATCTTAGTAATTTATATAAAATTATGCGCGTTCCGAAAGGGAAACGGCTGGTGGCAACAGCCTCTGATCCGTTTCACAGTCGGTCTTTAATTTTTCAAACTTCCGGTCAGTTAAAAACCATATATAATTTGGAACTAAAATGAATCTAAGTAATCTAGAGAAAATTATTCGCGTTCTGAAAGGGAAACGGCTGGTGGCAACAGCCTCTGATCCATTTCACAGACGGTTTTCAATTTTACAAACTTCCGGTGAATTAAAACTATATATAATTTTGAACTAAAATAAATCTAACTAATCTAGAGAAAATTATTCGTGTTCCGAAAGGGAAACGGCTGGTGGCAACAACCTTTGAAACGTTTCACAGACGGTTTTCAATTTTTCAAATTCCCGGTCAATTAAAATTAGAGAAAATTATTCTTCCAAATTTCCGGTCAGTTAAAATTGTATAGCAGAGAGGTTAATTCCTGAATACAAAAAATAAAAGATCACAGTCGAAATAGAATCCAATTATCGAGGAGAAAAGCAAATAAAAATCTAATATGTATTTGGGTAATTTGAAACAGGGTATAACAATCTGTATCGCAAAATTAAAATCAAAATGTTACTTCAATGTATTGAAGGCTCAGACCTGAATTCAAAAGAAACAATATACAGAACGCGTTTATAAAAACTGTAAATAAGTTTGGTTTTTTATTGTTTCAAAAAAATACCAGCTCACCAGCTTTATCAAAATACGGAATTATATTCTCAAATAGCAGAACTACTAAAAATATTTTATAGAAATTGGATATAAAACTTCAAAACCCCGGTGAAATATTTTATTCGGTTTTCAAAATAAATTTCCACTTACTCAGAAAATACTGGGCGGTTGGACAATTCACACTACCAATTTTAAATCTGCTTACAGCCAAATTATCTTTCGATTCTACTAACTCTAATAATCTAATTCAATCCCTTTAAAACACTCGGTTTTCGAGGTTTTCGAATTTATAATTTACTTCCTACATAAAATTTTTGCGGTAACGGTGGTGAGGGTATTAATTTGAATCGATTTAATTACAACAAGAAATATTTCTACTGTACTGAACGGCTTTGGTTTTAATTAAAATAGTTTATATACCGGGCGTCATCGATAATTTAAATTTTGAAAAGCGGAATTTAATGCATTTTACATATTTATTTAAATAGTAAATCACGGCTTTTAAGTAACTACTGAAATAAATACTTAAATTAATATTACGGGACTAAAACGGTACCAGAAATCAAAGTTGGCAAGTAAGTAACGAGTTATATCCACTTATTAAAATTAAAAATACCATCGGAAAAATCGATCAAAAATGCTTAAAAAAATAACTCGTTACACTTGTTAAGAAGAAAAGTGAAATTGAGACGCCAATTAGAAGACATTTAACAAAACTTTTTAATTCTCCAGGCAATAGGAAATGAGAATATCATGCATTCATATTTTTCTATTGTTTGTTTGATTTTTATTATTAAAGTATATATTTTTATAATAAATATTCTTGGTTTTAAAAGTGTATAAATTAATGTCTTGATGGATCTTCTAATTTACCCTTTCAAGTCTGCATCTAATCAGACATTTTTGATTACTTTAGATACCTGACAATATTTGATAGATTTTGGATAATACAATCGAACTCCGACAAATAAAATATTACAAAGCTCCTGATACTTTTATTTACATCCTAATTCAGTTTTTATTAACATTATTGCTCCGCCACTAGTCTAACTGTTCAATCTGTTTGTTCCGAATTTTGTTACTCGTCCATTCGTCTTTCCTTGTCTAAGGAATAAGCAAAACCGAGACATGCGTATTCCGATTCGCACTTCAGGGAGACGTAGCCTCTATTTGAAGTAAGTTCTTGAACATTAGAAATATAAGAACAAAGCTTATTCAATAAAAATAAACTTTTTCAATGTGACTTATAAATCGTAGTATTACATACATAACTGAATTGCGAAGAATTCAAGAAAACACGTTAAAATTATTAGTTTTAGACTTTTAAAAGTATATCCGAATTATTCACAAAGATAAAGAGATTTTAAATTTCTTATATTTTCATGGGTTTCGGTCATAAATAAAATCACTTGCTTATAGTGGTAACGTTTCGGTCTATTTCATTTAAACCATTTTCAAACCTTTCTAAAAATTTTAAGAACACAATACATTTCATACGCTCCCATAAAATACAAGAAGAGTGTTGTCACTCGCCTCACTGATAGAGCGGTACAATTATCACATCCAAAACACAAGCCTAATAATATTTGAAAAATCAAAAATACCTTGGATTTAAATAATTATCCTAAACATTTTTATGAGCCCATTATTAAACAAAGAATTAACAACTATTACCACAAATTAAAATTTAACAGCCAAAGTAATCCATCCAAATATATTTCACTTCCGTACATTCCCGATATAAATAAACCATTACAAAAATGCCTAACACCATTTAATATTGAAATTGCAGATAAACCAAATAACATTACAGGAAATAAACTTTTTTCTAAACTCAAACCAGCTAATAAGAATAAAATAAACTCAATATATAAAATAAATTGTTCTGATTGCAATGGTACTTACATTGGTCAATATAGTCAATATTTACATAAAAGAATTCAACAACACCAGCAATCAGTTTGAAATAACAATGAATGTACTGCATTATCAAAACATTCACTTGATAAAAATCACTCTTTTAATTTCAACAACGTAGAAATAATAACTACAGAAAAAAATAATAGTAAAAGATTGATAAAAGGAATGATAAATATTAAGAAGAATCCTGACTCAGTCAATTTCAGAACTGACATAGACAACTTAAGTTGTATATATACGAACTTATTATTATAAATGAATATCTACACCTTACCTAGTTATTAAAAAATAGGTCTCTAGTCCTAATTTTAATTAGGACACTCTGTAATATACATGTCAACTATCTTTAACATAGTTCATTGTTTATATTGTTTGTTTTTATGTGTAATAATTGTCTTTTTTTAATTTAAGAAATACTACTGTACAGTAGTAGACAAGCCTCTACGGAGGCAAATTCAATAAGTAAGTTATAAAGAATTATATTTTAACTATATGTATTAAAATAAATGTATTGTGTTTTCAAAATTTTTCGAAAGGTTTGAAAATGGTTTAAATAAAATAGACCGAAACGTTACCACTATAAGCAAGTGATTTTATTTCTGACCGAAACCCATGCAAATATAAGAAATTTGAGTATTAACGATCATTAAAAATATATATGTTTAGAGAGATTTTATAATTAAATATGACAACAACGCTTTCAACTTTATGTGTGCGTAACCAGGTCATTGCACAATTCAAAGTTTTTGGTTTTAGTGTACCTGAATGTAACATGAATATCCTATAACGTTACTGAAATATTTATTTTCAGCGCATACCGACATTTAAAACCTAACGTTGCTTTCTTTCTCATCAACCACATCTGTCGTCCAATTTAATTGTTCCAGATGTTTCAGTTCTTCAAGAATCATCTTTCCACTCAACATAATCCCTCCAAAGCATGTGCAGAATATTTAACATCTTCTGAAAAATTCAGGATACTTTCCACAAATTGTTTTAGAATATTTCGACAGAACTTGTTCTGAAGTGATGCATTGTTCTCATTTTGAGATTGTTTCGGATCTTTAACAAATATGTATCATATATTTTATCCCAGCATCTTCCCAACATCTGATGAACGTGGTGCCGAACTTAATTATCAGATAACTGAATTGCAGTGGTGCTCTCTTTTCTCTTCAAGGTTCTAAGCGAGTATACTGGCTAGAAGAATGGATAATCAATATTAATACTAAAAAATCCACGCAAGCTACATTTACTACAAAACCATCTGCCCACAGGTTGTTATTGAGAGCTCACAGCATAAACTAAAGTGAAATAATTTAAACTTAGACCAAAAATTGACCAAGAAATCTAATATTAAGTATAAATGAAAATAGAACCAGCTCGTAAAATATGATCTAGTTGACCGGACGAAGCTTTTCTTGCAGAAAACTAATGTAACCTTATCAGAGGGCGCTACTGCCCTGAATGGGCCATGGCCTTCTCAACTATACGCTTCCAGAGCGTCCTATCTTTTACCGTTGATATCTATCCTGACACTTGTAAGGTGCGGAGATAATCCGTGATATTATCCTTCCATCTCATTGTTAGTCTTATTCTTCTTCTCGTAATGTATACTTTGGCATTCTATACTTTCTTTGTTAAAACTTATTGATGACTCCCGATTTTTGTTAATCTGGAGTCATCAATACGTTTAAACCATTGGAGTTTTCGTGCTATCAAGAAGCGAACAATGTCTTTATTTTGCAGGATTTCATAAATATCACCGTTGTATCGGATACTCCATTCATCACTCGCTCACTACACTATCTTTCTTAATGACTTTCATTTCAAATGATCTCAACCTTTCTTTGTTGTCCCTTATCAGCGACCAGTTGTTTTGTAACTTGTTCTTCAGTAGGCTTAGATTTGCATAATCGGCGGTAAATCCTGCTTGTATTCGCTCTTTGATGGTGGTTAAGCAATTTGCATTGTTGTCAAGCAGATTTCCAAGGTATTTGAAGGTTGTGAGTCCCTTGAAAGATCTACCATCAAATACAAAATACAAGGTCTGCTGGATTAGAAGTTCTATTATATTCAACTCTAAAACCTAGTAAATATTTCAGTCTAAGTAAAACTTTTCGTAACAAACAAAATGTCGCGATCAAGAGTTTAGCTAAGCTGTAATGAAAACCATATGAAGCGTCTTATTCAACTTTACCCAATTGAATATGGAACCGGAAGTTGGCGGAAGATTTCACAAAATGATTCTTTCAGATTCAACATTGGTATCTAATTTAAAATATTTCGCAAAATCCAAATCAACTACTTCAAACGTCATCAAAGTTGATTTATAAAGAAGGTCACTATGAACAGTTTACGAATGTACTGGTTCAATCAATTTATCAGTCCAAAAGTCTCGTGAGTTGACGCACATAATAGGGAATTCTATAAATACGTACATATTTTTGTCATTCAAGGTTAGTTATGGAGTTATCAATACTATGTTATGATTCATCTTAGTTCCTACACTTTTCAGTTAAGCATGAGTTGAAGATACGACAAAAGTAAATATGTAAACAATGCCAAGTTCATTGAGGTTTATCAAGGTGATAAAAATATCGATAGTTGCTTACATGAACTCGCACAAAAATAAAATCGAACCATTTCGTCCTTTTTCTATTGTTTATTGTCGTAATAACCATAAACGTTTTGTGCGGTGGTTTGAAAATTAAGAAAAAATATAAAATGAATAATTCTAACGAATAGTAGATTGGAGAAAACGATGGTAAATCAAAAAACTTTATCAACGGCAGTTGCAAATATGTTTTTTATATTAAAACCTGCAGTACTTCAACTTTCGAGCAGTGGGGGGATCAACCCGTAACATTATAATAGGAGTCGAGTGGCACACATCGTTTGAAAACCGTTCCATTCTCTAAACAATGGTGTACAGTTATTTCAGTTGAGATAATCTGTTTGTCATTTTAGGCTTATTTCAGAATGAAATAGGGCTATTGTATAAAGTAGCATGAACATTTTAATACAGATTTTCGTTTTGGTGTTCCCTGATGTCAAAATCACACCCCGTTCCAAAGGTTATATATATTTATATATTTATATATATGAAACTAATACAAAAAATAATATTATAATGGTTCAAGAACATTCCTCCTAAATACCTATATATATGGCGGGGGGGCTATATGCGCCTCCGTGTCGATGTTGGTTGATGTCCTGAAAACTCGGGATCTTCCAATTGAAGACACAAATGAGCGTTTGGTTTCCCTGCTGAAATCCGTTATTTTGTGTTTTCCCATGTTTCGATTAACATCTTTGCTCCCAAATTTCACATCCTTATTTGGTTATGCCGTGCTGATGAGGCAAAATGAGCCAGAAACATGCATGTCCACGGTTACCACTCTATTTCAGTAGCCCTTTATTTTGCGTGAGTTACCCATGAATATATTTGTTGTTGTTGTTAACATATCACGCGATATTCCTACATCTTCTTATATATATATATATATATATATATATATATATATATATATATATATATATATATATATATATATTTCTATTTGGTAATTTCTTGGGATTCGGTCCTTATTATAACCTTTCATCAAACTACATAATATGTTCCATCTAATATACTTTATTTTAGGTTTCGGCTGATTTTTAAGCCTTTTTCAAAAAAAACTACAATAGAAATTCATATTGACAACACACAGCTCATTAATTATTCCTAATCACATAGCTAAAATTAATTTATACACTAACTTCACGTACACAAACAGCGACTTCATGATTGATGTTTGATTTCTTTCGATAGTCAATATCAATCATGAAGTCGCTGTTTGTGTACGTGAAGTTAGTGTATAAATTGATTTTAAATGTGACGTTTCCACTATGTGGATATAAAAGTTTTTGTTCCTGATAACTGTAAGTAGAATTTTATTTATTTGAATTTTAGCTATGTGATTAGGAATAATTAATGAGCTGTGTGTTGTCAATATGAATTTCTATTGTAGTGTTTTTTGAAAAAGGCTGAAAAATCAGCCGAAACGTAAAATGAAGTATATTAGATGAAACATAATATGTAGTTTGATGAAAGTTTATAATAAGGACCGAATCCCAAGAAATTACCAAATAGAAATATATATAAATTGGTCCAAGAAAAATCGAAATATCTTATATATATATATATATATATATATATATATATATAATACAGTTCCTCTATTTGAAATTTAAAAGAAACATTAAAATAAGGGAAATTATTTATATTTGTATGCAATACTTTCGATACACACTGTATTATATGTAGAATCAATAATTTTGAAAGATTGGGTATATATATCAAATTTGACATTTTAATTTCTGATGACATTGATGCAGAATATATCTAATGATAGATAGATCATATTACGATTTGGAAAATATAAATGAAATTTCAAAATACAGAGGTCTTTGCTAGCAGAATAACAATTGTAATAAAAGAATTCAAATCTCTCTTTGTTATTGGGAAACATGAATTAGTATTTTTTTTAAAACAAGAAAATCTCGTAACCACAGGAGAAGAGATTTATTTATTTGAACAAAGTTTTGGGAGTTGAATTTGAAATCCCCACGAGACATCACATTTAGAGTTTTCTCATTTTTTTGAAAATATAATAGAAATTATTCTAGTATACAATCAGATCATGAAGCCATACATTATAAAGCCAGTGCGTGCATAATTCGAAGAAGAATTGCATCGTATATAGTGTAAGTAGTTCCAGTTTTCTAAATTATATATTTAGAAAGTATGCAGAATTCTAAATACGTTTAGAATACGTACGAGTTTTCCTGTTCCTAGTTGGTGAGTTCGCTCCACTTTTTTAAGATTATTTCTCGAGAATTAACAGGCCTTTTTAAATACATTTAAAATAGATGCATCTATAGGATCGTTTGATTTAAAACAAAATTAACGTTACATATATGAAATTTTACATCAAGTGAAGAAGTTTTCTCTATTTGTATTTGATTATTTTTATATTTTATTGCCTAATCTTCTCTTTCTTTTTTCCCTCGTAATGTTTCAATTCTGCTCCAGAACTGTTTGTTATTTTTTTTGTAGCTTTAATTTAGTTCCTATCCAAACGTATCCCAACTTTTTCTTTTTTGCTACTTTTACCGCTAGACTCGCTACATTTCTTTTCTGAATATACTCAAGTCTATTTGCCTCGTTTTTGCTAAGCTGATATTTCTTCCATTGGTGTTTTTTCTCCTCAATTTTTCTTTGTGTGTCTATGTTCCACCAGTTGGTTCTCTCATGGTGTTTGTTTATAATTATTTTTCGGCAGGTTTCATTTGCTATGGTATATATAATATCTTTAAAAACTCTCCATCTCTCTTCTAAATTAGTGTTTTTTATTGCAAGTTCTGCCTCTGTAAACTGAATGCTCGTTTTACCTTGTTATTTTTTCTTATTTCTAGATCATTTAATTTCTTATAATATAATAGATTTTATCACTGCAGTTTACGGTTATTTCTATATTCATTTCTGCTAATACCCAACTATGTTGTATTCCTAATTCTGCTTTTTTCTCCGTTCTAACATTTTATAATTCATTCAATTCTGAATTATATACGATGTAGTCAATTATACTTTTTGCGCCTCTTTCAGATGCTTCAAACGTATACTTATCCTTCATATCATGGTACCAGATTGTATTTCCTACTTTTAGGTCGTTTATTTGGCAGAACTGTAGCATTTTGTTTCCATTGTTATTCCTTATCATCTCTCCGTATTCTCCTATGCAGCCTAATCCCATATGTACATCATTCCCAAGTCTCCCATAATAATTAATACATTGTTTGCGTCTCGAAGTTCATCCAGTTCTTTTTGAAGTTCCTCATAGAATTCAGCGATTTTGGATTCCTCTGTTCCTTCTACTGGTCCGTATATTTGGATAATATTTATTATTCCATCTAATTTCATTGTTATGGCAATTATTTTGAGTGGACTTGTTTACATTTAACTATATATGTTTACTAATTTTTTCTGTCACTACTAGTCCGACTCCTTCTTTTACTCTTTGGTCAGGTTCTACTCCAGAGTAATACGAATTATACACGTTTTTTAATTTCATGGTTCCTTAACCCTTCTTTTTCACTTCGATTGTTCCCAATATATCTATCTCGTATTCTATTATTCCATCTATTGAGTCATTTTCTTTTCCATATAAAGATGCAATATTACAAGTGCATATCCGAACTTTTTCTCTATTTTCCTTTAATGGCTTCGAGAAAAAAAGACAATGTACTATTTTGTACTGTATTGTTACTGGTATGATTATTTCCATTTTTACACATAGATGTCCCCCTTGTATTATTTCGTATATATACTTATCTTTTTAGCTATTTTTGCTTTATATTTTATCCTTTTTATTTCTGTTTGTACATATTTTGTTTTCTTTACAACTATTATTATAACTAATCTTATTTATATTACTCATATTTATAATATTATTAAATCTAATTTTTTCTATATGCATGTTTTTTGTCGTGGCCATAATTTTCTTCAATTTTTCTTCTTCGTTTGGTGCTATTTGAATAAGTTTTTTGATATTTCTCCTGTACTCCCGTAGGCTCTTGTGATTTTTCTGGTCTTTTCATGTGAATCTTCTTCCTGAGATCTTTCACTAACTTTTCTTCCTCCTGTTTTTCGTTTTTGGATTTCCTCAGTGTCGATGGTATTTGGTGTTTTATGGTAGCCTAGTGTCTGTACATCATAGGCATCCCCGTTTATATACAATGTATTGTATGAAATATTTGCTTTGTGTCCATTGTTCCTTGCTTCTTTCATATGCCGACTTAGTATTTTTCTTTGAGTTTTGATATCTTTTGAAAAATCTTCGTTTATGTTCTGGAACCTTTTAGTTTTTTGCTCTCTCTCAGGATTTCTGCTCTCTTTGTTGCGTTTTTAAGTTCAACCCACACTGGTCTTACTTTATTTTCTATTCGTTTTCCTATTCTTTTAATTTCTATTATATCTTCGTTCTCCTGCAATGGGACTTCCATTTCGTTTGTTATTTCTTTCACCTTATTTTTTAAGTCTAATATATTTTCTTCTCGTTTTTCTTCAGTTTCATATATTGTAATATTTTTCCTTCTGATTTATCTTTCTAGTTCTTCGATTCTTTTTTCTTGTTGCTCCATTCCTAATTTCAAATTGTAGTTTTCGTTTTGTAGTTTCATGTTTTCTTGTTATATTTGCTCCAATTCCTCTTTGATGCAATCCAATTTACCTTCTATTCTATCTTCTCTTTTCTCAATTTTGTTCAACGTTTCTAATATTTTTTTCTACATTTTCTTCCATTTTTGATATTTAGCATTTAATGCGTCCTAGACCCAGTTTAAGTACGGTATTTCTACTATAATTCAAAACCCTGCATGAGACCTAGGCTGGCTATGCTTAATTTTCTTCTAAATAACAATTATTCGTCCGAATCTGTCTACGATCGATTATTTGTGGGTTTATTATAGGTATCAGTGATATTTCTTATCAATTAATGTACTTTCTTTTTCATTTTTCGTTTTTCTTTACTAGTAATTAAAAATTAATTGCGGCGTTTCTCTGACTACTTTGACGTTGTTTAATTGAAAGTTTAAAATTGTAGGTACTTACTGCGTAATAATCCCTATTCCTTTATGATATTCACTTTCAGGTGTTCAAGGGGTTACCCATTATTTTATGTGGGTTTTCCGCTTTTATTCCTCTTTTTTCTATATATAAAATTGAATTTTCTCGCAGTGATTTTAAACACGACTTACCAGTTATACACCAGGAACTGCTTCCGTGCAGAAATCTCAAATTGCATAAAAAATCCTCTAACATGAACGTAAATTTACTAATATTGTCGTTCGGTATCAATTGTTAGAGCCAGAAGTGCAGCATAAGTGTATTTTGTGGCACAGTTTAAGAAATAAAAGTAGAACAACAATCCAGGTAACCATTGTCGTCTAAACGACCGCATTATATTGGGCTAAAAGACGACTACTGACGTTACAAATCGGCTTCTAAAAGACGTAAGTAAGTCATAGCTAGATGACGTAATTTTAACGTCAATATGGTCCTTAGATAGACCTTCATTCGACGAGTTTTAGTCGTCACGGTGACATCATTTTTACTGTTCAATTAGACGTCGACCGGGTCTTTAGTTAGACCTCAATTCAACCTATTTTAGACGCCTTTTTGTCGTCAATACGATCTATAGAATGGACCTTAATGCGACCTATTTTAGACATTAAAATGATGTTTGCTTGATATTTATAATTCCCGTAAATATACACAGGAATCATAAACACACATTTTTTCAAATTACTTTTTATTCACATTTAAAACAAAAAAATACAGGGTATCCCACCATATACTAGGCGATCCATAATAGTACTTTTTTGTGTATATTCAAAAAAGCCATAATTTCAAATTCATTTCAATTACACAGTTGGTTCCAAAAAAGTTACAAGTCAAAGTTTACTTTTCCGCCCAACCTTTCTATATGCGAGAAAAGTATTGGTTTACCCCAAAAAAAGTTGGAATTTTGAAATTTTTGTTTGAGTTACTTTTACGTTTTCCATCAACAACAACACGAAAAAACAGTTTTTAGAAAAAAAATCCTGTGTGTATTGTCGTTGTCGTCGGCCACTTTTCCTTACATGTCTTGTTAACACGATACAGCCTCGGGAGTGCGATAAGTCAGCAATTTTATGATTGAATATTATTCAGGGCCTCTCACTGATGAACCCTATTGATTTTCAGCTCACCGGAGCCAATACAACAGGTGCTACAGTACTTTAAGTACGATATTTTTGTCATTTTTGGAGAAGTTTCAGTTTGTTAGCATGATACAGCCCCCGGAGTATATACAAGTGACCAATTTTATGATTGGATAATATTCAGAGCGTCTCAAAGATGAAACCTATTGATATTCAGCTCAGTAAAGCCAGGACAACGGGTGCTATGGTACTTGAAGTACCAAATTTTCGTAATTTTTGGAGAATTTTCAGTTTGTTAGCACGATACAGCCTCCAGAGAGTATACGATTGATCAATTTTATGATTGAATATTGTTTAAGGTGTCTCACAGATGTACCCTATTGATTTTCAGTTGACTATAGTCTATATAGAAAGGACAAGGAGTAATAAATCATTCATTTAAGTAGATTTCATAGACGTACCAAAATATATTTCAAGAGGGTATACCGTAAGGTACATTTTGTATTGAACGAATGAGTTGCAGCTATGCTAAAGAATATACGATTTAGGTCAGAGGTAACGGGATGTACTAATTTTAATAAAAAAAAGTGATAGAGCTACATAAATTTTAGTAAGTTTGATAAAGAAAGGCAACACAGTTTATTCCGGAGTATCCGAACTCTGCCACAAAATGCAGGTAGTCATTACGGGTTGTTCGAACTCTGCCAGTGTTTAAAATTTTGGAGATTAACTACCAAACCAGTAGGGGTCTAATAGCCTAATCCGATTTAACAATTTACCTTGAACTTTAGGTACTCAAATTCAATATAAGAAAATATTAATAACATACATATATTTTCAACGTAAATTTGCCACTTCTAAAAAATTACATCTACATTACAATAAAATATATTCAATATACATAAACATATAAAAAAAACAAAAAATTAAACGTCTGGAAGATTTTTACATGCAACCGTTTTCACAAACATAAAGCGAGAAATAACATTTTTCCTATATTGATCCAAATGATCATTAATGAAATTAATTTTAACATTAATTAATAGTTTTTTTGGTTTTTTTCTGGCTTTGGTTTGCCGAACGAATTTTCGCGTATACCTCCGTTTGTAAATCCAGTAACACACTAGTGAATTGAACAATGTTTGGATGTGCTTTGTAAAAAGAAGCACCGAAATGCGAATGAAAACTCTCACAAGAATTCGTTGTTCTCTTAAAAAAGGATACATTATTTGCCCAAATAAGTGGTGGAGATATCGAATTTTGCGTTATATATGTTTTATTGACATAATTTCGGAATTCTATAATTCTTTCGTCATTCGGAAGCAAAAAATGTAGTTCATTATAAAAAAATTCTACAACTTCCTCAGGACTAAGATACATAATACCGAAATGTACTTTTAAGTATTCGCCAATTACAGAACCTTTCTGTCTGTACTCTTGTACCAAATGAAACTCCTGAATCTTACGAAACCAAGCTTGACAGAGATGAAATTTACAACCAAAAAGAATTTGATCTCTGCCAAAACATTCATATATAGCGTTATGAATGCTTAGTTCAAAATCTACTACGACTTCTTTAGGTTGAAAATTTAAGCCTACTTCTTTACATTTTTGTCTTAAAATTAAAAACAAATTTGAATATGTTTGACTTGATTTGTCCGGCAGCAAACAAAAAACAAGAGGTACGTAATAGCCGTTTTTAAAACCATGAATGGTAAACATTTGGTAAAAAAAAGTTGAACAGTATTTAAAAGTCCCATCCATCAAAATTCAATCCGAATTACATAAAAAATTAAGGTTGGAAAAACAGGAGAACACAATCATTTTTAATACCTGGTCTGCTGTTAATAGAAATTCCTCTTCTCGGTTCGTTCGTAATTGTAATTCACGAACACTATTAAATACTTCTTCCTGATTTTTAGGCAATAGTGTAAGTGCATCAACATCCTTCCCCTAATCCCCTAAATATCGATCAAAACAATCAAGATTTCTTCAAAATATTTAATTCAAGAAATCATTGAAACCTTTCAGAAATATACATAATTCTATGAGCCTCCGATTTTATCTATTATAAACCCTAATGACTCTAATAGGATTAAACTAAATGGTTGCGGCACAGTTCGAACATTTCAGTAATCCTCAAATTGATACAAGTCAGGTAAAATTTTATTTTGTGGCAGAGTTCGGATATGCCCGTTTATTCATAATATTTTTTATTTGTATTACTCCTATATGTAGTGTTTGGGGAATTTTCCTCAGAAATTTTAAATGGCAAGTGGCCTACTGTGATCGGCTTAATACGATTACACCTATTTACAGATTATTCGATTATTGAGAGGGATTTTCCAAACAACCCAGTTTTCTTAGAAACATTATCGGGAATATTATTTTAAAAAAAAGTAGGTACATTGAATCAGTACTTAGTATTAGTTCTTTGAGTAAAGTTGTATGAAGTTGTATTGTTGTCATAATATTGTAAACAGTTGGAATATATTTAAAACATTTGTTGAATGTTAATTGTGCAAGGACCAAACAATGTCGATAAGCCAAGGACCATCTAAACGACCAAAAACAGGTCCATTATCTTTAAATGAAAAAACTCTGATATTGAATTGTTATATATCATTGAAAAACAAGGATCCAAGTGCAAGTGTTGATGATTTTGTGGAATTAACGGCTGCTATGTTGTGTGTTGCTAAATGAACAATTTATAGATTACTAAAAGAAAGCAAGAATGGAACTCTTCAACCCCTTAAAACTCCTTCAGGCCGAAAACCAATTGAGATCGAAGAGTCATTAAAACAAAGACTGAGGCGTAAAGTCCATGGATTTTACTTACGAAAGGAAATTCCAACACTTGACAAAATTATGACATCAGTGCAAGAAGATACGGACTATCCAAAATTCTCCAGAATGACATTATGCAAACTTTTGAAAGATGTGGGTTTCAGATATACAAAACATAATAGAAAATCTCTCTTGATAGATAAACCGGAAATAGTTTTTTGGAGAAGAGACTATTTAAGAAGCATTCGACATACCAGAGAACCAAATTTGAAAATCTTCTACTTAGACGAAACATGGATAAATGCTGGATATACAGTTTCCAAATCTTGGCAAGATGAAAACATTAAAAGCGGAAGGCAGGCATTCGTGGAAGGTTTGTCGTTAGGTTTGCAGCCACCATCTGGAAAAGGAAAAAGACTTATCATTGTCCATGTTGGAAGTTCTGAAGGTTTTGTTGATGGTGGATTATTAACATTTATTTCAAAACGCACGGGGGACTATCACGAAGATATGAATGGGGATGTCTTCGAGGAATGGTTTGTTCAAATGTTGGATCTGATTCCAAAAGGGGCTGTTATTGTTATGGACAACGCAAGTTACCATTCACGGTTACGAGAAGCATTGCCCACAAGTCGTTGGCGTAAAGCAGAGCTTTTGGAGTGGCTTATTTCGAAAAATATTAAGTTTCCAAAAGATCCACTAAGGAAAGAACTTTACAGAATTGCAAAAATGAACAAGAATAAATACAAAACCTACATTGTAGAAGAAATGGCTTCTTCTCGTGGTATATCAGTTCTTCGACTTCCCCCTTATCATTGTGAACTTAATCCCATAGAATTAATATGGGCTCAGGTAAAGGGGGAAGTTGGAAAAAAAAATACTACTTTTAAAATAAACGATGTTGTGAAATTGTTTGAGAGTGCTGTAAGTCATGTGAGTAAGGAAAATTGGACAAACTGTATCGAGCATGTTATCAAAGTAGAGGCAAATATGTGGAAAATTGACAATATTTGTGATGATTTAATCGACCCTATTATTATTAATGTCAACAACGATTCCAATAATTATTTCTTTTCCTTTTTTAATTATATTATAATTTAAAACGTATTTTTTCCCAAAATACACACCACTGCATTGCGTTATTGCTTATCTGCTAATCCTTTAACAATGAATAAACCCTAAACTTTGCTACAACTGGAACAAATACGGGGTCGATCTACCTGGTTTTTAGATTTACGGAAGAAATGTAATTTAAAGTAAGAGATTTATCAAAAATTTCATGGTGCTCCCTGTAAAGGTTTTGCATACTTAATTAGGGTTTATTAGTCCTCGTACTTTTTGTACATACTATAGAGCGAGTACTGCGGGTCCTATAAATCCAGATATACTGAATTTTTGGTTATTTTTGGAGAAATTTTGGTTTGTTAGTACATACATCCCCTAAAGTGTATACAAGTAAAAATTTTATGATAGAATATTGTTCAGGGCCACAGATGCGGAAAAGTTAGTTTTAATCCTTAAAACCGTTTATTTTTTTAAATGGAACATCCTGTATATTTTTTAATCCTATCGATGGGCTGATTTCAACGATTTATCATACTTGATATCTGTTAGTTATAGTAATTAGAGGATATACACCCCACTAAAAATAATATTTTTTGGAATTTAGGTGGCTGGCTGAAGTAGCCAAATAGTAGAAAATTGAGAAAAACGGTTGTCCCTATCCTAAATTTTTGAAGTTCCATTCTGTGACAAAAATTGAAATTTGATTTGATTTTAGATCACACTGTATCAATTGATATTTTGTGTCTTAGCATAGAAATTTAAAAGTTGGAATAGGGACATGTTAGCCGTTTTTCTCGATGTTCAACCGTGTTGCCACTACAGCCACCAAAACTAAAAAAATATGATTTTGAGTTTGCTGTAGATTCTTTAAATACTATACAACAGACATCAAGTATGATACATCGTTGAAATCAGCTTGTCGAGCATTCAAAAAAATGTTAAAAATATACAGTGTGTCCCATTAAAAAAAACATAACTTTGACTTGTGACTTTTCTTTGGGACAACCTGTATAAAGTTATTCTAATTTATGACACACAAAAAAGTACTCTTATGAAATGTTCATGAAATGGACCGTTATGGAGTTATGGACCGTATCGTATATGGTGTAGCTCTACTTACTAATTACTGCTTTATCCAAATTTAGCTCATGAAATGCTCCTTTTTTCCCCATAATAGCTACAAATTAAAGCCATTCATCTTTTACCAATGCCTTTAGTATATTATGGGTCTTAAATTTTTAATTATTTCTTCCCGGTGATCTAAGATATGAGACCTAGAATTAAATGTCATGTAGAAACACTTTATTTATCCAATAAATATGCTAGAAAAGGATTTTATGAAATATCAATAAACTTCATTATTTTTTATTTATTGACTAAAGATAGAAAACTAAAAAATTACCAGAATCTGCAAGTTTTTTTCTTTACTAAGGAATTCTTCCAATACCTCCAGATGGTCCTTGGTTATTAGAGAAAGTTTTACTGGAAAATTTTCTTTTACATCTTTTCTTGAGGTACACGGTCCCTCGCTTCCTTTCAAATTCTTTTTTATTTTGTCAATTCAAGCAAAAATTAATTTGTTTTGTTCTATTATTTGGTTCACCGCAGTTATTAGTAACTTGTTGCATTAAACATTTTTATCCTAATGTAACATTTAAGTACAATAAATGTATTTATTTTGATTTACCTTGCTGTCGACATATATTATTTGATGAAACAGATGGACCTTGATTGCATTTGCACTTATCCTTGCAACCTTCTTCTATAGCCGAATAGACGGGTTAGCCAACTCTCATGCACGGTGGCACAATTTTCATCAAGTTGAATCATACAATACATTTTTGTACATGTTCTATCTACCATATACCTGTACAGTTACACTACGACACAACAAAGCCGAAACCGCAAACCACGCAACCAGCATTTTATAAAGAACAAAACACAAACAAAATGGCAGGATGATCAACCGTGGAATCCGATCTCAAATCCCACTGCGGCTGCGTGACTGGCCTACTAGCGTACAGAGTTGCCAGAAAAGAAATTCGCAAGTAGTATCTAATCTATATTTAATAATAAGAAGTATAAAAAGTATTTTATTTACAGTATACAGTATATTTCATTTCATGTTAGTAAAATTTAAAATTTCGGAATTTCAAATTAAATTCAAATATCTGTATTCACATATTTTTATGAGTCAAAAATGATTTAAAATTTCGGAAATTGAAGAACTGGCAACGTAGTCAAACACCATGGCGCTTCAAGTACGGACACCGACCGATCAATCGAATTTCGAATATTATCGACGTTCATCGCTAGAACCGAACAACTATATGCTTAGTAGAAATGCGCGGCAATATTTGAAATAATTTCGTGTAGTATAATCTAATACTTTTTCAACTATTGACCCACTCCACCCGCAATAGATCAAGCTTCCAAATTAAAAACATGAAATATTGATCTGAATAAAAATTAAAGCACAAAAAAATTAAATGAAATTGAAAATAATTCAGTCATGAATGGCGACATGAATATATATGACTACTATGACTCCAATTTATGGTTAATATTCGGATCAGACCAAAAATTACAAAAAAGAGTTTTATGTGCAATTTTCTGTTTTCTTTCAATGATAAATTATGTTCCTCTTATCTTACGATAAGATCTTTGATAATGATAAAAAGTCCATGTTTAGACTATTTAAGACGTCCACAATTCAGGCCTATATGACGTCATATATTATGACATCTATATGACGCCAATTTATGGTCATTAGACCTACCAGACCTGTAATGTCCAAAAACAGCCGTCTTTTTGACGTCGTTTTCGACAGTGTGGTTACCTGGGAATTGTCAACTGTCAAAAATGTCGATTGTCTATACCAGAAGTTGTAAATAATAGTCAGTGACGTCAGCATTAGTTCGGAAACAATACATTAGGAGCGGCTCAAAATAATATGTCATTACACATTATTTATTTAAAAACGAACTGTTTCCGCCACTGGAATTGCTTCTCTCTGCCCTTGCCTCTCTTGAGATACCTATATGCTAAAAATTAGTCACTGACTATTATTTCCGACCCATGGTATAAATTGTTTAATTATTATCTATTTTTCTAAATTTTAAATTAAAATTGATTAATACTTCATAAAAAGAAAGTCCATTTATATAATTTTATTTAAGTAATAGTTATTACATGGCTTCATTCCTTTTTAATGTTCGATACTGACAGCAGTGATAATTTCGCCACAACTTCTTTAGAAATTAAGGAGTTAGCAATTCAATATATGCCTGTGGATATGGTGTACACACTAGATGTAAATTGAGTGAATGAAAACGACGAATACTCAGTGTGTATTAGTTTATTACTTTCCAGCTAAGCGCTTTCGGCTATTAAGCCGTTATCAAAGCCGTCCTATGAAAAATTACAAAACTTGTGAAATTTTGAAAAACAATTTAAAAAAATTTAAAAAAAATTTAAAAAAATTTAAAAAAAAGGTTGAACTTACGTCATTTAAAAAAGTAGTTGTCAAAGCCATCAAGTTGATTAAAAACAATACTCAAGATAGAAAACGAAGATTCTATCTTGAGTATTGTTTTTAATCAACTTGATGGCTTTGACAACTACTTTTTTAAATGACGTAAGTTCAACCTTTTTTTTTAATTTTTTTAAATTTTTTTTAAATTTTTTTAAATTGTTTTTCAAAATCTCACAAGCTTTGTAATTTTTCATAGGACGGCTTTGATAGTGGCTTAATAGCCGAAAGCGCTTAGCTGGAAAGTAATAAACTAATACACACTAAGTATTCGTCGTTTTCATTCACTCAATTTACATCTAGTGTGTACACCATATCCACAGGCATTTCTAATTAACTACTGTACAGTAGAAATGGATAGATACTTCAGGTTGTCTACAAGGCGACAGTTGATTAATATTGATATTTGGTTCATCCAGAATTGTTTAAAACATGATGTCATTCCTATTTTTGCAAGAATTAAAGCTTCCAAGAACGTACCCCTCGGATTTCTACGATCGATGGAAAAGCGACTTTTAAGAAAAGAAATTTGTTTACATTATGCTAAGTTAGATAGATTGAACATTGAATGAAAGATACTTTATGACAACATAGTTGAACTGGTTCCTTACGGGGTTTTTCAGCAGAGATTTGGTGAACATGAGGAGGAATTGGGGTTAATACGTACCAATAAATTTAATAGGGTTAATAAAAAGCTTCAACAGCTTATTAGGGATAGGGTCTTGTCTCCAGCTAGTCATGGGCAGACGACTTCGAACTCAGGTAAGTTTTCTGACTTCAAATTTCATGACCGCATTATTAACCTTACAAATACTACATTCAATAATGAGGAGACTGAGTTTTTGAATAATGGCCTCAAATTTTCTACTTTGAATAATTTAAATTCAAGAGTTTTAGAAGAACTCGCTATCGATGTAGATGTGTTACTGGAAAGTTTGAATCTAGATGATAATATTAAAAATAACATAAAGAGTAGCTGCTATTTATCTTTACAAAGAAACTTCACTAAATTTCATAACAACAAAGCTAAGTTGAAGTCAAAATTCTTTAAACAACAAAGGTTGGTAAGGGGTATTGCTGGCAAGGTGAAAGCTAATAGTTTAATTTTTACAAAAGCTGATAAGGGTAATTGTTGAATCATAATGTACAGATGTGATTACATAAATAAAACTGAAGATTTTCTACAAAATAATAACTTCTTAATCATGAATAATAATCCCACTAAAAGATTAACAATTGAGTTAAAAGACATATTGAATGAACATAAGACTTTCTTCTCCGCACATGGCATCAATACTAGACATCTCACTCCTACTAACCCTTACATACCTAGACTTTATGGACTTCCTAAGATACATGAAGAGAACTCTCCAATGAGACCTGTGGTTAGCTTTTCCAACACACCTTTGGAGCTTCTATCTAAATTTGTCAATAACTTCCTTTCTACAACTCTAAATTATAAACCAGTGTACACTGTTAAGAACACCTTGGACTTATCTGATAGAATTAAAGATTGTAACTTCCAGTCTAATTTTTTAATGGGTTCTTTTGATGTTTCTAATCTCTTTACCAACGTTCCCAAAATGGAGACAATCCCTATCGTTAACAACTTACTCCAATCTAAGAACATTGACCCAGTTACAACATCTCACGTTATAGCTCTACTTAAATTTTGTCTATCACAGGACTTTTTATCCTTTAATGACAGAGTATACAGACAACCAGATGGATTAGCCATGGGTAATCCACTCTCACCATTGTTAGCGGATTTGTTCCTTGATCACCTGGAGTCAACGGTTATCTTCAATAATAATTCACATTTTAGTAAAGTTATTAAATGGTTCAGATATGTGGATGACATTTTAGCTTTTATTAATGGGGATGTGGAGGATGCATATAGTATCCTCAGTAAACTTAACGATATACACCCTTCCATACAGTTTACTTTGGAAATTGAAAACAATGGATCAATAAATTTTTTGGATTTGACCTTATCAAGGAAAGATTTTGAAATTGAATTTTCCATATACAGAAAACCCACACAGACTGATCATCTTATTCCAATACACTCTAACCACCCCATTCAACATAGAATGTCCGCCATATCTTGTTATGTATATAGGTTACTTAGGGTTCCTCTTTCTCAACATAATTTCAACGTAGAACTTAATATCTTGAAACAGTTGGCATTTAACAATGGTTATTCTCCTCTAATTGTTGATAGTATGGTTTCTAAGACAACAAGGAGGTTGAGAAGAAATTTGGCCTATCCTGAGGTTCACAACAACGTTCAAACTCAGTATCGTGCGTTGACTTATTGTGGTGTAGTTTCAGATGAAATTTCAAAGATTATTACCAACAATCTTGAAGATGTTAAAACCTCCTTTAAATCTAAATGTTCCATTTCCACAATTTTCTCTAAGAACAAAGATCCTATTGATAAACTCAATAGAAGTGGTATCTACAAATTAACTTGTGATTCCTGTCCATCTACTTATGTGGGTAGGACTACTCGTTCTTTAGGTACTAGAATTAAGGAACATCTTAATAAACCCACTTCATCGATTTTCGGCTTCCACATTAAGTTCAATAACCATAACTTTTCTCCATCACGTAACTCAAAAATCTTACATAACATTCCCAGGAACAACTTTAGAAAGATGGACTTGCTTGAGGATCTAGAAATACTCAGAGAAATGAATGTTAACTCAGAAAACTGCCTCAACACACAGGTACATCTTAATTGTAAATTTCAACCTCTGTTTAAGACCTTGTGGTCCTCTACGGCGTTCGACTTACATTCTCACCGTGGCGATCCGGTCCAAGAATATTTCGCCCAGCACTCTACTGATTCGTAAAAGGCGAATGAAAGAGTCTTTCCTATCTTCTATTAATTCTTTACCTCTATTTCTTCTTTCTTCTATTTTAAGTTTGCTCAACCTTATTCACTTCTCACATTTTTAGACACCAGGCTATGTATGGGTCATAGTTTGGTTAAGCATATAAGCTACGTAATAACTTGAGCAAATCATCCTCCTTTTCACTTTCCCTTATTTTCTTATTATTTTGCGCATGCCTGGTTCTTGACGGTCTTAGTATGGATCTAGGTTTGTCACAGCCATGGCATGGCTGCTATCCTTTCTTCTCTTTATAAACTTTGTTTCTTCTCTTCTATGCATGCCTAGTATGGATCTAGGTTTGTTATAACTACACGCCTTCTCTGTCTTCTCCTTACACCCCACCCCGTTTCTTCCTGTACATGCCTAGCATGGATCTAGGTTTGTCATACTTACCAAAATTTCTTAACCTCATTGTTCCCGTTTAACCTAGCTATGTATGGGTCATAGTTGGGTTCATCAACTTCTTTATCTTGCAGCTCTTATCACATTCTGTCCTACCCCTTCCACTCTTAACATACTCCTATGATTTCTTCTCTTCTTGTACATGCCTAGTATGGGTCTAGGTTTGTAACAACTGACTTAAATTCATAATCACATTGTGTTCTTGACGTCGGGCTATGTATGGGACATAGTTTGGGCCATTAGGTCACAATCACTATGCCATTACATCTAATTCATATGTGAGACCGTCGGTTGTTGGGTTCACCTTGCCAGCGTATTTCTTCCACCTTAGTCAATAGATTATATAAGCTCCTCCATGGATGCATTTACAACTAAATATTTGATTTATGTTATCTAGCATTTCGCACGTTTAGGTTACTACGCTTGTTCCTGACTGGCTGGGGAATGGATCCAACCTCTTAATTCAGTTTCAGTATGCAGCTGAGGGATGAGGGGGATTTTGCTATTCATCTAAATTGGATGAATGTTGGGAATTGAATTTGAATAGAGTTTTTCAATTTTTTTGCTTCATTCACATCTTTAACTTCATTTTCAAATTTAAAAATAAATGTAATATTCGGGGTTCCCTACAATTTTCAGTTCACTATAGGAATTTTTTCATCTTTTCAATCATGCTTTTGATTCAGTGTTCGTCGTGTAAATATGTTGTATTGTCATGCACTTGTTTTTACGGCGCGCTGGCTTATTAGCCACCGTAATTCTAATGTCAAACTTGTCATCTGTTTTCATTCAGTTTTTTAATTTTGAGTGAATTTACATCATGTGAATTATAATTGTACACCCTTCCAATAGGGTATTTTAATGTTTTTATTCCAATGACTCAATCATAACGATGATTCTATCTTGAGTATTGTTTTTAATCAACTTGATGGCTTTGACAACTACTTTTTTAAATGACGTAAGTTCAACTTTTTTTTTAATTTTTTTTAAATTTTTTTTAAATTTTTTTTAAATTGTTTTTCAAAATTTCACAAGCTTTGTAATTTTTCATAGTACGGCTTTGATAATGGCTTAATAGCCGAAAGCGCTTAGCTGGAAAGTAATAAACTAATACACACTGAGTATTCGTCGTTTTCATTCACTCAATTCAATATATGTTGTTTTGTTTTTATTTGATAGTCGTAGAAAAATTATAGTCGAAAACACGGGTGGAATTCAAAATTTTACACCCGTAGAACCGTTTCTTCCTACTTGTGTAGAATTTTGCTTATTGCCCCTTGATATAGAATATACTATTAATACTAAACTAGCAATAACAATATTGGTACTCACCATGAACAGAAAATATTTTTAGATCTACTGGCTATCAGGTTAAAACCGAAACAATCCGTGCGTGTGTGAACATTTCAATTCGCTTCTGTTCCCCAATCATGAGTTTAGACCTTATAAAAACCTGCTGAAACATATTCGTATCAAGGGAGTATTCGGTCATAATTTCAATAAAGTACCTAACAGAGACCGAAGCACGGTTTCGTACCTTGTCGATAGCGACCATAAAACAACCGCAAACGAACCAACGAACGAACCGCATACGTATGAAACGTATGAAAGTCAAACATAAAATTTTCAAAAGATTTTACGGTTTGAAGAAACTTATAGAGTTTTATAAATTATTTTACAATATTTTAGTTTGAATTAAGAGGGTAAGCACTCACCGCTGATGTCAATCAAGTCACTAATTCTGTTTTCAATTATCTATTAACCCTTTACAATGTTTACATTGTCAACATGTCAAGTACAATAGAGGTTGACTTTGAGAAAGAGACTTCTTCTGTTCCGAAATTTTCAAATTAACATAATTGTGCCTTCCTTGGTTAAGGTTTAATTGATCAATTGATCACCACTAATTCCCTAGTTAAAGGAACTGACAATTTCCGTTTGCTGTTCCTTGCTTATTTTGGTCGTAAAAAGGCTGGTTTTCTTTGGGCCATGTGGTCTCAGTGAATTTCGATTTGAATCGGATTTTTAAAGCAAAAACTGGAAAAGTAGATAAAGTATTTCATATAGAATATCATAGGTTGATTCCCACATTAGTGGATTTATATACTTTACTACCTACCTGAAAGGCCAAACTCAAACTACGGTAAGTCATCATCGTCAACTTTCTTTCTTTTTGCATAGTTATAACCAACCATGGGTTTTCAGGCCTTCTCTTGTTATCCTTTACTGCTACTCAGCAAACCATCCGGGACGCACATCCTACAACCTCCTAGAGACGGTAACTAATGCATGACCTTCTAGAGGGGCTCAAGGCAGATACATAGCGCGTACCTGATTATTATTGTGGAGAAGCACACCTACATATTGAAGCTCTATTCATAGAAACAAACAAGTAAGATCTAATATTTACTTTCCTGCCATAGTGAATAGTCCGGTCTGGTTTGGTGGGCTTCCTATACTGTTCCCCTTGGTACCTTAACTCTAGCTCAAGCTACTTTATATGAGATTATGTAACCCATTATATTTTAATCACTAAATTTATATACAACCACCTCACTTAGGGTTTAGCTGCTTAATTCTAAAATTTCCTAGCTTATATAGTAGGAAAACTAGTTTTATTAATTTCAACCCGATTTTTAAATCGGCTTAATCTAAACAAAGCTGTAAACCAAATAGTACTACTTGGGAAGTCTCTTGTATTGTTCAGTGTATATTCATCACTCTATTTCTTCAACTGTATACAGTAATATGAATGGATACTCTGATTAAATACATACCTAGCATTGAACTAGAGATTTTTGATAATCCCCCACCACTCTCCAAAAAACATTAAAGTAAGTAGTTAGCCATCATTTGACATCAAAGTTAATAGTAACACTGAAAAGATCTCCAATCCCTCCCTGTTTCAATTCGGGTGAAAAGGGAGGTATAAATGATATTAATATAACAAAGCTTGAGTTTTGAAGTCGAGTATTTGAAAAATCAAACTACTTGTCCTCTCTAGAATTTATGCTATTCCACCTGCTTCGTTCGAAGATTTACGGCAACGAATCATGAACGAATGTCACCAAATCGCCCTAATAATATTCCAAAATATACGAGAACGTTTACAGCAGAATCCTTATTGTTGAATGGAAGTTGGAGGTGCGCATTTCCAGCAATTTTTAAGATGCGACCAATGTAAGTAAATTTTACTCTACGCTTAAAATATTATTGATCCTAATTGAAAAAAACCGTTAATGAGAAAAGTTAACGGGGTTTTAAACGATGTGAATTCGACAATACAACATATAAACATTCAATGTCCTTGGTATTTTACTAATTAACGTGTGATTTTCCTTGACGTTCAACCTGATGTAATACTACGCATCATAGACACTTCAAACAAAATTTCGTCAGTTTTGTTTTGCGGAATATTGCTGTACATCATTAATGAAATCTACGTGTTCACTTTATTTGAAAACAATGGCGCTCATTTAACAACAAATTATATGCAAATTTATATACCTAGAAAGGAAAATAAACTACGTTTTATACAGGAAGTTTTTTATCTATGAATATACTGTTGTGATTCACGTATGTCCTTTCATCTTCTTCTTGTAGTTAGTTGCATTTTGGGGCAGCTTTTATTAGAAAATTCGAAGAACGAAGACGATCGTGATCGCGAAATACAGTTCTGTCAAACAATGTTGAATGAATTTAATTTAACACTAATTCTAATTTTTTTATCAAATCCATTTTCCTGGTGAGGCTACTTACTATTTGCATGGCATGATCAATAAACAAAACTGCAGGTACTATTTAGATGAAAATTTTCATTGGATGGTGGAGGCACATACGCAATACTGGTATCCACAAAACTTTAATGTGTGGACAGGAATTACTAATAATACTCTTATTGGACCTCATCTTTGGGATAAAACAATGACAGGTTAAGAATACTGAGCATTTTTAGAATTAGAGTATTCTAGATTGCCACTGAAAAGATATCATTTCTGAGATTTTACGTACAGAATATTTTGGAATTGTAAAAATGTCAGCTATCTGGTTCACAAATACGACATTATTTTCTGTAGCAAAATAAAATGATGAATTTCTGTTCTCCAGTAGGCTATTGTATAACATATAAGTTGGTTGCCTACATTTCAATGAGGAGTTGTATTAATTTCAGAATGAAAATTATCAGAGATGAATAAATTAATTTTATTGCTACATGATATTTCAACTTATAATTTCAGACATTGACTGAGTATACGAAAGACGTTATCGCTAATATACTGACTATAAGGGATTACACGTGTCAAGTAACTAAAGCAGGTTACTAAATCAAGTAGCTAAATTTAGTTACTTGTATGGTATGAACAGCTTGATTTAGTACTTGCGCAAGTACCTCATTTAGTAAACTGCTCAGTCAACTGAAAAGAAACGTGTTCTATTTACTTGGGCAAGTAGGTTCTCCCCTTCCCGTTTCCATGCAACTAAAACGCCCACCAAACAAGTGTAGACAGGTCAGTGTTTAGTAGTTTATTTAGTACAAACGGGCAGAATATTTCCATTGTTTCGGTACTTTCGGTAGTGAAAATGTCATGTTGGAGTGAAGCAACAACAGGAAAGTTTGTGGAATTATATCGTGAAAAACAGTTACTATGGGATACAAAGGCTGCCATTTATAAAAACAAACAAGCCCGGGACTCTGCATATAAGCAAATTGAGGAGATGATGGGAATAGAGGTATTCGGAGTGTCTGAGATTGAAAACAAAATACGGGCATTGCGATCAACTTATTGTCAAGAGAAAAAGGAAATAAAAGAATCGATAAAGTAGGGAGCAATATCGGAGGATGTTTACGTTGCTAGTGTAAAATGGTTCAAGGAAATGGACGCATTTTGAGCTGCGTGGAAGATAACAAGAGATCTACACAAGATAATTTCGTTGTAAGTATATTATAGTACTGTCAATATTATAAAATAATCAAAAAATCATTCGTTGCTGCCATGAGACCGCACCTTCGCCTATAAAATACTGGCAGATTCGGGTTCGCAGTTCTCTAGCTTGTTTTGAAGATCGGTTACTTCCTAAGGTTCTAATTGCAAGCAAAGGACCAGTTTCATTTCTCCAAGAACCTAGTCTAATTTGACCACTTTCTATATCTTCTTCATCCATATATCCTTTTGGAGTATAACTGTTATTGGAGGTGATTCGCAAATAGTTATGTAATGTGCAACAAGCTTTCATAATTTTATCAACAGTTTCTGGCAAGCAGGCTATAGGCTTCTCAAAAACACGAAATCTGCTACCGAGAATTCCGAAACCATTTTCCACTATCCTTCTTGCTCGAGAAATGCGATAATTGAAAATTTTCTGCTCTTCTGAAAGTGCTACTTTTGAATATGGTTCCATCAATTACATTTTCAGTGGAAATGCATCATCTCCAACGATGAAGACACCATCTGGTAATAAACAATTTTCTAGGGCTTCAAATAAAGAAGACTGTTGAAATACTCCACCATCAGATTGTCTTCCAGGACATACAACATTTATATAGCGAAAATAATAATCATCATCTACAACAGCTAGTAGAATAATGCTGTTAGTACCCTTATAATTGAAGAATTGACTCCCACAATTTGCTGGTGCATGAATAGTCACATGTTTCCTATCAATCGCACCGTAACACTTCGGAAAGTGCCATTTACGACGGAATCCCTTTTCAATAACATTCCATTCTTCTTGAGACTCGGGTACCTGAATGATGAAAAGAAAAGTTCAAAATATAGTAAGTAAATTCACACCCAAATTGAAATGCCATCAAAATTTGGTGCATTAATTTCGGAACACCCTGTTTAATATTCTACTTTGGCTATTATAAGTCTAGAAATATTTTTCTTTTGTAGTTAAGATGCGAAAAAGCAGAGGAAAACCCAGGAGAAGCAATGACTCCAGCAGCAGCTGAAAGCTCCCAAGAACCACCAAAAAAGTAGGGCCGCGTCAAAATTGAGACAAGTTACTGCAGTAGTTAACGACCTAAAGCAAGTTAAGCTGTGACACGTGAACCTACTAATGAAAATCAATATACAGTTTTTGGTAAAAGCGTTGCTGCACAATTAATGACGTTGACTCCTATTTCCGCAATAAAAGCACAGGAACGCATACAGTTCATTCTCATGAGTTTTGAACTTCAGGACCTCCAGGGTATTCAGTACCATCCATCTGCACATACCAGCGATATTCCTGCCCCATCAGTCGTCACTCTCCATTGCAGTCTCCTACATATTCCTATTTGCCTCCTTCTACAAATCATAGCGGATATAACAGCGATGCATCGACACGTATTTCTTGTAGGGAATTACCTGAAGAAGATATTTCTCCAACAGATATTATAAGAGCTGCTTTTTCCAATATTTAACATGCTTTGTTCAACAACTTTTCCGCAATAAAACTATTTAAAAAATACATACCTTTATATATTCTTCCAGGCTTCTATAAATAACATCACACACCTTGGGTATAAATTTGGATATTGCTGCTCTTGACACACGAAATAACCTCTGCAACGTTCTATAACTATTTCCCGTGGCCAAATGAGACAATGTTATTTCCAATTTTATTTTATCTGGAATAGCCGGTCTTATTAGGATGTCGATGTTCATAATTTGAGGGGTAATTTGAATCAGCAATATTTCAAAGAGTTCTTTGGTCATTCTCAAACAAATTTTTATACTCTGCCACGTCCTCAGATGCTTATTCATTTAACAAAGTAGATGAAGCACCATATATTTCTCTTCAACTCATCCATTTTCGTACCCAACAACGCTTATTTCTATTTTTCGTCATCTCTTCCTCCAATATTTCTGATAGTTCACCACAAATATTCAATATACAGTTCCGCATTGCTACACGCATAACTTTTTCGGCCATGTTTAAAAACCACCACTAAACAACAACTAACGCCAATATGAAATTAAATATAGACACTCACTAGAAAAAACGTACTAAATTTGAGTTACTGGCTTTAGTGACTTGCTTTAGCTACTTGACACGTGTAATTCCGCCTTTACTGTCCACATGACTGAATATGAAATTTAGAATTATTATTTTTATTTGTTAGATAGAATCACTTACACAAAAATTATAGTTACAATTCACAAATATACAATTTCATATCTAGATGAAATTTATGAAACATCAGACACCTATTACTTTCAAATTTAACTCTGTTTTCGAAAAAAAAATGTCATAAATCAATCATTGGACCACTAGTTTATCTATTAAGTATATTTTTCATAAGTGTATTTTCAGGTTACACATAAATTCCGAATAGAGACGCTCTTTATTTGGTTCCTTTGTATTTATAAAGGCGAATTTACATGGGGATAGTAGCTAAAGCAAGCAATTAAAGCCAGTTACTGACATTTTAGCTCGCTCTGTTTAGTCACTGAATGAAAATGGCGTACATTGAACGAAAACGTTTTAGATCAATCGTAAAAGAGTGTATAGTTTTACTATGAGAGGAAATTAGTAAAGTAATAGACTGTGAACAAAAAAAAAAGCGTATATGGATCAGAAAATGGTTAGCTCGTAGAAATACTCATGGGTTTTCTTGTAAGTTGTTAAAGTAACTGGCTAATGAAGACCTCGAGGAATATAGAAACTGCATGAGAATGTCCAAGCAACAATTTGACATACTGCTGTGGTGGTTACTCAGTAAGTGCTCCTCGTATAAGCTATGTTCACCATAGAGTCATTATATCTTTGAGGAAAACACTTACCTAGTAGCCGTTCTTCGGGGATTGAATAAACAACATCATTTATAAAAATCACTAGGTTTATTATATTTAGAATTAACACAGATTACAATATCATAGACCTTTTAACTTATTCAAAATAATAATAATGAATTAATCAATAGTTAATTACACTTTGTTTTTATAGGACACATTCAAGTCATTCACAGGTAGGTTCGACCTTCCGCGTATGTGAACGCGATGTTTACGTTTAATAGAAACGTGATTTATAGGTGATCGCCTGACCTTAATGAGATCGATGGCTGCTATTAACATTGGAAAATATAATATACACAATTTAATAAGAATATTTTTTTTACAATACTGTCTTTTTCGGGATCATCACACAGCTACATAAAGTTGGTCCTTATATAATGAAGTCTGACACCCTTATGAGGGAAACTATTCCGGTTAGAATAAAATTAGAAATAACGTTATCGTATTTCGCAACTTTACAAAGACAATTTCGCGTGTCCAGACTAGCAATTTCGAAGTTTATTCCCGGAGTATGTGATGTGGCTCTACAGTGATATATTAAGGTAAGAAAAATATTTGAATTATTTGCTTGCTTTACTCTTATTAATGTTGTTATATGGATATATAGCACACTACTCATTATACAAATCTGACAAAACTTGGGACAAAATGTCTGATGAATACCCAATATTTTTATCGTTGGTGTTTACTGTAAGCTGATGGTACGACGTGTTGATGTATGATGTGGAAGGTCACAAAGGTGACTGGGAAGTCGTTGAAGCATAATCCTGGAGTTCGTGAATTTAAGGCTCAGGTGCTGTAACAGAAACGCTTTGTAATTCGCGTATTCTAGCTTGCGTTAAAAGAGATTGTGTGCTACTATTGCATCAACTGTTGTACATTTTTGTAATTGTGGTGCCAAAAATTACAAATTGACAAAAATTTTAAAACAAGCTGTACAGTACATAATTGGTTGAGAACAACTTTTACAAATAACTATATGCCAAGAGGATCTGTAGATGAAGAAAATATTGATAATGGAACTGTTGTGCCATGATCCTGGAGAAATGGAATTAAAAATATTCCTCGGTCCATATTTAGAACTGCAAGTAATCATACTTCAAGGTGCGCAAGACAACGAAGAGGCAAACTTTGTCAGTATTTTTTGAGGGAATGAGTCGAACCGTGGCTGGACCAAATGATATATTAATTAACTTTATAAAAGCTGAAAAATTTGAGAAATTGGTAAATTATACTGTGTAGGTCTTTTATTATCCAAACAATGCAAAAATGCGTGCATTTCACGAAACCACTTCACATGCGGCACATACACGCTGTCTGTCCCAGCTCCCGATTTTTTGGAGTCGCTGATTTTTTTAAATTCCTGTGACTATGTTGATCGAAGTGCCTTTATTTTATTTTTTATTTCTATCATTTCTATTCTGGCCACGTTGTAAGTCCACGAAAACGTTTGTTTCTGCCCTCAAACCCGGTAAAAATTCACCACCTTCCATATCTTCACAGTCAGGTGGGCTATACCTATTGGCAGTATTTCTTCGTGCAACATGCCAACACAACTTTTTCAATATTTTCCAGCTTCATGTTTATCTCTGTGTGAAAAATCCTGTAGCGGGCTGCCAGGATCCCAAATACATTTTCGCTAATTCACCGAAATCTGCAGGATATTAACACGAAACAGCACACTGGTATAGTCACTAAATCCGACTCTGTCTACGCCATTTATGAAAGTTAAAATTATGGCGAAAACGCAGGGGTTTCTTGGAATTGTTTACGATTATGACTATTTTATCTAGACATTGTTTGTGTGACCAGTCTTATCTAGAAAATGCGAGACCCAATTGGTTTCGTGTAAGCCGCAATCTAGAATTATATACTAAAAAAGACACTAATATATATAAAGGACCGACCAGCGTAGAAGTTCAGTTTAGTTGATATAGTGGTCTCGTGATGGAAATAGCGAACAGTAAAGTGTTGACATAAATCGATATTTAAGGTTGTGTGTATATAAATTAAATTTAAGTGAATAGTTAAGTGTATATAAATTAAGTGTTAGTGAATAGTATAGTGAATACATAAATTAGTAAGTAGCCATACCGTGTGTTTGAAGTTTATCCCACCCGTTTACTGTTTAAATAAATAAGAAAAGCATTACAATATATTAAGTTGTTTTTCGTTGAATAGCTTTAAAAAATTCTGTCTACGCGCAAAAGCTTCGTCGCCAACAAACACATATGCAAGCGGGCGTTCCGAAGTCTTGCTTTTAGATGGTGCAGGTATTTTCATTTTATGGTTTGACAGTTTGTCGTAGAAAGGTAAAAGATGTCGTATTAGAGGTAAAAGAGGCAGATGGGTACCTGTTTTATTTAGCTCCGAACTTCAAAAGCATACAAATAAACTAGTCGAACGTAGAAAAAAATGTATTGATGAGAATTATCATTATTTATTTGCTAATACGAAAACGAATACTTTCATCGCCGGCTACAAAATACTAATTAAGTATGCATGCAGCAGTAATGCAACAAATCCTTCTGCACTTACTTCTGCCAGATTGAGAAAGCATTAAGCGACAATATCTCAATTATTTAGTATGTCGGGTGATGAGAGAGCAATTAGCAACGTTTATGGGACATACCAGTGATGTCCATAAACAAGTGTATAGATTACCAGACGATGTATAACAGACCGCAAAGATTTCGAAATTGTTGCTGCTAATGGAAAGAGGACAAGCGGCACAATACAAAGGAAATACTTTGGATTAAATTAATATGACCAATACAATTTTTGGTAAAACACTTTCTCAAAGTTCCCTTTGTTCACCAAACTACAACGCACAGTGGCGTACGTTCTAATATTTACCCATAATTCGAGAAACAAAGAAAATCGATTCAAAGGACCTCTGTCAGTCAGTGAATTGAATTCATCATCAAACTTCATTATCAAACAAGTTCAAAATCAGTCCTTTTCAACAGAAATAGCGGAACTTTCAAAAACTAAAAATTTGTCCAACAAGCAACTAATATCCTTAAAACTATTTCTAGATACTTCCGGCTATCTCCGTGTCGGTTGGAAAACGTCGAAATATCCTTCGATCAAAAGCACCCAATCTTATTACCTTCAAAGAATCATATAACTACCCTTATCCTCAAGCAACAGCATGTGCGTTTAGGCTTTGCTAGGGGACAAAACGTCCTATCAAATGTACTATTGCGCTACTGGCCTCTCAGCGGTTGAAGGCAAATCAAACAAATAATCAGAAATTGTACCTTCCACAAAAAGTTCTGATGTCATCCAACCGCTAGGGGTGGCTAAGGCCAGTGTGCCTGGAGGTGCTCCTTGAGCCATGTGGTCCTTGACATGAACATGTGGAGAAATCATGACTGGCGGAATTGTGCTGCCAGACGCAGAAATTATGGACACTGTAGTGACGTTAGTGTCTTTTCCCCACTTGTAGCTTTGCACACTTGCTTGACGCCTCTTTCAGCCACAATTCTCTGGGATTTCTGTACAGTTGATGATGCTGTTTCATCCAAACTGAACACCCTTGTCCCATCTCCAAACTCTGGGTGTTGTCGATACAGTGTTTCCAAGTTATTGAAGAACACACAAACATTTGATTTGGTGAAAGAAGTAGCACGAGACAAGCTGCAAGCCTCAGGAGTTCGTTGACTGAGTTTGGAGTGTCTTTTCAGAAAACCGTAAAACCAGTCAGTTCCTGCAATTTTCTTCTCATCCCATGATATATGGCATTTTGTTCATAACTGCCATTTCGTATGCAACTCGTCTGCAATCTTCAACTGGAAGGCCATAAAACATTTTAGATCACATAATGAGGTAGTTTTTCAGTTTCTCCTCCTGCTTCAGTGTGAAGACCATCCTAACTGTGTAGTTAGGTGCATATTTCATATTCTCTTCTTCACCATCACCATATTCTTTTCTTTTCTTCACATATCTTGAGAAAGTGACATAAGTAACGTTCTTCAATGTAGCAGCACGTCTTAAACTGTTTCCATTCATGACCATTTCCACTGCTGCCTTCATGTCATCTTCTGAGAAGAGCCCCTTGGTACTCTTGCGCTGTCGATTTCGCACTATTTCTGAAACAAGAAGAAAAAACCATACTCACTGCCCAATGAAAAACACATGGGGCACAATAAACGTTTCATTGTGCCTTAAACTCATCTGTTTCAAGGAACCCCAAACATGCCATTTTGCTTTCCCATACTCTGTACCACAAACGTGAAGCAGTAGAAATGCGAAAGTCGAGCAAAAACTTCAGGAATAGATGGACAATGAAATGCCATAAAAGCCGATTGGATTAAAAAATCACTCTTACCTGGAGGCAAAAATCCGTTGGCGCTAAATTTTTACTTTCACAGCGAAAAACAACACATTACCTCGTCAAGTTTGGTACGCGACTGATGAGCAGGGGACGATTAGCTGACTCTGTTAGGTGTGGCCCGCAGCGCTAACTACCAAAATCCCGTTGCACTGGACAGTTCTGTAAATCCGGTACACGAACTGTTCCACTGTGCCCCGTGTTCCATTGTGCCCCACCCTCCCCTACTTAGGTGCAGTAGTGAACGACAAACTCAAAAGTCCAATCCACTAATCTAGTTCAGTACAAGCGCTAAGAATCACAATATAGACTATAATAACGCTAGTATCCTTAGAGTGGAAAAGAACCTACAAAAATAACCTTTTTGAAATGATTGAAATTATTTACATGATAATTGTATGAATAAAAGAAGTGACATTGATGTCTCAAGTTCCATATACTCCTACATTTCAAAAATTTCGAATCACAATTAATTTGACTCACATTTAGTTTCGCCTGTTCCCTTTTAGTTATATACTTTCTGGAAAAAATAATTTTCTCGATATTATTTTTAGATTTTCAATAAATTTATACTTTCAAAATCTTAATATAGTTTAACCGTTTTTATTGATGACACAAAATTTAAGCCAAAATTTTTTTTACTTAACTTATTCATTCTCCAAAATTTAATGCTTTATACGTTCTTACGTTAAGAATTTTAACCGTTTTACTTTGGTCTTTTAAAGAATTTTTCTACTGTTTTAGTCACCTGAATTTACATAAGATCTTTGTTGATAAAGATGAAGAGTTCATAATCTCCATTTTTTCTCGAAGTATTCCTTTTCGAATATAACCACGTTACGCCCTTGTTCAAGTCTGAAAAAACAATCCTACACTTGTTTACTTCTGGAATATGTTATTAACTACAAAAAAATGCCTAATTCAACACTCTATCTATACATTTAAAATTCTTTAAATTTACTTCGAAGATTCAAGTTGACCTTCTTAGCCCCTAGAAAGGAAATATAATTTTGAAACAGTGATAATGTAGTTTGATAAATTTAAATAGACTGTCTAGTATCCAGATGTATGACGTTAGATATTTCGTATGTTTCAATTGCTGTATTAAATAATCTCACTATTAGTAAGTAACCGATATTGTATATTAATTGTGAATTAATTCATATCATATTTTTTCAGATGTCTTGAAAAAGATACCAAGGGTTTCGAAAGCTTGACTCTAATAAAATAGTCCACACACTCTTCGCATAATTTAATTGCTGGCCCCTGACTGCATCTCCAATATTTTATATTATATACATATACAGGGTGGACCGGATTTAATTGACGTATACAGAGATCTCGTAAACCGCAATAGATACAATATAGATTAAATGGAGAAAAAGTTTGGTATATTTATGGGGAATTAGATGTTTCAAACAAATTGGAAATCTCTCCACTAGTTCCGGAGATATTCGACAAAATCCGAAAATTATCCTTTTCGTTTTTTAAATGTGCCGTTGTTATTATAAAAGATATAAAAAAAAATTATTTTCAACTTTTTTTAATAAACGAGGTTTTCTATAAATTACCATACCAAAAATTTCTATACGAAGTTTCGTATTTACAGTATCACCATCAACTTAATTTTTTTAAATGTGAACCTGGATTTTTTATTGCAATATTTTTTACGTTTTGAATAGATACATACAATGATATAGCATACTTGACTATTCTATCACGTTTCGTCTTAAAAAAATCAACATCTTTTTTTTTAATTCCGCTCTTCTTTACTAAAGTCAAATTAATAATTTTAAATATTAGGCATTAAGGGGATTAGTGGTGGAATTGCTACTTGGTGGAGTGTTAAATTTACTCTGGATTAAAGTCTATCTAAATCAGTGAATTTTCAGTTTTGAAATTCTAATAAGTGCATCATTGTATTCAGTGAACCTCTGTATGCTCCTGTTGCTAAAGGCAAGTAATAAAATCTAAGATTTGAGCTGTTCCATTGACATTTTTTGTGGGAAACCATTTAAATAATTTAATAACAACAGATTTGCTGACCAGTTTTTTACTGAAATACCGAATTTATTCCACCACGGCAAAATTTTTATTTAAAGTTCTTGAATAAATGTGAATATAAATTCGAGAAAGTGTACTACCTAACATCATAGTGCACCATTGTGTGTATTTGAGACTCGTAAGTCTCGATAAATCGCACGGGCCAGGACCGTACTCAGGTACACATGACCCGTGCCAAAAGTTTCAAATATTGAATTGAGTCCACCAAAATCGGGGATTTCTGACTACAGGAATCCCCAAACCACAACGATGGATACCAGAATAGAGAAATCTAACCAACAAACCGAAAGAAACATGTCATATTCTTCAGTACTTAGTAAACAACAGCCAACAAAATTTCCAGAGAAAAATCAAGCTATAATATTTCCTGCGATTGAAGGAACCAAAATCCAAGAATATCTCCTAGCCTTAGGAATACTCGTCAACCCTAAACACATTCTGTTCGCATCTAGAATTTCGAATAATAGAATTTGTATATACCTCGCCAGCCCAGAGTTAGTAACTACTTTTATGAATGACCACGGTGCAATTGGTGTCAACAACCAAATTATACGAGCCAGAAGATTGATAACTCCATCTGAACGTTTGATCTTATCTAACGTGAGCCCAACAATCCCACATTCACATTTAGAGCAAGCCCTACAACAACTTGGCCTCAGCCTATTATCCCCTATATCCTTTTTCAGAGTCAACATGACCAATCCAGATTTTGCACATATAATGAGTTTCAGAAGGCAAGTCTACATTAATCCTCCCGAAAATATTGTCATCCCGGAGTCTATGTTGGTCAACCATGAAAATACCTCCTATCGAATATTCTTATCATTAGATAATCTAACCTGCTTCAAATGCAAGCAAAATGGTCATATATCTTCTCAATGTACAACTGGGACACCTGAACATCTAAATGAACCCCCTGCAATGCCCCCTCCCGAAAATCCAGAAGAACCGCCAGAGTATACTACAACCTCCCTAATTCCAGAAGATTCCCCCCCCCCCACTCCCGACCAAGACAACCTGACTAATGCATCGAATAAGAGGAACCTCTCAGAAATATTAACTCCTACGGAAGATACACCATCTGACCCATTCCGAAAACCATCGTCGAGTATAAGTAAGAAAAGTCGCCCTGAAACCACAAGTTTCGAAGAACACATGCAACCAACTAAAGCATACATTGATTCAGAAAATTTTGTAATCAACTACAATCAACTCAAAGACTTTTTTGAAAATGTATACGGCTCTAACGACCCTCTGAGTGTGGCGAAACAGTACACAACCGATGTGCATGGTCTAATTCATATGCTGAGTAGTGTGTACCCATATTTTAAAGACAGATGTATCAAAAGTAGGTGTACCAAAATTAAGAAAAAATTATCGAAACAGTTGCTAGCAGAAGTATCGCTAACTTCAGATTCTGAAAGCGACGCATCGTCACAAGAAACACATTAATAATATCAACTTTCGAACTATCCATCATTCAATGGAACCTTAATGGGTTCTTCACACATCAAGAAATGCTAAAACTGATTATCTCCGAAAACAAACCCTCGATCATATGTTTACAGGAGACCCATTTTAAACAACACTACTCACAAAATCTGAGGAACTATTTTTGTTTCCATAAAAACAGACCAGATCAAAACATAGCAAGCGGTGGCGTCGCTACTTACATGCACCAAACTTACGGTGCAATCAAAATCCCTATAACAACCCACCTTGAAGCAGTTGCCATTAAAATTTTGGACCCTAAAGAGATAAATATTTGTAATATCTACATTCCACCAAATCGTGACGTGACATACGAGGAGCTGAATGATCTCTTTCAGCAAATACCCAAACCGAGATTATTATTAAGAGACTTCAATTGCCATAACACCCTATGGGGATGCGACTCCACACATACAAGAGGTCGTATATTAGAACATGTTATCGATGATAACAATATGACGTTACTTAACAACGGAGAAAAAACTCGTTTCAACTCGTTTTCAGGAAACTCCAGTGTTATAGATCTCAGCATTAGCGACCTCTCACTCCACACTCAATTCAATTTTACCATCTTTCCCTATCTATATGGCAGTGACCACTTTCCCATCTTACTCACAAGTTCACAGCATGTTGTAGAAGAACCTATTGTGACAAAAAAATGGGAACTAAAAAGAGCTGACTGGAATCTTTTTGCAAATATTATAGAAACCAAGGTTAGTCACTTCCACATGCGAGATAGTATCGATGAATGTGTTGATGATATTACCATAATCATAACGGATGCAGCCCAACTAGCCATAGGAAAGACAAAGCAACTGAACAACCACACTCTCGTTCCTTGGTGGAATCAAGAATGCGACCAGGCAATATAATCCTATGAACACGCTTTCAATAGACTAAAAAGGCACCACACACCAGGAAACCTGATAACTTTTAAGAGTCTGAGGGCATAAGCTCGATGGATCATGAAAAAAAGTAGAAAAGAATCATGGGCAAGATATGTATCATCCATTAGCAGTTCAACACCACTAAGTGCGATCTGGGACAAAGTGAAACATATTAAATGTAATAAAACAGACCATGGAATCTCAGTTGTACCGAAATTTCTCAAATTTTCTCAGACATCTATGAAAAGAATTCTAACAGTCCAAACTACACAACCGAATTTCTGAACTACAAAAATAATGAAGAATCTGAAGGGATTGATGTTTTCCAAGATGAAATGAACCCTTTGAATGTACCTATATCCTATGAAGAATTCCTCGAAGCTCTGGTTTCTTTCAAAAACTCCATCCCAGGACCTGATGATATCCCGTTCATTTTCCTACAAAACATGCCAGATACAGCTAAGCATATTCTCCTGAAAATATTTAATAAGATATGGACAGAAGGGGTCTTTCCTGAGAAGTGGTCAGAGGCAACCATAGTTCCGTTACTAAAACATGGTAAACCAAAGACAGATCCTCAATCATACAGACCAATATCCTTAACTTGTACAATGTGCAAGCTGATGGGAAAAACTGTTAACAATCGACTCACTTGGTTCCTGGAGAAAAACCACCTGCTCACACCAAAACAAAGTGTTTTAGGAAAGGTAAATCAACATCAGACAATCTAAATAACTTAGAATCATATATTCACGAAGGGTATGCTAACAAACAAAACACCATAGCAATCTTCTTCGATATAAGTAAAGCTTATGACATGACCTGGAGATATAACATTCTTAGAAAGCTGAGCTCCTGGGGTATAAATGGCAATCTTCTAAAATTTGCTGAAAACTTCGTGGGAGAAAGATTCTTCAGAGTTAAAGTTATTGGAACACTTTCCGTGAAAAGAGTGCAACAGAATGGTACCCCTCAAGGTTCGGTTTTGAGCGTCACCCTCTTTGTAATTGCGATAAATGAAGCTGTGAAGAATATCAAACAACCTGTAGAAGCTAGCCTTTATGCTGACGATCTTGTGGCATACTCGCGAGGAAAAAATCTTACCACAATCCAAAATAACTTGCAGGAGGCAGTGATTTCGATTGAGAGTTGGCTGAAATGCACTGGTTTCAAAATGTGCCCAGAAAAAACTAAGTGCATGTTTTTTACTAAAAAAAGAGATCTAGCACTGCCTAATCTGAAACTATGTGGCCGGAATATCCAAGTGGTGGAACAGATGCGTTACCTAGGAATGATTTTCGACAGAAAGTTAAACTGGAATGCCCATCTTAACCATCTCAGAACATCATGTCAGAGCGGCATCAATCTACTGAGAATTCTGTCAAACCAAAATTGGGGTTCCGACAGACAAACGCTCTTACTTCTCTATCGAGCTCTAGTAAGATCCAAAATCGATTATGGCTCTATAATATATACCTCAGCAAGTAAATCAGTTCTGAAAATTGTTAACACGGTACACAATACAGCAATACGGCTGGCCCTTGGAGCATACAGGACAACGCCCGCTGAGAGTCTCTACAGTGAAGCTGGGGAGCCATCATTGCAGCTGCGACGACAGCAGCTGAGCTTAGCGTATGCATCTTTAGTCTCTACTGATATTCAGCATCCAGTATATCATAACACCTTTTCAAACCGTTTTCGCAATCTGTATGAAAACCGAAGAAGACTAACATACCCTTTCTATCAGAGGATCAACAAGTTCAGTTCCGAATTGAATGTGACTTTCCCAGTTACCCTTCCCAACAACAACTCAGACACGCCACCTTGGCTTATTGCCTTGCCACCATGCAACCTATACCTCTCCAAATTCAACAAATCTGAAATTATTCCTAGTCTGCTTCACAATTATTTCCTCTCATCAATAAATGAATATTGTGATTATACTCACATCTACACAGACGCTTCCAAGTCAAACCAAGGAGTAGCATCAGCTTTTTTAAGCCCGAATACATCCAGTGGATTCAAACTACCTCCACAATGCAGCATTTATAGTGGTGAATTTTTTGCAATCCTTCAAGCAATCAAATACGCTGCTCATGAAGATATCCACAATACTTTAATTCTTACAGATTCGTTAAGCTCGTTACAAGGTATACAACTCATTTATTCAGATCATCCTCTGACAAGACTCATCAAAGAGTATGTTCACACAATTAGGGAAAAATCCAGACGATTGGTCTTCATATGGGTCCCGTCACATGTTGGGATCTCTGGCAATGAGCGGGTTGATAAAATTGCACGTGAAACCATGAATGAACCAATCTTTCAAAAGCAAGAGGGAGTACCGTATACTGATCTGAAAAAATATATGAAATATGTGGTCTCTAACTACTGGTCATCTGTCTGGGCAGTATCTGGAATGAAACTTAAAGAAATTAAAGATGATATCAAACCATGGAGAAACATCCCTAGCCAAAGAAGACACCAAATAATAATCACCCGTTTGCGCACTGGACATACAAAGTATACCCATGAACACTTGCTGAAAGGAGAAGAAGACAAAATCTGTGATATGTGTCAGGTGCCAATGTCAGTTAAACATTTCATGGTCGAGTGTCCGAGGTTCGCGGAACAACGCCGGACGTATAGTATAAGTGCAGATTTAAAATCAACTCTTGGTGTGTACTGTAATTTTGAAAACACAATCGGATTCCTCTCTGAAATAGGTTTAGTCAACAAAATGTAAATTACTAAGCTCGTTACCATGTTGCTTATTACTGATTCCTATCTTTGATATTATGCTATTCAAATATTATTGTATGTTATAGTGACGTTACCAGCCTAAATGTTATTTCATGTTACTGTTATGTTATGTTGCTAATAACCCTAGTGGTGGATGCAACTATTATTTTCTAAATGAAAAAAAATATTAGGCAATAAATAAGAATTTTGAATGAAAATGAATGCACTAAACATGTGTCCAAAAATCTGTTAAATTTGTTAACGGGAAATGTATGAAAATCGGTTAACACGAACTAGGTGTTACGTGCCGAACTAAATAAAATCGTTTAATAACTTCGTAGTAGTATCTAACTTTTGAAAATTTGAAAATAGTACCGTTTCTTTTTTATCAAATTAATTTACGTAAACGAAATTTCCATAAAATATTTCCTAACGTAAAGCTGAATACACTCTACATTCTTACACGCTTGTTTCTATCTCTAATATTTCTAGATTTACATTCACGATTTTCTTTAAAAATAAAGTTAGCCGTGGATTTCACAACCAAAACTTTTGTTAAACTGCTTATTTATCTGTCAATTGAAATAGGGGTTACTAGGTATTTCCTTTGATTTTCAAGTTTCAAATGATTTAAAAAGTAAATAAATATTATTGCTCGTTACACTGACGAATAAAAGAAAGATATGTACGATGTGTACATAAAATGTCATCGAAATGAATTACATGCAGCTCAGGACTATTTCGAATTATATCCAGAAAGACAGCAGCCATCGTCAATGATATTTTCGCGTATATAAAAGAATGTGAGTGAGTGTAGCAGTGTTAGAAAAAGAGAACCAAAGATCACGTACGAGATACGGTTAACGAAGTTAACGTTCTTGCTCAAATTTACATTAACCCTGAAAATTCGACTAGACGAATAAGAATGTGCAGTAGGTACTTCCATGGTGAAAAGAGTCTTGAAGAAACATAAATACCATGAGTATAAATTTCAGAAAGTGCAGAAACTACACGCTGGAGACTTTGAGAGAGGATTTGTCGTTGATGGAGACGAACATTACTCCGTGATCCATATTTTAACAAAAAGATACTTTGGACTGATGAAAGTACATTTACTAACAGTGGAATATTTAATCCAAGAAACAAGCATTTCTATGCCACTACTAACCTCCATTTAATAAGGGAAGTTAGGCCACAGCTCCGTTTTTCGCAAAATGTATTGTGTAGTCTAATCAATAATCAAATAATTGGACCAATATTTTTGGACGGTGATTCAAGCCAGTTCAGATATTTAGAGCTACTGGAGGAAGTATTCGATGAGATTTCCCTAGGAACAAGACGAAATCTTGATTACTTTATGTAGGATGGCTGTGGTCCCAGACAACATTAGATATTCTATAAATATCCGTGGAATATTCATTTTGGCATATTGGTATATTCTCTAAAAATGCCAAGAATATCTTTATGCTTTTTGGAATATTCCTAGAAAGTGAAAATGGGAATATCCTAAATATTCACAGAATATTCCCAAATGAATATTCTTTTTCGTATTATATATAGGGTAAAGTGCGGATACTTGCCCTAGGCGGATAGACGCCCCGTTGTCAGCCATCTTGTAATAGAATAGTTGCGACGTTTTTCAAATACCGCGTTCCAAGCGTCTTACGTTCCATACCTTAGTCACAAAGTAGCAAGCGGCTGGAGTGCACGTGGGCGTTGCAACAGAACGTTAAATACCGAACTATTTCTAAAATATCCGAATAGTTTTGTGCCGTTAATTTGGATCGTTTGTAAAATCAAGGTAAGTAAAGTTTATTATGGTTTAAAGATCGAAATAGGTTAAATCGTGTATATATTTTGATTTTTTGGTGTAATTAAAGTCATTTTGATTAAACAAACTTGTTAGAGGGCTGGGGCATCTATCCGGACGCAATGGGATAGTTGCCCTGTTGAGTGGTACGGATACTTGCCTTTGGGGGATAGATGCCTCAATTATCAAGAACTGTGTGTGACTTTAGACTCACTTATAATTAATAGCAATAATTGATTAACAATATTTTTTACAGATAATGCCTCGTCGATATACTCGAAAAGTTGGCATTGCTCCTCGAGCAACCTGGTCAGAAGAAGCTCTAAAACAAGCTGTAAGTGAAGTAGAATCTAAAGCAATGAGCATCAATGCAGCCTCCAAACAGTTTGGTGTTCCTTCACGTACATTAAGGCGACGTATGTTAAAAAAGGACTACATTAAACGTGGTCTCGGAAAAATTCCTGCTCTTGGTTACGATGTAGAAAAAAAATTAGTTTTACATATTAAGAAATTGGAAAAAGCGGGCTTTCCATGTACCCGAACTGATGTTAGAAAATTGGCATTTCAGTTAGCACAACAGTTAAATATTAAACATAATTTTAATGTAGGTTCAGAAATGGCTGGAAAACAGTGGCTACAAAGCTTTTTAGAAAGACATGAAACTTTAAGTGTTAGACAAGCAGAAGGAATGTCTCGAGCTCGAGCACTAGGATTTACAAGGGAAGAAATTGAATCGTTTTTTAAACTGTATGAGGAAACTTTAAGTCAACACGATCTTTTTGACAAGCCAGGTCATATTTTTAATATGGACGAGACTGGTGTACAAATGAACAACAAACCCGGAAAAGTAATCGCTACCAAAGGAAGCAAATTGGTCCAACACATAACTTCTGGAGAAAAAGGTGAAACCATTTCGATTGTTACGTGCAATAATGCAGAAGGAGTTTTTCTACCACCTGTGTTAATCCTTAAAGGAGTAAATAAAAAACCGGAATTTTTGGACGGTTTACCACCTGGATCTAATGTATATATGAGTAAAAAATCTGCTTACATAAACTCGGAGCTATTCATGAGGTGGTTGGTAGAACATTTTATTCCTCGCAAACCTCAAGGTAAAGTTGTGTTACTACTTGATGGTCATGGTTCCCACTGCAACGATATTAATATGTTGGAAACAGCAGCTCTACATGACATAATTCTTTTGGGACTTCCCAGTCATACAACACACGGTTTACAACCGTTAGATCGTTCCTTTTTTAAACCTTTTAAAACATTTTATGCAACAGAATTGCGTCAGTGGATTGTTGCAAATAAGGAAAGAAAAATTACGAGATATCAAGCTGGAAGACTAATTGGTGCTGCTTGGATCAGGGCAACTTCTACGGTCAATGCTCTATCAGGTTTCAAGGCATGTGGAATTTTTCCGTACAACCCCAACGCTATACCTGATCATTATTACACGGTAGCAGATGCTTCCCAGTATTCTACGGAGAATGCTGTTACTACTAATATGTCTGAAAATAATTTAACGACACCAACAGAAAACGCAGACACTTTGCCAATCAAGGAAAATTTACTCGTTCCCATGAATTCCCCACCCTCCACATCTACAAGTGAACCGATGTTTGGATCTAATACTGTAGAAAAAGCGTCTTCTACCAGGCAAGCAACTGAAAAAATACCAATTGTTATTGAATGCTCCCCCTCTACATCTAAAAGTAAATCAGTTTTATTAGATATTAGTCCAACTCAACAACTTCTGCAGCTATCTCCAATTCCCATTGTTGCTAAAGTGCCAAGTAAAAGAAAAAGACAAGTAGCACAATTATTAAATTCTCCCACTGTGATTAACGAAAAGAAAAAGAAAATTGAGGAAGCTTTACATAAAAGTAAGGAAAAAGAAAACAAAAAGATCAATAAGACAAATAAAGGTAAAACATCAAAAGGAAAAGAAATAGTTAAACCAACTACCCTTCAAAACGTTACTAATCGAAAAGAAAATTATAAGAAAAAAGAAAAGAAAAAGAAAAATATTGACATTCACTCCTCCTCTTCGGAATCAGAAGAATCCGAACTGTCCCATACTAGTGATGAACTAAATGAACAGTGTCGCGAGTGCCTTGAAATCTATGGTACCACTAAATCTACTGCTGATTGGATTCGATGTATTTCGTGTGAAAAATGGTTGCACGAAAATTGCACTCTTTATGGCGATTTCTGCAACAAATGTGGCCGTGCAGAAAAAATTAAAAATATAAGAAAATAATAGGGGTGGGGTGTAAATTTTTCTTAATACCTATCAATAAGGTGGGTACGATAGTGAAATAGTTTGAGTTTTTTCTTTTTATTGCTTTAATATAAACAAGTTTTTGAAATTAATATTTATTTAATGCCCTATTTCTATTTGGGGCGACTATCCCTCTCTAGCGAGGCAACTACCCCACCTCTGGAGGATAGATGGCCAAAAAAATGGTAAGTAAAATAACTATCCCTCTTGTCGGTGATCCAGTATAGACAAACTAACTTTTGTGGAAAAATAGCTAAATATATACACTAAACCGTAGTATAATTTACTTTCAGAAAATAAGACAAATTTTCCATTTATTAATTTTTTTCAAAAAGGTGGGCAAGTATCCGTACTTTACCCTAAGCTAGGATTATTCTGAGAATATTCAGATAAGCATTATCTAAGAATGTTCTTTAATGAATGTTTCCAGAATATTCAATATATACTATAAATATTTGTGGTAAATTCATTTGCAATTTTGTAGAATTATTTCAAATTGTATATTCCGGGGATATTCTTTGTATATTCAGAATATTGCAGGAATATCCTCAGACTGTTCAGAACCATACATTTAATTGGGGGAGATGGGTGGGTTAGTACATAGGATGCATGTAAATGTGAATAAAGCGACACAGGCAAAAATACGATTTAGAACATGAGGCCAATAACATTAGTGCTTAATTCTGGTTACGCCTAAGAAAAAAATATATTTTAACTACCTAAGCATAATAAAACTAAGATTCAATATTAAATTGTCCAAATTTTTATTAGACAAACATAAACTTTATACCTCTCTATAAACTTTTGAAATTTATAAATATTTAACTATAATATCGAGTATTCGACAAAATTTTCGCTCAAGTTGGGTTTGGATTTTAAAGGCCAGTGAGATCAATTATCTACCTGTTTCTAACTGTTAGTTCCGCCCACTAATTTGCCATTAGAGTTTAAGTTATCATAGAAATATGTTTATGACACCAAATTTCATCCACAGCCAACTTGAGTGTGGACATTTTGTCGAACACTGCGATCCTTTAGAATTCGTTTCACCCAAATGGGTGAAATTGTCCTAATAATATATTACTGATGTGTAACTGAAAAATGTCGTTTCTGTTGACATATTTTTCAATCAGTCAGATATATCAATTTTACCCGACAGTTTTAACTTTTCGGGTAATGTGGTGTGAAAAGCTGACAGTGTGTGAAGCATATAAACTTGCGTTTTATCAGTTTTAAGTCAAAACGGCAGCATTTCTCAAAATATATAAAGCAAGAATCTACTTGTTGAACATCAGTTTCGTAAAATAAAATATTTATAGATACATTCTCTTGTGAGGAATGAAAAATAAAGAAAAAACTAAATTGACCAAATACTTGTTTCTATCAAAAAATATAGGGTTAATATTTGAAAATTTATAAATATTTATAGGGCTCACACACTGCGAGCTTTTAGCATTCGCTTTACCCAAATGGATAAAACTGTCAGGTTAAGGCTACATAACTGAAGTATAACTGAAAACCATCCTTATTGTTGACATTTTTCAATCAGATATATTAATTTTACCCATTCGGTTAAGGCGGTGTTAAAAGCTGGCAGCGTGTGGATTCATAAACTTGCGTTATATCGTCACTGTCTCTAGAATGTATTGCGACGGCCTGAGATGAATGTGCCCGTTGCTGTAATGGTGTGATATCTGCAATTATAAAAGTAATTGTAGTAATCATTTGTAGAAATTTTACAAATATAAGTATGAAAAATATCATATTTTCTTAAATTTGTCACTATGCAGAATACATTACATTGGCACTGGTATTATGTACTGTCGCTTAAATACAAAGCATATGGTAATTAATTATTGTATGTTCTTCTCATTTAAGTTTTTATCAGCTTCAAGTTCTTCAGATAATTTCCTTGTTTAAATGAATGTTGATTTAGTTTTATCAACAGATATAAATGTTTCATTTTTTTTGTTTCCATTATCTCAACACCAGGATATTACCTTATATGAATTCCAAGAAGGTATTAATCCCGTCAAAAAGTATTAATTAATTATGTGGCCAAATAAAAAAAATATCAATAACAGCGGATTATAATGTCTACTTAAATTAAATATTTACCAGTTTGAATAACTATTTTTGTTCGAGAATCATTCAATAAAATGTGATCTTTGTGTTCTAACACACAGCTAGCTGAAACAAATGCTTGGGATATCCTCCTTTGGAAACAAATTTTCCCTGGAAGTGAAGTTCACACAACCTATAATTCTTTTGTAAATCATCTGTAGTCTTTCCAAACAAAGCTGCACAGTTATAATATTCCAACCATAAGTGTGCCCTAAAAAGTAAATAAATGTAGGTATATTTTCACATATCTATAAAATAAATCTACTACCAATTTAAATTGAATATTATTCAACATATTTTTTGCTGAACAGGGCTCGTCAGCAGAAAGCTTATTGTAGTACATATTATTATTACATGTTATTAAAGGCAGAGGGACAGATCAACCAAAAACGTAGAGTTACACAACTAACAATGCATAGGTACATGTAAAGTAAAATGTAAAATAATAAAAAAGTAAGAAATACCTATAATATATTGCATATAGAAACAATTACTCTTACCTCACAGGGTCTTTGAGAAATCCAAACATAATTATTCCTTCTCATGTTCTTGAGTGACATCCACGAATTGCACAAGTTATTCATCCCATAGGTACCGAGGAAGATAACGTTTATGCCATCTGCCATGAAAAAACACAAACAATGTGATGTAAACACTATTTAGTAGTATTAGTAGTTTTGTATAATCAGCGTTTTCAAATGTTCATTTTTTAAAACTGATATCAAATGTTTGTGATGTCGTCATCAAAAGTATCTTTCTGTATTCATAGATGTTCCAATATGCTGTATAAAAATACCACGCAGTTAAAATTTTATAGTTTCCCCGAAAGTCCATTGAACACTGAGTGGATAACCTTAAAACGTCAAAAATGGATAAATGCAGTAAAAACCCATATGTAATTAAAATGTTCTGATTAAAACATTTTATTAACTATTATTTTGTGTATAATCAGTATGATACTACAATTGGCAGTTATCAGAAAAGTTCTAAATGTTTTTTCACATAAATAAAAGATTATTATCGAGAGAATAGAATGTTGTTTTCTGTACGATTTCATTGATTATATAAAATAAAAAACTAGTTATACCTATGTGCTTGCTGACTTTAATATTATATAATAAGTTCAAATAATTAAATACTATTAAGGGGAAGAAAGTAAACATTTGTATAAAACGAATCACTTCAAGTTTTTTAATTACATTTCAGAAAACATCGGGAGGATTGGGAACCAAATATAAATACTAGAATTTGCAGTGCCCATTTTCTCAATAATCAAAAATCAGATAGTACCCTACACCCATTTTACATACCAACAATTTTTCCTGACAAAGAAAATGAAAAGATCTATTAATTTTTTGCATTTTGTAGGTTGTTTATTATACTGTTTACATCACAATGTTTTTCTTATTTAACACCAGGGCGCTCTACTTTCGACAGAAGTGCTGCCTCTATAGTTCGGTCTGGATCCCTATCACAAATACCATAAGTTCTCACTAAGAGTTCCACTAGTCACGATATTGTTGAAAACAAAATCAAAATAAACTTTAATAAAAGCGCATGCTTGTTTAACAACGAAGAATATTTTTTGGTTAACGTGAAATATGACATTGACATATAACTTATTTGAAACATGGCGTCTATCACACGTCATTCAGAAAATGAACTGTCTATAAGTCTATAGTATGTACAAAAAGTACGAGGAGTAATAAACCCCAATTAAGTATGCAAAACCTTTACAGGGAGCACCATGAAAATTTTGATAAATCTCTTACTTCAAATTACATTTCTTCCGTAAATCTAAAAACCAGGTAGATCGACTCCGTATTTGTTTCAGTTGTAGCAAAGTTTAGGGTTTATTCATTGTTAAAGGATTAGCAGATAAGCAATAACGCAATGCAGTGGTGTGTATTTTGGGAAAAAAATACGTTTTAAATTATAATATAATAAAAAATGAAAAGAAATAATTATTGGAATACATTTATTACTTACATTTTATTCTATATCCGACTCGGAAGAGGAAGAATCGTTGTTGACATTAATAATAATAGGGTCGATTAAATCATCACAAATATTGTCAATTTTCCACATATTTGCCTCTACTTTGATAACATGCTCGATACAGTTTGTCCAATTTTCCTTACTCACATGACTTACAGCACTCTCAAACAATTTCACAACATCGTTTATTTTAAAAGTAGTATTTTTTTTCCCAACTTCCCCCTTTACCTGAGCCCATATTAATTCTATGGGATTAAGTTCACAATGATAAGGGGGAAGTCGAAGAACTGATATACCACGAGAAGAAGCCATTTCTTCTACAATGTAGGTTTTGTATTTATTCTTGTTCATTTTTGCAATTCTGTAAAGTTCTTTCCTTAGTGGATCTTTTGGAAACTTAATATTTTTCGAAATAAGCCACTCCAAAAGCTCTGCTTTACGCCAACGACTTGTGGGCAATGCTTCTCGTAACCGTGAATGGTAACTTGCGTTGTCCATAACAATAACAGCCCCTTTTGGAATCAGATCCAACATTTGAACAAACCATTCCTCGAAGACATCCCCATTCATATCTTCGTGATAGTCCCCCGTGCGTTTTGAAATAAAAGTTAATAATCCACCATCAACAAAACCTTCAGAACTTCCAACATGGACAATGATAAGTCTTTTTCCTTTTCCAGATGATGGCTGCAAACCTAACGACAAACCTTCCACGAATGCCTGCCTTCCGCTTTTAATGTTTTCATCTTGCCAAGATTTGGAAACTGTATATCCAGCATTTATCCATGTTTCGTCTAAGTAGAAGATTTTCAAATTTTGTTCTCTGGCATGTCGAATGCTTCTTAAATAGTCTCTTCTCCAAAAAACTATTTCCGGTTTATCTATCAAGAGAGATTTTCTATTATGTTTTGTATATCTGAAACCCACATCTTTCAAAAGTTTGCATAATGTCATTCTGGAGAATTTTGGATAGTCCGTATCTTCTTGCACTGATGTCATAATTTTGTCAAGTGTTGGAATTTCCTTTCGTAAGTAAAATCCATGGACTTTACGCCTTAGTCTTTGTTTTAATGACTCATCGATCTCAATTGGTTTTCGGCCTGAAGGAGTTTTAGGGGGTTGAAGAGTTCCATTCTTGCTTTCTTTTAGTAATCTATAAATTGTTGATTTAGCAACACACAACATAGCAGCCGTTAATTCCACAATATCATCAACACTTGCACTTGGATCCTTGTTTTTCAATGATATATAACAATTCAATATCAGAGTTTTTTCATTTAAAGATAATGGACCTGTTTTTGGTCGTTTAGATGGTCCTTGGCTTATCGACATTGTTTGGTACTTGCACAATTAACATTCAACAAATGTTTTAAATATATTCCAACTGTTTACAATATTATGACAACCATACAACTTTACTCAAAGAACTAATACTAAGTACTGATTTAATGTACCTACTTTCTTTTAAAATAATATTCCCGATAATGTTTCTAAGAAAACTGGGTTGTTTGGAAAATCCCTCTCAATATTCGAATAATCTGTAAATAGGTGTAATCGTATTAAGCCGATTACAGTAGGCCACTTGCCATTTAAAATTTCTGAGAAAAATTCCCCAAACACTACATATAGGAGTAATACAAATAAAAAATATTATGAATAAACGGGCATTACCGAACTCTGCCACAAAATAAAATTTTACCTGACTTGTATCAATTTGAGGATTACTGAAATGTTCGAACTGTGCCGCAACCATTTAGTTCAATCCTATTAGAGTCATTAGGGTTTATAATAGATAAAATCGGAGGCCCATAGAATTATGTATATTTATGAAAGGTTTCAAAGATTTCTTGAATTAAATATTTTGAAGAAATCTTGATTGTTTTGATCGATATTTAGGGGATTAGGGGAAGGATGTTGATGCACTTACACTATTGCCTAAAAATCAGGAAGAAGTATTTAATAGTGTTCGTGAATTACAATTACGAACGAACCGAGAAGAGGAATTTCTATTAACAGCAGACCAGGTATTTAAAATTATTGTATTCTCCTGTTTTTCCAACCTTAATTTTTTATGTAATTCGGATTGTATTTTGATGGATGGGACTTTTAAATACTGTTCAACTTTTTTTTACCAAATGTTTACCATTCATGGTTTTAAAAACTGCTATTACGTACCTCTTGTTTTTTGTTTGCTGTCGGACAAATCAAGTCAAACATATTCAAATTTGTTTTTAATTTTAAGACAAAAATGTAAAGAAGTAGGCTTAAATTTTCAACCTAAAGAAGTCGTAGTAGATTTTGAACTAAGCACTCATAACGCTATATATGAATGTTTTGGCAGAGATCAAATTCTTTTTGGTTGTAAATTTCATCTCTGTCAAGCTTGGTTTCGTAAGATTCAGGAGTTTCATTTGGTACAAGAGTACAGACGGAAAGGTTCTGTAATTGGCGAATACTTAAAAGTACATTTCGGTATTATGTATCTTAGTCCTGAGGAAGTTGTAGAATTTTTTTATAATGAACTACATTTTTTGCTTCCGAATGACCTCTACCTCTATCACTTTTTTTTATTAAAATTAGTACATCCCGTTACCTCTGACCTAAATCGTATATTCTTTAGCATAGCTGCAACTCATTCGTTTAATACAAAATGTACCTTACGGTATACCCTCTTAAAATATATTTTGGTACGTCTATGAAATCTACTTAAATGAATGATTTATTACTCCTCGTACTTTTTGTACATACTATAAGTTTCGACAGTTTGTGTTGGTGTATTCTGTGCTAAACGTTAAAATGGTGGATATTTTATTTTTAATATATTTAAGCTATGGGTGGATGTCAATTCACTCCAGTTCATAGGTTGATATTAGATAAAACGGAAGAGAAACGAACCTATTGACACTTGACTTTGAGCATGCCAGGCTCAAGCCCATTACAGACACATGGTATAAGAAATTAACCAATGAACGTGTGTACAGAGAACGCCAGTTGCATTTTAATTGGCTGGCGGCATTTTGTTGGCGCGATTGGGTACCTGTCTTGATTTGGCTTTATGCTGAATGTTATAATTATGATTTATATCTTTGTTCCTTTTTTATCACACGACGATATGACGAATAACATTCTTGGTTACATAACAAAGCCAATCTACTCACTGTCAAATACTTCATCTCAAAAATCTCAACAAACTTTTATAACTACTGTCTGCCAAAGGATCTTCGTAAGAACCTCATAGACGCAAATCGCGCAGGAGACATCCGCGACAGTGGGTGCAGGCTTCTGCATGGCTCGCTAATTACATAACAAGGTTGTTGAACTCCAAACCTATATCATACATAATGTGTAATTAATTCAATAAAAACAATAAAAACAAGCAAAGTCAACATCAGACATGTTGCCATCTCGAAAACTAAACCCCATATCACTTTCGAAACCCTGTTTTTTAGCTACTTTTCAGGGATAACCTAGCCGAAATATTCTAGGAGCCAAAAACATTCCAAGGGGCAGAGTTGTTGTAGATAGTTTAAACTTATGGATTATGCTATGTAGCAAGGAGCCATGAAACACAGAAGACGTACACAACAAGATAAAAAATGACGTTATCCATTATATGATGTATTTGTTTACCATTATATAATGTATTTTCTATCTAGTTATGGAATGTGAATTTACCTGTATAAGCGAAATTGTTATGTTTTATTGTTTTATTTCAGCGAGGTCGTTATGCTGCTGTTTCAGCAATACGAACTTTCGTTATTGTTAATCACAATTAAATCAGAGAGAATGACTTTATATTTCATAGTGAAAACATCTAAATATTGTAAATTAGTTTAAAATAAAAGTTTTTAAAAATATTAATTGTGATTTCAAACTTATAAAGTGGCGCAGTCAGTAGGGTACTGAAAGGGATTTTATAGTCAATAACCCTTTGGTATCAACCATTAGTTCAGTGAAAAGAAGAATCTACGCAGTAAGAAGAAAGAAAAACGTAAATTTTTAGAAGAAAAGAAGAAATGAAGCTAACCATATTACTGTAAGTTGCTCATTCCTTTAATTTTATGTCATTCTACTCACCTATTGCATTATCTATCGACGAAAATTGCCTTAGTGTGAATAGTTTTAATATTAGTGATTTTGAAGACGATATATCTCTTGATTTGATAGAGGAATTTGGTAATTTATCTATTGAAGATTAAATTAATAATTCTTTTAATTTAAATAGTAATATAAATAATTTAACAATGTCAATCCCAAAATTTGATACTACACTTTTAGATATTGTCCCGAGATTTAACGGAAATCCTTTGGAACTATCTTCTTTTATTGATATTAGTAATATATTAATAAATACTTATTGGGATACTACTAACACAAATTGCGTTCAAAATATAAGTCTTATATATGGAATTTACTCAAAATTAGTAGGCGATGCTAAAGAAGTGTATAGTGTTTGTATAGATAAAAGTTGGAAATCTGTTAAAGAAGCTTTAATTGCACATTTTGGTGATCAACGCGATGAAAATGGTTTACTTTTTGATTTAGACCAGTTAAGACAATGTAACACTTAAAATCCTTTACATTTTTATACTAGAGTTATGTCAAATTTAAGTTCATTACATAATTATGTCGATCTTCACGAGACTGGAGACGCTATTAGAATAAAAAAGACTTTCTATGATACTCATGCTCTTAAAATATTTTTGTGCGGTTTAAAAGAACCATTAGGTTCAACTATTCGTGCTATGAAACCCAAATCGATAGCAGAAGCTAGACAACAAATAGTTTCAGAAAATAATATAAGATATTTACAGAGGCATAAATGTAACTATTCAAGAACTAAAAAATAAATATTTTTGGCCCAAATTAAATGAAGATGTTAAAAATTTTATAAATAATTGTAACATATGTCAACAAGCAAAATATGAAAGACACCCACCTTTAATTAAATTACAATTAACTACCACACCTACTAAACCATTCGAAACTGTGCATATAGATGTTTTTAAGTTTGAAAATACTATGGCATTAACAATTTGCGACAGCTTCTCTAAATTTGCTCAAGCTTACATCATCCCATCACTTTCAGCTCTTCATGTGTATCAATCCTTATTAAAATTTATCTCCCGCTTTAAAATACCCGAAAATATGATTCCAGATAATGGAACTGAATTTAGTCAGAACCTAATCAAAGAATTTGCCAAGTTGTACAAAATAAATTGGCACTATACTCTTCCTTTCAACCCTAATAGCAATGCAATTGCCGAGAGATTTCACTCAACTCTCTTAGAACATATGCGAACTCTTTCGATAACCAAACCAAAGCTCACTCCATTCGAAAAACTTAGTTATTCAGTTATAGGGTATAATAATTCCATACACACCGCGACAAAACAAAAGCCAATAGACCTTCTTTTTGGACATTTAGAACTTAAAGACCCTTTCGATATAGATTCTGACGTACAACTTATTAATCACCAACTTAACGAACACAAAGAAACAATGAAAACAGTATATGACAAATTACATAAAAGTTTACAGGAAAACAAATCATAGACTATAGAAAAACGAAACGAGAAACGCTCTGATGCTCCTATCATCGAGCCCGGTACTATTTGTTACAAAAAACAAACAGACAGACAAGCAAAAACAAAACCCCCTTACAAACCTGAACATATTCTCAAATCAGAAGGACTTACTGTTACAACTCCCCAAAATACTTACCACAAACTTTTGTTTAAACCTCCTAGAAAACTGACTAACGTTATTTTACAGGATGACGATACTCCCACTGACAATGAACCAGAAAGTTCAAGTTCTCAATCTTAAAGACAATCCCGGTATTCTACCCTTCAAATTAGGAAATGCTAAAGTTAAAATTGCAACCCACACCTTTCTCCATTATATTCCCGAAAAACCTATCCAAGACCAAATAAATTCTCTAACCCTTACATATAAACAATTAAGAAACGTAATTGACAATTCAACAGCTCCTAATAGACTTGCACTTTTTACAATATACAAACACTTACGTCTAGAAGTTGAAAATATAAATCAAAAAATGTTTTCAATTTTTCCTAATAATTTATCTAAAAGAGCATTATTTAATCCTCTAGGATCTCTTGTAAAATTTATTTCAGGTAACTTAGACGAACAAGATGCTATAGAAATTCACAATAGTATTTCTCAATTAGAAAATAGTCAAAACAATATCATAAGTAAACTGAATAATCACGTATCACTTAATCAGAAATCAATGAATGCTATAAATGATACATTGTCAACAATAAACAGAAACCAAATGTCAATTGCTAATAAAATAAAAGAAATACAAATAATATTAAACGAAACTAGAAGTAACCCTAATCAATACTTAGAAATAAGAGATATTTTAGATCAGATTAAATTTAGTTTAGACTTAGTTTTAAGCTTTTTAGCAGATATAGAAAATTCCATAAGTTTCCCCATTTTAAATACAGTACATCCTAGTTTAATCTCTTCGGATAATTTCAGAGAAATCATAAGAGATTTACATACATTTCACAATAAGGATCAAATATTATTTTCTGCAGACGACTACTTAAATTTTTATAAGGTAGTGAGAACAAAAGTAGCTTATTCACATAATAGGTTAATTTTCTATATAGATTTTCCTCTGGTTCACCCAGACTCCTTTGATCATTATCATCTATATTCCGTTCCAAATATAAACCAAACAATTATTATTCCTCAATTACCTTTCCTTATATTGAGCAAAAATTTATACCAATACCAAGAAGAAGAATGTACAAATCTTCAGTCAATTTTCCTGTGCGACCAAAATCGAATTCAACCAATAGAAAAGTCAGATTGTGTTACATCTCTGCTCTCATTCAGCGACACTCATAATTGCAAACAAGTTCCTGTCCAGACAATGTTCCAAATTGTTGAAGAAATCAGCAACAGCCATTACATCGGTATTCTTCCAGAACCAATGAAGATCCAATTAAATTGCAAAGAAAGTGACATTTCGATTCTACATGGCACTTATCTTTTTATCGTTCCACCCAGCTGTCAAATTAAAACTTCATCTGTATCATACTCCAATGAAAAAAGTACCATTACAGGACACGTTCTGATGCTGGAAGAAATTGTTCAAGCCTCTTTTCCAATAATGAACGTACAAAAGTTGAAGATAGAAAAAACACATTTAGACAAACTTCATCAAATGGTCCTTCAAGAAAAAGATGAAGTCCCGTTAGAAGAAATTCGACTTCACCAAAACATTTCCAAATATGGACTTAGTAGTATCATGATATTAATATTATTATTTTGTAGTTTATACACGTTTAAGAAGAGAGATCTCATACTGAATCTTTGCACAAGAAAGAAGACCACCAGGAGTCCCGACATCACTCAAGTAGCTCCACCGCCCTTACGCCCTTGAGTTCCATTTGAGGAGGGAGGAGTTATGGAATGTGAATTTACCTGTATGAGCGAAATTGTTATGTTTTATTGTTTTATTTCAGCGAGGTCGTTATGCTGCTGTTTCAGCAATACGAACTTTCGTTATTGTTAATCACAATTAAATGAGAGAGAATGACTTTATATTTCATAGTGAAAACATCTAAATATTGTAAATTAGTTTAAAATAAAAGTTTTTAAAAATATTAATCGTGATTTCAAACTTATAAAGATCTTGTTGTAAACAGGGTGTCATAAACATACAATAAAGACATTTTTAAATAAATAAACGAATAACATTATATCCACACCGTATCAACCGTTTATGTAGTGTTCATATGGAGCATATTTTTATATCTTTTTCTTATCTTATAATCTCTATCTGAACTTCAATACATGGTTAAATTTATTATTTGATATATTATATTTATTATTCGTATGAACCTACACCTATGTAGGGTTGAATATCCGGATAAATGTTTGAACTATAAATTTCGTCCCATGTGAAAAATAATGTTAATTTTCTTTAATCATAAGTAAATATGCTTAAACGAATATGCTAGGATTATTCAGTTTGGTAATATTCTAAATTGAATATTTGAGGAATATTCAATTTGATGATATTCATCAGGCTTTTTCTGTGAATATTCACTAAGGAATATTAATAGTATATTCAAAAATAATATTAATATTATAAGAATATTCTTAGTTGATCCGGAATATTCTCATACTTTTTGGTGTATTTAAAGATTATTCTATGAATATCCCATGTTGTCTGGGATGCGCATAATGCGAGAAGAGTTGTCCAGTATTTAAATGAATATTTTGGAGGTAATTGGATTGGTACCAACGGGTCAACAAGATGGCCTCCTCGATCCCCATGTCTCAGCCCCATAGATTATTTTGCTTGGGGCATTATAAAAAACGAAGTTTACAGCAAAAATATGCCAATTAAAATACTAGAACTGCGTCAGCGACTAGTAGATGCATATCGAAAGATTACTCCCGAAATGGTTGATGCAGCTACATCTCATATGTCAAGGAGAATCGAGCTATGTATTGCACAGAATAGACGTCATTTTGAACAAGTTTTATAACTTATTTTTGATTGAAGTTTTCAATTTCTGTTTAACTTATTATTACCTTAGAGTGTCATTTGTAAATACATCATTATTTATTCATTGTCATTAAGTTTCGAAATAAATTGTTGAATTTACTCATTTTCTTTCAAAATTCTTATTTAATGCCCAATATTTAAAATTATTAATTTGACTTTAGTAAAGAGGAGCGTACTTAAAAACGATGTGTATTTTTGAAAAATATTGCAATTAAAAATCCAGGTCGGTATTTAAAAAAATGAAGTTGATGGTGATCCTGTAAATACGAAACGTCGTATAGAAATTTTTGGTATGGTAATTCGTAGAAAACCTAGTTTATTGAAAAAAGTTGAGAATAATTTTTTTGATATCTTTTATAATAACAACGGCACATTTAAAAAACGAGAAGGACCATTTCCGGATTTTGTCGAATATCTCCGGAATTAGTCGAGATATTTCAAACTCTTTTGAAACATCTAATTCGCCATAAATATACCAAACTTTTTCTCCATTTAATGGATATTGTATCTATTGCGGTTCACTAGAACTCTGTATAAGTTATTTAAATCCGGTCCACCCTGTATACTATATTAGACCGTCACAGATTTTGTAAGTAAACGAACATTCATCGATTGTAAGTACAACTAGTATTTGTGAAGTATATGTTGATTAACCTTTAAAAAGAGGAGCAAAACAAACCTATTTTACCTTAAGGTTCATATTGGTATGCTTTTGGCATAAGGTGCTTGTCATGTTAGCGACTGTATTTCCAACTTATAACCATCTTTAAAGTTGATACTCATTTTATTAAATGAAAATAAATCTTCGATAAGTTTTTTGTATCTGACTTGGCATTGATAGACTGTTTGTTTTCTGGATATGGTAGAACATTCTTTTTTTTATTGCTTTCGGTTTAGTAGTATTTTTGTGTTGTCATAGTCGAAGGTATGTTTGTGTTCAGAAACGTAATTCGTCTTGTTTTTTTTATCGTATTTGTGGCCATCTAGGCGGTTTTTTAAATATTGACTGGTCTAATATAGACACCTTCACAATTTTTACACGGAATCTCGTAGATAACGTCGCTTTTTTTGTCTTTAGGAATTTTTGATTTTAGTTCACTTAAATTAGATTTCAAAAGATTATGTCCTCTTTGCGTTATTGTTATGTTATGTTCTTTAAAAGTGCTACCGATTTTTCAGAGATATATTTTGAGAACTATTTCTAGATTGAGTTTGATTGTGAAAAAGATGGATACGGTTTTTAAAACTTCTGTCAATTAGTTTATCTGGGTAATCATTTAATTGGAGAGCTTCTTTAGCTTCTTTTACGGCGTTTTCCATTATATCAAGAATAACTAATTATTTAAAAGCGATTTTACCAAAACAGACTTTAGACCAACTAATATCAAGAGAAGCTTCAAAAATTTAAGCAGTCTTTCAGAAGATTAGACAGAAAAATATTCAAAAAATTGATCTCCTAAGTAAAAACAACAAAAAACCAACAAAAGATACATCTAGTTGGATAGAAAACCTGACTGATACTATAATTCCGGACTATGTTGCAAAAATTCTTAGGCCAAATTTCGCTTTACCGCTTTAAAAATCATTACTAATGTTGAAGTCGCACTAACAAGCATTTCCTCAGATCTTAAAGATAATCTACGATCTAAATGCTGTGAGGTAATGACAAAGCATAAAAACAAATTTGATACAAATAAAATAAGCAATAAACAACAAAAAAAATTAAGTATTAAAGCTAAAAGAACTAAATCATTCCTAAGAGCAAATAATCATTTAAAAACTCTTAAGTCCGATAAGTCAAGTATAACAGTGAGTAACTACTCCAGTTTACACACAAAGTTCATTCACATTGTCCCAAAATAGTCTCTTAACAACTCCAGTCCCTTCACATGTCAACTACCTAATTTTCGTTATTCCCGGTACCCTCACTTATAAGTTTGTTTAACTTTTTAATTTCTATCACTTCTTCTCACCAACACTTCTTATCATAAAATATTTACTTTCCTAATCCTCAATTTCACAATCTTAAGCAAACTTAAAACAGTTTCGGGGCAAGAAAAACTCTTAACGTCATTTTCCAAAAATGTTTATATCCCTCCTACGTGACAGTTCCTAACCTTCTGACATTACATATTATAGAATTCTCAACTTAATGTCACCATGTATATTTTTGGTTATTGAACTGTCACAATAGAAATCATCATGATTATTTACTGAAGCAGTCTTGTTTACAATAAATACATGGGGTAGATTGTAGTCAACTGAATTTTTCTTTAGCGATGGCTTTGCTATTGGGCTCTTTTTAAAGTGAACATACAATACTGTACACTTAGAGTTAAAATAATTACAAATAGTACTGAAATATAGGCCAGAAAGACAGTAGTGAAAATATCCATTTTACTAAAAATGAGTTACAACTATAACAAGAAATATTAGACCGAAGGAATGTAGATTATTATTATTTAAATCGATTAATTACATATTACATTATAAAATCAATTTTTCTCCTGTTACTTTGTTCCCTATTATATTTATTATACGAGGAAGCACATTTTGGATCTCCCTTCTTAGGACCCAGTTTTTTGTTAATTTTAAAACCAATAGTTTAAAATCCGAATATCAGCAGCCCTATTAATTTTGTCACAACGTCAATTTATTCAACCAACTAGATTCAAGGCGCTTATTATACTTGATGGATGGTTCATATCATGTTAATATATATATATATATATATATATATATATATATATATAAGAAGATGTAGGAATATCGCGTGATATGTTAACAACAACAACAAAGAGAATCATGGGTAATTCACGCAAAGAAAAGGGCTACTGAACACAAAATAACGGATTTCAGCAGGGAAACCAAAATGTCCTGAAAACTCGGGATCTTCCAATTGAAGACACAAATGAGCGTTTGGTTTCCCTGCTGAAATCCGTTATTTTGTGTTTTCCCATGTTTCGATTAACATCTTTGCTCCCAAATTTCACATCATTATTTGGTTATGCCATGCTGATGAGGCAAAATGAGCCAGAAACATGCATGTCCACGGTTACCACTCTATTTCAGTAGCCCTTTTCTTTGCGTGAATTACCCATGATTCTCTTTGTTGTTGTTGTTAACATATCACGCGATATTCCTACATCTTCTTTGTTATTTACTATGGGTCGGAAGGTTCATGGCGGGGGGGCTATATGCGCCTCCGTGTCGATGTTGGTTAATGTCCTGAAAACTCGGGATCTTCCAATTGAAGACACAAATGAGCGTTTGGTTTCCCTGCTGAAATCCGTTATTTTGTGTTTCCCCATGTTTCGATTAACATCTTTGCTCCCAAATTTCACATCATTATTTGGTTATGCCGTGCTGATGAGGCAAAATGAGCCAGAAACATGCATGTCCACGGTTACCACTCTATTTCAGTAGCCCTTTTCTTTGCGTGAATTACCCATGATTCTCTTTGTTGTTGTTGTTAACATATCACGCGATATTCCTACATCTTCTTTGTTATTTACTATGGGTCGGAAGGTTCATGGCGGGGGGGCTATATGCGCCTCCGTGTCGATGTTGGTTGATGTCCTGAAAACTCGGGATCTTCCAATTGAAGACACAAATGAGCGTTTGGTTTCCCTGCTGGAATCCGTTATTTTGTGTTTTCCCATGTTTCGATTAACATCTTTGCTCCCAAATTTCACATCATTATTTGGTTATGCCGTGCTGATGAGGCAAAATGAGCCAGAAACATGCATGTCCACGGTTACCACTCTATTTCAGTAGCCCTTTTCTTTGCGTGAATTACCCATGATTCTCTTTGTTGTTGTTGTTAACATATCACGCGATATTCCTACATCTTCTTTGTTATTTACTATGGGTCGGAAGGTTCATGGCGGGGGGGCTATATGCGCCTCCGTGTCGATGTTGGTTGATGTCCTGAAAACTCGGGATCTTCCAATTGAAGACACAAATGAGCGTTTGGTTTCCCTGCTGAAATCCGTTATTTTGTGTTTTCCCATGTTTCGATTAACATCTTTGCTCCCAAATTTCACATCATTATTTGGTTATGCCGTGCTGATGAGGCAAAATGAGCCAGAAACATGCATGTCCACGGTTACCACTCTATTTCAGTAGCCCTTTTCTTTGCGTGAATTACCCATGATTCTCTTTGTTGTTGTTATATATATATATATATATATATGTATATATATTTATATATATATATATATATATATATATATATATATATATATATATATATTATATATCTATATCAATATTTTATAGTTTTAATAGTTATATTTTAACGGATATATGAAAATAACAATATAAAATATTATTCATCGACGTTTCCACAATTTGTGATTGTAGCGACACTATTGCACACACACCTTTAGCAGCGTATGTAACCGAATTTACTTTTGACAGTAGTTGTCAAAAAATGCTCGGCTAAGATAAATATTAATTTCTTTACATTGAAAGATAAATTAATTCACAATTGACTTAATCACTCTTGTCTCAGGGTGGGATCAAAAAAATTTAAATAATAATAATTCAAATTTTATAATTTTCAAGTATTATCCAAATCAAATATTACTCTATATTCAGAATCTCGAGTAACTGTTTATTCAATATAATAAAAGGCACTCGAATTATCTTATGACATTTACAATTTTACTGTTACTGGAAATTAAGCAAATGTCACTGATTAGATCAAAATTTCTATAACATGCAAAATGTTAAATATGATGAAAATAGATACTGAATGAATACCACAGTGAGTTGGAATCAAAATTATATATCATACGATCAGATAACAAAATTCCAACAGTATTTATTGTTTCCCAAAAATATTATAAACGAAACAAAGATAATATTTTCTACCAACCTTAATAATAATACAACCTATTCTCGAAAACAACTAATTAAAATTTTTAAGCAAAACTCGTCTAATATACACTTGACGTGTATCAATGTCAAATAACGCAATTTTCCGTTCAAATTGTCTATCAAAAAATTTTTCTTTTGATGTAAAATCTTATATGTGTAACTTTAATTTGGTTTAGCTCAAATTATGATATAGGTGCATCTATCTTCGAAATGTATTTAAAAAGGCCTGTTAATTCTCGAGAAATAATTTTAAAACTGGAGTGGACTCACCAAATAGGACAGGAAAACTCGTAAGTATTCTAAATGTATTTAGAATTCTGCAAAACTTTCTAAATATATGATTTAGAAACTGGATCCACTTACACTTGATACGATGCAAATCTTCTACGATTTATGCACGCACTGGCTTTATAATCTGATTGTATATGTATACAATTTCTATTAAATTCTCAAAAAATTTGAGACAACTCTTATTACGATGTTGTCTCGTGGGGGCTTCAAATTCAACTGACTAAACTTTTTTCAAATAAATAAATATCTTCTCCTGTGTCTACGAAAAATTCCTTTTAAAAAAAAATACTAACTTTTGTTTCCCTATAACAAAGAGAGATTTGAACTCTTTTATTACAATTGTAAATCTGCTAGCAGATACATCTGTATTTTAAAATTTCAAATATATTCTCCAAATCGTAATATAATCTATCTATCATTAGATATATTCTGCATTAATGTCATCAAAAAGTAAAATGTCAAATTTGATTTGTATACCGACTCTTTCAAAATTATTAATTATACATATAATACAGTGTGTATCGAAAGTATTGCATACACATATAAATAGTTTTCCTTATTTCATTGTTTCTTTTACATTTTAAATAGAGGAACTGTATTAATATATATATATATATATATATATATATGTATATATATATATACATATATATAGATATATATATATATATATATATATATATATATATATATATATATATATAAAGATGTACGAATAGTGCGTGACATATGAACAATAAGCAACGAATAGATTAGTGGGTATTGCACGCAAATAGAAGGAGGGGCTACTGAAAAGAGTGGTAACCGCAGACGGCTAATGAGCTAGAAACATGCATGTCTGCGGTTACCACTCTTTTCAGTGGCCCCTTCTTCTATTTGCGTGCAATACCCACTAATCTATTCGTTGCTTATATATATATATATATATATATATATATATATATATATATATATATATATAAAAGTATTATTTTTCTCCAACATTCCTAAATAATTTATTTTTTTATCATGTAATTAATTAAAACATTTTATTGTTACTGACGTTTCGTCGCTGGGTTAGGAAGTTTCTCCAAGTTTATTATTGACTGAATCAAGTTTCATCGTTTACAGTTTAAAATTAAAAAAACACATGCACAATAGGAAAAGAACATTCATACAACAGACATTTAAAACCTTCGATACAAATACTACATTATACAGGGAGGAGGGGGTACGGAAAGACTTCTGGTGTATTATTTTGATAAATTATGATAAATCTGACTCACGTTTTTTACATCTTGCTTATCGTTGACTGTATTTTGTTCCATTTTAATGTGCATCATTTCTTTAATTGTCAATTCTTTGTAGTTTGAATCTTGAGCTAGAATTTTTGTGTTTTTAAAATCAAACTCATGTTTTTCATTGTTTTCATGTTTGTGGAGAGCTGTGGAAGCATTTTTGGTATATTTATGGCCATTTAATCTATTTTCTAAAGTCTGTGTGGTCATTCCTATGTATTTTTTTGGACAGTTTAGGCAGGGTATGGAATATATCACATTATATTTTTTTGAGGTTTTTATTTTACTTTTTAATTTGGCGAATAATGGTGATAGGGTGTTTTGACCTTTGTGACATATTGTGATACCATGTTTAGAAAATATGTGACTTAGTTTCTCAGAAAGCTGCTCTGTGTATGGCATTGCTACATATTTATTATTGTTTGACGCGTTGTTTTTAGAGTATTTCTTTGATGGTTTGTTATATATTTCATAGACTTTTTATTTGCAAATACTGTTTAGGGTATGTATTGGATAGTGGTTGCCTATTAAAGTCGTTCTAACTTGTTTTATAATGCATGGTCTTTATTCAGGCGAAGTTAATTCAATAGCTCTGTCAACTAATCCAGTGATTACACTGTTTTTATGGACGACTGTTCAACAGCAGTACCCAATGATAGTATCAATGACGTACTGTCCGCTTTTAACAATTTTCATGTAAAAATCAAATTCACTGTAGAAACAGAAAAAAATAACAAAATAAATGTGTTAGATATGACATTGATAAGAACTAACGATAATACTATCAAAACTAAACTGTATAATAGAGTAACATCATCAGGTCGATACCTCAACTACAATTCCAACCATGCAAAGTCCCATAAAAACAGTGTAATTACTGGATTAGTTGACATAGCCAATAAATTAACATCGCCTGAATACAGACCAGATATTATGAAATAAGTTAGAACGACTTTAATAGGCAATCACTATTCAATACATACCATAAACCGTATTTACAAACAAAGAGTCTATAAAATATATAACAAACTATCAAAGAAATACTCTAAAAACAACGCGTCAAACAATAATAAATATGTACCAATGCCATATACAGAGCAGCTTCCTGAAAAACTCAGTCACATATGTTCTAAACATGGTATCACAATATGTCACAAAGCTCAAAACACCCTATCACCATTATTCACCAAATTAAAAAGTAAAATGAAAACCACAAAAAAATCAATTGTGATATATTCCATACCCTGCCTAAACTGTCCAAAAAAATACATAGGAATGACCACACAGACTTTAGAAAATATATTAAATGGCCATAAATATACCAAAGATGCTTCCACAGCTCTTCACAAACCTGAAAACAATGAAAAACATGAGTATGATTTTAAAAACACAAAAGTTCTAGCTCAAGATTCAAACTACAAAAAATTCACAATTAAAGAAATGGTGCACATTAAAAAGGAACAAAATAAGTCAACGATAAGCAAGATATTAAAAACTTCAGTCAGATTTATCATAATTTAATAAAATAATACACCTGAAGTCTTTTCGTAACTCCCCCCCTATATAATGTCGTAGAATTTGTATCGATGGTACTTACTTGTTTTATATGTCTGTTTTATGGATGTTTTTTACCTATTGTGCATGTGTTTTTCAATTTTGAACTGTAGACGATGAAACTTGATTCAGTCAATCTCCTAACCCAGGGACGAAACGTCAGTAACAATAGAATGTTTTAATTAATTACACAACCTGACACCCAAGAAATAGAAATATATATATAAATATATATATATATATATATATATATATATATATATATATATATATATATATATGTGTGTGTGTGTGTGTGTGTGTGTGAGAGGGTGTGTGTGAGTGTGTGTGAGAGTGTGAGTGTGTGTGTGTGTGTGTGTGTGTGTGTTTGTGAATAGAAAAAAGAAGAAGATATGATATTACAAATAATAGAGCATAGATATTATTTGTTCTATGGGGTTATCCTGGATATCTTTTTCCCATTTAATATCAGTATAACTGTGCAATGATATAGGAAACCAGGAGAATTATATCTGCTGATATTTACAATTATTACTTAAGAAAATTGTTTGAAAGTGGAGAACTCCCTAGAGTTATCTGTTCATTGACGACTTCATATTATGGGTCTCTTAAGTGTCTTCTAATTTCTAACTCTCCAAAGAAATCCAGATCTAGTTTCTTATCAGAAATATTTAGTACTTCCAGTTTTCTGTTAGGTGTCGATGAACGATTGGTGTCAAGTAGACGTTTTGCGTGGTTTCTTTGGTTGTTTCAATATGTATGCTCGTAAGTGTTCACTATATCTAATTTCGTTCCATAATTTTTAGGGGTTTTCCCCAAATAGACCGGATTATACTCTGGACATTTAAGTTTATATATACCATACTTCTTTAATGCTTCAATGGGGATATTTTTGTTCTCACTTTTTTTGTACTCACATTACTTTCAAGCCAAAAATAATGATTAAATATCAGATATGCATCACATGGAATGTAATTTCTGTCATATTAGTAGATTCCACAAAGTGAGGGTCGAAACAGTAAATTTCAGTCTAACACATTTTTTGCTTTTACTTTTTCTTTCTTGTTGATAAGATTACCAAGAATTTATATTCGGTGTCCAATATATGTATTGCTCGGTAATTTTTGATTTAATTCTGTCCCATCTTTTGTGAATATACAGGATTAATCCCGTATTCCATTTCTGTGGCATTTTATTTAGGGACATACATAAGGTAGAAGTGAAACGTTCATCCTAGATACCCTTGAGAAACCTCGTTTTGGAACCCCTGTTTTTCAGCGGCTTCTCATGGATTAGCCAATCACAACTATCAGTGAAAAATGATGAAATCGATACCTAAACCTCTAGGTTATTAGTGAGCAAATGTTTTTCAAAGGAAGCCAGAAAAATTAAGTAATTTCAGAAAGGGCCAGAATTATAGGAAAAATGCATTTTGTCTTGAAATACGAGTATTTTATAACAAACATTACACACAATTCCTCAGTTATTATTTACCTCTCACCTCACCGCACTCCCCTCTTCGCAACCACAATACAGGAACTACGCGGTTGGTCTAGCCGGCTCCTTCAGTGTTGCCAATCTGGTAGATTGGTGGTTTGATTCAGTTAATCCATTTTGAATCTAGTAGATGTTAGAAAATCTGGTAGATTTCTTAAAATTTTCAGTTGATTTCTGCTAATTTTTTATCAATTGATAGACATTGAAATCCTGATTCGTTTTAACTTTAACCACATGTTACATGTATCTAGGTAGTTGAAGATTGTTTTTGGCGTCATCTAGCGGTCGAAAATGCAATCGTAAAAAGGTAGGTAACATTTTTACCGGCCTTTTAAAATGAAAGGGGGTTTTTCAAAATATTATTTTGCTAATTAGGGGAATAACTTTAACAAAAGAACTTATATAAGGCTCTGGAGAGACGTTTGCGGGTCCTTTACCTAATTTATCTTCAAATACCCGATCGTCAAGAGAGATTAAATAAATTTTAAGAATTTTTGTGCTCAAAGTGAATTCGAACGAATTAATAGTGAGCCTTTATAATTATCTTATGGTAAGTAATGATATTGTTTTTATTTATTTTATAGCCATAAATTCAAATTATTGTACGCTTTTACAATTTATTAAAGTTACCCAAATATAAATTTCCATTTTTGTTGCAGAATAAATGTCTAAACCACAATACACGCAGAAATTTAGAGCAGCTTGGTTAGAGGACCCCCTTTTCAAGGACTGGTTAACTGCAGTAGAAAGAGCTACAGTGACCGAAGCAAAGTGTACATTTTGCGGAAAATCCTCACCAGCCGCTATGCCGATTTAAATAGACATGGGGAGTCACAAAAACATAAAAGCAACGCGGGGAACTTTTTGAGGAGGTTCCAGACGAAAATTCCGTTTGCCAAAGAATCGACGCTCGAGGAATCCAAAACAACAGAGGCCAGGTTAGCACTATTTATTGCCCAACATACATAAATTGATATTGTTGATCATCTTACGGATTCATGTAAAAATACCTTCAAATGTACTGCGTGTGATTATATTCAAATGCACAGAACAAAATGCGCCAATATAATAAAAAATGTTTTAGCACCTAATTTTGTTCAACAGTTACGTAATGATATAGGAAATCGACCTTATAGTATTTTTTCTACGCCCATGTCTGTAAACGTCAAAAACTGCACTGTCAACATTCCTTGTAAATGACATTTAACAATAACATGCACGTAATGAGATCTCATAACATACACGTGCGTTTTGAGAAGAAAGCTTAAATTTCGTGGTTTAATTAAATTACAATCAAATTTTTATTCACGTAGGACTTTATTTGGTCTATTTACACAAATTTAGTCAATTAAAAACATAAAAACTTTTAGCATTAGCGAGATATATTTAGGATTGAAAGAGTGATGCCCCTAAATGTAGGCAGCATATTATGCAATTTCTTTAAAAATAGGACACGTTTTCTTAAGTAGCACGCTATGAAAATAAATGTCATGTCATTTATATTGTCAATCTCTTGAACAAAATATAACTGTATCCGAACATTCTCTCTACTTTATCTACGAATATGTCTGATAGTAGTGAAAGTGATGAAATAATGAGCACTCCACCGGAGATTTTAGAAAAAGCTAAAGCAGCCACACATAATTTGTTACCGCTCAAGTCCAAAGAAAGGTACGAAATTACATATCAAAAATTCATGGATTGGCGACACAAGCATAACGTTAAATCCTTATCGGATAATGTGTTACTTGCGTATTTTGAAGAAATATCAAAAACTATGGGCCATTTATTCGATGCTAAGAACTACACTAAACATTAATAATAACATTAACATAGCAAATTATCCAAAACTAATCGCCCTACTGAAGCGGAAATCGGATGGTTTTAGAAGTAAAAAATCGAAAATCTTTTCTACAGAACAAATTAATAAGTTTCTGAAAGATGCCCCAGACGATAAACATTTGTTGTCAAAGGTAAACAATTAAAATATTGTATAATTATCATCACATAAAAATAAGTTTTTGTTTTTTGTTTTCTCTTTTCAGGTTATCCTCATTATTGGATTAAGCGGGGCTTGCCGTAAACAAGAACTTAGAAATATAAAAATGGAACACATTCAGGACACGGGAAAATCCTTGATAATTGATATTCCAGATTCTTAAACTAAAACGAGTCGTTCATTTGTAGTACCAGAAACGTTTTATATCACATGTCAAAAATACATGAATTTGCGTCCTGCTGGAATGGAACTTCCTTTATTTCTTAATTACAGAAATGGAAAATGCATAAAACAGGTTGTGGGGATAAACACAATCGGTAATACACCACGTAAAATTGCTGAATATCTTGAGCTACCGGAACCAAAGCAATATACTGGCCATTGTTTCAGGAGGTCATCAGCTACTATGTTAGTTGATGCAGGAGGTGATATGCTATCATTAAAAAGACTTGGTGGCTGGCAATCTTCTACAGTAGCGGAAGGCTATGTGAATCAATCTCTTAAAAATAAAAATGACAACGCATTACGAATATCGGAGGCAATTACCAATTATCAATGTTCGTCTTCTGATGTACCGAGCAGTACTACAATTATAAATAACCGTTCATCACCCTTAAATAATAAGGCACAATCAATTTACAATAATGGTTCAATTGTTATTAACAACTATTATAATAAAGTTTAAATGATTACGTTGTTTTTTATTTAATGGAAGAAAATGAATGGGCGTAGAAAAAGTATAGTACGTTACTCATGAAATTTATGCACTCGCCGCTGCGCGGCTTCGTGCATAAACTTTTTCATTTCGTGCGTAATGGGTTACTTACAACTCTTGTTACGTAATATACTATTAATAGATGAATCTACTGATATTACAACTGACAAATATTTAGGTTGTACAATTTCATACTACAGCACAAGTAAAAAACAAATTGTAAACTAAAATTTGATTAAGTTGAACTGGATGCGAGCAATGCCGAAAATATTTTTACTGCTTTCAAAAATGTATTGGCAAAATACAAATTAAATATTAAGAATTTAAAAGGGATAGGGACAGATAATGCTTCAGTAATAGTCGGAATAAACAATGGAGTCTACACATAATTAGAACAAGAAATAGTAAATTTAGTACTAATCAGACGTGTATGTCACTCGTTACAATGGGCTTTTTCGTCGGCTGCTAAACAACATTCACCAAGATCTCTTGAATTTTAATTAGTGAAACGTTTAATTGATTTTCTAATTCTACACATAGACAATAGTCATATAAACAATTATATAATTTGATGAATGAAGGGGAAGATCCTTTAGAAATCACATCAATTTCTGCAACTCGCTGGTTAACTATAGAATTAGCAGTATGTAACGAGTTATTTTTTTTAAGCAGTTTTGATTGATTTTTCTGATGGTATTTTTAATTTTATTAAGTGGATATAACTCGTTACTTGCTTTCCAACTTTGATTTCTGGTACCGTTTCAGTCTCGTAATATAAATTTAAGTATTTATTTCATTAGTAACTCAAAAGCCGTGATTTACCATTTAAAGAAATATGTAAAATGTATCAAATTCCGCTTCTCAAAATTTAAATTATCGAGGTCGCCCGATATATAAACTATATTAAATAAAACCGAAGTCGTTCAGTACAAGTAGAAATATTTCTTGTTGTAATTAAATCGATTCAAGTTAATTCCCTCACCACCGTTATCGCCAAAATTTTAGGTAGGAAGTAAATTATAAATTCGAAAACCGAGCGTTCTAAAGGCATTAACTTATTGAACTGATTATTAGAGTTAGAGTGAGTTAGAATTTGGCCGTAAACAGTTAGTGCGATGTGTCCGACCGTCCAGTATTTTCCGAGTAAGTGGAAATTTATTTTGTAAACCGGATAAAATAGCTCACTGTAGTTTCAAAGTTTTATATTTAATTTCAACAATTAATTTAGTATTTTGGTTATTAAGAATATAATTCCGTATTTTGATAAAGCCGGCAGCCGGTAGTTTTTTTTATTGGCGATAAAAAACAACCTTATTTACAGTTTTTATTATCGCGTTCTGTATATTGTTTCTCTGGAATTAGGGTCTGATTGAAATATCATTTTGAATTCAATTTTGCGAAAACCAGATAAACTAGTCCGCCGAGGTTTTGAAGTTTTATATTCAATTTCTTCAAGATATTTTTAGTAGTTCTGCTATTTGAGAATGTAATACCGTACTTTGATAAAACCGGTAAGCCGGTACTTTTTTTTGAAACGATAAAAAAACCAAACTCATTTACAGTTTTTATCAACGCGTTCTGTATATCGTTTCTTTGGAATTCAGGTCTCAGCCTTCAATACATTGAAGTAACATTTTCATTTTAATTTTGTGATACAGATTGTTATACCGAGTGTCCTGTTTTAAATTACCCAAATACATATTGGATTTTCATTTGCTTTTCTCCTCGACAATTGGATTCTATTTCGACTGTGATCTTTTATTTTTTATTCAGGAATTCACCTCCCTGTTATACAACTTTAACTGTACGAAAATCTGGAAGCATAATTTTCTCTAAATCACCTAGATTCATTTCAGTGTAGAATTGTATATAATTTTGATTGACAGGAAGGTCATAAAAATTGAAAACCGTCTGTGAACCGGATCAGAGGCTGTTGCCACCAGCCGTTTCCCTTTCGGAACGTGAATAATTTTCTCTAGATTACTTAGATTTATTTTAGTTCAGAATTATATTTAATTTTAATTGACCGGAAGTTTGTAAAATTGAAAACCGTCTGTGAAACGGATCAGAGGCTGTTGCCACCAGCCGTTTCCCTTTCGGAACGCGAATAATTTTCTCCAAATTAAATAGATTTATTTTAGTTCAGAATTATATATAATTTTAATTGACCGGAAGTTTGTAAAATTTAAAACCATCTGTGAAACGGATCAGAGTCTGTTGCCACCAGCCGTTTCCCTTTCGGAACGCGAATAATTTTCTCCAAATTACTTAGATTTATTTTAGTTCAGAATTATATATAATTTTAATTGACCGGAAGTTTGTAAAATTTAAAACCGTCTGTGGAACGGATCAGAGGCTGTTGCCACCAGCCGTTTCCCTTTCGGAACGCGAATAAATTTCTCCATATTACTTAGATTTATTTTAGTTCAGAATTATATATAATTTTAATTGACCGGAAGTTTGTAAAATTTATAACCGTCTGTGAAACGGATCAGAGGCTGTTGCCACCAGCTGTTTCCCTTTCGGAACGCGAATAATTTTCTCTAGATTACTTAGATTTATTTAAGTTCCAAATTATATATGGTTTTTAACTGACCAGAAGTTTGTCAAATTGAAAACCGTCTGTGAAACGGATCAGAGGCTGTTATCACCAACCGTTTCCCTTTCGGAACGCGAATAATTTTCTCTAGATTACTTAGATTCATTTTAGTCCAAATTATATATGGTTTTTAACTGACCGGAAGTTTGAAAAATTGAAGACCGACTGTGAAACGGATCAGAGGCTGTTGCCACCAGCCGTTTCCCATTCGGAACGCGCATGATTTTCTCTAGATCATCTTGATTTATTTTAGTCCTAAATTGTATATAGCTTTGTCTGACTGGGTTTGGAAAAGTTAAAACTGAGTGTGGGGCGGATTAGAGACTGTTGCCACCAGCTGTTCCACTCTCAGCCGGTAATAATTTGGTTTCATATTTATCTATTCTTAGACACAGTTTTATTTTGCTTGTAATTGGGTAACCGCTGTCCTATCCTCCGACCAATATTTTAGAATAATTTTAACCGATAATATGAAAATTTAAAGTGTAAATTCTTCTATAAAAATTAGATTCTCAACCAAGTATGAGGCTTTTGTTACTGATTGATAGATAATCTAGTATAAATTCTTCAGTTTTTTTGTTATTAACTGGTCGGGTCACATTTTTCCACCTATCCCGATTGATCATCCCTACCGCGAAGATAGTTTTATCCCGTTGACTATCGTGATAGGTAATTATTGTTCTACTGCTGTTTACCGCATATTTACAAACTGCTTATACCGCTGTTATTACCAATTGTATTTACTTGCTTACACCTGGTTTATTGTGTGACTGCTCACATTCCTTAATACCGGCAATTTTCGTATGGTACATAATAACACAAGGCTTGAAAACATTTGCTTACTGTTGATATATTGAATTGATTCGGTACCGCTTGATCAGAAATTGTTGAATATTATTCTGTATGTGTATATATCAAATAAGACTTGTAATATACAAATAAATACGATTAGTGTTTTCTTATTATCCCGTAGCATCACCGTCTAAGGTTTATAGGTTTTGTAGGTCTGTTCAATTCAACGAGACCCCTGGAATTTTCCGTAACCTCCATCTGAGGCTCCCTGGAACTCTTGACGCCGAGGGTCAAGGGGCCGTGGAGTAAGCCATGTAAAATAATGTGGCACCCGAGCATTTGTTTCACAAAACTTTGCATCGAGGATGTCCAAAGTGACGCGTCAATTGCTAAAAGCCCGTGTTAGAGGTGAAGGAGGACGAAGCGGCTGGGAAAGCGCGTCACAAGTATCTAAAATATTTAGCCAATGCAATGGTTGGAATTAAAAACACATTTTTGCATAGCAAGAGATGCCGGAAAATGTTACACTGCTCAGATACTATACGAAATGTATAATGATGAAATCAACTACGCATATTTGTGTTTTTCAAAGTCTGTTTTAAATTATGTGCAAAGAATGAATAAATCCTTTGAAGCCAATAATGTAGACTCTTTTAAATTTTTGGTCGATTTAATAACATTGTTAGAAAGTTTAATTAAAAAAATTACTACACTCAATTCACAATTTAAATTGTTTCGTGACAATATTGAATCGTTTGTAGATAAAAATTGTTATTTAGGATATTTATTTCAATCTAAACTGAATACCATGAAAGAATCTGGATTTAAAGACGAACGAGCGTCAAGAGAGAGATGCACTTCAATCGCTCTCATTGAAGAAATTACTCAAAGACTACCCGATAATATTAATATTCTAAAACAAGTATCCTTATTTTCCGTTCAAAATACTTCAAGAGTTGTTAAACCCGATTTGATTTCGATTTTAGAAAATTTCAATTACGATTCACCTTCAATAGGTTCTATTCAAAATGAGTGGAAAAATATAACTTTAAAAAAATGGGAAAATGCTTCTTACATATTAAAATGTTGGGCTGAAGTTAACGAATATAAAGACTTAAATCAGAAAAATCCTGATTAAGAATTATCTGAATTTGCTCTATCCCTTTTAGTTCTACCTTATTCTAATGTCGAGGTTTAGTCAAATGAATTTAATAAAATCAAAATTACGCAACCGTATGCAATTGTCGATGTTAAGTAGTATATTATCAATTAGGTCAGGATTAGCTAGAGACAATAAATGTTGTTTCAATAACAATATTCCAGAAAATGTATCGAAAAAAATTAAAACCCAAGCAACTTATGACTGTACGAGTGCTGAACTAGAAACAGATTTTATAGAAAATATTTTCAATTAACATTTTATGCATGTTTTTCTTTGTTATTGTAAGGTAGAAATTATATTATAATAAACCTAATTCAGGTTAGGTACAGATGAGAATTTAAAATTATTTTTGATTTTGTTGTGACTTTATTTTGTAAATTTTCTTTTTGTTTGTCGTTAAACAATGTATTTCATAATTTGAATCTTTTATTGAAAATTTCCCTCCAGGCTCCGTCATATCTACCAAATATGTAAATAGTTTTGGTAGATATCTGGTAGATTTTATTGCATCATTTAGTGGAAAATTAATCTGCACTGTTGGCAACACTGGGCTCCTTTACCTATGCATCTATTATTCTACCTTATACTGATGGTTCGTTAATTTATATAATAAATCTTTTCGTTGGACACAGCTAGCCCGCGGACTGTACTTTCCCCATGCATCTGGTAGATCGGCGTTATATTAATTGATATACTTTTCCAAACAAACAATAATTATCAAATTGCCAAATTTCATACAAAAGATGTTGATAGTTAATTGTATTATTGTTGTTTCAATTTCGGCATCTTGTTCAGAACAGATAAATTTCGATTATTTCATTGCTTAATATATTGCATATAGTACGTCAAAAGAATTGCACAATCATAATAATTGCTTAACAATAAGGATTGTTTTTTGAGTACTTTAGTTCATAAATAATATGAAATAATATAATGATAAACGAATATTTGTTCTTAAGAAATTCTTCTAATAAACAATAAATTTAAATAATCAACGATGTTGAAACACATGGGCGATAATAAAGAAATAAACTTGTATAATGATGAGAAATGGATTAGGATTGTAATCTCAAGGTACTTCACAAATATATAACAAGTTTTGATAACCAAAAAAACCCTCACGTCACTTGCACTTTTTGTAAATCTACAAAAATCAGATACAAGTGTTGATAGATGTTGTCTCTAAAGTTATGAATCAGCGAGACTGACTCTAAACTTAAGAATTAATCTCGAATTTCAAATTGTTTCTATTTTTCTCAATTAGACGAAAAAATAACTGATAATAGTGATACAACAATAGGTGATATATTTGTTGGCTCCAAAGTTTTAAATTAGCGAGATTTAGCCGCTAAATTTAAGAATTAATCTCGAATTGTTTCTCTCAATACTTAATAAGGTGAAGAACTAACTCCATAACCACATGGAAAAATAATTATGATACTGTTGTCTTTAATCGGAGAAACGGTTTTGACCAATTTTTGGCCTCTGAATCCAAATATGACCGCAGTTTTTGTCTATCACTTCAATTTTTTAAGCTATTGGATACACTTTCTTTTTCTCAAAAATCATGGAAAATATACACATAAAGGAAAATAATAGATCAATAAAATAAAACCGTGTTAAGGAATTTCCAGCAAACTGGAAATCATTCTAATGCCTCTATTTGATCCTAAATGCGTGTTTGCACCATCCCAGGTGGTGAGCTTAACTTTTGATAGGCAAAAAACCACCAAATTTTTGTTGTACTTTTCTTAGTTTTGCACTTGTAGGTGGAAAACGATGTGTCGGACGGAAACTGTCTACATTCGTTAATACACCAGAATAAATTAGACATTGGACACAAAACTGGCCAAGTAAGCTTTTTCCAATTAGTAGCAGATTCTAGGGTGACCTCACAAACCTGGCATCTAAAATAATCCTATTGATATATTATTTATAATATAATATTCATTTAAGACTGCTTACCTATATTTTTTTTTTGAAACCAACTGGTACCATTTGGGTTATCAACCAATTTTGTTCAATAACAATTCCAAGTGTAAACTGTGGTATTACATCCGTTTTATATCATAAAGAACAATTAAATACCAGTGGTTCCCAAACTGGGGGGCGCGCCCCTCTGGGGGGGCGTGGAGAAAGTCCAGGGGGGGCGTGACACCCAAATGAAATAAATAAAAAAAATTACAAAAATAATTTCCTCAGATTTTTGAAATAAAGTCTTTCTAAGTTTTCAAAATTGTTTTTGTAATGTTTCAATTTCCACGTTTTTTTTACCATTTTCCACGCTTCCACATAAAGAATATTCACTTGACATAATGGTCAAGTGTTTGTAAAAAATTAAAGCCATTGTTTAAAATAAAACAGATCAAAAATCCTTTGTTTGAAAAACAATTAATTTGCAAATTAGAGAACAGTGTTGCCGAACTCAAACCGCCCATTTCAAAGAACGTAAATTCCCCCCTTACAAAAGGCGTAAGTTTCCCCGTTGCAAAGTTGTAAACTTTATCAAAGAAGGCTACAGTTTTTAAAACTACAAAACACACAAGAGTTCAATATTCTCAAAACCGTCCCCCTCCATAGCAGTTACTGTCAGACGCAACGGGTGTGTGTACCGATACCTTCGTTTTGCCTTGGCGTGAGTGCGAGTGTCCCACCACCCCTACCACGCCCACCCCACCGCATCTTCAACCCAATGTCAATAACCTTGCAGTTTGTTCAGTGCTTGCGTTGTAACTAGTCCGTTCGCCAGTCCGTTGTGCCAACAGTGCTTTCCGTGAATTATCAGTCAGCGTGTTTGTTGTATTGTGGGTATTCTGTAATTGCTGCGACGTTTGAATTGGAGTAATTTTTTTTGTGTTGTGTGAGTTCTGTGTGAAGCTGAATCAGAGAAGATGAACACGGCAAAGAAACGCAAGTATATTGACGATTATATTCAATATGGGTTTGCTTCCTTGCTTAAAGATAATGTTGATCACCCTCAGTGCGTTATTTGCTATGAGGTATTAAGCAATGACGCGATGAGGCCTAATCGTCTTCTGAGACATTTGTCAACCAAACATGCCTCTTTAAAGGACAAACTTAAAGAGTTTTTCGCTACAAAATCTAAGAATTTAAAGCGCATGAAGTTAGATAGCACTGGATCTGCTGCTCAGTCATCTCTAAAAGTGCTTGAAGCTTCCTATGAATTATCTTTTATTATTGCTAAGGAAAAGAAAAGTCACACTATTGGTGAAACGCTTGTTAAACCGTGCCTTTTAAAAGCAGCCGATGTTGTCATTGGAACTGATAGTAGGCAAAAGCTATCACAAATACCACTTTCAGACAACACCGTAAAACGCCGCATTGATGATATGGCCGAGGACATTAAAAACGAGGTGGTTGATGCAATGAAAAGATCCCCGTTTTTTGCTATACAGCTTGACGAGGGTACAGACATAGCACAATGCTCTCATTCGATTGTATATGTTCGTTACATTGAAAATGAAAGAATGAAGGATGAACTGATGTTTTCTACTGAGCTGTTGACCACTACTAAAGCTGTAGATGTGATGGAAGCAGTATCAGACTTTTTTAAGAAACACGAACTTCCTTGGCAAAAACTTATTGGTGTATGCACAGATGGTGCTCCTTCAATGCTGGGTTCTCGTTCAGGCTTTTTGCAGTTGGTCAAAGAGAAGAATGCTGATGTGGTTGGGATTCATTGTTTTATTCACCGCCAAGCCTTGGCAGCAAAAACTCTTCCTAACGAACTCAATGCTGTTTTAAAGCTTTGTATTAAAGTAGTCAACTACGTTAAGAACAGTGAATTAAATACTCGACTGTTTAAAATTCCGTGTGAAGATTTAGGAAGTGATCACAAAACGCTGCTATTTCATACAGAAGTACGATGGCTATCAAAAGGCAATATGTTGGGAAGACTATTTGAACTCCGTGATGAAGTGATAACGTTTTTGGCACAGCAGAAGTGATTTTGGCCTATTTATCAGACTTTTTTGACACGTTAAATAACCTAAACTTGAGACTGCAAGGTGCAGACTCAAATATAGTAACACATCGGGATGCCATCAAGATGTACGTTGAGAAACTACAACTTTGGATACGTAAAGTGTCAATGAACCCCAGCAACTATTCAAGTTTCAGCAAAGTAGTGTCAGTCTCAGAAGAAGTATGTTTTGAGGACGTTTTTGAAGGACCGCTTTTGAAAAACTTGATAATTGACCATTTCAAGAACCTCAAGGAGGAGTTCAGCAGGTACTTTCCTAACTTGTCAGAGGAGTTTTACAAACTATCAACCGATCCGTTCAACATGGACATACAGTTGCTGCCAGAAGAGTTGCAAGAGGAGGGAATAGAAATAAAAAATGACTCTTCTGCAAGAAACGATTTTGACAAAATGGACAAGCCCTCATTTTGGTTAAAGTACTTGAAAGTTTACCCCAGTGTTTCAGAGAAAGCTGTTCGGATGTACTTGCCTTTTTCAACAACATACATGTGCGAAAAAGCGTTTTCAACTCTTGTGGCGATCAAAACCAAGTACCGCAACAAACTTGATGTCGAAAGTGACCTACGCTGTGCTTTGTCTGAAACTCAGCCCAGGATCTGTCAACTTATCCAGAACATGCAAGCGCACCCATCTCACTAAATTACATTTTATGTTTTGTTTTTGTAAGTAGGTAGGCCTATTGTTTCACGTCCCTTAAATTGAAAATGTATTTGTGTTACAATGTTAAATTTTGTATCAGTAATTATATTCGTTTTTCATGTAATACTTGTTTTAATTTTCACCATACGTACAATTATTGAATCTTTCCATTCTGCGTTACCGCATTCAACAGTGATCGGAAAATCTACCTACTTACTCACCGTACCAAGTAGGCACATACTTGTACAAGTAGGAGTTGGTATGTACGGCACCGTGTAAATAGGGTATTGCAAAATGGAAAACTGATATGTGTAGGGGGGCGTGGGGGGTCTCCAAATAACCAGAGGGGGGCGTGGTACAAAAAAGTTTGGGAACCCCTGGTTTATACCATTGCGGATAGGGTACATATAATTTCGTTTCATGGAAAATATGAATATAAAAAGGTCAGTAGAAGGTGTGTTCTAGAGTTAGTGAGAATATTTTTTGGCATTAGAAATGTAGCTAATAAATAATAAGAAAATAGGCCGCCTGTAGATATTGACGCTAGTGAAGTTGCAGTTTTGGGGCACGTTCATCTAGATCCATCTAGATATTTGTCTGGGATCAATCGAACCAGCATTCAAACAATTTTGAAGATAAATATATCCCATCTGAATAAAATACATTTAGTGCAGGAACTTAATGACGATGATTATGACCGCCATTTGCAATTTTTGCGAAATAATGTGTGAGCGAGCAGCAAACGATCCACAATTTCTTTTTAATATCTGTTACTCCAATGGATGCAGATTATTTATAAACGGTACTGTTAATCGTCATAGTTGTCGCTACTGATCTAATTCAAACCCAAGAATAATCCAGGCAATGCATACACAGCAACCGCAAAAATTAAATGTATGGGCTGGCATTTTCGATGATCGGCTGATGGTTCCATATTTTTTACCTGGTAATTTGATTAGCGAAATTCATTTGCAATTACTGGAAGATGCTATTGACCTAACCTTGACTGATATTATTGAAAATGACCATCAGTATAGTGAAGATCATTTAATGTCTCAACAGGACGGTGCTCCTCCGCATTATGCTCTGATTGTTCGCCAGTATTTAGACCAACATTTTCCACGGCATTGTATTGAGAGAAGAGGTAGCATTGAATGGCTTACACGGTCACCAAATTTTTTTATGGGGGTACCTCAAAAGTGCCATCTTCAAAACACAACCAACCTCTTCAGAAGATTTGCGTCAAATAATTGTCTGGGACTGCCATCAAATCACTCCAGAATCATTGGAATGTGCGAGAGCGGTTCAAACAAAATCTTTATTATTGTATGAAATTTGATAAGAAGTATTACGCCTTATTTTACTATTTAAAGAGTGTTGTAAAGAGAATTGGAAGGGTTTTAAAACAATATCTTACTTGGCCCTTAATGCCATTAAAATATTTTGATGTGATGCTCACCCCCGCGAAGGGTGAATGAAGCGAACTCAAAAATACCGGAAAAAATTGTCCCCTTTGATAAAAAATCCACAGGTCTCTGCATTTTTTTTAAAACGATGCAGTTCCTGATAATGGCTCTGTTTCGTTTTGTCCGGCCGCCCTGTAATAGACATGCTGCACAAAATGTGGCAGCATTCATGTTCGCATTTTGTTTAATGTTGGTAGCCCTTCATCTGAGAATCTTGGAAGTAGCGGTTACATATCGAGGTCCTCTTCATTGGAATCATCTTCAAAAAACTCTCCGCAACAATTTTTACTTCTACGGCAATGATTGTAACATCCTCATCCTCGATGGGTCCTAAATTAGAGCATGACTGGCCGTTGCAGTTGAGGCACATTGTTGAACATTCCATGCTTACTTTTCGGCAGCTGCACTTCCCTGTACAATCCTTTGTATATTTGCAAAGCACAGTATTGAGAATTTCAAAAGAAGCTGGATCCTTGGTATTTATGATGGGGAGAAGGCCAAGGTCCATGCTCCTTCAACCCCAGCTCAGAAGATTATTTGGTATATCATTCCAGCCCTGGATTTGAAGGTGCACCCCCAGAATATGTTGGGCGGCGTCTGCATTTGTTGAAGATAGAGAGGCCAGCTGCAAAGTTGGCTTTGTTAGGGATTTTGAAAATATCTCGTAGCGAATTTCATCCAAGGTGGTCCCATCTACCTTAGATGAATAGAGGGTAGACAATAACAGTTAACCTGCTTAAATGAGAGCCTCAGGATCTGCTCCTTCATGATGAAAACCTTGACAGTCTCTTGTAATATCGGGTTATTCTCAAGAACATTCTTTCAAGAAGTTTGAGAAACTTCTAATTTCTTTGGCGATAGAATGCAGAGGTTGTATCACATCGACTGTGTGCATGTGGGAGCATGAGATTCTGTTTGACAACAGATGAGAAGTTGAAGTACTTGAAGAAGTAGGAGGTGTTCTGAGAGGTTCCCTTTCCAGGATTCATGACGTAAATGTTGTATAAATTTGGTGCTTTGGCGGTTAATAGAATCAATAAATCGTTGTCCTCCTCGATTATGATGACTGTCGCGAAGTTACCTGTCTTGACATCGAGGATCCTCTGCTGAAAGGGGATAGGCATCGAGGATACCCTGCTGAAAGCAGCTGGGCATCGAGGATTCCCTACTGGATTCTCCATATAAATGTATGTAGCTTGGGCAAAGTCCCGTGAGAAATAATATTTTTCTCAGTATGAGCAACATATTGTTTTAAAATTAAGTAAGCTATAAGAAATACGCTACTTTTCATAGCAGTTGTAGAAAAAAATAATTCCAACATATCTGTATAAATATTTCCATCGATTGTTTTCTCAGCCAATAAAAATGTTTTTGTTGACAGCACACCACACATTTACCTTAGGTGAATTCTGCAATTATGTTTATTAACTGCTCCAGTCAAATGAAATGTGGCTTTATCAGACATTATTAGATTGACGTCTGGTACATTCCTCCTGAGATCCATTAACGTTTCACACATGAAAACATTCTTTTTCAAGTCCCTCTCATTCAATTTCTGATGAATTTGAATTTTATAAGGTTTTACTTTTATTGCTTTCAAAATGAACTGAATGGTATGAACTTTAGACCTACTAATGTTGAAATGGGAATCAATTTTTCTCAACGACGATTTTGGATATCTCCTAACAAAGTCATATATAGCTGTGGTGTCATATACATGATGGTTAACGTTAAATTCTGTTGTTTATTAAAATCTCAGAAAAAACGTCTTCGAGTTAAAATCACCGATTTTTTTCAGCAAAGGTAAGTACATTTGCTTTCACGTCTGAAAACACCATTTTCACATAAAAACAGACAATAGCAAGGGTTGGGTTAGGTTAGGTTTGTATTGTATTTGCATAGGATCCTAGAGAGGTTGAAATTTCTGTCCTAGGTCTGCGCCTGTATACAGCTGCACCAGAACCTGAGGGTGTCGTTGAACCATTGGTATACCAACAGATGTCTACTCTTAAAAGTTCATCCTTACGGAGGACCCATTCATCTTTATTTGAAAATAAGGCAGATTGTAGTTTCCTGTTGGAAGCATCTCAGAGGTCATTCCCAGAACACTATGACTTTCAGTGTCCGCTGGCATTGTGTTTTGTTCTGTATAAGCCTGTTTTGTGTATTTAGCACAATTATATGTGCTATCCATCTGGCCTCCTTTTCCAGAAATATATGGAGAGGAGGTAGGTTCAGGATAATTTCCATGGCTGCTGACGGTTAAGTACTGATGGCACCAGTAATAGCTATACATGCCTATTTCTGTATACCAGAGAGGTTTGTTTGGGCCGTTTTCTGTGAAGTTTTTGATCACCAAGCAATGGCTCCACATATGATCATTCGTCTTACATTCATCACATATATCCAATAGATTTGTTTGAGACCCACGCCCCAAGATTTTCCTCAGATCCAGCGACATGTCCACAAGGATAGTCTGGCCTTATGGATAACTTTTTTCAAGTGAGCGTTCCAAGTAAGCTTTTTAACTAGGATAATCCCCAAAAAATTTATTTTCGCTGCAAATGGAATTACCTCACCATTATAGGAAACTAGTGGAAGATCCACCAATTTCCTTCTCCTAGTGAAGGGAACTATTACAGTTTTACCAGGGTTAACAGACATCTGTTCCCTCTGGAACTAACTAGAGATATTGTTCAACGTCTTTTGGAGGATATTATACGCTACCCGTCCTGACTTGGTCCTTGCCAGTATGACAAGGTCGTCTGCATACGCTTGCAATTCTACCCCTCTTCCTACGAGAATACCAAGCAGGTCATCCATCAAGTAGGGGAGATAGCACTCCACCTCGCGCGCAACCCCTGGAAACCTCAAAGCTAATGGCCTCATCTTGAAGAGATGTAGTCGATGTTCTATTAGTGAGCATGACATATATCCAGCTGGTAATCGTTGGTTTAATGCCTTCTTCAGCCAAAGCTGAACCAATGGAGGCCGGCAGTGCATTGTCAAATGCTCCTGGCCACCGCAATCTCTTTATTCTTAAGGGATTGTGTGATTTTCCCAACAAGGTTGTGTGACGCTAAATCTGTTGATTTGTCAGTATGATAAGCGTACTGGTGGATGCTCAGGGGGGAGTTGTATAATGCTACCCGCCTGATGTAGCAATCCATTACTCTTTCAAGTCCTTTAAGCAGGAAAGATGTTAGGCTAATTGGTCTGTCCGATTTGAAGGGTTGAAATGATTTGATCGCTCATTCTATCGCCGGTGCTGTGATTACTTCCTTGGAGACCTTCCAATCGTTCTGTATGGGCCGCTTTGTGTCCTCAAAGTGAGGAGGTCGATTGTTATCAAGAGTTAAACTTCCGGGAAAGTGGTTTTCAATCAAAAGATCTAACGTTTCTTTTCTAGAGGTCGTGAAAATGCCATCTGGTCGCTTCATCGACCCTATCTTGGCAATCGACCCTTTAGGGAGAATCTTGTATATTCTGGTCCTGCGAGGTACATCAGATATACTCTCACAGAACTTCTTCCCAAACTCCCGTTTCGCGTTTCTTATTTATTCGTTGTAGATTGTTCGAGCAGTTCTATAAGGCTCCCAGTTGCCTGACTCTTTAGCTCGATTAAATAGTCGTCGGACTTATATCCTGCGTTTTTTTAGGCGTTTGTTCTACCAAGTAAAGTTGCGATTATCTCTTTTTGTCTTAAGTGGACAGTTTTCATGATAGGAGGAGATCACTGCTTCCCTAAGCTCTTCCGTCGCATTATTTATTCCATCACAACTGTTAATGGTAGTGAAGCCGTCCTTGATGTACCGTTGGAGGAAATTTTTGTATCCACTCCAGTCAGTAGCTTTTTAGTTGTGATATTCCACTACTGGCCTTGGACCTATTTCAATGTTGAATTGAATATGTCTGTGATCTGAATACAAGGGCTCAGAAGATACTACCAAGTGCCATATATCATTGCTCAGAAAGTTTGAGCTGATTGTTAAATCTAATACCTCTGATCTGTTTCTAGTTACAAAGGTTGGTTCAGAACCCTTATTAATAACAGATAGCCCTTCCCCTAGTATATAATCAAAAAGTGACTCACCTCTGTGATTTATATTGGTGCTACCCACGATGTATGGTGTGAATTGGCGTCACCGCCCATGACTAGCTGGAAGATGCTCTTCTTGCTATCGTCGATTAGCCGCCCACTAAACAAGAAACATAACAAGTCTTTTTTGTGATGTTCTTTTCAGAGACTTTTCGTGATGTTTATTTAAAACGTTAGTAAGATATATCCTAGATGTCTTAATTTTATTACCAACTCTATTAACATCCATGTCATGTAAATAAAACATATTTTTGATGTACACAGTAATACTTGAATTCGTAGTTACATACACATCCTATGAACTTCTTTTTAGTAACTTCCTATAGGAAACATTCATACGGTGTTAATTTGTATACTTCTCACTGATGTCACATACAGAACGTTACTGTAATATTACAAATTAACATGTTTCTAAGATGATCACATGTTGCAGTTACTTTTACATATTTCGAAATAATTTTATTAACATCGTACTAATTACATGTGTACGACGTTAGTTCATAAAACTCTCAGTAATATCTCATATTTAACATCACAGCAACATAAAAAAGAAGAAAACAGAAGATGAACTGATGAACGAAACATACAGAAGTAGTTATCTGTGGAAACAAAAATGACAAGCACAAAATACGGAAAACTGTTTTCTGTGATGACAAGCATTAAATGGCAGATGGTTTTCAGTTATGTGTTATAGTTATATTTTATTTGCAGGAAGCACATATTTTGCAAGTAGCACTGGAATAAAGTGGTCTTCGTTTCCGTTAGTTCCTACTAGCTACAGTTTCTATACTTAGTTATAATGGACGAACAACAATTGTTATCGGTAAGTACCTATTCCAAAATCATAATTATTAAAACTTAATACACATTCAATACTTTAATCGGCTATTATACATTGAAATTCCATTGGCGGAATTGTACACTAACATTATATTACAAAATAAGGGTTTTTTTAATTTTTAAAATATTTTAGTTACCTAGTAAGTATATTTTGAAAACGATTCACAATATTTCTAATCCTAGATATGCATTATACACTACAATAAACTTGATATTGCAATAGGGTAGATATTATTATTAATAATAAAACATGCTCATATGTTCGCAGATATTTAAATCTAGAAGAAAACATTTTCAATGTTCAAGATGTTTCAGAAGCTACTTATACAAATAAAATAAAAAACAAATAGTTGGTAATTATGTAATGAAAGGGGAATTATTTCAGATAGTATTGTAATAAACAGTACAAAAAATATCGAATCAAGTATCTCTAGTTTTAGTTTTTTTAGTAGTAGTCTTAGTATATATAGTATTGCAGGTTTAGAAAATTTTAACATAATTACTAACAATTCTTGTGAACAATTGGAGACTGTATAAGACTTTCAAAACAGATATTTCTGTTTAAAAACTCATTTCCATTTGAAAATTCACTGAACACAATAGATAAGCTGTATTTGTCCCTTACAATGGTACCTATATTAATCTAGTTGAAGAATATGTAACTTATGATACTGAATGCTCCAATCAACAAACAGCATTCAATTATTTATTATATTAGAAACACAGCTATTGGATACTCAATTGGATACAATTAATTATAAACTCATTTAACTTGATAATGTGTTCATATCTCTTCTTCATAAGTAGTTTTTTTCGTATACAGTGTATTAATAATGCTTAGTTTCCATTAAGTTACAATTCCACGATGTTAATATACAATTTGTTCCAGGATGAAAATAACAAGATGAGAATATTATATTATTTTATACAGAAAGGAAGTATGAATTTTCATAGCTCACCTGAATTTACCTGCCAAATGGAGTGATGCATGGAATAGAAGGTGAGTCATGAAAAGTCACTTCTTGAAATAAAATATGTTACTATTCCTTTGAAGAACCCCGCATGTATCTTATGGAAACTGGGTCCCAGTCAATTGGCTGAAAATCAAGTTTGATGTAGTTTATGATGATCGATCAAAGGTCTCCATGGGCACAATTTGATCTAAAATAATTGTTTTATTAGCTGTTGTTCAGAACACCTTCAAATATATGTGTACGTTATGGAATGGTTGAGGCACTCGAAAAAAGTAACCGTAAGTAAACGATAGAATTTTCTTTAATCAGATTGGATTTCTGTTGATGTAACGTAATGTTTCATTACATATTTATGGTGCAAAATTTTTATTAGTTTTAATATAATTAACTATTCTAAAAAAATTTCTGTAAACTAGCTGTAATGTATGTGTATCCGTTAAACTTTATTAATTCAGTTTCAAAGTATGTTACGTTATGGTAACTACGGATTAATATACCCTTTTTTATTTCTTGCTTTCACTGAATGTGTTCAATAGTTTCCACTTTCCAGACTTGTTATGTAATATGCTTACACAATTTTTTTTTTTTTAGGTTGGATTGCTGGACAAGATATTTTTTTTTTCTATTTTTGTACCCGTTTTTTTCAAATTTACTGTACTGTTCATTAATACTGAATAAACGTTTTAAATCCTTTATTAGTTTTTTGCTATTTTATTTTAAATGTACAGGATGAACAACTAAGAATGACTGTATGCCACATTTCAGAAAAGAATCATGGTACAACTTTCAAAAAAATTACCTTTAGGTAAGGGATCCTGAAAAATTGCTGGAAAATATTTTGCAGTCTCTAAAATATCCGCTAGGGCTGGAATGAACCATTCGAAAACATAATACTCCAAAAAAACATACTAAAGGTGTCCTAAAATACAATTTTTGGAATCTTAATGAGATTATGAATAAATTTAATTAAGGAGATTTTTTGCCATTATTCTTCAAATAATGGGTGGGGAAGGTTCAAACTTATGAACAAATGTATAATTTTTTCGTTTTTTTAACCGATATTAATGATTTTAGCTGCATTCAAAAGTTTTTCTGGTTAATAAGGTTGATAACAAAATTAGATGATTTTGTATCCACTCGGAAATTTCAAATGTAAATTGAAGCATTTTTTTTTATATTTGATATTGTAAATCTTATATCTTGGAATAGATTCCTATTTTTTAACCCCTTTTCATCAGAATTTAAAAAATGCCTCATTACATTTTAAATTTCCGAGAAAAATGGGAAAATTGTGGACTTTTTTACAAACCGTTGACAAAATTGTCCAATTTTGTTATTTTTGTTAAGCATTTCTTATTAAAAAGGAAAAACTCTTTCAAATGAAGCCAAAAACATGGATGTCGATTAAAAAATAAGTGTTACCGACATTTGTTGTTTGGGTTGAACCTTCCCCACCCCTTACTTGAAGAATACAGACAAAAAGTCCCTAACTACATTTTTTCATAATCTCAACATTATATCAAACATTGTATTTCTAGGATACGTTTGGTATGTCTTTTTTGGAGATAGTCACAGTATTATGTTTTTAAGTGTTCATTCCACCTCATAGGAGATATTTTAGGAACTCAAAAATATTTTCCAGCGATTTTTCAGGGTCATTTTCCTGAAGGTATTTTTTTAAAGTTGTACTATGACTATTTTTTGAAATATAGCCGACAGCCGGCGTTCTTAGTTGTTCACCCAGTATTTGCTGATTAGGCACAGAAACATCTATAGGATGTCATCAAGAATGTTTGAGGTATATTATTTACAGGTTTATGTAATGTCCATACAACATCTACGAGAATACACTGTTTTGTTTTTGAAATGTCGCATTTAGATCATTGATAAGATGTTATTTTTTAGACATTGCGTTAACATCGACAAGATGTTAAAAGTCATTTCAGAATGTAGCAGAAATGTTGTTTTTAGTTCGTTATTTATTTATTTATTGAATAAAGATCCAAACAGGCTTAATAGCCTTATTACATGGATAGTATATTATAAAAAAAATATTTTTACATGTGATCTAAGGGAATACCTTATTTCATTCTAACTGCAGAGGAGAGACACATTAAATGGTAGAATAATTCAAATTTATCTTTTATGAAATGTTTTAAATTCTTATCAGAAACTCATACCCGTGTTTTAATCATAGAAGTATTAAATCTCAAACGTTTCAAAATATGATACTATTAATCTTTTCAACTGCCCTAAAGGTAGAGACCAGTCCAAGTTTATCAGTGCATTAATTGTGTTGGTCAATCGACAAATAGACTGAAGTGGAGAACCAGCAGAATTTTGTATACTAAACATTACGGAGTTTCTCGTGCGCTTTGGAGGGACATGAATCGGTAAATAATATAAAAGAGTGCTACAATTTATTTTGTTTTTCATCACTTTCGATATCAAGTTCATCATTGCAATTTTGCGTGTCGTACTTAGTGAAAGGATTGCAAATTCTTCCCGTAACATTTGCGTTCTTACACAATTATAGTCTGGCCACTTATGATATTTTTTATAATACAAATGACGTAGCAGTTTATTTTGAATTTTTTCTATTGAATTTAAATATATTTGTGATTGTTGATTCCAAATTACACATGCAAAATCTAGTTTTGGTCTAACTAATGTTTTATATAGTAGAATAATTGTCTTCAAATTGTGAAATAAAGCAGTCTGTCTTAAAACAAACCCTAATATACGATTGGCGTTCTGAACAGTAAATCTAATATGTGAAGCAAATGATAACTGATAATCATACGTGACCCCTAGGTATTTCGTTTCCTCTACTCGTTTTAAATTTTGTTTATTCATTATATAATTGAAGATAATAGGGTCTTTTCTCCGAGTAATTGACATTACACAACATTTACCTCCATTAAAACTTAGTTTATTATCAACACTCCATGAATGAACGTTATCTATATCTCTCTGTATCATCACACAATCCCTCACCGTTTGTACTTTTTTATACAATTTGAAGTCGTCCGCAAAGATTAAACACTCTGAAAATTTAACACAAGTAGGTAAATCGTTGATAAAAATTAAGAAAAGCAAAGGTCCCAGATTAGAACCCTGCGGTACTCCCGAGATGGAATTTTTTCGGTTCGAAACAATTCCATCATGTTTTACAACAAACTGCCTGTTCTGTAGATAGCTTTTTAGCAATAGAAGCAAATTTCCTGCAATGCCCATATCATTTATTTTTTTAAGTAAAATATCGTGGTTAACGCGGTCAAATGCTTTCGAGAAATCCGTATAAATGGTATCCAATTGCGATTTTTCATGAAGAGTATTAGACGCTACTTCCGTGAATATCAACAAGTTTGTGTTTATTGATTTTCCAGTCACAAAACCATGCTGTTCATCAACTAATATGTTTTTAATGTGGTTGTAAATTTTATTATAAATGATATGCTCAAACAATTTGGAAGGAGCACAAAGTATGGACACGCCTCTGTAATTTTCTATATCTTTTTTATTTCCCGTTTTGTGTATAGGAGTGTAAGTTGCTAATTTCCATTGATCGGGATAGGTTGATTGTTTAACAATTAAGTTGAAAATATGTAATAGAGGTTTCTGAAGGAACTCTTGGCAACCTTTTATAATATAAAGGGGGTAGATTGTCACTACCAGCCGATTTCTTTGGTTTCAATTTTCTTACCGCAACCTCATAGTCAACCGAATTTATATTCTCTGTCTTACAGATATTACTATAACTCGTAGTGTTATTAAGATTTGCTAAGTTATACAGTGATTTTTCTGTAGAATAAGCTGATGCAAAAAAATCTGCAAACTTATCTGCAGTATCCTTGTCAGTGACTTCCCGACCTCCAAAGTTAAAAATTTGTGATTGACTTACATTTTTTCTCTTTTGATTTACATAGTTCCAAAAATTATTTATGCTGCCCCCACCTATATTATCACCCAAGTACCGTATATATTTTTTGTACTCCTTCCGTATTAATATTTTTAGTTTTTTCCTTGTTTCTACATATAGTTTATTATGATATTCTGAAGTATTCTTCAGTTTTCTGCATTGGCATTTTTCTTTTAATAGTTTTTTTAATTTCGGCATTAAACCACGCAGGGTATTTATTGAAACCATCGTACGTTTTATATTTTGGTACAGTTACGTTCAATATTTCATTTATGTTTGTGTAAAAACTTTCCACAGCTTTATTAATATCATTTAATTCAGTTACGTTATCCCAAGTAACATTCCTCATATACTCATACATTAAATCAAAGTTTGCTTTTTTAAAATTAAATTTGTTGCATGTTAATTTATCTTTAATAGGAACTTCACATTTATTTAAACACACAGTAGCCACAAGGGCCGGATGAAATATATCTTCTTGAACTAAGGAGCACATTTCCCTAAATACCCCGCACGAGTTAAAATTTTCTTCAGACATAAGTACTAAGTCTAATGTTTTTCCATGCGCATTTTTTACATCGTTGCAAAGTTTCAAGGAATTGAAATCTAAAAATTCTCGCAAGCTATTTGTTTTAGTATTTACGACAATGTCCAAACTGTCAATTCCCTTTATTTCCGGTAAATTGAAGTCTCCAAAAATAAATGTTTTATTTATATTTTTCACATAATTTTGTAATAATTGAAAACATGAAGTATACTGATTCAGTTCTGCATTAGGTGGAATATATACTCCAATGATTGTACAGGTAGTTTTTCTACAAATCCTTACATTCACAATTAAAACTTCGAATACTGAAGAATGCTCAACAACATTTAATATCTTGAATTTTTTTTTAATTCCTATTAGAACGCCCCCTCCCCGGGTTTTTTGAGTAATTTCCAAATTTCTATCTGCTCTGAATATATTAAAATAACTTACATCTGCTAATTCCCCACTACTGACCCCGTCCTTCAGCCAAGTTTCAGTAACAACAAATATATCGTGATTACCTTCTAAAGTGTTAGTGTAAAATTCCGCCATTTTCGTGTTCAAACCTCTGCAATTTTGATAACACACAGACACACTTGACATTTTTGTATTATATAATTTTATATAAGAAGCATCCTGAAAAATAAAATATAGAAAAATAAAAGAAACTACACAACTAATAAATCGAAATGATAACCCTCTGATGCTTTAACATTTTCATAGCTCCCTCCTTTTCCTCTACAAATTTTCAAACATACATGACTTATTTATTTTAATTTTATTATAATTGATAAACAATTGCCAAACGTCCTGTACTGTTATTTTATATTTATAAATAAGTAGCAAAACAGTTTTGTCTTATCAGTGTTAATGAGCAAAAAAGAAAATAACAAAATTCACAGAATGTTCAACTAGTTACAATCAATTTCTTTAATTAAAGCTGTCCATACACTTGTAATCAGATTTCATTTTCGTTTTGTATTTTCTTTATTACGTTATTGACTTTTGCAAAAATGGTTCCAGCCCTACTCCAAACGTCTTTATTACCATACTTATTCTTAGCCTTCTTCAACAAGTTATATTGTTTGACTGATAGATATTCATTAACAAATATCTTAGATTGTTTTAACGCACTTTTAGCTTTCAAAATTTCATTCCTTTTCAAAAAGGAGACAAATTCCACTAGTACAGTCCTTGGCCTAGGATTATTCTTATTGACCTTTCCCATTCTATATATATTCGAAATGTCGGCAATTGAACATACCACCTTCATAGTGTGCCCTATTAAATTAGTAATAATTTGGACCAGGTTTTCATCCTCATTCTCACTTATTCCATCGAAACGTAGCACTTTTCTTCTGTTATAAGTCTCAAGTTCCTCCTGTTCGACATGTAATAGACTTATTTCCTTTTCGTTCGTATTTACAGAGTTCCTTAGTTCATCCATTTTACTACTCATATCATTCATCGTAGATTCAAGTTTATTAAATTTTTTCTCAAGCTTTTCATCTAATTTATTGACAAATTTTTGACATACCTTAGTAATAAGCTGTTCTAATGCCGTCTCATCCAGGCCTATTCCAGATTGGCTACTGCTTCTTGTGTTTTTTATATTTGCCATTATGAACACTTATTAATAATGCTTATAGAAATTACGTGTATGGCCCACTATACCTGCATCAATCAATTATTTTTAAATATAACTATTTTATTCAATTTCCTATTTTCACAAGTTGCAGTAGTCACTTTTTATGTATCTTTGATACACATTCACTGAACATTTACCACCGATTCATTTAATTTTACCAGGAGCTCTCACAAACGTGTCTACTCAGTCACCACCATATTGATATCTATATAAAGACTTCCTTTTGAGGAAGTTCTAGTAACATCACAGTAATGTAAAAAGGCAGCGTTTTAACATCGCTGAGAAGTTAAGTTGAAACAACACAAATGTTAACAGCCACAAGCTGGGCATAAGCGGTTGTATAGATGTGCATGTGATGAAAACAAGAGGAAAAAAAGGAAGAACATTATCACAATGTGATATTGAATTAACATAACTGTAATATTTATTTGCATAGTGGGCGCCCTATAGTGAGGGGAAGTATGCAGAGTATGCAGAGCAGGAAACTATGTTTTTCTACAACTGTTATGAAGAGTGACGTATTTCTCATAGCTTACTTAATTTCAAAACCACATATTGCTTATACTGTGAGAAATATAATTTCTCATGGCACTTTGCCCACACTACATACTTTTATATGGAGATTGAACGAAAATCGACGAAAACTTAGTTCGCTATTGTCAGCTTTAAATAGTTGACACAACTGTCAATTATAGAAGTTTATTAAATTCTTAAGGTAGTTTTATTTCGGGGTTTGATAAAAATCGCAATTTCCATTAAATATCATTTCAGTAGGACATATTATACCAATTTATAATAAATAAATAATATGATATTGACGATTTTGATAATACTCCGCCAGAGATATTGGAAAAAGCAGCAAAAGTGACTTTAGATTTGTTGCCGGAAATTTCACGAAAAAAGTATGAATTAGCATACGAGAAATTTATGGAATGGAAAGGAATACAAAAATAAAATCTTTTTCGGAAAGTGTATTTTTATATACTTTGAAGAGTTGTCGAAAACTTTAAAGGAGTCTACACTTTGGTCGCACTATTCAATGTTGCGAAGTACTATCAATATAAAAAATAACATTGATATATCCACGTATCAGAAATTACGTTCATTTTTGAAAAGAAAGTCCGACAATTACGTCCCCAAAAAATCAAACATATTGACAGCAGACCAACTACAGATATTTCTAAACGAAGCTCCAGACAAGGAATATCTACTAATAAAGTTAAATTTATTTAGAAGGAACTATTTTTAGAATTTAATTTTATTTTTACCTTGAATTAACATAGATTATTCTAATTAGTGGGTTTTTCAATAGATAAAAAGAATTAAATAATCATTAAAAATTAGATAATGGTGAAGTGGATGGTGTGTCCGCTTGGAACTGAGTAGTCCCGGGTTCGAAGCTCTCGGGCGACAAATACTTTTTTGTGAAATATGACTCCTGTTTTTTTTATTTGCAGACAGCAGTAGCTATAGGTATAGCAGGGGCATGTCGTAGAGAGGAGTTGTGGAAATTAAGAGTCGATAATTTAGAGGATTTAAATTTAGCTTTACTTGTGAAATTAGATAACACGAAAACAAAAAAGCCAAGAGCGTTCACTGTAACGGGAGAATTTTATGATATATATAAAAAATATGCTGCTCTTCGACCAAATGATTTGCCAAAAAACGTTTCTTTTTAAATTACCAACACGGAAAATGTACTAAACAGGTAGTTGGCATTAACAAATTCGGCAGTATGGCTAAGACAATTGCAATTTTTTTTAAATTAGAAAACCTCCATCTATACACAGGTCACTGCTTCAGACGTTCTTCGGCAACAATTTTAGTAAATGCAGGAGGGGATATATTAACCTTAAAGCGCCATGGAGTATGGCAATCCAGTACCGTGGAAGAAGGATACGTAGAGGAATCTATTAAAAATAAAATTAACGTTGCTAATAAAATCGTCAACTCCATTGAAAAACCACTCGAACTCTTCACAGAAATGGAGACAGAAAATGCACCGTATATAAACGATCAACCCTCAACGTCTACAATCAACATAACAGAAAATTTAATAAAAAGAAATGACGTTCGGGGTTTGACTATACAAAACTGTGAAAATTTCACAATCAACTACAATTTTAAATAATATTATTTAACAGTTAAGAGGATACTTTAGTATTATTTTGGTTTTACTAATCTTAGAAATAAATATCAAGTTACACTTCTTTTATTCTTTCAATTTGTGCAGTTGTAGAAAAAGTATTGTGTGCAACATGTGAGAAAAGTACTTTTCCCACTCGTGTGTTTACGGCACCCGCCCTTGGCTCGTGCCACAAACTTCCACACTCGTAAGAAAAGTTGAACTTTTCCCACTTGTTGCACAATATACTATTTTCATACCATTTTTTTCCGGTAGAAGCACTTGGATGGCTGTTACATCAGGGGTGCAAAAGCCTGTAAGCAAGAAATAATTAACATTTTTCCTTACGAGGAGATGTTACTGGGTTTCACCGCAGGACAGACTACTACCTCACCAGGAATATAGATGAGACCAGTGACTCGGTCTGTGTTTCCTGTCCATGGTTCTTGCAGGAAGGTAAGGTCTATTAATTCGTCCTTGAACCTCTTACCAAGGATATAAGAAGCGGTCTTGGCATGCTGTGAGTTTGTAAACAGTTAAAAGTGGCGTATATAGAGGGCCGCAGGCAAACTTGGGTCCCCTCAAATCCGCAGGAGAGATCAGACGGTGGGTCAATTGAGACGCCACCATCTGCTCCTCCTAGGGATGAGGCAGTGGTTGGTGCCACCTTTCATCACGGCTGACTAAGCTGGTTGTTTTGATCATTTGGTCGAGGCCATACTGGTCTTCGATTTCAGGACAGCAGGTCCAGTTCCAAGTTCCCTTGAAGAGACGTTACCCGTCTTCTTTTTGGCGAAACCAGCTTTCCCTTTTCGATAGCTGGTACCCAGGCTCCGTGCCGGTGGTACACTCCCCCTGTTTTTGTGAGGAGAGTCGGCTCCTGTCCAAAACCCAAGTATGGTTTAAAGCCGATCCTTTCCAACGCGGTCATAGATCGATCGTCAATGGCGAAGGTCCATGTTTGACCAGGGCCTGTAATTACCTTGTGTAGAACAGTCCACTCCAAGGTTAACAGACCGTGGTTCATTTTCCTCAGTCTAGTGAGGACCTGTTCAGAAGTTAGTTTACGACTGCCTTCGCCAGGTATATAAGCCGCGCAGATGTGTGGCTTTGAGAATTGGTCGCCTGAGACGCGCTTCAAGGAGGCATCATCCCATGGTTGAAGTGTATTGACTATGCCACGAGACACTCTCCTGATCTACACAGGTCACCTGTAACCATCCAGGCCGGAAAGTACAGCTCTGGAACTGAATTTGTGGACCACCTTCAAGAATGTCCTCTACAGCGGCCATATTGGCATACTGAAGAGATTCCATTTGTTTGGTCGTTATAGAGGTTGTCGGATGTTCAAGGTGTAAAATTCCCACCTTGATGCCGGATACAACTGCCCATGAGAGGGCTTTTGTAAGTCGATTTCCCCTGACATTACCACTGATTCAGCCGAGCAGGGCTTTTTTGCCTCTTGTTCGGATGGGTCATCGTTAGAGCGTAAACGCTTGCTGGCATCAGCTACAGAGAGAGAATGATTCTTCTCTTGCGATTGAACCCGCTTCCGCTGCTCTAGAATTTGGTTCAAGGCGGATTGATAAGTTACCCCACTCTTGAGGGACGACTGAGTCGCTTCCTAGCTGCACCACCTAGTTTCCTAGGCTTACTCTCAGGAGTTGGAGAACTGAGTTGTTCTCGTTCCTAGTCGGAGGTTACAGGGAGGTCAGTTGAAGCCGATAGGTCGACTTCCAACTCCTCTCTAGTTTTAAATTTTTTTTCTTTTGTTACTTCTTCCATAAGCTAGAGAAAAGATATCCATCACGGCAGAGCCCTGCATTTCCGTGACAGGGCTCAATTACGACGAGAGGGTGCCTAGTATCTCGAAGGTTCTGTTAGTGATAGTGTAACATGTCGCTGAGACATGTTCCTATTTTCGTCAATTATTTTGGAGTGTTACTTATTCGTCGGCTACTCCAACCGCTAATTCCAAATCCTTTTATTTCAAATATTAGGAACATAATGGTGATCGTTTTTACCATCGTAAAATATCTACTTAGGCTACGATTCAAGTCGAATTCGCTCTCTTTTGTTCATTCTTCGCTGATAATCAACTTCAGCACTCAGTTTCCAAATAATTTTGTGGGTGATATTAATTTTTCTTGCTGGTAAGTTATCAATATATTTTCAAATTGTAATTGTGTGCTTACAAATCATTCTATTTCGATTTTTCTATTTAGTTGAAATATTTCGTTTTTTTAAAAAACAATATCTTTGTTATGGCGTTTCCAGTTTTTCTTCGCAGTTCCCTTTAAAAAAATCTGGTGGCGTCAAAAGTTATTTTATAAAGCGAATTTAGAACAGATTCTCTATATGGTTATTTTCCACCGATTTACATTTGCTTTTTCGGATTATTTCGGGAACAGGACGGATAAGAATGAACAGATTTCTGTGGTTTTATTTTGAAAATTAAATTCAATTTTTATACATATTGAAGTATAAGCTCTTCACCTTTTCATTTTATTCCCCCATTTCAAATTTTCACTCTTCTACTGTTTCTCCTGTTTTTTTATTTCTTTCCCTACAGCTCTGCAGCCTTTACCTGTACGGACCTGTACGCACCTCTACGGATCTTTAAGAACCTTTACGGACCCTCCAACGATCCACTCACCGAATCATATCGCTCCAGAGTCCAGACAACGACGGCTCAAGAACCCGTGAATACTGCTGCGAGCTGTACGTCCGGAGTCTTCCCAAAATAAGTCCCGAACTTATTTTTGGTAGATATAAAATATTGAGTTTTTATTGTAATAACTGATCCTTGTTCGTATTGTATTGAGAATATACGGCTTATGTCAATTTATTTTTTCACCACCCAAGGCCAGGAAAACTCTGGAAAGTGACAACAGATGATAGGATCGCTGTCATACATCCCTCGGCATGGATTCGCACACCTCAGGATCAAGCCAAAAAATCGTTGGGATGTCATTTAGTCAAATAATAACAGCACCAAAAATTATCTTGTTATTCCCATTACCAGCGGTGCTAACGTGGAAGCAGATAGCTGAATTTGCCCACCATCCCATAACCCAAGCTAATCTACATGCAAAAGCAGCAAACAGGTGTTCAAGCAGTGCAACAATGAACAAAGACGGCCAACTGACTGACAATTCGCAAAGTTGATAAATTTGACATTTACCTACATAAAACTTCCAAAGCTTACTATGATTAAAAGTACTAAGTAAGCATTTCTTATTTGAAAAGTTAATTGCTCAGTCACACGTTAACCGATTTTAAAAAATTTGGCACTGAAGAATAGGTAAAGGTCGGTTTTTATAGACTATAAAAAATTTAATGGGTGTTCCATGAAGAGAAGTTAACAAGAAAATTGTCAAACATCCGCCATTTTTGTTGTGACGTAGGTAAAATGAATGAAAAAAAAATTTTTAAACAAAACTTGTGCTAAAATGGAACATTTTAGTGAAAACCGCATGTTTCTATCTCAAACCGTTTTCAAGTTATGAGCAGTTAAAATGAGTGAAAATAATAATGGACACATAGTACTAGAATGGAAAATTTTTGATGTTTTATTGAGGAATAAGTGCGATATAGCTTTGTTCTATTCATGTTTCAAGTCAAAGACGTTTCTAAATAAACCCAATTATAAAATACTATAAGTTTATTATACTTATTTCGTCAGATTTTATTAATTGGCCATACGAATTAATTTCTACACCTACTATATTGCATCATCTATCAAATCCTATGAGATAAGTAAATATATTATATCGAGAGAAATGAAGTACAAGTTAACCTAGATAATTGGTGTCTTTCTTCTGAAATGTGTACCTATTTTGTATAAATCGTACTTTTGGCAAAAATGTGTTTGCATAACACTTTAAATTAATTATCTTCATTGAAGCTGAATACAGGGTGGAGCAACCAACATAAATTAATTTAGTATATTAACGATTTTGTATATTTATGGAAATTACTTTTTCAAATGAAACTAAATGTTTCTATATAATACCACAATATATTGAAAAAATGTTGAGCATTAAAAAAATGGACAATTGTTTCGGTATTACTATGATCATCAGAAGTTACATTTCATGTAATGCCTACATGATGTTTATTAATTATTTTTGTTTAGACCTAAAAGTGACCTACATTGTGATTGACTTAATATATATGAATACTAAAAAGAGGAAGATATGGTGATTACAAATACTAAAGCTTATATTTTATCAGCCCCATGGAGATATCTAGGATATCGTATTCCCATTTAAGATCAGTATAACTGTGCAATAACATAGGAAACCTATATCTTGAATAGATGAGGCATTTACTTCATGAAGATCCATACTGAACGATGAAATAAAACAATTTATTGTGTTTAAAACTTCATTATATTTGAACTAATGTTCAATTTAAACTAGTTGACTCGTTTCGCTAACACAGTAGGTTTCTTAGAACGAATGAAAGTATAATGAAAAAAAATGTTTTAATATATACAGTGCATAAATACAGAATTGTATTAAACTAATATTAACAAAGGGGCGCATGTTAGTTGCAGACGAGGATTATGATCTAAAAAGGGTTTTATGAGGGTACCTAATCCTGTGGGTGAACTGCAGACTGGCGGTCAGGGGACGGTGCTACGGATGTACGCTAAAATATTATTATGGCTATATACAAAAAACTGAAGATGGAAGTGAAAGTGAACGTGGAAATAGTCTAATTGTTATTGAAAATTTTAAATTTTATTTACATAGTGAATTAAAATATGGTGAGACTTATTGGTGCTGTGTGAAAAGGACATGTAAAGCTAAAATATATACAATGGGCGTTGAAAAAGTGATTAAATACTCATAATCATGAACAGGAAAGTGACAGTGCAATCAATAAGTAATAAATTAAAAAGAAAAGCAGACGATATGATCGCTGAAAGGTCATCTAAAATAATTCGTAGTGAACTTAAATTAAATTCTAATACTTTGTCAACTTTGGCAGAAAAAGGTACACAATATATTAAACGCAATATTTACAGACACAGAAATAAATCATTTCCAAATAGCCTCAAAACGTTTCCGATGTGCACGATTTTTTGGAATCTGTTCAAGTTATGACCGTTAAAGAAGAAGAATTTTTGATAATAAACGACAGAATTAAAAATATTATAGTATTTTCGTGCACTGAAAATCTAAGTGTAATGTGTTCTAGTTCCACAATATATATGGATGGAACATTTGATTACTGTGTAAAACACTTCTTACAAATGTTTAGTATTCATGCTCTTGTTAACAACATTTATATAGCTGTGGCTTTTTGTTTATCAACTAACAAAAAAAAAGAAACGTATTCGACATTGTTTGATATTTTGAAATCCAAGTGCATCAGTAAAGGACTTAATTTTAACCCAAATTTCATAACCGTGGATTTTGAAGTTTCTATCCATTCCAATGTGCAATGATGTAGAAAACCAGGAAAACTATATCTGCTGATCTTTACAATTATCACTTAAGAAGACAGCTTATTAGTGGAGAACACCCTAGATTTATCTGTTCATTGACAACTTCATATTGTGGGTTTCTTAAATGTCTTCTTATTTCCAATTCTTCAAGGAAATCCATTTCTTGTTTCTTATCACAAATATGTAGTACTTCTAGTTCTGTGTTAGGTGTCAATGAATGATTGGTGTCAAGTAGATGTTTTGCGTAGTGGGATTTATCTGGTTGTTTTGATATGTATGCTCGTGAGTGTTCACTGTATCGGATTTCAAAATTTCTAAGGGTCTGACCCAAATAGACATCATTACATTCTGGACATTTGAGTTTATATATACCTGATTTCTTTAATGGTGGTATTTTTGTTTTTACATTTAACACTTTTGTACTTACATTTTCCATTATATTGTGGAATTAGCTAGAAACAGTTAGTTTCATTTGAAACACTAATATGAGTAGATACCACGAAGTAAGGGTCGAGACAGTTAATTACCTATATTGAAGAAAATTCTTTATTTCCTCCACATATCTGGGCAGAAAATGCAGCGTCACTCATACGAACTACAAATTGTTGCGAATCATACCACTCAAAATTTAATAATTTGAATTCATCTCGGCATCCGAATATAATTCAGTTTTTGGATGTATTAATAGATATTCAGACTGATACGTACTTAAAAACTAATTCTCCACGATTAAATAAGCAACGTTACGTTCGAAAGGATGTACTGGAAAGTCAAAAATTTATTTCAAATAAAATTATTGATTACACGAACAATAAAATTGCAAGGATTGACTTTGTTGGGTGTGTTTCGTATAAATATGCAGTATAAAATTATTTTTCGTATTTAAATGTAGGTACATCTATAGACGAATATTTAGTTTATATAATATATATTTGAATTACTTTCGTTATTTATTTATTGATGAACAAATTGTTATATATAATAGGTAGAGACCACAGTATGCAGTTAACTGTTTTAACAGGTAAACAGACTTGACCTATTTCCTTCGTCTGCTGGTTGCATCATGGTCATAAACCTCGTCTGCAGTTAACTCGCACCGTAACAAAGGTATTCAAAAAATTACCTGGAAATTCATTCAATACAAACATTCCTTTGCTATCTTCTAGATAAAAAGGTTCAATAAAGGAGAGTGATTGATATCTATTTGGTCGTTAAGAAGGTTACCTAATTACCAGAGAACAATATCTGCTGATGTTTACAATTATTACTTAAGAAGACAGTTTTAAACTGGAGAACTTCCCAGATTTATCTGTTCATTGACGACTTCATATTGTGAGACTCTTACGTGTTTTCTAATTCATAGTTCTTCAAGGGAATCCAGTTCTTGCTTCTTATTACAAATATGTAGTACTTCTAGTTCTGTGTTAGGTGTCAATGAGTATTTGGTGTCAAGTAAATGTTTTGCGTAGTGAGATTTCTCTGTTTGTTTTAATCCGATTGCTCGTAAGTGTTGACTGTATGTATTCCAAAATTTCTTAGGGTTTGACCCAAATAGACAGCATTACATTCTGGGGATTCAAGTTTATATACACCATACTTCTTTAGAGGAGATATTCATGTTTTTATATTAACAATTTTGTACTCACATCACTTTCTGTTTTAAAATAAATTGTTGTATTTGTTGCTAAAGATATTATGTATATGTGGGGATTTTGCAATTTTTTATTCCATTGTTTGTTTAGGAAATATTAGTTGTAATACAACTTTTTCCTCTTTTCTATTAAGTAATTTATTATATGTAACAGATAACCGTTGGATGATAATATTTGTTTAATTGTATTAATTTCTCTATCAAAATGATATTTGTTCACAGAAACTAAAAATGTTCAATGTGTCATTGAATTACATGCTGCTAATTTATGTGACATGGGATGATTGGAACTATATGGAATAGTATAATAATAGTATTGGTTTCCTGTAAATTGAATAATTAAGTACATAATTAATTCTTTGAATCTTCAAATCAAGAAAATTGATTGAATTATTTTCTTCAACTTCTAAAGTAAGTTTAATTTTTGAGTGTTAATTATTATTATGGTTGAAAAATAGATGCAATTGTCGTTCACTACATATAAAACAAGCTAATCTGCATCTAAGTATCCATAACAAAATAAGACATTTTTTGAATTGTTCCGTTCCAAGATTTTTCTTTTTAAACTGTACATAAAAATGTTTGCCAAAGTTCGTGATATATGGTTAACCTTCATTTTGAATAGACATATATTTACCTTATTGTCAAAAGTGAAATAATTCTGATTAATACATGCATCAAATAAATTAAGTATATCTGATATTATTCCTGGATTAATATTTTTATATTCAAGTAATTTTCTTAAAATTGCTAGATACTCTTTTGGTGGAATTCTAGTGACCATATTGGTAACATCAAATGAAATGAGTTTTGATTTATCTTCTAAGTTGAATGTTTCTAATTTTTTCATTAGTTCTATTGAATTTTTAATTGATATTGTGGAGTTTTTGAACTAATTTATTATTAGGAGTATTAACATATGAAACTACAGGTCTAATTGGCACTCAGAAAAATGGCGTCCGCTCACCAAACATATTGAGTATCGCTTACTGATCAAAGTGCGTTCACAGAACATTCACCCAATAGTTGTGTTCTCTAAGCGCACCCAACGTTTGTAATTATCGCCATGTTGTTGTTACGGTATGTCATCAGTAATTATTGGCATTTTTATTCGAATAATTTTATCATGTTCGGTAATTTCAAGCAGCGAATGCATTAAAGACAATCTCCTGGTTTCTGTTAAACTATTATCCCTGGAATCTCAAAACGTTTGACTTTGTCCATTATTGAGCAAAGTTAACAATAGAAAAAATTATTAACCACTAATAGAGAAATTCAACTTCTTAGTTGGATAGAAGACACAATTATTGTCAACTTCTTAGCAAGTAGTGAAAAAATGATTATTATAAGTAGGTAGATAAATCATCTAATAGATCTCTGGATTTTTCAATCGAGTACATTCCACAGGTTCGACATCTTTTGTTACAATAAAGTAAAGCAATATTTCTAAAGTAGTTTTTTGCCCCGAAACCGAACGTAGGATTAGAATTGACCTTATCACCTGTGGATTTTGGTATATTTGAGGTTATGTACAGAAAAAATAATATTTTTGGTTGCTCAATCCTTTGGGGCGAACATTTTTTTATTGGATATTTTCTATTCAAAAAGTTGGAAAAATGATACAGTGCAACCTTTGATTCGCACCTCTGTCAAAATACTACACTTATGCCAGCAAAACATTAATTTTTCTTAGCATTTTTGAACGTGTATCCCTATCTGGCAATTTGAGTTTTGGACAGAGAAAAACTCTGCTTGATCCATATCAGGAAAATGCTGTAGTTGTTGAGTTTCTGAACATAAATTTGGGACATGGTGCGTTATGAACTATTTTGTTCACTTTAGTGCTGACAGATTCAGTTCAATTTGTTGATAACTGGCTAGAGCGAGGCAAAGCTACTTTCTACATCTCGACTGCTTTTATTTTTCATTGATTATTCATAAAGTCGATTAATATTGCCTTTTGTAACATTTTTAGTGCTTTCGAACTTTCCGTTATCAAAACCACTGTTGCTCTAAGATATATTCCAGACCGGTGGCGTTTCCACATACACTAGAAATGCTACCACATCCAAACATAACAAGCTTACACTGGGTACTTATTATTCCATCAAGATTTTACAAAATAAAATGTTAGCTATGTATTCAAATATTGAGAAGCATTTATAAAACACTTTATAAAATTTGAGTTGTGCGCCTATGGAATTTAGTCAATTATTGGTTTGATTATTCGGCGCCATTCAAAAACAAGTTGTGTAAGATGTTAATTTTTTGGAAATTTTGATCTTTATTGATTAGTTTAAAGTCGTTGATTCATGTTTT